>JARZZO010000009.1:27779128-28979128 GCA_030544215.1 Zantedeschia hybrid cultivar | reverse complement strand
TCTACCGGCACGTCTTCGTTAACCATCACCTTCTGTAGGTATTCCATTAAGGCTTCTTGGTGAATCTTGGACCTTTTAATCAATTCAAGTACAGTGATCCGTGCCAGTGTTCTGTCCAGATGTTTCAACAAGTCATATTGAGTGCCTGGTGCACTCTCTTCATTATGGGCTTCCTCAGTCGGCTGTGATGGGCCGTCTCTGACTGTGGACTGAGGAAAGACCTTGTTGAAAATCCTTCCACTCCGGAGCGCATGTTCCTCGACCGTGGAGGATCCGGGTGACACCTTGAGTACCGCAGAGTCGGGTGGCGTAAGCGGTGCGGAGGGTTGATGCGTAGGTGGTGGCGTTGGGTTAGGTGGTGATGGCGCGGTGCGGATTAAAGGCCTAGAGGGTTGAATGGTAGATGGGTAAGTGGTTGGCGAAGTGGGGAATGGTACGCGTAATAGCGGTCTGGATGGTTGGGGCATATCTGGGTAGGTGGTAGTGGTAATGGGTGAAGTAGGAAATGGTACGCGTAATAGTGGCCTAGATGGTAAAAGGGGCGCGTTATTGGTTTGCGGAGGGGTATATGATGGAGGCGTAGGAGTGCGGGGCGCAATGGGTCTAAGGAAGGTGGGTAGTGGTAGTGGGTTATTGGGTGAGGGCGAGTGATATGTGGGTGTGGGTAGAGGGGTGATGGTGACGGGTTGTGGTCTGGGTATGTGGATGGTGCGGCGTGGTAGTCGCTCTGCGGTACTTTGAACGTGACCCGTTGAATAAAGAGAGGAAGAGTCCTCTATCCTCCATTGTTGCCCACGACCAGCCTCAGACTGGCTGTTCGTTAGAATGGGAGCAACCTGGTTCTGGTTCTGGTGCTCCGGGAGTGGATTCTGCACTATGCCCATGTTGGGTGGTGCTGCTGCTTGTGCCGGTGGTCTTGCTTGCTGCTACTGCTGCTGCTGTTGCGGTCTCCTCGCCTTCAGGGCTGTTATGTATTTCTTCATTTCCTCCCAGTCTATGCCGCCCTGCTCGTTGAGATCATGAATATAATCTCTGAATTGGAAGCAGGTGTCAATGGTATGCCCAGGTTGCCTATGGAAGTAGCAATACCTGGACGTATCGGCATTTTGAGGCCAGACGGCCTTTTCCCTTGGCAAAACTAAGGCGTTAGCCGCCATTAAAGCACTGAAGATATCGGCCAAGGATTCTGGGAGAGCCGGGTATTCTGCCCTCTTCGGGCCTGGAGGTCTCCTCTGCTGGTTGTAGTCACCAGGAGGAGGGACATTGTGGTACGCCGGCGGTGCGCGCGGCTGGTACTGTGGCTGTTGCTGCTGCTGATACTGCTGCTGGGGTTGCTGGTACTGCTGTTGCCGTTGCGGCTGTTGCTGTAGCTGTTGCTGGTTCTGATTCTGATTCGGCTACTGGGGCCGTTGATACTGTTGTTGGTACTGGGGGTTCTGCTGCTGTCTGTACCCTTGCTGCTGTGGCCTCTGGTACTACTGTTGACTCCTCACGAACTGGGGCGAGTTATTGTTCATGGTACTCACTTGCTCATGAGAGAGCGTGCCCTCAGTAGTCGGACCTGTGCTGGAAGAGTTCGGCACTGCAGGCTTCCGAGGCGGAGGCCTGCTAGGTCTATGAGGATCAAAGACACTAGAGAATGTAGCGTCCTTGAAAGCATTCTGGCAGTACCGTGCTCTTTCATAGAGCTCTGCCATGTTAGTCAAATTGTTCAAGGAGAGGACGAGCTTGAACTGGGGCGTGGCATTAGAAATTAACATTTTCACTTGTTCGGACTCGGACAAGTGATCCTTCACCTTTTCAGCCAGACCCCGCCACCTGTCAGCAAAACTGACAAACTCCTCATCAGGTTTCATCTTTTCTGCAATGAGGTCCGTGATAGACAAGGAGGGTGCAACTCTGTCCTGGTATCGTTGAATAAATTTGCGTGAAACGATACCGTAATCTTCTACTTCTGAGGGTTCCAGGGAAAAGAACCACTCGAGGGCTGGTCCCTCTAGAGATCTCCTGAACAAGAAAGCCAACGACCTCTTATCATTCTGCCAGAAAGAGGATTCATACATAAACTCCTTCAGATGTGTGAAGGGGTTACCAGTACCGTTGTACTTTCGGTACACTGGCATCTCATAGGGTGGCAGATGGAATACTGGCAGACTCGGTAGACTGATCTCTGGCACAGCTTTGACCCCCATCATTTTCTGGAGGTTATTAAATTGCTCATCCATACGCTCCATTTTGGCCAGCAGCGTTTGTGTGGTCAGATCTGCTTGGGGAGGAGGAGGAGGAGGAGGTACTTGGTAGGCCTGCTGCCTAGAGTACGTTGGGCAGGGTGGACAATAGAGGGGAGGTCCGGCAGAGCTTCCGCCATGCCCGAGGGCATTTTGATAAGCAGGCGTTTGCGGTCTAGCCGGTTGCCTAGATGATGAAAGCTGCGGCCCAGCTGGCCGAGAGGTAATATGAAGGCCCTCCACGGCCTGATGGATATAAGGAGGAGGAAAAGAAGGTTGCTGAGGAACAGCAGGGGGAGACACAGGGTTCGGCTCGGCAGGCTGCATAGGTTCCTTCCCCTTCAAAATAGATTGGGTCGCCTCGAACTGCTGAGGGTCCAGTCGGGAGGCAAGAACTCCCAGAGCATTGATGAGATCCGTAGGATCAGAGGATGAGGGATCATTCTGATTCATGTCCCCCTCAAGATCAGGGTTAGGGATCGCATATTCATGCGGAAGAGGATCAGGATATTGATCACGTGGAGGCAAAAGAGGTGTCCGAACATTCCCATCTAGACGATATGGAATGGGGATAGAACTACGGGAGGCATCAGCATCTCTCCCACTCTCATAGTTGTATTTAGAATCCCGAGGGGCATTAGCATCTCCCTCGTAATTAACCATGGCGTCTGGAGCCACACTCAAGTCCCTACCTGATCGTAGCAACATGATGTTAGATTCCCTTTTCAAAGATTTAATCAAACAAGTTGTACAGAGATTAATCAAACAAGTGGATGCTTAACGTGATTTTAGGATTCCTTGTTGAGTTATTTGAATTGGGTTAAACCACAATTTCGCTCAGGGAAAGGATCCTAGTTTCAGTTCAATTTCCACCGTTATTCTCTAGGGCTTTCTCTCACAACGCTTTCAGAATCTAACCAGGACTTCAATTGGTACAACCAGCCCGATGATCAAGGAGGAATACCTTGATTTTGGGGACTTATGGAGGTCTCAATGTCAACTTCTCTAGTCTGATCAAGGGACCAACCCAATCAGAGAGAGTTGCTGACGTCGAGTAATGTGTTCCTAAGAAGAGGAGGGTATTAGCCTCAATGCGTATGTCCTGTGGCCTGGATGGCCTCTAATGCTTAGTAAGTAATGGGTAGCTAGCACTCAAAACACAGAAATCTGGAAACTGAAAAAAATTAAGAAACTGTCTGAATCGCGTCGATGGTAGTCGACGCTATTCAAAACAGAACTTAATTTTTCGCAGAAGCAGATGCAGACAGCAGAGAAACTGTGAAGCCTGAAAGGCGTCTAGGGGTGTTGACGCGGTTTTGAAACGCGTCAGCGATCCTGGACGCTTTTCAGTTTGCAGAAGCAATTTTCCAGGAGAATTTTCTGGGTTGAATCCTCCTCAAACAAGGTAAAAAGCAGTAAACAATCGACTCATGCAAATTTTTTTTAGTTCCAGATTTTAAACAGGATGATTTACTAACTAACAACTAGAAAAACAATCAATCACACATCATTTTTATCACAAAAACAGCTTTTTGAGTTAATCAAGGGGGGGGCAAGATCTTGCCACTGGGGTTGGTGAGGACGTGTCCAGAGACACAAATGGTGCACCGTGGGTGCCCGATATGATGATAGCAAGAACAAAAAGAAACTAAAAGATGGCGAGACCAAGTCCCACCGTGATCGCCAAAAAAAGCTGTAGGTGCTTAGAATGACCGTGTGATCAACATGAAATATCTATGTTGTTTAGTGTAAACTAACCTATTAAAAACAGCAACTAAAGTGCAGTGATCGCCAGAAACTTTTAACTAAAAAAGTTTCAAAAGAGATATGATCGCCTACCTTTTAAACGCGGAAGATTGAGTCCTTGGTTCCCCTTCCTCAGCCGGCTGAAGAAAGAGAGCCCTTTCTTTGCTTCTTTGTTCTTGCTGTGGAATTTGAGGTTGAGGATCGTCCAGAAGTCTTTCTGGCTTTGAGCTTGATTTCCCCCTTTTGAATCTCTCGTTGTTGTTGAGTGCAGCAGAGACAGAAACAGAAAACGAAGGAACAATGATGAGGATTTAAGTAGAAGTAGTATCTGAACTAATCATGATGTTAAGCATATTTAAAACAACAAACTCACTTTTTTAAATGGCTTTGAAACCCCTTAGATCAAGTAGGTTTTTGAAAGATTATGCTGTGGTGTGTGTTTGCATGAAGTGAATATGAAGAATGAAACTAATGAAGATGAAAGATGCAAATGCAGTAATGAAAAACTTATGCCCAGTCGGTTGAAGCTTTGAAAGGATGAAGATCTTGAAAGGGACGCCGACTTCTGGAAATGGCAGCGCTCCGGCGTTACGACGTTGCTTCAATCTTCAACTCGCTATAACGCTATGGCTCAACTCAACTCAATTCTCTTCTCTTTTTTTTTTTTAACTCTTCAACATGCAGGGTATTTATAGGCATTTCTTGCGTTCGAGATTAACATAGAAAAATCCCGAATTTATCCATCTTAACCGACAGATAAATACTGATTAATTCATCTTTATCTGTAATTATCTAAAACGCGTCCACATTGGCTGACGCCTTTCAGATTAATTAAGATAAGGATAAATATCCGGGAAAACTTATCTTTATCTTTATTAGGTAAAACGCGTCCACTTGTGTAGACGTCTTTTACACTAATTAAGATAAGGATAAACATCCGGAAGAGAAGTTAAAACAGCTTAGGAAACTTAAAACGCGTCGACATTACCAGACGCCTTTTAGTTAATTAATTAATTAATTAAAATTCAAATTTAAACGTTAAAATAAAAATAAACTCTAAATGGCGTCCACTTGGGTAGACGTCTTTTAGAATTCTTCATATTTTAACTCAAATTTGAGCTAAAATCAATCTAATTGATTAACTTAAAACACATCTGTTAAACCCGACACTTAAAAAGATTAATAAAAATTAATTAATGATTAATTATCAGACCATTTCGAGGCATTATTGTATGATATGAAATTTACTCAAAATGATGTCAAAATTAGCGTGTCTACACAGCGATGCTTACCTTCAACAGTACCGGACTCACTACGTCGCTCACCTTGAGATGATATGAATATGCAGGATGCACGAGACGCCACCATCCTCACTCTCCGGGGCCATCTTCAGGATGCCGAGGCCCAATTAGAACAGGTGAAAAAAGAGCTGAATGAACTGGTAGGCATGATATGCATGAATGACATATGTATTATGAATGCTTCCTTTTTTATTATTAAACTGTTTTGACACTTGCACACTGACAGTGATCTCCTCTTATTACAGCGTGCCACTTACACTCATGTGGTGACTCCCTCATCCTCTGTTGTTGCTGGTGTAAGGACTGAGGTTTCGGGTTCGGTTTTCGGGTCGGGATCGGGCCGGATCCCCTGGTTTGGACCCTGTGGAGTCTTGTGATTTCTGGCTGAATGGCGTCAGCTCCCGTCGACGCCTTTCAAAAGGCGTCAGGGTGCGTGGACGCCATTTAGGTTCCTGGTTGTTGTGCCACGTGTGCGCCACGTGGGCGGGTTTTCGGGCCGCGAAAGTACGGCCCTGTCAGATTTGTCTGAACGGCGTCCAGATGGGTCGACGCGTTTCAGAGCGGTGTCTGTACGGCTGTCCTGTCAGACTGATAGGCGTCTGCCTCGATCGACGCGTTTTAGCTGGTTTCGGATTGACCCCGCGAGCCTCCCCTTCTTTCCCCTCATTCTCACCCTCACACTCTCTCTCTCCTCACCCCCTCCGCCTCTCCGGCGATCTTCCTCCCCTCCCTTCCTCTTCTTCCTCTTCCACCACTCCAACACCACCTCACCTCTCACCTCTACCTCCACCACTTCCTTCGCGGTGTTCCACTCTCCGGACGGCGGCCGACGTCCCGGCGGAGTGGCGGCGTCCCCGAAGGTACCGGCGGCGGCGTGGGGCGAGACGGGTCGGCGGCGAGGAGCTTGGTGGAGTTCAAGAATCGGTAGGGGGACGAACCTTGCTTGTGACGTTCGTGTGATTCTCGGCGTGACGTGATGTATTTGGGGCTAGAATGAGCATGTTTAGGGGGTTTTCTTGTGGGTATTGGCGTGCTTGTGATCGTGGGATTCGGTGTATGCATGTGGTAGTTGAGTTCTCCTTCCTCCCCCTCTTGTTTTGGGGTTTTCGGGGTGCTTGGGGTTCAAGGGAGGAGCCCTCGGTTCGAAGCAGGGAACCTGGTTCCTGGCACTGAAAGGCGTCGTCCCTAGTCGACGTCTTTTAGAAGGACGTCGGTTAAGTACGACGCGTTTTAGGGCAGAAATCTCCCTGTTCGAGTTTCAGAGGTTAGGGGTGCTGGGCTAAATGACGTCATGGGTGATCGACGCCTTTCTGAAGGACGTCGAGTCACCATGACGCCATTTAGGCAGGATTTGCCCCCGCTTAATGGTTCTGTATTCTGGATTTCGGGGTTGAATGGCGTCGGGCCATCCAGACGCGTTTTAATAGGCGACTTCATCGGTGGACGCGTTTTAAGGGTTATTCTGGTCTTTTAATAAACCCGTCTGTGGGGCTTGAATGGCGTCGACCCCGGTCGACGCGATTCAAGCCAGGAATGGTTAACTTGGGGTATTTGATGTATGTTTCACGGTGGGATGGTTCTAATGCATGCTTTGAGTTATATACTGAGACTGAGAACTTCTGCATGACTGGGATTTCATCATCTGTGGGTGTGTATGTGCTTTAACTGTACGTTGAGACTGGGGTTTACTGTGCGAATGGATTGACAGCATGTTATATATGTGTGTGTGTGATCATACGACTGTGGATCGATGTGACAATGGTTTCCGATGTCACCATGGACCGGTGGGGACAGGGTCATGGTGTCTGTGAGGAGGGGTGCTCGTGGTGTTTTACCTTTAGCTGAGGGAAGCAGAACCACCTTGAGCCGGCGGGCCGGAGTAGCTAGTGTGCTATCCGAGGGGTTGCTGTTTGGTCTCAGCGGGTCGGGGTTTCCCTTGCTTGTTGTGACGGCTTCCGGCGTGTCTCTTGCTGTGGAGCTGGTGGTTTTACTGGTGGGAGTTGGTTTACCCTTTAGCCAATGGGCCTGATGTGACCTTTGATCAAGGTTACGAGTGGTACCTTTAGCCCTTGGCCTGATGCAGCCCGGGAGAGTTGGGTCTGTGGGTAGTTCCTATAGCTGCGGCTTGACGGGGGTTCCCGGTCCCCAGGACCCTCCAGGAAAGCGCTGAGGCCTAGCGTGGAGGCAATCCGGTGGTAGGACAGTAGTCTAGACTGCTTGTGTGCACACGTAGCTGGCAGTGGCGGTACACTGAGTCCAGCTAGTCCTAGTTCAGCTCACTGCCTCACCCTACAGTGCTCCGGAACGCTGTAGGGGTGGACAGGCGTGAGCACTGGTGGTAGTGTTGGGAGGCGACGTTTGACTTCGGTCGACTGTGTGGTTTAGTCGCCTTGTGGACTTCGGTCGTGAGACGTGACTCTGTGTTGGGTTCTTCGGGTTACTCAGCGTTGTTCCTGCTACACTGTCTGTCGTACGTTTCGTACCGGGGTTGCCTGTTGTGTTTACTGCTTTACTCGACTGTTCTATATATTACTGTTGCTTCACTTGTGGATGTGTGAGTGGGAGGCAGGGGATCGGATGATACCTACTGAGCCCAGTTCTGGTGTGGCTCACTCCCTGCGGTTTCAGGTGTGGACTTCGTGGCGCAGCGGTAGCGTGGTGTCTTCTTGGTGTGCGGACCAGCAGCTGTCTTAGTTCCGGGGTATGCCCCGATGTTGTTGTACTTTCTTTCTGCCTGTACTCATTTAATTGTTGGACATGTAATTATTGTTGGACTGTATACGGACATTGTTACTTTCCCTGCGCACTTGTTTACCTTTGTAGTCCGTGAGATTGTTATATTTAGCACTGTTTAGCACTTACTCCTCCAGACGTGTTGTGTGAGATCCGGGTGTGAGCCCGTAGTTAATGGGCCGACATCCATTTAGTGACCGGGTCCCCGGTCATAGGATGGCGGGTCGTTACAGCTGGCCTGTCTTCCAGTGCCGCTCAGGAGGCCGCCATTGCTGACTTGTGGAGTTAGTTGGCCCTAGCCATCTGCCGAGCCACTCAGGCTGACGAAGATGCTACTACTCAGGTAAATCTTCGACTTGTTTCTTACATGTTGTCTTTTGCTTGCTTGATCAATTGGCTAACAATGTCTTCTACTGCAAGTCCAAGGGCTTTGCATGGCTCTTGGAGAGAGAGATACTAAGTTGGCACAGGCTCGCGATTCAGCAGCCCAGATTGTTGAGTTGGAAGAACAGTTGGCCAGGATCTCCACTGGTGATCTTCCTCCTGAGCTTGCACGACTCCAGGTTCGCTGGAGATCTTGACCGAAGAGAGGGATCACGACCGGTCCCGATTGGAGAGCCTTCAGGGCCGGCTATCGGTTTCAGAGCACGAGCGCCAGAGCATAGAGGTTCGATACCAGCGTACGCAGCAGCGGGCGTTGGATCAAGGACAGGCGAGTGACTTTACCACGAGCATAGCAGTATCCTCTAGCCAGGCTGGGCCGAGCATCATGTAAGCTCGTAAAACGGCTTACACCTTTGTGAGTGCTGGGAGACAAACTGGTGAATAAATTGCAATCTCCCAATCAATCCTCGTAATTCTTTCAAATTTCGAGGAGGTGGCATCTCTCTAATAACCTTAGCCTTGTTGGGATCGATCTCAATATCCCGTTTGCTCACGATGAATCCTAACAACTTCCTTGATGATACACCTATTGGGTTTGGTCGTAACCCCCGGGAAATCACAGAAGCGGAAGAATATAAAATAAAATGATTTCCCAAACCGGTTCGTGCTCCGATTGATGCAACAAAAATGGTCTAAAATAAATCATACGAGATTTATCACCTTGCACAGAATATGTTATCCTGTGAAAATCGATGCCGAACTCCACGAAGCCTTGAGCCGCACAAACGTACGGCCTTTAGAGCTGATCCACATGAACCCTCGCAGCAACAGAGATCAAGTTCTCTAACCCGCACAACCCTCAAGCTCAACCTCAAGCCTTCCTGGGAAGAATCCAATTCTTCAAAAGCTTGACGGCCACCCTTTTGAATGGTTAAAGCATTAGCCTTTGCAGGTTTGGAGAATATGGATTTATAAAAGGTTTAAAGGTGGCAGCTTGAACCGCCATTTCAGCCAATCCCGTCATTTAACCGCCTCGGCTAAAAGTAATTGCGGTTAAATATTAAACCCGATGCCCTTTTATATATCAATATATTATTATTAGCTCATTTATCAAATAAGCCTAATAATACATATATTATATATTTGTCCTTTATATTATTGTATATATACTTTTAAGCCATTTATAAATTCTTTTCCCAAAAGAATTTAATGTTTTAGTATATTTTTTCATACAATAATATTTCGTTCTGCAAGAGTTATTTGTGTGTGATCCTCAACGCTCATTATCACTCTGGTTTAAAGATCCATTAACTTCTAATCTAATTAGAAGTGAATTAAACGGGTTATTCCCAATAACTGTTTAATTTGTTCCGGACCATTTTGATCACGTTGGGTCAAGCAAATCGGTGTGATCCCAGAGGATGCCGGGTTCATCTTTTCCCTGTCTGGTACCTGTAAGTCTTCAGTTACCGTATCGCTATAATCTCTCGCTCATTCTATGACTCTAATCCGATTGTGTGGTATGGTTTCGTCAAACCACTAGTGATCGTGTCGTCTAACCATGACCTCCATAATAATTTCACGTTCGTTCCAAACGAACTGATACCACCCTGGCCAGGGATTTAGTGGTGTGTCTATGTCATGACTCATTAACTGTCTGTGATATACTTGACAGTGAGCGATCCCCTATTGACCATTAACGGTCTTCGCATGTATCCCGATGTGGCTAATAATTCGGTATTTCATGACTTATGGTTAAAGTCACTTAACCAAACATTAAACTACGCCAGTCCTCATACAAGACCTCATTAATGTCTCAAGTCAAAGGATCAACGATACTACTGAGACAGATGGATCTTCAGTTGACATTAGGTATAATTAACCATCTGAAGATCCATCAGCGGATCAGTTCAGTGAACATCCTCCCAGGATGAACACCCACACATATGTGCTGGTGTCCCGCACCTATGACTGTGAGATTGGTCATCTACACATCATGCGTAATGATTTACAAGTAATCAATGTTCCAAAGTGATTACTCTCCAATCAGGAACAATTTAAGATATGTGTCCATTTACAGTCAAACTCACATTCGAGATCCCATCTCGAAATTGACTTTACAACTACATATCCTAGAGACAACACAAAGCAATCCACATATTACAAGTTTACGCTCTAATTACCACTTAATTATATTGAACAAGATTGTACAACACATTGGGCCTACACGGCCCATAATTGGTCTGTAGGACACCTAAAAACTAACAACACCAAATACATACTTTTTAGGATTCATCTTTAGTTGATATTCTCTTGATCTTTCCAAAACCCTCGTCAACACTTCGGCATGCTCAGCCTTAGTCTTGGATTTCACTAACAGATCATCCACATACACTTGTAAATCAATGTGCATCGTGTCATGAAATATGGCCATCATAGCCCTTTGGTAAGTGGCTCCAGCATTCTTCAGTCCGAATGGCATGACAACATAACAATAAGTGCCTTAAGGTGTAGTGAATGACATCTTCTCTTGGTCCTCTTCAGCCAACCAAATCTTATTATACCCTGAGAATCCATCCATGAATGACAATGTTTCATAACCAGCTGTGTTGTCGATGAATACATTTATGTGAGGCAGTGGAAAATCATCTTTAGGACATGCCTGATTCAAATCTCAGAAGTCAATACAAATCCTGACCTTCCCGTCCCTTTTCATGACTGGGACTATATTTTTCACCCATTGCGGATAGAAGACAACTGTAATAAATTTGGCTTTATACAGCTTATCGACCTCTTCTTTCATCTTCAAAGCCATCTGAAAGTGGAATTGCCTCAATTTCTGTTTAACCGAACTAGCTCCATCTTTCAATGTTGATCGGTGTTCCACTAAAGAAGAATCTAATCCCGCCATATCTTCATAACTCTAGGTGAAAGTGTCCTTATAGTCTTTGAGAACTTGAACCACTGCTTTCTCATCTGTTTCAGAAAGATTTTTACTGATGAGGACAACCTTAGGTTCGTCTTCAGTTCTTAGATTAATCTCTTTGGTAGGTTCTTCTACGGCAGCCGAGGCTTCATCAAATCTCTTCACTCTACTGATATATGCCTCAGCTGCGTCCTCGTCATCTTCCTCATCTTCAGTAATGGGGTCTTTCTCATGTAACAATTCATACACTCTATACCCGTCATCGACTAACTCATCAACTTCACATTCTTCTGGCATCTGAATGGGATTTTCTAATAGCTAAGGGATCTGATAGTAAGAAAGACATCTTAAAGCTAGATCCTGGAGGTTTCTATCTGGAACTCGAACCTGACTAACTTCACTAGACTCCCTAACTCCATTAAATTGTCTACTACTAGACTCACTATCCTGATCTAGTGAGGACGAAGAAGGATAAAAATCAAGGGATACAGGATGTGACACAGGTGAATCCTCCCGAGAGGAGGGGCAAAGCAGATCTAAAAGAGAATCTTGTCCGAATGACCCGTGCGATAGGGTATATTTGGACAAGTAATATGATGTTTCCTCAATGAGGATTTGAGAGGAGGGAGTTACCGAATTGACATCTTTTTTTGGAGATTTTGAGTGTTAATCATGGAACATGAATGAATATGTAAAGGAGGAGAGTGAAAAGATGAAGGTAACGGTACCAAGGCCAAAAGATTCGGGGGATCATACAATAGTATGTCCCATATCAGATCATGGGTCTTCTCAAGATCCAGAGGAATCCAAGGAATTAGGTCCCAAGGGGACAAAGTAACCATGATGGGCGGGGTCCGAGGAATATCTTCAGTAATAACCCTCGACCAGGTCGGGGTCAGGAGCAGAGTACGGAATAGGGTATGGAGGGTAAAAACATGACGGGGATAGGTTCCCCTCCAAAGAAGGTTAGTGGTGAATCCAGGCTGATAAGGATCATCGGGATCCCCTTTGTCTGTCTCCTCAGTTAGCAAAATTCTCTTGTCAAAAATAGTCCCAAGCCCTTCAAACAATTCATCAATCAACAGAGGCCACTTTGGTTCTGAGGGATCAAGGAACAACCTTTTCAGTTCAATGTACAGGTCCCATGTGTCGTACCAACGGTACCACTCGCACTCTGGATCTTGAGTCTTCCTTCTCCTCTTCATTGGCCGTAGAGCCTCCAAGGATTGGTATGTCAGTAATTCAGAACAATGCCTGGCTAGATCTCTCCCTTATACGTCATGTAGGTCAAAGTGGGAAGTAATCACCATCGTGTTATCATTGTCATGATTAATCACGGGTCCCTTAATGAAGTGTGTATATAAAGTCCAAGTTAAGGGATCCCGATTTTGGTTTGCACGGTGTGGTCATTGTCTTCCAGATTTTCTGACCGTTTTCATCTTCCTGTTGTTGAACAATGTGTCGTCTCACTTTCACTGGCCTATAGCCCAGACCATTACTGGGTGCTCTTCTACTGTCTTTGATAGGCTTGGTTCTGCCCTGCAGTTGTGTGCCAAGGCTTTTTCCAGGTTGATAACCACCCTTCATCATGATGTCCCAGCTAGGGGTACTCACGCACTTCCCCCTTTTCACAGCATCAACTGGACAAGGAACATGTATAGTGGCTTTCGAAAGATTAGCCAAAGGAGAACAAACCTGTAATACCGATAGAATGGGTTGTCGGCCAGGTAAAGGAGTCGGTTTGATGTTTAAAGAATGAGCAACATCAAGGATCGGCATGCTCGTTACTTTAATAATCCGTCCCTTATAAGGAAACTTGAGGCATTGATGGTTTGTAGAGGGTATGGCCTCAAGGGATTTGATGTAGGGACGGCCAATGATGCCTTTTAAAGACGGGTCGATCTCTAAGATGTGGAACTCAACCTCGGCATGATAAGCGGGACCTAACTCTACCTTCAAGTAAACTATTTCCAAAGGAGAACGGGTAGAGTTGTCGTAGGCGGTGACAGAGATGGGTGAAGGCAACCATTTTTCTTTGGATACACTGCAGAATTCTATGGTCTTTGGTGACAATACATTAATAGAGGCCCCTGTGTCAACCAGACATGCATGCACTGTTAGTTTTAGGTGGCCTACAAGCCAATCTGACTATGTAAAATCTCGTTCATTTATTAATATAATGGCATAATATTTATTATGTGTAAATTGCATTAATTATCGTTTCATAATGAAGTCCGTGAATATGTGCTATAGTGATCATATTATGATGAGATCATACTAATGAGATTGATCACTTAAACACACATATTCTTAATCGTTCCTAAACGGAGGATATCCGAGAAGGACATCGGATATCCGGTTAGACTAGTACAGATTACTCCTGCTCATATGATGAGGGTGATTGATCTCATAAGTCACTTGTGTGGAGACACTAAGGTGAATATGTAGGTGCTCATTGGAGAATGAGTTTACTAAACTGATCCGACTGAATCGCTGGATGGTATAGTACCTCATTGTTAACCAGCTTGATTCTATTGTCGCAGTTGCGTGGATGGTCCTTGGACCTGAGACACCAAGGACACCTTGTCGGTGGACTTCTGTGTTTTGACCTTGGTTTACGAATTTCTAGTCACAGGATTCTAATACGCCAAGGATTGGGTACAGCGGAATACCGTCGAAGGGAATTGTGTGTCAATAAGGAATCATTCGCTCTCGGTACTTAGAGAGAGATTGCTCTAGGAAGGATGCGCGGAAGTCCCTGGCCAGGGCGGACGATAATATCGGGAAATGAGTTTTCCGATATTCATCAGCGGCATCCAATCCAAGTGAGTCGACCGGTTAGGGTTTGACAGCTCGCCATACCCTGAGTTGACTCGAGAGCATTGTACGAATGAAGGATTATATCCACACGGTAACTATCGGCGGAAAGGTTCCAAGAGTGGGTTACTTAACCCCAATACCTTATGGGTTCACGCGGTATTGCTTGGCACCCAACGTGATCGGAGGCCCGGTCGAATTCGATGTGCGACATCAATTCGATTGATCAATTAATTAATAAAGGGTTATTAATTGATTAATAAAGTCAGTGAGGAGTCACTGGGCTTGTTGGGCCATTAACTGAATTGGTACTTGGGCCTAGAGGGTCACACGCAAATGATTCTCAAGGCGATGGATAAATAAGTGGGTTTTATATAAATCGGGGGTTTTTATGAAAAACCGCGCGGTTAGTATAAAACACACCGAACGGGCTGAGCAGGCCAACCTGCTGCTAACCCTAGCCGCCCCTCCACTGTTTCTCTCTCTCTCTGGCGTCCAGACAGATCCAGATCTGCTTCGCTGCTTCTCCGAATCCCGTTCGACGGGAAATCGTCCGCGCGTTGCGGCGATCGTTGCGGCGATCGACGGAGGTTTCGTGGGCTGTGAAGAACGAGGAACGCGAGGATATCCGTCGCGGGGAGGATCGCGTGGACTTCACTAGACGCTGGGAACTTGCGCGGCTTGCGGTGTCGCACCTACGGAACCGAACGGTTGTGGATTCGAATCCGCACACGGTGAGAATCGATTATCCAATAATCGTAGTTTTTAGTTTTTTCGAAACGGGAAAACGGATCGCTGTATTATTTTATTTTCCGCTGCGTGAGCGATCTAGAGAAACCCGAGAAAATCCAACAGTGGTATCAGAGCCAGGTTCCACTATTTCTCGTCCCGTTTCGGTCTTCGAAATTAATTTTTCATGAGTTATTCCATGCGTTTAATCCGATTAAAATGACGAAATAGTGTTCATAAGATGAACACAAATATTTAGATCACTTTTCTGTGATTTTTCGGATTTTATTTGGGGGTTTTCGGAGTTCTTCATGAGATGATGAACCAGGGTATTTTGGTGGCTTCGTACATGCCTCCCAAGCGTTGGGATGGCGGGTTAGATCTGTGGATCTCTTGGTAATAGTCACCACTAAACACCGGGCGTGATAGCTGGCGCCATGGTGGCCTTGAAGAGCTAAAAAATCGAGCCCCAAATCGGATTTAAAATCCTGAAAAAATTAGATTTTTTGGGGTTTTAAAGGGGCTTGGCTGGGTATTGTTTCGCCACCGCCGGCGGCCCAGCCGGCGTCGGGCACGTCGCTGGCGCCGGGCACGTCGCTGGCGCTGGGGGCAACACCGGCCGGGGCCGGCGGCGCATGGGGCTCGCCGGCGGCGGCGCTGCCCAGCCGCCCACCCACCTGCAAACCCTAGGGTTTCTGCAGCAGGTGGGCATCAGGTTGTAGAAGGAGCCGGGTGGACCGGCGGCTGCGGCCGGTCCCGTTGGACCGGGCCGATGCCGACTAGACCGGACCCTGGCTGGGCCAGGGTCCCAGGTCTTAGCCGCTGGGCCAGGGTCCCAGGTCTTAGCCGCTGGACCTGGTTCGACCAGGTCTAGTGGGCTGAGCCCATTTGGGCCTCCCCTTAATTTTGATTAACTTCATTTTGAGCCCCAAATTGCCCAATTAAATAATAATTGGATTTTAATTTTGAAATTCAAAAGATGTTTTGAAACTAAAATTATTTTTCAATTTTATTTAATCCAGGTATTAATGATTTTTGAATCATGTTGGATTAACTTACAGTTGTTAATTTATTAATGTTAATTAAAAGTTTAATTGTTAAACTAATAATTAATATTAATTAAAATAATTTACGGGTTAAATTAGTAAATAATAATTATTAATCTAACAGTTAGATTATTGATTATTATTTCAACTAATTGTTAATTTATTTGCAAGTTAGTTATTAATTTAATTGTTAAATTAATAATTAACTCAGTTGACTAATTTAAATGTTAAATTAGTAGTCTTTAATTATTATTGTTAGTTATTAATTTAAGGGTTAAATTAATGATTAATATTAATCATTTAATCTAATAGTTAGATTAGTAATTATTAATTAATTAAAGTTAATTGTTAATTTAAGAGTTAAGTTAATAATTAATTTTAAATTGACTAATCTAAGAGTTAGATTAGTAGTTAATTAATAATTAGATTTAATTAATAATTTAAGTGTTAAATTATTAATTAACTTTGTTGCATTAATCTAAGAGTTAGATTAGTCTTTAAATAGTCTAATTGTTAGATTATTAATGGGGTTTAATCTAAGTGTTAGATTATTAGAATTGTTCTAATTTGCATGGAATAATCTGGAATTATTAATTCGGAGTGTGTGCGTATGTGATGTGTGTTTATTGCTTTTAAATTTGATTTAATTCCATGTTAAGTTAATAAAATGAGTTTTCGAAATTCAAATACCAATTTTGATTGGATCCTAGTTTTTGAAAGCCAAAACTTATTTATTTTGAAAACTCATTTATTTTAGCCATGTGATGCGCTGAATCATGTATGGAATGTTTAAAACACACCGTGGTCATGGATATGCACTTAATTTATTATTTATGTGATGAATGGATTGTGTGGATCGTGGATGTATGATTGTTTATTAATTATTAATAAATAGAAGTCTGCGTACCTCTCTCTCTCATACTCCGATGTATTTCTACCTCCCTCTCTCTCTTGTACTCACCATGAGGCCTTCTTCGATTTACTTGTAATTCTAGAATTATTGTAATATGATCGAGGCAACCGAGGAAGGAGCGAGGACGATCCACAGCTGCAACCAGGAAGGCGAAAAGATGAAGATCCTTTGCCTATGTGTTTGCAGGTTTATCTAATGTAAATGTTATGTTAGATTGTGTGTGCGTTTGACTGTTGGCTCCAGTCAAACCCACTGTGCTATCCATGACCACACCAGACATGTATGTGATGCATTGTTTTCTTTTGATTATGAATCAAAGCAGGTTATAGTATTTAGTAAATATATACGATATATTTATACTATCACCTAGGAGAGACCAAGATAAAAGTAATCTAAATACCCTCAAATAAACTCTAAGCCGTAACACGAGTAATTAAGAACTTACCGTGTGGTCCACCATCGTTATAGTCATAGGATTCGAATCACTTTAGGCAGGTTTGTTGTGCTATCCACAAGGCCTGCTTAATTGGGAGGAGAAACTGTGGCTATGGCATTAGATGCCTATAGATCGGGGTAGAGGAACCATGTAGCTTCGTTGTGCTATCTACAAGGGCTACATGCAAATCTATGCTCGTCGCGTAACGATGGTTAGCTTAAACCAGAATTAATGGTTTGTTGTGCTATCCACAAGGCGGTTAAATCTCTGGGGACCAAAGCCATGATCAGATATTGCAAGGAGTTGCAAGTCCCATGAGTTGGGTGCTCTTTGATTGTATTACAGTTCGTTGTGCTATCCACAAGGCTGTAGTCCAAGTCATTGAGATTCTGATCCCCACTAGGAGACTGTCGACGTCTCCCGTTCTGTATAACTAAGGGTTATACAGTCCGTCAAAAATTAGTGGGAGTTAAACTTGAACAAAAGACCATGTCTTGTTTAAAATTTTAATAATTGAACATCTGCTAAATAGATTTTACTTATCTCCTGTAGGGAATTATGTCGTCGAATAACCCACTCCGTGGCATACTTGATGCCCTTTTGACTTACCTGATCTACTCGGATTGGTTCAGAAACTTAAAGAATGTCTTTAGATCTGAGTACATTAACTTTGTCCCTAGAGCTGATTCTCCTGCTGAATCGACATTGGGTGTCCCTGAAGCAGAGATGACAGCTAACGATAAAAGATTGAAGGACAAAGGCAAAAGAGTAGTAAAGGGTGACTGCTTCTACTATAAGTAGTATGGTCACTGGAAGAGGAACTGCAAGGAGTTCCTTAACGATAAAGCTCATGGAAAAATGAAGCTATCTGAAGTTTCAGATATCTATATGATAGATATCAACTTGTCAGTTAGAGATTCCACATCTTGGGTATTGGATACCGGATGTGCTTCTCATATCTGTCATGATGCACAGATGCTGACAAGTAAGCGCAAGCTGAGACAAGGCGAGGTGGAATTGAGGCTAGGAAACAGCGCAAAAGTTGCGGCGATTGCTGTTGGGATAGCAAACCTCAGGCTTCCATCGGGAGATGCCTTACTATTAGAAGATTGTTATTATGTTCCTAACATAATAAAGAACATCATATCAATATCTTGTTTGGACAAAATAGGATATAGGTTGACTATTGAGAATAGAAGTTGTTCGATTTATTATGGTAATAAATCAATAGCTTCGACATCTTTAGTCAACGGTCTATATCTCTTAGATGTTTCTTATTACAATCTTCAAATTAATAATGCTCTTAAGAAGAGCAAGAATTGCGTGAACCAAGCCTATATGTGGCATTGTAGACTTGGGTGCATTGGCGAAAGCAGGTTGCAAAAGTTGCACAAGCATGGTTACTTAACTGCATTCGATTACGAATCGTTTGCAACATGTGAATTCTGCCTAATGGGAAAGATGGCAAAATCTCCATTTACTAGACATGGAGAACGTGTCAAGGACATTCTTGAACTAATACATTCGGATGTATGTGGTCCCATGTCTACCCAAGCCAAAGGTGGCTTTTCATACTTCATCACGTTCACCGATGACTTCTCAAGATTTGGCTATGTGTACTTAATGAAGTACAAGTCGGAAGCATTTAAGAAGTTCAAGGAGTTCAAGAATGAGGTAGAGAAGCAGTTAGGAAAGAGTATTAAAGTTCTTCGATCAGATTGAGGAGGAGAATACTTGAGTACTAATTTCACACAATTCTTAAAGGATAATGGTATCCTTTCTCAGCTAACCCCTCCATATACACCACAGATGAATGGTCTATCAGAAAAAAGAAATCGCACCTTGTTGGACATGGTACGATCCATGATGAGCTTTTCAGGATTACCAGTGTCCCTCTGGGGGTATGCTCTAGAGTCAGCAGCATACCTACTTAACAAAGTACCCAGCAAGTCTGTAGCCTCTACTCCATATGAGATATGGAAAGGCAAGAAACCAGAATTTAAACATGTTAAAGTCTGGGGTTGTCCTGCTCATGTAAAGAGGCATGATCCAGACAAGCTGGAATCACGAACTGATAAATGCAGGGTTTGTGGGATATCCAAAGGAAATCTTTGGATACTATTTTTTCCATCCTGGTGAACAAAAGGTGTTTGTCGTCAGGAAAGCTGTCTTTCTGGAAGAGGAATACCTTCTCCAGGACGACAGTGGGAGTAAAATAGTATTGGAAGAGGTTCTAGATCCCCAAACAGCTACATTATCATCAGATGAGATATCAGTTTCTGAATCTATTCAGGTACACACAGATGAGCCTCGTAGATCTGGTAGAGTAGCTAGACTACCCGAACGATATGTGGGACATATTGCTGAAGGTATGTCTAAGGTACAATATAATGAGGATGATGATCCTAAAAACTACCAGGAGGCCATAGAAGGCCCAGAAGCTTGGAAATGGCGAGAAGCCATGAACTCAGAAATCCAGTCCATGTACACCAACCAAGTTTGGAACTTAGAGGACTTACCCGAGGGTATTGTACCCATCGGTTGCAAGTAGATCTTTAAGAGAAAGATCGGTGTTGATGGACGGATCGACACTTATAAGGCAAGGTTGGTGGCAAAGGGATATCGTCAAAGGCAAGGAATTGACTATGACGAGACTTTCTCACCAGTTGCCATGATAAAGTCGATCAGAGTTCTTCTCGCCATTGCTGCACATTTTGATTATGAAATCTGACAGATGGATGTGAAGACTGCCTTCCTCAATGGTAACTTTGAGGAAGAGGTGTATATGATACAACCAGAAGGTTTTACATACAAAGAATCTCCAGATAAAGTGTGCAAGCTTCAGAGGTCCATTTATGGACTGAAGTAGGCTTCCCGGAGCTGGAACATAAGATTTGACGAGGCTGTCAAGTCTTATGACTTCATTAAGAATGAAGATGAGCCTTGTGTGCACAAGAAGACCAGTGGGAGTGCAGTCACCTTTCTAGTTCTTTACGTAGATGACATACTACTCATTGGGAATGATGTAGCTATGATGTCATCAGTAAAGATCTGGTTGTCGAAAAACTTCTCCATGAAGGATTTGGGAGAAGCATCCTATGTATTGGGAATACGGATCTATAGAGATAGATCAAAGAGGATGCTTGGAATGACCCAATCCTTGTACATAGATACCATAGTCAAAAGGTTTGGCATGGAAAATTTCAAGAGAGGTCTCATACCGATGAGACATGGAATTAGTCTCTCAAAGGAGCAGTCTCCTAAGACTCCTGATGAGAGGGCATTCATGGATAGAATACCATATGCCTCTGCCATAGGATCTATCATGTATGCCATGCTATGTACACGGCCTGATATTGCATTTGCTCTAAGTGTTACGAGCATATTTCAGGCTGTTCCAGACAAAGAGTACTGGAAGGCAGTGAAATGTATCCTTAAGTACTTGAGAAGAACTAAGGATATATTTCTTGTCTATGGAGGAGGTGATTTGAAACTGTGAGGCTTTACTGACTCGAGTTTCCAGTCGGATCCAGATGATAGCAAGTCTACATCTGGATTCGTGTTTACTTTGAACGGAGGTGCAGTGTGCTGGAAGAGTTCCAAGCAAGTAACCACTGCAGATTCGACGACTGAAGCTGAGTACATCGCTACAGCTGAAGCCGCCAAGGAAGCAGTGTGGTTGAAGAAATTCATCACCGACCATGGCGTCGTTCCCAGCATCTCTGAGCCTGTTCTACTGTTGTGCGACAACAATGGAGCGATTGCGCAAGCGAAAGAGCCGCGGTCTCATCAGAAATCGAAGCATATTCTTAGGCGCTTTCATCTTATCAGAGAGATCATATCCAGAGGCGATGTAGTAGTAGAAAGAGTTCCATCTGTCGACAATGTAGCAGATCCACTGACAAAGCCGTTGGGTCAAATTGTGTTTGAGCGTCACCTAGAGTCTATAGGCTTATTGTATAAAGGTGATTGGCTTTCGTCCAAGTGGGAGATTGTTAGTTTTAGGTGCCCTACAAGCCAATCTGACTATGTAAAATCTCGTTCATTTATTAATATAATGGCATAATATTCATTATGTGTAAATCACATTAATTATCGTTTCGTAATGAAGTCCGTGAATATGTGCTATAGTGATCCGATTATGATGAGATCATACTAATGAGATTGATCACTTAAACACACATATTCTTAATCGTTCCAAGTCGGAGGATATCCGAGAAGGACATCGGATATCCGATTAGACTAGTACAGATTACTCCTACTCATATGATGAGGGTGACTGATCTCATAAGTCACTTGTGCGGAGACACTAAGGCGAATCTGTAGGTGCTCATTGGAGAATGAGTTCACTGAACTGATCCGACTGAATCGCTGGATGGTATAGTACCTCACTGTCAACCAGCTTGATTCTATTGTCGCAGTTGCGTGGATGGTCCTCGGACCTGAGACACCAAGGACACCTTGTCAGTGGACTTCTGTGCTTTGACCTTGGTTTACGAATTTCTAGCCACGGGATTCTAATACGCCAAGGATTGGATACAGCGGAATACTGTCGAAGGGAATTGTGTGTCGATAAGGAATCATTTGCTCTCTGTACTTAGAGAGGGAATGCTCTAAGAAGGATGTGCGGAAGTCCCTGGCCAGGGCGGACGATAATATCGGGAAAGGAGTTTTCAGATATTCATCAGCGGCATCCAATCCAAGTGAGTCGACCGGTTAGGGTTTGACAGCTCGCCATACCCTGAGTTGACTCGAGAGCATTGTACAAATGAAGGATTATATCCATGCGGTAACTGTCGGCGGAAAGGTTCCAATAGTGGGTTACTTAACCCCAATACCTTCCGGGTTCACGCGGTATTGCTTGGCACCCAACGTGATCGGAGGCCCGGTCGAATTCGATGTGCGACATCAATTCGATTGATTAATTAATTAATAAATGGTTATTAATTGATTAATAAAGTCAGTGAGGAGTCACTGGGCTTGTTGGGCCATTAACTGGATTGGTACTTGGGCCTAGAGGGTCACACGCAAATGATTCTCAAGGCGGTGGATAAATAAGTGGGTTTTATATAAACGGGGGGTTTTTATGAAAAACCGTGTGGTTAGTATAAAACACAGCGAACGGGCTGAGCAGGCCAAGCTGCTGCAAACCCCAGCCGCCCCTCCTCTGTTTCTCTCTCTCCCTGGCGTCTAGACATATTCAGATCTGCTTCGCCGCTTTTCCGAATCCCATTCGACGGGAAATTGTCCGCGCGTTGCGGCGATCGTTGCGGCGACCGACAGACGTTTCGTGGGCTGTAAAGAACGAGGAACGCGGGGATATCCGTCGCGGGGAGGATCGCGTGGACTTCACTAGACACCGGGTACTTGCGCGGCTTGCGGTGTCGCACCGACGGAACCGAACGGTTGCGGATTCGAATCCGCACACGGTGAGAATAGATTATCTGATAATCGTAGTTTTTAGTTTTTTCGAAACAGGAAAATGGATCACTATATTATTTTATTTTCCGCTGCGTGAGCGATCCGGAGAAACCCGAGAAAACCCAACATCCACATCCTTCTTGCATATGTTAACCGTAATGCGAAGTGCCATGCTCCTAGCCGCTGGTGGTGCTAGTTCAGATGTGTGGAATGAGATAGAGGGCTGATCCCCCTGTGGAAATAACAGTGTTGTGATCTTCTCTACCGGCACATCTTCACTGACCATTACTCTCTATAGATATTCTATCAGAGCCTCTTGATGGATCTTGGATCTTTTGATCAGTTCTAGTATGGAAATGCGTACTAGTGTTCTGTCCAGCTACTTCAGTAAGTCATACTGAGTGCCAGGTGCACTCTCTTCATTATGAACTTCTTTTGACGGCTGTGATGGGCCGTCTCTTACTGTAGACTGAGGGAAGACCTTATTGAAGATTCTCCCACTCCGGAGCGTATGCTATTCAATGGCATGCGTAGCAATGGTTTAGAAGGTATGAGGGGTTTGTGGTTGGGTTGCGGTGGGTTATTTGGTGGAGGCATGGTGGTGGTGGGGATAATGGGTTTAAGGAAGGGAGGTTGTGGAATAGGTCTATGGTAGACGGATCTTGATATGGGAGTAACGGTTATGGTTTCTGGCTTGGATATGCAGAGAATGTGGAGAGGCGGTTGCTCAGCAGTACTCTGGATGTGGCCTGTTGAATAGACAGAGGACGATTCCTCTTCCTTCTATTGTTGCCCCCTATTAGCCTCAAACTGGCTTTTAGTAAGAATTGGGGGGACCTAGTTTTGATGCTCCGGCAGTGGGTTTTGCACTATACCCATGTTCGATGGTGTTGTTGCCTGTGTTGGTGCTCTTTGCATCTGTTGTTGTTGTTGTTGTGCCTGTTGTTGCTGCTGTGGCTGTGATCTTCTTGCCTTCAGGGTAGCTATGTATTTTCTCATCTCCTCCCACTCAATACCCCCTTGTTCATTGAGATCATAGATGTAGTCCCTGAATTGGAAACATGCATCCACTGTATACCCAAGTTGTTTATGGAAGACGCAATACCTGGAGGCGTCAACATTTTGAGGCCGGATAGTTTTCTCCCTTGGTAGGACCAAAGCATTGGCTGCCATAAGGGCATTGAATATATCTACTAGAGACTCCGGCAGCTAAGGATAGGACGCCCTCTTTGGGTCTGAAGGTTTTTTCTACTGACTGTAATCGCCTAGGGGGGTACATTGTGCTATGCTGGCTATTGACGTGGCTGGTTGAACGCCTGCGGATACTGTTGCTGAGGCTGATTATAGGCTGGCTGGTAGGGTTGCTGTAGTGGCCTAAAGCCTTGTTGATTCGACGGTCTCTGCCCTGTATACTGCGGCTGTTGCTGTTGGTTTCTCATGAACTGTGGTTGGTTATTATTCATGTTGTTGATCTGTTCATGGGAGAGTGTGCCCTCAGTAGTGGGACCCATGTTAGGAGAATTTGGCATGGCAAGCTTCCGAGGTGGAGGTCTGCTAGGTCTATGGGGGTCAAAGATGTTGGAGAAGGTCGAATCTTTGAAAGTGTTATGGTAATAACGCGCCCTTTCATATAATTCTGCCATGCTAGCCAAGTTGTTCAATGTGAGGACTAGCTTGTACTGGGGGGTTGCATTGGCAATCATCATCTTCACTTGTTCTGACTCAGACATGTGATCTTTTATCTTCTTTGCCATACTCCTCCATCTATCAGCATAGGTGATGAAGTCTTCATCGGACTTCATCTTTTTAGCCACCATGTCAGTTATTGATAAGGATGGTGCAATTCTGTCTTGGTATCGCTAGATGAATTTTCTTGACACAATTTCATAGCCCTCTACATTAGACAAATTAAACAAGAAAAACTACTCGAGGACTAGTCCCTCTAATGATTTGCTGAATAAGAATGCCAACGACCTCTTGTCGTTCTGCCAAAAGGAAGACTCGTACATAAACTCCTTCAGGAGGGTGAAGGGGTTGCTAGAACCATTGTACTTTCTATACATTGGCACCTCAGAAGGCAGCAGGTGAAACACTGGCAGATTGGGGAGGGTGATCTCAGGTACAGCCTTGACTCCCATCATCTTCTTAAAACTATTGACCTGCTCGTCCATGCGGTCCATCATCGTGAGTAAGGCCTGAGTCACGGGATCAACTTGGGAAGGGGGAGGTGATGGAGCATGATAGGTTTGCCTCTTGGAGTAACTCAAACAAGGGGGGCAGTATGGTTGAGGTCCGGCGGCGCTTCCACTATACCCGAAGGCATTTTGGTGGGTTGGGTTATGCGGTCTAGCTGGGTATCTCGAGGAAAATTGTTGTAGCCCAGATGGCCGCGGAGTAGAAATACGGAGACCTTCCATGGCTTGATGAACAGAGGGAATACGGCGAGGGGAGGGACTTGATGAACAACAGGGGAAACCGAGGGATTCGGTTCGTTAGAATGCAAGGGCGTCTTCCACTTTAGAATGGATTGGATCGTCTTAAGTTGTTGAGAGTTCACGTTGTTAGAATTGGGTGGCCTCAAAGCCAATCATTGTACATTCTAGTTCAAATTATTAATAAAGACAATCATTTCTTCATTTATAGTTCTCGCAAATTAACTATCATAATGAAGGTCCGTAGACAAATGTATGGGATATTGAATCATGATGAGATCATGATAGTGAGATCAATATCCTCAGTCAATTGTCTTAAATAGTTCTCGATCATAAGATATTTGAGATGGACATTAAATATCCGATAAGATCGACACAAGTTATGTCTGCTCATATGATGAGGGTGAATGATCTCACATTCACTCGTGTGGTGACACTAAGACAAACATGTGGGTGCTCATTAGAGAATGAGTTCACTGAACAGACCCAAATAAGAATTCCTGGATGGTAATTATACCTATTAGTCAACCAGGAAATTCAATCGTTGCAGTAGCACAGTTGGTCCTTTGACCTGAGTCACCAATGATACCTTGTTTGTGGACCGTTGTATCTTGATTATCTGACTTGTGGACTTTAACCATTAAGTCCACGATAGTCGGTCTTTCAGATACGGTGGAAAGCTTGCGAAGGTAATTGAGTGAACAACAAGGGATCACTCACTCTTGATATAAGACTGGAGAGAGAATGTCCTATGGATGTGTACACAGAAATCCCTGGCCAGGGTCAAATGAAAGAGATGTCTTTCTAGATATTAACTAAGTAATGGAATCCATCTGGATAATGCGAAAGAGGGTTTGACTATAAAACCATACCCTTGCGTTATTGGGACATTGCATGAGTGAAGGATTTTATCTGTGCGGTATCTGCAGACGGAAATGTTCAATTAAAGGGAACAATATCCCTTATATCTTCTGGGATCATGAGGTAGTGTTTGGTACTATTCATGATCAGAAGGCCAAGTGAATTAATCATCAGATGATAATCCACTTGTTTATTAAATTAATCATTTAACATATGATGTTTAAATGTTAATTAATAAATATTAAACTCTAGAATTAGTTCTAAGTTTAATGGGCCTGAAACCGGACTGATATATGGGCCTAGAGGGTCACACACATAAGAGTTCTCGTCAGACGGTGAGAGACGTTAAATTTCATGCTTATCTGGGTTTTTTTGAAAAGCCGCAGGATAAACATGAAGATTTAATAGAGAATTATCTAAGGCCAAACTCTTGGATAATCATGAGGATTAATCCTTGTGCTTATCCTTATTTCTATATAAGGAGGGCCAAGGGGAAGGGGTAAAAAGTTGGTTGGACAAATTACTTACCCCAGATTCTCTATCTCCTCTCTCTCTCTCCCTCTCTCTCTCTTGGAGTAGATCTGTCTCTCTCCGCGCATGGTGGATTTGAGATCTGGTCGGAGCACTCAAGTCGAGGAGGAAATCGCGTCTGTAGTGGGAACTCGTGTGGATACCTCTAGAGATCGTGCGCGTGTGCGATTACCGAGTCGGAATCATCCACGGGAGATTCGAAACCCCGTAAAGGTGAAGAACCGTTCTTCCCGCATTTATTTTAATATCTGTTTTACGATCCCAGCAGCCGATACATAGGAATCGTTTTTATTCTCCGCTCCGTTCTTGCCGATTACTAACAGTGGTATCAGAGCCAAGTTGCTCGATCGGTCGTAAAACGGCATCGTTTTGCGTGTTTTTCTCGTTATGCGTGAAGAACCGGTATTGTACGTATTCTTGCGTTTAATCTGATTAAAAATGACGGAATAGTGTTCATATGATGAACACAAATAATTTGATTATTTTTCTGTAATTTTTCGGATTTTATTTGGGATTTCGGAGTTCTTCATGAGATGATGAACCGGGGTACATCGGCGGCTTCGTTAACGATTCGCAAGTGTTGGGATGGCGGCCCAGATGTCTGGATCATTAGGTGATAGTCACCACTACACATCCGACACATTTGCCGGCGCCGGGGTGGCCTTGAAGAGCTACAAAATCGAGCCCCAAATCGGATTTAAAATCCAGAAAATCAGATTTTTGGGGATCTTTGGGGGCTCGGCCGGCTAATGATTTGGCCACCGCCGGAGCAAGGGCGACGCCGGCAGGGGCCTGGCGGCTCCGATCGCCGACCGGCGGCGGCGCTGCCGCCCCTTCTTCCCGCCGGCCTGCTATAGCTTAGGGTTTGCAGGTTTAAACGAACGGCTCGGTCGGCTGGGGAAGAAAGGGCTGGGCCGCCGGTCCCGACCCGGTCGGACCGGGCGGGGCCGAGCAGGACCCCCTGGCTGAGCCAGGGTTCGACCCTGGCCGAGCCAGGGCTCGGGTCTGGCCGGGCCAGACCCCCTGGCCGAGCCAGGGCCCAGGTCCGGGCCAATTGGCCCTAATGGGCTGGGCCCATTTTTATGATTATTAAAAACTGTTTTAATAACTGTTAAAACCCCATTAAACCCTTTATTAGCCCATTTTAAGCCTATTTAAGCCCGTTTTAAAATTACTTTAAAACAATAAAATTATAGGAATACTTAATAATTGTTATTAATTATTTTTTTATGATTATTAAGAGGTTATTAAATTGTTTAATAACTGTTAATTCAATTGAAGGGCTTTATTGTTAATAGGGTGTTAGTTAATTATTTAAAATTGTTTTAGATAATTAATTTCCTTATTAAATCAATTAGTTTAAAATGTTTTAAACTGATTTTATGCATAACTTGATTATATTTTACTGTTCAATTTGTTTGAATTAGTATTTAGATTAACTGAATAGTTTAGTTATTTCATTAGTCAATAATGCTTTGAATATTATTGATAATCTTGAAATAAATGTTATTTAGAAAACTAATTGGTATTATAATTTTATATTTATAAAATTTAATATCAAACTGCAATTATGTGATGATTGTGATGCATGTGATGTGTTTTATGGTGGGATGATCATGGACTTATTATTATCATGTGATGATTGATGTGAATGAATGCGATGCTTATTTCATTTGGTATTTTAAATAGGACCTGCGTGTCCTCCTCTCTCTTAATCCAGATGTACTCTCTACCTTCCTATAAGATTGTACTCCCCTTGATAAGATCAAGGTTTCTTATTGCTTTAAATGTACATTTGTGGACCTGCGAGTCCTGAATTTCATATTTAAATGTTTCGGATTAAGCTTAGAGGACGGGATCTTCTGAAGACACCTCTGGAGGAAGGACTCGCAGCAAATGGAACCAGTGTTGCTGTTTTCACATTAGGATCCTATTGTGGATCATCGTTTGGCTCCGATGATTCCATAGTAGCTTTAGCAGTCCATGATCATCCCTATTTAATGTCTCTGCATATATGTGATATTTGTGGTCTATGCTATCATATATATATTTCTATTAAGTATAATGATACTTCAAATCGAAATACTATTGATAGCACAATTTTATAAATCAAATTAAAAACCCTCTTTTAAAATTTAAGTTGTAAACGTGAGATATTCAGAATAATCCACGTAATCCACCATCATTATAGATCTTAGGATAATTCTTATCTCAAATGGATTTGTTGTGCTACCACAAGGTCTATTTGATTTAGAAATTAACCTAGGTCTACGACATGTGATGTCATTAAGATGAATGGACAAATAGTGTAGTTTTGTTGTGCTACCACAAGGATTGCTGTAACGACCCGCCATCCTATGACCGGAGACCCGGTCACTAAATGGATGTCGGGTCGTTACAGATGGTATCAGAGCTCAGTCTGGTCGAGTATGTGATAAACTAGGTTAGATATTATAGTCCAACAATAAGTACGAGTCTGTACAGGCGATGGCTGCTGGTATAGATTGATAGGTTTTGACGTGTTTTGGTTCAATTTTCGTGTTTGTGGGGTAGTGATGGCACCGAAGAGGAGAGTTCCGTTGGCTCGTGGTTCGAGAGCAGATGGTGGTGGTTCGGGGGCAGAAGGACATAATGTGGATCGTTTCATGGAAGCTATGATTGGGGCTATGTCTAGATATCAGCAGGGAGATGGAAGTGAGGGGTCCAGCTCCCGAGGTGGCCAATCCACGGTGGTGGAGCGGTTCTTGAAGCTGAAGCCCCCTTCTTTCACGGGTCAACCTGTTCCAGATGCGGCAGCTCAGTGGATTAAGGAAGTGGAGAAGGTGTTTGATGTTCTAGAATGTGCTGAGAGTGACAAGACCTTGTTGGCAACCTACTTGTTGAAGGGCGATGCTTATGATTGGTGAGTTATCATCAAGGGGTTGATGTTTCCAGATAGGTCTTTGAGAGAGATTCCTTGGGAAGGCTTTGTGAGAGAGTTTAGTGGACAGTACCTTCCGAGGCATGTTCGTAGGGCCAAGGAAAGAGAGTTCATGGAATTGGTGCAGGGTGATACGTCAGTTCTAGAATATCAGATGAAATTTGTGGCTCTGGGAAGGTTTGCTCCACACATTTCTGAGCGTGAGGATCTGAGGACGGAGAAATTCGTGGATGGACTTCGGCATGATTTGAGGGAGTTTGTGGCAGCTCATTGTTGTAAGGATCTGGCATCAGCGGTTCGGTGCGCGGCAGCGGTGGAGATGCAGTTTCAACACACGGCAAAGGAATCAGAGCATTCAGCACAGGGGAAGCAACATAGCAGGGATAGATCAGCGGTCTTTTCGTCAGGCGGTTCGAGTTCTTTTGAGGTCGAGTTCCAGGAGGTTCCTTGTGACGAGGATGAGGATGGTTCAGTCCAGCAGATGCAGACAGGGGTTAGCTGGCAGCAGGAGGCGAGGTAGGACGCTGCAGGCCGTTGTCCCCGTTGTAGCAGGTTTCATGGCGACAGGATATGTCCCTTGATCACTGGTAGCTGTTTTGGCTGTGGCAGGAAGGGACATCTCGCGAAGAACTGTCCCCAGAAGAATAAGGCAGGTCAGGAGCCGAGTGGACAGTAGGTGGTCGAGGCGTGATTGGAGTCGCGTCTCTTTGTGGAGGTCCGAGAGGCCGTACTAGATGGGCACTTTTATCTTGTCTTGTTCAGAGGTGGTTGTGAACTCTAGTGGCACTTGTATGTATTTGGGTTGGGTGGAGAATCGGTTTTGTAATATGTGCCTTGCTAGTGTGTGGTCATTGTTGATCTTTCAGCTTTGTGTTGGAATTGAGAATCTTGGTTAGCTTGGCGTGAATTTGTTTGGTTATTTCTGTGGAGCCTTGTATGTGCGATCGGTGAGGATGATTGTTGTGATCGGTGTGCCGGCATGTGATGGTTAGCCGAGTTGAGCGTTGAGCGGTTGCTAATTTCGAGGACGAAATTCTTTTAAGAGGGGGAGAATGTAAGGACTGAAGTTTCGGGTTCTGTATTCGGGTTGGGTTCGGGCCGGATCCCCTGGTTTGGACCCTGGAGGGGTCTTGAGATTTCTGGCTGAATGGCGTCAGCACTGCTTAGGTCTGCTGGGTGTTGTGCTACGTGTGCGCCACGTAGGCGGGTTCCGGGCCGCGAGAGTACGGCCCCGGTCACATCGTCTGAACGGCGTCCATGTCGGTCGACGCGATTCAGACTGTGACCTTTGCGATGTCTGGGTGCGGCGCCAGAGCGTGTCAGTACGGCATGTCCTGTCGTCTGAACGACGTCCGTGGAGGGTGACGCGTTTCAGAGCGCTGTCAGTACGGCTGTCCTGTCAGACTGAATGGCGTCTGCCTCGATCGACGTGTTTTAGCTGGATTCGGATTGACCCCGCGAGCCTCCCCTTCTTTCCCTCATTCTCGCCTTCACTCTCTCTCTCCTCGCCCTCTCCGACGCTCTTCTTCCCCTTCCCTTCCTCTTCTTCCTCTTCCACCACTCCAACACCACCTTACCTCTCACCTCTACCTCCACCACTTCCTTCGCGGTGTTCCACTCTCCGGACGGCGGCCGACGTCCCGGCGGAGTGGCGGCGTCCTCGAGGGTACCGGCGGCGGTGTGCGGTGCGGCGGGACGGTGGCACGGAGCTTGGCGGAGTTCAAGAACCGGTAGGGGGACGAACCTTGCATGGACTGTGAATGTGTGCTCGTGTTTTCCTTGGCATGGCATGTTATGATTTGGGTTAGAATGAGCATGTTTAGGGGGTGTTCTTGTGGGTATGGCCGTGCTCGTGAACGTGGTTTTATAGCATGCTTGTGGTGGTTGACTTCCTCTTCCTTCCCCCTTCTGTTTTGGGGCTTTTTCGGGGCGTTTGGGGTTAAGGGTGAGACCCTCGGGTCGAACCAGGAAACCTGGTTTCTGGCGCTAAATGGCGTCGTGCCTGGTCGACGCCTTTCCGAAAGTCGTCGGGTCAGTACGACGCGTTTTAGGGCAGAAACCTCCCTGTTCGAGGTTTCCTGAGTTAGGGGTTCTAGCGCTAAATGACATCATGAATGGACGACGCCTTTCAGAAGGACGTCGGGACATCATGACGCCATTTAGGCAGGAAATGCCCCCGTTTGAGGGTTCTGCAATCTGGATTTCTGGGTTGAATGGCGACTGGCGACCCTGACGCGTTTTAAACGGCGACTTCACTGGTGGACGCGTTTTAAGGGATAATCTGGCTTTTAATAAACCTGTCTGAGGGTCTTGAATGGCGTCAACCTTGGTTGACGCGATTCAAGACAGAAATGCTTAAATCCTGTTATTTCATATATATTTCACGGGGGGATGGTTCAGATGCATGCTTTGAGTTGTATACTGAGATTGAGGACTTCTGCATGAATGAGATTTCATCATCTATGTGTGTGTGCTTCAACTGTACGCAGAGACGGAGGTTTACTGTACAAATGGAATCATGTTGTGTGTGTGTGCTTGTACGAATATGGATTCGGAATGACTGTGGTTTCCGTTTGTCACCATGGGCTGATGGGAGAAGGGCCATGGTGTCTGTGAGGAGGGGTGCTTGTTGTGTTTTACCTTTGGCTGAGGGAAGCAGAACCACCTTGAGCCCGTCGGGCCAGAGTAGCTGGTGTGCTATCCGAGGGGTTGCTGTTTGGTCTCAGCGGGTCGGGGTTTCCTTTGATTGTCGTGACAGCTTCCGGCGCGTTTCTTGCTGTGGAGCTGGTACTGGTGGGAGTTGGTTTACCCTTTAGCCATCGGGCCTGATGTGACCTTTGATCAAGGTTACGAGTGGTACCCTTAGCCCTTTGGCCTGACGCAGCCCGGGAGAGTTGGGTTTGTGGGTAGTTCCTATAGCTTCGGCTTGACGGAGGTTCGCCGGTCCCCAGGGCCCTCCTGGAAGCGCTGAGGCCTAGCGTGGAGGCAATCCGGTGGTAGGACAGTAGTCTAGACTGCTTGTGTGCACACGTAGCTGGCAGTGGCGGTACACTGAGTCCAGCTAGTCCTAGTTTGGCTCACTGCCTCACCCTACAGTGCCCCGGAACACTGTAGGGGTGGACAGGCGTGAGCAATGGTGGTAGTGTTGGGAGGCGACGTTTGACTTCGGTCGACAGTGTGGTTCAGTCGCTTCGTGGACTTTGACTGTGAGACGTGACTTTGTGTTGGGTTCTTCGGGTTACTTGGTACTGTTCTTGTTATACTGCTTATCGTACGGTTCCTATCAGGTTGAGTGCTATGTTTACTGCTTTACTTAATTGCCATATATTCCTGTTGTTACACTTGTGGGTGTGTGAGTGGGAGGCAGGGGATCGGATGATCCCTACTGAGCCCAATTCTGGTGTGGCTCACTCCCTGCGGTTTCAGGTGTGGACCTCGTGGCGAGCGGAAGCGTGGTGTCTTCCTAGTGTGCGGACCAGCAGCTGTCTTAGTTCCGGGGTATGCCCCGATGTTGTTGTACTTTTCTTCTGCCTGTACTCATTTAATTTGTTGGACATGTAATTATTGTTGGACTGTATACAGACATTGTTATTTTACTTTTTGCGCACTCGTTTACCCTTGTAGTCCGTGCGATTGTTATATTTAGCCTTGTTTAGCACTTACTCCTCCAGACGTGTTGTGTGAGATCCGAGTGTGAACCCGCAGCTAACGGGCCGACATCCATTTAGTGACCGGGTCTCCGGTCATAGGATGGCGGGTCGTTACAATTGCACTATGAATTCATGTCATCTAAGTAATGATGGATAAACTTAACTGAATCATTTGATTTGTTGTGCTACCACAAGGTCATTCTGATTCAGGGGTTAAATCGATCAGATATTGCAAATGTTTCAACTGTCAAGAGTTGACTGCCTAAGGGACTTGATGTGATTTGTTGTGCTACCACAAGGTCACATGCATGATGCCCGAAGGATTCTGATCCTTCACTCATGCAATGTCCCAATAACGCAAGGGTATGATTTTATAGTCAAACCCTCTATCGCATTATCTAGATGGATTCCAGTACTCAGTTAATTTCTGAAAGACATCTCTTTCATTTGACCCTGGCCAGGGATTTCTGTGTACACATCCATAGGACATTCTCTCTCCAGTCTTATACCAAGAGTGAGTGATCCCTTGTTGTTCACTCAATTACCTTCGCAAGCTTTCCACTGTGTCTGAAAGACCGACTATCGTGGACTTAATGGTTAAAGTCCACAAGTCAGATAATCAAGATACAATGGTCCACAAACAAGGTATCATTGGTGACTCAGGTCAGAGGACCAACTGTGCTACTGCAACGATTGAATTCCCTGGTTGACTAATAGGTATAATTACCATCCAGGAATTCTTATATGGGTCTGTTCAGTGAACTCATTCTCTAATGAGCACCCACATGTTTGTCTTAGTGTCACCACACGAGTGAATGTGAGATCATTCACCCTCATCACATGAGCAGACATAACTTGTGTCGATCTTATCGGATATTTAATGTCCTTCTCAAATATCCTTTGATCGAGAACTGTTTAAGACAAGTGACTGAGGATATTGATCTCACTATCATGATCTCATCATGGTTCAATATCCCATACATTTGTCTACGGACCTTCATTACGATAGTTAATTTGCGAGAACTATAAATGATATGTACACGGCCTCATGTTGCATTTGCTTTGAGGCCACCCATTTCTATCATCTATCATGTATGCCATGATATGTATGCGGCCTCATGTTGCATTTGCTCTAAGTGTTACAAACATATTTCAAGCTGATCCAGGCGAAGAGCACTGGAAGGCAATTAAATGTATCCTTAAGTACTTGAGAAGAACTAAGGATATGTTTCTTGTTTATGGCGGAGGTGACTTGAAACTGCGAGGTTTTACTGACTCGAGTTTCCAGTCAGATCCAGATGACAGCAAGTCTACATCTGGATTCGTGTTTACTTTAAACGAAGGCGCAGTGTGCTGGAAAAGTTTTAAGCAAGCAATTACTGTAGATTCGACGATTGAAGCTGAGTACATCGCTGCGGTCTCATCAGAAATCGAAGCATATTCTGAGGCGCTTTCATCTTATCATAGAGATCATATCCAGAGGAGATGTAGTGCTGGAAAGAGTTCCATCTGTCGACAATGTAGCAGATCCACTGAAAAAGCCGTTGGCTCAAATTGTGTTTGAGCGTCACCTAGAGTATACAGGCGTAATGTATAAAGGTGATTGGCTTTAGTCAAAGTGGGAAATTGTTAGTCTTAGGTGGCCTACAAGCCAATATGACTTTGTAATCTCGTTTCATTAATATAATGACAATATTTCATTATGTGTAAATTCGTATTATCGTTTCATAATGAAGTCCTTGAATATGTGCGATAGAGATCAGATTTTGATGAGATCATACTAGTGAGACTTATCACTTAAACACACATATTCTTAATCGTTCCTAGTCAGAGGATATTCGAGAAGGACATCGAATATCTGGTTAGACTAGTACAGATTACTCCTGCTCATGCGCTGAGATGACTGATCTCATAGTCACTTGTATGGAGACACTAAGGCGAATATGTAGGTGCTCATTAGAGAATGAGTTTACTGAACTGATCCGACTAAATCACTGGATGGTATTGTACCTCACTGTCAACTAGCTTGATTCTATTGTCGCAGTTACGTGGATGGTCCTCGGACCTGAGACACCAAGGACACCTTGTCGGTGGACTTCTGTGCTTTGACTTTGGTTTATGAACCTCTAACCACGGATTCTAAACAGCCAAGGATCGGGTACAACGAAATGTCGTCAAAGGGAATTGTGTGTTAATAAGGAATCATTCGCTCTTGGTACTATGAGAGAGAATGCTCTAGGAAGGATGCACGAAAGTCCCTAGCCAGGGCGGACGATAATATCGAGAAAGGAGTTTTCTGATATTCATCAGCGGCATCCAATCCAAGTGAGTTAACCGGTTAGGGTTTGATAGCACGCCATACCCTGAGTTGACTCGAGAGCATTGTACGAATGAAGGACTATATCAACGTAGTAACTGTCAACGGAAAGGTTCCAAGAGTGGGTTACTTAACTCCGATACCTTCCGGGTTCACGTGGTGTTGCTTGGCACCTAACGTGATCGGAGGCCCGATCGAATTCGATGTGCGACATCAATTTGATTGATTAATTAATTAATAAAGACTTATTAATTGATTAATAAAGCCAGTGAGGAGTCACTGGGCTTATTGCGTTATTAATCGGACTGGTAATTGGGCTTAGAGGGTCACACGCAAATGATTTTCAAGGCGATGGATAAATAAGTGGGTTTTATATAAACCGGGGGTTTTTAATGAAAAACAACGCGGTTAGTATAAAATATAGCGAACGGACTGAGCAGGCCAAGCTGTTGCTAACCCTAGCCGTCCCCTCCTCTGTTTCTCTCTCTCTCTAGCGTCCCTAACACATCCGGATCCCGGGATCTGCTCCATCGCATCTCTGAATCCCGTTCGACGGGAAATCGTCCGCGCGTTGAGGCGAACGGCGGAGACTTCGTGGCCTGCGAAGAACGGGGAACGTGAGGATATCCGTCGCGAGGAGGATTGCGTGGACTTTGCTAGAGGCCGGGCGCTTGCGAGGCTTGCGGTGTCGCACCGACGGAACCGAATGGTTACGAATTCGAATCTGCACACGGTAAGACTTTGATAATCCGATTATCGAGTTTTTAGTTTTTCGAAATGGGAACGGATCTCCGCTTTTATTTTTTATTTCCGCTGCGCGGGAGATCAGGAAGAACTCGAGAACCCAACAAAGGTGTCTTTGGTGTCTCAAGTCCAAAGATCAACCACGACACTGTGACGATGAATCAAGTCGGTTAACAGTCAGGTAAATTATCATTCGGCGATTCATGTCGGATCAGTTCAGTGAACTCATTACCCAATGAGCACATACATGTTTACCATTGTGTCTCCACACAAGTAACTAATGAGATCAGTCACCCTCATCATATGAGTTGGAATAACTTGTACTAGTCTTTCCGGATGTTTGATGTCCTTCTCAAGCATCCTATGACTAAGAACAATTAAGAATATCTGTTTATAAGTCATCAGTCTCATTATTATGATCTCATCATAATCCGATGACTATTGCACACATTCATAGACTTCATTATGCGCAGCTACAAATATGCTAATCAACATAATGAAATAATGCCATTTATCAGTGAACCACATTGAAATAGGTGCCTTATGATTGGCTTAGATGACACCTATATCCATCAATCTCCCACTTATACTCAAGCTAATCACCTTCTCATTTGATCTCCTGCAAATCTAGGTGATGCTCACATAAAGTTTGTGACTAAGACATGGTCAAGGATCTGCTAAATTATCTATAGATGGAATATTTTTCATTACGTTATTTCCTTTTTATTCTTTGTCTCTGAACTTGTGAAGGAGCCTCAGAATGTTCTGTAACTTCTGAAGAGACCATAGCTCGATCACACAATTGATCGCTCCCACTGTTGTCCTACAACAACGGGATTTTATCAGAGACCTTTTAGAACTACATTTAGTTCAAGGATGAACCTTTTCATCCATACTGTTCTAATAACAGTATTACTTGTTTATGTGGTCATCTTAATATTGAGTTCTGGGTCGAAACCCTTCCAATCCATTCCTTTCTTATTAGAAGGTTAAACCCATTATTCAGACTTGAAATTTGAGTCACTGTGACCTTACAGTTTCAAATCATCCTCTCCATATACATGAGTGCATCCTTAGTACTTCTCAAGTGCTTAGTGATGCGTTTCACTTCTGTATCCTTCAAGAAACTTTTTCCTTAAAGAAATAAATTTCATATCTCAACAATTGAGACTTATTATGAAATTTATGCCAAACATCATGACATATAGGTCAATATAATATCCCCACTGATCTATCTTACTAGATTCGTATTTCCAATACGTGAGATATTACAACTGAACCTATTATAGAGGAAAATATGGTTAATAATGCTTTTACTGATAGTAACATCCTGATGTCATTCTCAATGACTTTGATATTATTATCATAAAGCATTACTAAAGCGACCGTACTCCCACTGTCTTTTTGAACATACATACAATTCGTGATCATTCTTAATAATCATGTAGTATTTGACCATTAAGTCAAAACTTTTATTACAAGTTAGGAAGCTTCAATTTGATTCAAAAATGATATTTGAAATCATAACTTGCTTTCTGAATATTCTAAAAGCTTTAAAGGTGTATCAAATATATCTTTACCTCCATCATATTGAGAGAAAACTTTTCATATCTAGCCGCCATTATCACATGATTATGATAGGCAGTATTGGTAAGTAGAATTCTAATAAACTTATTAATGGTAACCACTGAGAAAAACTTGTCTAAGTTAACATTTTGACATTGACTATTTTCTTCAGTTTATCACATAAGTTTTAAGTAGTCCATTCATTCTAATTTTGAATATTTGCTTGCTATAGGTACAATACCCTTTAGAAATACTATCAAGTTCTAAACTCAATAGTAGTAATGGACTATGGCTTAAAATTCTTAACTGCTTGGCAATCTCAAAGTTGTAATTACAAAGAGCATCATCATAGATTTTAGATCATAATCGATATCTTTGAGCTCCTCTCATGTGTGTTATGAGTGGTTCCAAAAAACTAAATATTATCTAATAATCTTATGTTAACTTGTGGATCTAGAACATCTTCTAGTTTTATCAGCTCCCATTGTCTTCTCTAAGGACATATTCCTCTTTATAGAAGACAGTTTTCAGCACGAAAGTTATTTCATTATTGCCTAGCCAATAAATGTAATGTCCAAACTCTTTAGATATTTTACAAATTCACATCACAATATAACTTGACTTTAAAATCAAGTTTGTTTATAATTCACATCTCATATGATTATTTAGTTTCCATATCCTATATGGACACATACTGACTTACTTTGAACTACCTATAAAGTATGGACATCTAATGTTCATACTCAAGTTCACAAGGATATAAGAATCAGGCAAATCTTATTATGTATTGCACCATATCTTAATAAGGTACAATGTCTCATTCTATCATATTACTATGATGTACAATGATGATCAATCGAGCGAGGATACAATTATCCTTTTAACGATTTGTGTGAATCAAACACTTAAGTATTAATTTCTTTGATCAAATCAAGGAATTCTAATACTTCATATTGATCTTATACCTTAATCTCTCAGATGTATTCGACTTGTACTTCATCAAGTATATAGAATTGAATCATTCCAAGAGTAAACTAATAAGGTAAGTTAATAGAAGTGATTATCTTTGGCCTTAAGAGGATATTGAGCTGTTTACATTAGTATGTATTAGCACTATTAATTTCTTATTGTACAACTCTGTGTACAAAATCATAGATAATCATAATTCACACTTATTTCTACAGGAGACTTATGAACATTCATCACATGAAATATCACATCAAGATTCTATAGTGTATTGATTGATTCGAACAACTATTGTTCCTTCTGAGTCAATGTTATTCACTTTTATAATTCTTCATATCTCATGCAACTAAATAACAATTATTTAGTTTCATATTTGACTCTTATAGATATACAAAGATTTACTGTCTGACAGTAACTTATGAATATCTTGAACAATTGTTGAGTCTAACTCAACACTTGCATTCTCTCGATTTCCTTTTACTTGTCTAAGTCTGCATACTATCGTAGATCTGATAATCATTTCCAATATCTCATATTAGATACGCTAATTCTCCAATAGACTTACAAAAGTTGATAACAAGAATCTATGAGACTTCTTCCAAGTTTCATATTCATTTAACCTTTGTCAATATCCTTATATTGGTCGCAGTAGGAAAACTGCTACTTCTTTATCTCAGTTGACTTTTCTTTATCCTTTTAGGTGTGGATTCGATCGTTTAAAATCTTACCACTTGCCTTTCTCAAAGACATATCATGAACACCTCTTCTTCTTGGTCTATCCAAGTAAGAGATTTCATAACAATCATTACCTTTCAAAAAAGGCATACTATGAGTACCTCTTCACCTTGGTATATTCAAGTAAAATGATACATGATATGTGATTAGGATAGTGACTTTCACTTAGCCCTGAAGACATTGTTCAGAGTTTTCTAGTTAATCTGAATATAAGAAGTATTGGCATCCAATATGCCAAAATCTCGAATTAATAGACGACATTTAAGTAAATGAAGGAAATAACATGATTTAAGTAGATAGTTCTTATAATTCAATTATGGTCTTTTACCTTTAATTATTTTCCACTATTTTTCGACAGACTGTATAACCTTCAGGTATACAAAACGGGAGACTCCGACGGTCTCCTAGTGAGGATCAGAATCTCCAAGAATCATAGTATGACCTCGGGTAAACACATAGTATCATACTATTATCTTAGAGCAACCATCTCATGGTAATTGCAACTCCTTTCAATATCCGATCTTATTTTGGCTCCCAGGTCTTTAATGGTCCCGGGTAAACACAGTAGACCATTATCCATGGTCTAAGCATTACCATCAATATGTGACAGAGTAGAGTAAGAATGTAACTCCCTGGTAAATGCGAGGATAGCTACACCGTTCCTCTATTCTGATCTCAAGACTTCATGATGCCATAGTTAATAGTCCTTTCATCAGATGGTGACAGATCTCTGGTAAACACATAGAAACTGCCATCGTTGAATCAAGTTCTAAAAAATATATTGATGGAGAGCCACGCGGTGCATTCTCAATGACTCGCGCTCTGGCTTAGACTTTATGTTGAAAGTTTTGTTTATTTTAAGTTTATCTTATCCTAGGTGGTAGTTTATAAATATATCGTATATATTTAACTATACCTAGACATTAGCAATCGATTCATAATAAAAAAGTAAAAGGCATGCATCAACCATACATGTTCATTATGTGGTCATGGACAGCACGGTGATTAACTGGAACCAAACAATTAATCACCACAACAATATAAGAGTTATATAAACGAAAACATGCAAACACACAAGGCACTGGTGATCTCATCTCCTGTCGCCTTCCTGATTGCACTTGTGGATCATCCTCGCCTCTCTTCGGCCGGCGCGATCAATTACAAATAATATTAATTTTTCAAATAATTTCAAATACAAATAAATTCTAAGAGAAAGCCCTATGGCCAAGTACAATAATGGAGGGAGATAGAATTACAATAGAATGAGAGAGAGAGGGAGGCTCGCAGGCCTCATTAATTAACATTTAATTAACCCATTACTCTTTTCACAACAATCCACAAAATCACACACCATTATACGATACAATATTATCTAAGTGCATGTCTATGACCACTGATAGCTTAAGATCATGTCGTTTAAGAACTAAAGCTAACAACCATATTTAATCGGCTCATTTATATGCATTTTGGTAATAACAATGATGAATCCGAGTCGAGTCCACAGGGAGTTAAATTTTTAACTTTGAAACTTTGAAATTTAATTAATCAAAAAAAAAATATGACGATTGTTTAGGGTTTTTAATGCTTTAGAGTTCAATTGTTCTAAAAATAACGCAAACTTGAATTAACTGCCCTAATTACTAAACCGACAACAACTTAATTGAGTAAATCTATTCTTTAAGGAATTTAAACTTAAATCTATTACGAGGAAACTAATTTGAAAATGACCCATGTGCGTACTTTGAACAAAACTACCATGCACTTAAAATAACAAAGAAAAGGACTAGATTAATTAAACAAACATACTTTACTAATGCATGTAAATTAAAGAGAATACCTCAATGTAGAAAGAACCTTACAAAAATATGATTCTAATATCAAATATACAACGTAACTAAAATCTGAAATGATTTATGCAACAAAGGTTATTGTTTAACTAGTAAAGAAATAACAAAAATAATAACAGGATTGCTGGTTAACATGAGCCTTGTGAGGGTATGCAGAGGCTTCTGTGGGACGATGGTGCAAAAGGCACCAGGGATGCGCTGCAGGCGAAGTAGTAACCACGTACGGGCTTTATGCAACGTGAACGTCGGGCTTCATGCAACGTGAAGCATGGCAATGGGCATGGCAGGCGAGACGTGCGGGCGGGCCTGGCAGGACGTACGGGCATGGCTGGCGACGCGTTGGGGAGGCCCGGCTGGTGGCATGCTGGGAGCGGGCGTGGCAGGTGCGGGGCGGCTCCCTCACACAGGTGCTCGGGCATTGCGGGGCGGTTCCCTCGCGTAGGTGCTCGGGCACTACGTGCCACGTGGATGGTGGCTGGGGAGCGCGGGACATAGAGAGAAACCGAGAGAGAGCGTGGGGGAGAGACTGAGAGGGAGGAAGAGAGAGGAAGAAGGGTGCGGCTAAGAGAGAGGTAGAAAGTGAGAGAGAGAGATAGGAGAAAAGAGGGAGAGAGAGAGGGCGAAGGGTGCGGCTGAGAGAGGGAGAACAAGAGGGGTTAGGGTTTGTGTGTGTGAGAGAGAGAGAGAGAGAGTGTGGAAGAGGGAGGCAGAAGATAGACAATAAAATAGTGGAGAGAGAGCTCCCATGCGTGGGAGGGAACTCCCTTTAAAGGGGGAAAGAAAATTTTCAAAATTAAGAAAGGAGGGAAGGGGTGGCGGCTGGCCTCTCTTAGGGTAAGAATTAGGGCAACCCTTGTATTCTTGTGTCTTCTTTGCCCCTGTTTTATCTCATTTTACCAAAAATAACACATGTTTATACTGAGATTCAAACTCCTGGCCTCCCCACAAGTCTTCAAGGCTTTAACCATTGTGCCACCTTGCCTTCATGTCTTGTTATCATAAAAATAAATGTTAGTTAGGCATTTATCCTGAATATCACATTAATCAATTTATTTAATATGCCGGTTTTGCTGAAAAATTGCAAATGTACTATACTCCTTGATTCATATGAAATGACGATGTTTTTAAGTCGGAATTTGACGAAATTGGTACCGTTGGAATTGGTACGAAATTATCTATCATTTCATGCTATTTTTCAGATAAAATCGTGAGTATTATGCGTGTGATTTTCCTTAAATGATCAAAATATCAACTTATCAACTACCACCAATTTTAACCATCCACTCATGATAAAACACATCATATGAGGGCTAAAATTTTGAAAAATAACAATTTTGGTTTTCATAAAACCTAGGTACCAATTAAAATTGGATAATTTGAATTTTCGAAAATCTTATTTTCCAACATTTAAATCTAATTTAAAGCATCAAACACATCATCATGTGCACACAAAGTTAAAATTAAAATTCTAAAATATTCCATGCATTATTTATAACAATTTTAAATAATTAATCTAACACTTAGATTAATTTTAAATCACATTAATAACAATTATTAATGCGAAACAATCTAATATTTAGATATAATTAAATATTCATAAATAACACTCATAAAAGAATTTCCAATTCTAATATTTAAACCTTAACAACTCCTTGTTAAGTCCCCTTTTAAGTGAATTAGTTTTTCAAATATTTAATTAAGAGATCCTAGAGAATATACTTAATTGTCTTAATAACTCTTATTAAGCTTTATCCTCAAGAAATAATTAACCGTATATAACATTTATAAATAGTTAATTAATCACTTAATAACCTTTATTAAGTGTCCCTTAATAAAATAATTAACCTAATCACCCAATTAATTAAGAATTAACAACATTTCATTAATTAATTTTAAGGTGATAACAGTAATCTAATTACTTAATTAATTGCCAACATTTGTTAATTTTATTTATTATCACAACTTAAAATTTTAATTAATAACACCTGTTAATCTTAATATAAGATCATTTCTTAAATATTAATAACAACAATTGTTAATAAATAATTAAGATCCCATCTTAAATAACAACACTTGTTAATTATTAATTAAGATCATATCTTAAAACAAATTAACAACACTTGTTGATCAATTTTAAGAACACTTCTTAAAAATATATATATGTATCTTGTTTAAGATCATATCTCAAAAAAAAATACCCCTTTATAACTTAAAATCATAATTTTTAAGTTTAAAACAATTTTAAACAGTATTTAATTTTTATGTTAAGCAAATAAAGGTGGGGTTTATATTAATAAGGGCTTTATAGGTTTAAAAGGGGTTAATGGGCCAAGCTTAGAGGGGTTAAATGGGTTTGGGGTCAATGGGCTCAGGCTACAAAATGCCTTTGGGCTCGGGCCAAGGCAACCAGGGCCGACCCCTGGTTCGGCCTGGCTCGAGCCAGGCGCCAGTTGGCCCAGCCAGGTCTGGCGCCTGGCCCGCCTCCAGTCGGGCCGGCATGGGACCGCCGGTCGGGGCCCCCCATCGCAGCATTTGGCCGGCTAGGGTTCCCCCCCCCCCCTTTTTGCATATTGTAGACAAGGGGTAGCGCCGCTGCCGGCGCCAGCGATGGGCAGCCGGAAGCGGCCAAGGGGGGGGGGGGGGGGGGGTTGTCCCCTTTGACTCCGGCGTCGGCAGTGGCCGGCCGGCGACCCTATGCCACCGGTTGCCCCATTTATCTGGCAGTTTCTTCTTAGAATCCATGCTTTATCCTTCCCTTTTCTCCTTCTTCAACCTTTGAAAAACCAAGAAATACGGGAGGCTCCACTGCCGGCCGCTAGGATATAGGGATCCTGGGGAGTGGTACGGATAGCTAGTCATACCAGCAGACTTTATAATGGTGTGTGACCACCATTAAACCCTCTTCAAAACCCCAAATGTCCGGTTCCTCATCCTCAAGAAGAACCCTATGAAAAACCCCACAAAGTTTGTTTTTCCTGACGAAAAATAATATTAGATATTATAGTTCATCCTATGAACATTTCACGAGAGAAATTAAAAATTTTCTTGCATGGAATTAATTCTTAGAAAATTAATTTCGTTGTCCCGAAACGGATCAGAGCGGAACCTGGCTCTAATACCACTGTTGGGATTTGGGCGGGACGCGAAGAACACAGCGGAAACACAGAATATAATATCTCACGTGACGCCTACTGATCCGATTCGGAACGAGAAAACAAGAATCGAAAAACCGGCTCGTAATATGATTAACGTGCGTGGATTCGAATCCGCTTTCGTCTCAGTTCCGTCGAGGCAATGCCGCGAGCCGCACAAGCATCCGGCCTCCAGCGGTATCCACGCGATCCTCCGTGATGGTTCGTCTTCGCCCCCTCGTCCGTATCAGCTCGCTTGCTGAAGATCCATCGCAGCAACGATTGTCGAAAACCCGCGGACAGGAATTCCCAACTTTCGGGAATCCCGCGCGGCGGAGACGGAGATTATCTCGGCACCTCGAATGGGGTGCCCAGAGAAAGGGGGGCGGCCAGCATGGGGAAACCCTAGAGCTTAGCCTAGGATTTCTCAACAGCGCGTATATATATATTAAGTCGGCGCGACTTTTCACAAAAGTCCCCGAGTTAATATAAATCCCACTTAAGTACCACCGACTGAGAATCTTTTGCATGTGACCCTCTAGACCCGTTAACCAGTCCGGTTTTAAGCCCGTTAAGTCCAATAACTAGTTATTGACTTATTGTAATTAATTAATATCTAGATATTAACTAATTACTTAACCGAATTAACATCTCATGTAAATTCGGTCGGACTTCCGACCAAGTTGGATGCTAAGCAACACTGCATGATCCCGGAACGTAATGGAGTTCAGCAACCCACTCATGGAACCTGTCCATCCACAGTTACCGCGTGGCTATAATCCTTCGTTCGTACAATGCTCTCGAGTTAACCTAGGATATTGTCAACTATCAAACCCTAGATGGTCAACTCACTTGAATCAGACTTCGCTGAACAATATCCGAAAACATCTTTTTCTGATATTATTTTCGCTCTGGCCAGAGACTCCTGCGGATCTATTCTAGAACATTCTCTCTCCAGTTACTTGAGAGCGAAAGATGATTTATTGAACACACAATCACCTTCGAAGGTCTTCCGCTGGACTCGATCCTTGACTATTAAAGATCCTGTAGATAGAGATTCGTAAGTCAAGGTCAAAGTCCAGAAGTCCATCGACAAGGTGTCTTTGGTGTCTTAAGTCCAAGGATCAACCACGCCACTGTGACGATGAATCAAACCGATGACAGTCAGGTAAATTACCATTCAACGATTCATGTCGGATCAGTTCATTGAACTCATTCCCCAATGAGCACCTACAGGTTTACCATTGTGTCTCCACACAAGTAACTAACGAGATTAGTCACCCTCATCATATGAGTTGGAATAACCTGTACTAGTCTTTCCGGATGTTTGATGTCCTTCTCAAGCATCCTATGGCTAAGAACAATTAAGAATATGTGTTTATAAGTCATCAGTCTCATTATTATGATCTCATCATAATCCGATGACTATTGCACACATTCATGGATTTCATTATGCGTAGTTACAAATATGTCAATCTACATAATGAAATAATGCCATTTATCCATGAACCAGATTGAAATAAGTGCCTTATGATTGGCTTAGAGGACACCTATATCCATCAAGCGCGTTGCTGGTTGAGAGGCAGCCAACATAGCTTCAACGGCGCTCTTGCCCTTGGATATCATCAGGGCCTCCCGGTTGATGTACTTGTGAGCCCGGGCCACTAGGTCTTGGAAGGTTGGAGGATGTCGCTTACCAATAGAACTGAGTAGCCCTTCATCCACGCAATCACTGATCACGGCCGAGACCGCAATGGAGCTATCCAGATTCGAAATCTAGGTTGCTTTGGTCCGAAACCTAGTGAAATAGTCTTGGAGGGTCTCGGTGTTAGGTTTAGGTGGCCTACAAGTCAATATGACTATGTAAATCTCGTTCATTTATTAATATAATGGCATAATATTTATTATGTGTAAATCGCATTAATTATCGTTTCATAATGAAGTCCGTGAATATATGCTATAGTGATCAGATTATGATGAGATCGTACTAATGAGACTGATCACTTAAACACACATATTCTTAATTGTTCTTAATCGGAGGATATCCGAGAAGGACATCGGATATCCGGTTAGACTAGTACAGATTACTCCTGCTCATATGAAGGGTCACTGATCTCATAAGTCACTTGTGTGGAGACACTAAGGCGAATCTGTAGGTGCTCATTGGAGAATGAGTTCACTGAACTGATCCGACTGAATCGCTGGATGGTATTGTACCTCACTGTCAACCAGCTTGATTCTATTGTCGCAGTTGCATGGATGGTCCTCAGACCTAAGACACTAAGGACACCTTGTCGGTGGACTTCTGTGCTTTGACCTTGATTTATGAATCTCTTGCCACGGGATTCTAAAACGCTAAGGATTGGGTACAGCGGAATACCGTCGAAGGGAATTGTGTGTCAATAAGGAATCATTCGCTCTCGGTACTTAGAGAGAGAATGCTCCAGGAAGGATGCGCGGAAGTCCCAGGCCAGGGCGGACGATAATATCGGGAAAGGAGTTTTCCAATATTCATCAGTGGCATCCAATCTAAGTGAGTCGACCGGTTAGGGTTTGACGGCACGTCATACCTAAAGTTGACTCGAGAGCATTGTACGAATGAAGGATTATATCCACGCGATAACTGTCGGCGGAAAGGTTCCAAGAGTGGGTTGCTTAACCCCGATACCTTCCTGGTTCACACGGTGTTGCTTAGCATCCAACGTGATCGGAGGCCCGGTCGAATTCGTTGTGCGACATCAATTTGATTGATTAATTAATTAATAAAGAGTTATTAATTGATGAATAAAGCCAGTGAGGAGTCACTGGACTTATTAGGCTATTAACCGAACTGGTAATTGGTCCTAGAGGGTCACACACAAATGATTTTCAAGGCGATGGATAAATAAGTGGGTTTTACATAAACCGGCGGTTTATATGAAAAACTGCGCGGTTAGTATAAAACATAGCGAACGGGCTGAGCAGGCCAAGTTGCTAGTAACCCTAGCAGCCCCCTCCTCTGTTTCTCTCTCTCTCTAGCGTCCTAGACAGATCCGGATTTGCTCCACCGCTTATCCGACCCCGTTCGTCGTCCGCATGTTGCGGTGATCGTTATGGCGACCGGCGGAGGTTTCGTGGGCTGCAAAGAACGAGGAACGTAAGGATATCTGTCGCGAGGAGGATCGCGTGGACTCCGCTAGAGGCCGGGCACTTGCGTGGCTTGCAGTGTCGCACCGACGGAACCGAACGGTTGCGGATTTGAATCCACACACGGTAAAAACCAATTATCCGATAATCTGGTTTTTAGATTTTTCGAAACGGGAACGGATCTCTGTTTTTTTATTTATTTATTTCCGCTGCGCGGGAGATCCGGAGAAACCCGAGAACCCAACAGTGGTATCAACGCCAGGTTCCACTGTTTCTCGTCCCGTTTCCTTCTCTAAATTAATTTTCCATGTTTTATTCCATGCTAAATGTTCGATTATTTGTCAGATCTTTGTTCATATGATGGGCACAGTTAATCAGATTATTTTTCTGCAATTTTTTGAATTTTTTTTGGGATTTTTCCAGTGTTCTTCATGTGATGAAGAACATGGTCAAAAGGGGCTTCGTTCGGTTTTCCCATGCCTTGGGATGGAGGGCAAGGGCCCCGTATCCCTTTGGGGATGTCACCACAATGCACTGGGATCCTTCTCGACGCAAGGAGTGGACATGTAGGGCTGCAAATGGAGCCCTATTTCTTCTTCTTTTTCGGTTTTATGAAAACCAGATTTAAAGGGGGAAACTAAAGGCTCGGCCTGCTTGCAGAGGGCACCTCCGGCGAGCCTGCCGTCGCCGGAGACGTTGCCGGTGGGGCCGGACGGTGCCATGCCGCCGGTTGCCGGCCGCCGCTGTACGCCCCCCCCGCCGCCGGCCTCCACCACCTACCTGCTAGGGTTTCCTGCGGGTGGATATAGGGGTGCCGGGTTGAAGAAGAGAAGGGCCTGGGCCCGGTCCTGAGCCGGTCGGACCGGCCCGGGCTGGGTCCAGGGCCTGGTCGAACCAGGCCCGCACCAGGCGCCCACTGTGGGCACCTGGTCCGAGCCTTGGCTCGGCCAGGGCCCGAGCCCTAAGGGCTGAGCCACCTTCTGGTTTTATTTACCTAACCTCAATTAAACCCCAAATATGCCCATTTAAAACATCATTAAAATTGGATTTCGATTTTTATATTTAAAATGTTTTTGAAAATTTAAATTGTTATCTATTTTTTTTTATTGGGCATTAATGATTATGTTGATTATTAATTGTTAATCTCAATTAACATGATCACTGTTTAATCAGTTAGAGTTAATTATTAGATTAAATGTTAAACTAATAATTAACTTTGATTTAACTAATTTAACTATTAAATAAGTGTATAATATTTAATAATATAAATGTTAGATTATTAATTAATTATACATCTAATTGCTAATTATTAATTAGAATTAGTTATTAATTTAAGTGTTAAATTAATAATTAATTTTAATTGACTAATTTAAATGTTAAATTAGTACTTATCAGTTAATTAGAGTTAATTGTTAATTTTAAGTGTTAAGATTAATTATTAATTTTAAGTTAACTAATCTAAGTGTTAGATGAAAATTATTGATTAATTAGTGTTGATTAATAATTTAAATGCTAAATTAGTAATTAACATTAATTAACTAATTTAAGAGTTAGACTAATAGTTAATTAATAATTTAAGTGTTAAATTGATAATTAACTTTAATAGACTAGTCTAAGAGTTAGATTAGTTATTAATAGTTTAATTGTTAGATTATTAATGTGGTTCAATCTAAGTGTTAGATTATTTAATTATTAGAATTATTCTAATGGCATGGAATAATATGGAATTATTAATTTGGAGTGTGTGCACATGTGATGTGTGTTTTGATGCTTTTAAATTAGATTTGATTGCATGATAAGTTAATTAAAAGTGTTTTCGAAATTCAAATACCAATTTTGATTCGATCCCAGCTTTTTGAAAGCCAAAGTTATCTATTTTTGAAAACTCTTTTATTTTAGCCATGTGATGCGCTGAATCATGTGTGGGATGTTTAAAACACACCGTGGTCATGGATATGCACTTATTTAATTATTTATATGTTGAATGATGTGTTTGTGTGGATCTTGGATGAATGATGGATGTTTATTAAATTGTTAATAAATAGAGATCTACGTATCTCTCCCTCTCTCATTCTCCGATGTATTTCTACCTCTCTCTCTCTTGTACTCGCCATAAGGCTCTCTTCTAATTACATGTAATTCTAGAATTATTGTAATATGATCGAAGCAACTGAGGAAGGAGTGAGGACGATCCACAAGTGCAACCAGGAAGGCGATATGATGGAGATCTCTTGCCTATGTGTTTGCAGGTTTATCTAATGTAAATGTTATGTTAGACTGTGTGTGCGTTTGACTGACTGTTGGCTCCAGTCAAACCCACTGTGCTATCCATGACCACACTAGACATGTATGAGATGCATTGTTTTCTTTTGATTATGAATCAAAGCAGGTATAGTATTTAGTAAATATATACGATATATTTATATACTATCACCTAGGAGAGACCAAAAGTTATCTAAATACCCTCAGATAAAGTCTAAGCCGTAACGCGAGTAGTTAAGAATTTACCGCGTGGTCCACCATCGTTATAGTCATAGGATTCAAATCACTTTAGGCAGGTTTGTTGTGCTATCCATAAGGCCTGCTTAATTAGGAGGAGAAACTGTAGCTATGGTATTAGATGCCTATATGATCGGGGTAGAGGAACCATATAGCTTTGTTGTGCTATCCACAAGGGCTGCATGAAAATCTATGCTCGTCGCGTAACGATGGTTAGCTTAGACCAGAATTAGTAGTTTGTTGTGCTATCCACAAGGCCATTAAATCTCTAGGGACCGAAGCTATGATCAGATATTCCAAGGAGTTGCAAGTCCCATGAGTTGGGTGCTCTATGATTGTCTTACAGTTTGTTGTACTATCCACAAGGCTGTACTACAAGTCATTGAAATTTTGGTCCCCACTAGGAGACTATCGGCGTCTCCCATTCTGTATAACTGAGGGTTATGCAGTCCGTCGAAAATTAGTGGGAGTTAAACTTGAACAAAAGACCATGTCTTGTTTTAAATTTTAATAATTGAACATCTGCTAAATAAATTTTACTTATCTCATGTAGGGAATTATGTCGTCGAATAACCCACTCCGCGGCATACTTGATGCCCTTTTGACTTACCAGATCTACTCGGATTGGTTCAGAAATCTGAAGAATGTCTTCAGATCTGAACATATTGACTTTGTCCCTAGAGCTAATCCTTCTGCTGAATCGGCATTGGATGCCCCTGAAGCCGAGATGATAGTTAACGATAAAAGATCGAAAGACAAAGGCAAAAGAGTAGTAAAGGTTGACTACTTCTATTATAAGCAGTATGGTCACTGGAAGAGGAACTGCAAGGAGTTCCTTAACGATAAAGCTCATGGAAAGGTGAAGCTGTCTGAAGCTTCAGATATCTATATGATAGATATTAACTTGTCAGTTAGAGATTCCACATCTTGGGTATTAGATACCGATGTTCTTCTCATATCTACCATGATGTGCAGATGCTTACAAGTAAGTGCAAGTTGAGACAAGATGAGGTGAAATTGAGGCTAGGAAATGGCGCAAAAGTTGCGGCGATTACTGTTGGGACAGCAAATCTCAGGCTTCCATCAGGAGACGCCTTACTATTAGAAGGTTGTTATTATGTTCCTAGCATAATAAAGAACATCCTACCAATATCTTGTTTAGAAAAGATAGGATATAGGTTGACTATTGAAAATAGAAGTTGTTCGATTTATTATGGTAATAAATCAATAGCTTTAGCATCTTTAGTCAACTGTCTATATCTCTTAGATGTTTCTTATTACAATCTTCAAATTGATAATGCTCTTAAGAAGAGCAAGAATTGTGTGAACCAAGCCTACATGTGGCATTATAGACTTGGGCATATTGATGAAAATAGGTTGCAAAGGTTGCACAAGCATGGTTATTTGACAGCATTCGATTACGAATCGTTTGCGACATGTGAATCCTGCCTTATGGGAAAGATGGCAAAATCTCCATTTACTGGACATGGAGAACGTGCTAAGGACATTCTAGAGCTAATACATTCGGATGTATGTGGTCCAATGTCCACCTAAGCCAAAGGTGGCTTTTCATACTTCATCACGTGCACCGATGACTTCTCAAGATTCGGCTATGTGTACTTAATGAAGTACAAGTTGGAAGCATTTGAGAAGTTTAAGGAGTTCAAGAATGAGGTAGAGAAGCAGTTAGGAAAGCAGTATTCTCTTTGATGAGATCGAGGAAGAGAATACTTGAGTACTAATTTCACACAATTCTTAAAGGATAATGGTATCCTTTCTCAGCTAACCCCTCCATATACACTACAGATGAATGGTGTATCAGAAAGGAGGAATCGCACCTTGTTAGACATGGTGCGATCCATGATAAGCTTTTCGAGATTACCAGTGTCCCTTTGGGGGTATGCTCTAGAGCCAGCAGCATACCTATTGAACAGAGTACCCAGCAACTCTGTGGCCTCTACTCCATATGAGATATGGAAAGGCAGGAAACTAGAATTTAAACATGTTAAAGTCTCGGGTTGTCCTGCTCATGTAAAGAGGCATGATCTAGACAAGCTGGAATCACGAACAGATAAATGCAGATTTGTGGGATATCCAAAGGAAACCTTTGGATACTATTTTTATCATCCTAGTGAACAAAAGGTGTTTGTCGCTAGGAAAGCTGTATTCCTGGAAGAGGAATACCTTCTCTAGGAGGACAGTGGGAGTAAAATAGTACTGGAAGAAGTTCCAGATCCCCAAACAGCTGCATTATCATTAGATGAGATATCAGTTCCTGAATCTGTTCAGGTACACACAAATGAGCCTCGTAGATCTAGTCGAGTACCTAGACTGCCCGAACGATATGTTGGACATATCATTGAAGGTGAGTCTAAGGTAGAATATAATGAGGATGATGATCCTAAAACCTACTAGGAGGCCATCGAAGGCTCAGAATCCGAGAAATGGCGAGAAGCTATGAACTCAGAAATCCAGTCCATGTACACCAACCAAGTTTGGAACTTGGAGAACTTGCCTGAGGGTATTGTACCCATCGGATGCAAGTGGATCTTTAAGAGAAAGATCGGTGCTAATGGATGGATCGATACTTATAAGGCAAGGTTGGTGGCAAAGGGATATTGTCAAAGGCAAGGAATTGACTATGACGAGACTTTCTCACCAGTTGCCATGATAAAGTCGACCAGAGTTCTACTAGCCATTGCTGTACATTTTGATTACGAAATCTGGCAGATGGATGTGAATACTGCCTTCCTCAATGGCAACCTTGTGGAAGAGGTGTATATGATACAACCAGAAGGCTTCACATTCAAGGAATCTCCAGATAAAGTGTGCAAGCTTTAAAGGTATATTTATAGACTGAAGCAAGCTTCCCGGAGCTGGAACATAAGATTTGATGAGGCTGTCAAGTCTTATGACTTCATTAAGAATGAAGATGAGCCTTGTGTGTACAAGAAGACCAGTGAGAGTGCAGTCACTTTTCTAGTTCTTTATGTAGATGACATACTACTCATTGGGAATGATGTAGCTATAATGTCATCAGTAAAGATCTGACTGTCGAAAATCTTCTCCATGAAGGATTTGGGAGAAGCATCCTACGTATTGGGAATACGGATCTATATAGATAGATCAAAGAGGATGCTTGGAATGATCCTATCCTTTTATATAGATACCATAGTCAAAAGGTTTGGCATGGAAAATTCCAAGAGAGGTCGTATACCGATGAGACATAGAATTAGTCTCTCAAAGGAGTAGTCTTCTAAGACTCCTGATGAGAGGGTACTCATGGATAGAATACCCTATGCCTCTGCCATAGGATCTATCATGTATGCCATGCTATGTACACGGCCTGATGTTGCATTTGCTCTAAGTGTTACAAGCAGATTTCAGGCTAATCCAGGCGAAGTGCACTGGAAGGCAGTGAAATGTATCCTTAAGTACTTGAGAAGAATTAAGGATATGTTTCTTGTCTATGGAGGAGGTGACTTGAAACTGCGAGGCTTTACTGACTCGAGTTTTCAGTCGGATCCAGATCATAGCAAGTCTACATCTAGATTCGTGTTTACTTTGAACGGAGGCGCAATGTGCTGGAAGAGTTCCAAGCAAGTAACCACGGCAGATTCAATGACTAAAGCTGAGTACATCGCTGTAGCTGAAGCCGCCAAGGAAGCAGTGTGGTTGAAGAAATTCATCACTGACCTCGGCGTAGTTCCCAGTATCTCTGAACCAGCTCTGCTGTTGTGCGACAACAGTGGAGCGATGGCGCAAGCGAAAGAGCCGCGGTCTCATCAGAAATCGAAGCATATTCTGAGGCGCTTTCATCTTATCAGAGAGATCATATCCAGAGGAGATGTAGTAGTGGAAAGAGTTCCATACGTCGATAATGTAGCAGATCCACTGACAAAGCCGTTGGCTCAAATAGTGTTTGAGCGTCACCTAGAGTCTGTAGGCTTATTGTATAAAGGTGATTGCCTTTAGTCCAAGTGGGAAATTGTTAGGTTTAGGTGGCCTAAAAGCCAATCTGACTATGTAAATCTCGTTCATTTATTAATATAATGGCATAATATTGATTATGTGTAAATCGCATTAATTATCGTTTCATAATGAAGTCCGTGAATATGTGCTATAGTGATCAGATTATGATGAGATCATACTAATGAGACTGATCACTTAAACACACATATTCTTAATCGTTCCTAGTCGGAGGATATCCGAGAAGGACATCGGATATCCGGTTAGACTAGTACAGATTACTCCTGCTCATATGATGAGGGTGACTGATCTCATAAGTCACTTGTGTGGAGACACTAAGGCGAATCTGTAGGTGCTCATTGGAGAATGAGTTCACTGAACTGATCCGACTGAATCGCTGGATGGTATTGTACCTCACTGTCAACCAGCTTAATTCTATTGTCACAGTTGCGTGGATGGTCCTCGAACCTGAGACACCAAGGACACCTTGTTGGTGGACTTCTGTGCTTTGACCTTGGTTTACGAATCTCTAGTCACGGGATTCTAAAATGCCAAGGATTGGGTACAGCAGAATACCGTCGAAGGGAATTGTGTATCAATAAGGAATCATTCGCTCTCGGTACTTAGAGAGAGAATGGTCTAGGAAGGATGCGCGGAAGTCCCAGGCCAGGGCGGACGATAATATCGGGAAATGAGTTTTCCAATATTCATCAGTGGCATCCAATCTAAGTGAGTCGATCGGTTAGGGTTTGACGGCACGTCATACCTAAAGTTGACTCGAGAGCATTGTACGAATGAAGGATTATATCCACACGATAACTGTCGGCGGAAAGGTTCCAAGAGTGGGTTGCTTAACCCCGATACCTTCCTGGTTCACACGGTGTTGCTTGGCATCCAACGTGATCGGAGGCCCGGTCGAATTCGTTGTGCGACATCAATTCAATTGATTAATTAATTAATAAAGAGTTGTTAATTGATTAATAAAGCCAGTGAGGAGTCACTAGGCTTTTTGGGCTATTAACCGGGCTGGTAATTGGGCCTAGAGGGTCACACGCAAATGATTCTCAAGGCGATGGATAAATAAGTGGGTTTTATATAAACCGGGGGTTTTTATGAAAAATTGCGCGGTTAGTATAAAACATAGCGAACGGGCTGAGCAGGCCAAGCTGCTGCTAACCCTAGCCGCCCCCTCCTCTGTTTCTCTCTCTCTCTGGCCTCCCAGACAGATCCGGATTTGCTCCGCCACTTCTCCGACCCCGTTCGATGGGAAATCGTCCGCACGTTGAGGCGATTGTTACGGCGACCGGCGGAGGTTTCGTGTGCTGTGAAGTATGAGGAACGTAAGGATATCCGTCGCGAGGAGGATCGCGTGGACTCCGCTAGAGGCCGGGCGCTTGCGGGGCTTGCGGTGTCACATCGACGGAACCGAACGGTTGCGGATTCGAATCCGCACACAGTAAGAACCGATTATCCGATAATCTGGTTTTTAGATTTTTCGAAACGGGAACGGATCTCTATTTTTTATTTATTTATTTCCGCTGTGCGGGAGATCCGGAGAAACCCGAGAACCCAACACTCGGCCGGTCCTTGTTGGATGGCAAGCAGACTAGCTGAGGTCTTGCATTGCTGAGTGGCATTATAGAACTGGTCAACGAATAATTGACCCAGTTGTACCAAAGAATTAATGGAGTTTGGAACCAAGGTTTCAAACTAAGTGGTGGCTATTTTTGTTGGGATCCCAGCGGGACGCGAAGAACGCAGCGGAAACGAAGAACAAAATTAAACCCGCCCGATGCCCGCTGATCCGATTCGGAACGAAAAACGCAAACCGAAAAATCGGGTTGGAATCTGATTACCTTGCGCGGATTCGAATCCGCTTCCGTTTCGGTTCCGTCGAGGCGATGCCGCAAGCCGCACAAGCGTCTGGCCTCCAGCGGTATCCACGCGATCCTCCGCGGTGGTTCGTCCTCGATCCCTCGTCCGTTTCAGCTCGCTCGCTGAAGATCCATCGCCGTAACGATTGCGAAAATCCCACCGACGGGAATTCCCGACTTTCGGGAATCACACGCGGCAGAGACGGAAACTGTCTCGGCGCCTCGAACGGGACGCCCAGAGGAGGAGAGAGAAAGGGGGGTGACGGCCAGCAAGGGAAATCTTGGAGCTTGGCCCAGGGTTTCTCAACAGCGTGTATATATATTAAGTCGGCGCGACTTTTCACAAAAGTCCCCGAGTTAATATAAATCCCACTTATGTACCACCGACTGAGAATCTTATTGCGTGTGACCCTCTAGGCCTATTTACCAGTCCGGTTTTCAGCCCGTTAAGTCCAATAACTAGTTATTGACTTATTGTAATTAATTAATATCTAGATATTAACTAATTACTCAACCGAATTATCATCGCATGTAAATTCGGTCGGACTTCCGATCAAGTTGGGTGCCAAGCAACACCGCATGATCCGGGAAGGTAATGGGGTTCAGCAACCCACTCATGGAACATGTCCGTCCACAGTTACTATGTGGCTATAATCCTTTGTTCGCACAATGCTCTCGAGTTAACCTAGGGTATGGTCAACTGTCAAACCCTAGATTGTCAACTCACTTGAATCAGACTCCGCTTTACAATATTCGAAAACCACTTTTCTGATATTGTTTCTGCTCTGGCCAGAGACTCCTGCGGATCTACTCTAGAGCATTCTCTCTCCAGTTACTTGAGAGCGAATGATCCTATATTGAACACACAATCACCTTCGAAGGTCTTCCGCTGGACCCGATCTTTGACTATTAGAGATCCCGTAGATAGGAATTCGTAGGTCAAGGTCAAAGTCCAGAAGTCCACCGACAAAGTGTCTTTGGTGTCTCAAGTCCAAGGATCAACCACACCACTGTGACGATGAATCAAGCCGATTGACAGTGAGGTAAATTACCATTCGGCGATTCACGTCGGATCAGTTCAGTGAACTCATTCCCCAATGAGCACTTACAGGTTTACTATTGTGTCTCCACACTAGTAACTAACGAGATCAATCACCCTCATCATATGAGCTGGAATAACCTGTACTAGTCTAACCGGATGTTTGATGTCCTTCTCAAACATCCTACGACTAGGAACAATTGAGAATATGTGTTTATAAGTCATCAGTCTCATTATTATGATCTCATCATAATCTGATAACTATTGCACATATTCATGGACTTCATTATGCATAATTATAAATATGCCAATCTACATAATGAATTTAATGCCATTTATTAGTGAACCAGATTGAAATAGGTGCCTTATGATTGGCTTAGAGGACACCTATATCCATCAATCTCCCACTTGGACTCAAGCCAATCACTTTCGCATTTGATCTCCATCAAATCTAGGTGATGCTCACATAAAGTCTGTGACTAAGACTTGGTCAGGGATCTGCTAAGTTATCTACAGATGGAATATTTCCATAACGTTATTTCCTCTTAATCGTTTGTCTCTGAACCTGTGAAAGAGCCTCAGAATGTTTTGTAACTTCTGAAGAGACCATGGCTCGATCACACAATTCATCGCTCCCACTGTTCCTACAACGAAAGGATAGTATCAGAGACCTTTTAGAACTACATCTAGTTCATAGATGAACCTTTTTCATCCATACTGTTCCAATAACAATATCACTTGTTTATGTCGTCACCTTAACATCGAGTTCTCGATTGGAACAATTCCAATCCATTCATTTCTACTAGAAAGTTGAATCCATTATTTGACTTGAAATTTGAGTCAGTGTGACCTCATAATTTCAAATCATCCTCTCCATATACGCGAATGCATCCTTAACACTTCTCAAGCGCTTAATGATGCAATTCACTCATGTATCCTTTAAGGAACCTTTTCTTTAAAGGAATAAATTCCATATCTCAATAATTGAGACTTGTCATGAAATTTATGCCAAACATCTTGACATACAGGTTAATATAATATCCCCACCAATCTATCTTAACAGATTCGTATTTCTAATACGTGGGATATTATAACTAAACTTATTACGGAGGAAAACATGGTTAACAATGCTCTCACTAATAGTAACATCCTGAAGTCATTCTTAATGACTTTGATGTTATTATCATAAAGCATTACTAAAGCGACCGTGCTCCCACTGTCCTTTCTAAACACACACAATCCGTGATCATTCTTAACGATCACATAATATTTGACCATTAAGTCAAAACTTTTATTACAACTTAGGAAGTTTCAGTTTGATTCAAAATAATTTTGAAATCATAACTCGCTTCCTGGACATTCTAAAAGCTTTAAAGGTGTATCATATACATCTTTACCTCAATCACATTGAGTGGATGCTTTTAATATCCAACTGTCATCATCTCATGATAGGCAGTATTGACAAGTAGAATTCTGATAAACTCATCAATCTTAAAGTTGTAATGACAGAGAGCATCATTATCATAGATTTTAGATCATAATCTATTTTTAGCTCCTCTCATCTTACTAAATCAGGTATGTCAAACATATCCTTTTAGTCACTAAGAGAATCTCAAAAATCTATGAAGCTCTCTGATGTGTGTTATGAGTGGTTCCAAACAACTAAAGATTATCTAACAATCTTATGTTATTTTGTGAATCTAGAACATCTTCTAGTTTTATCAGCTCCCACTGTCTTCTTTGAGGACATATTCCTCTTCACAGAAGACAGTTTTCTGGACGACAATTATTTCATTATCGCCTGGCCAATAATTGTAATGTCCAAACTCTTTGGGCATTCACAAATTCACTCCACGGTAATACCTGACTTTTAAATCAGGTTTGTTCATAATTCACATCTCATATGAATTATTTGGTTTCCATATCTTATATGGACACACATTGACTTATTTGGAACCATCTTTAAAGTATAGACATCTAATGTTCATACTCATGTTCAAAAGGACAAGAATTAGGCAAATCTTATTATATATTGCATCATATCTTAATAAGATATAATTCCTCATTCTATCATATTTCTATGATGCACAATGAGGATCAATCGAGTGAGGATACAATTATCCTCTTAATGATTTATGTGAATCATATACCTAAGTATTAGTTTCTTTGATCAAATCAATAATTCTAATACTTCATATTGATCTCATACCTTAATCTCTCAAATGCATTTGACTTGTACTTCAGTAAGTACATACAGTCGAATCATTCCAAGAGTAAACTATAAGGTAAGTCAATAGTAGTGATTATCTTTTGGCCTTTGAGCTGTTTACATCAATATGTATCAGCATCAATAATTTCTTATTGTACAACCCTGTGTACAATACCATAGATAATCAGGACTCACATAGTTCATTTCTATAGGAGACTAGTGAACATTCATCACATGAAATGTCACTTCAAGAATCTATAATGCATTGACTGATTTGAACAACTATTATTCTTTTCAATCAATGTTATTCTTAATTTCTTATGCAACTAAATAACAGTTATTCAGTTTCATATTTGACTCCTATAGATATACAAAGATTTACTGTCTAACAGTAATCTATGAATATCATGAACAATAGTTGAGTCTAACTCAACACTTACATTTTTTCGATTTTCTTTTACTTGTCTAAGTCTGCACACTATCGCAGCTCTGAGAATCATTTCCAATATCTCATATTGGATACGCTAATTCTCCAATAGATATGTAAAAGACGATAATAAGAATATATGAAATTTCTTTCAAATTCCATATTCGATTTGCCTTTACCAATATCCTTATATTGGTTGCAGTGGGAGAACTGCTACTTCTCTATCTCAGCTGACTTTCATTTATCCTTTTTCAGGTGTTGATTCGATCGTTTAAAATCTTACCACTTGCTTTCTCAAAGGCATATCATGAATATCTCTTCATCTTGGTCTATCCAAATAAGAGATTTCATGATAATCATTGCCTTTCAATAAGGCATACCATGAGTACCTCTTCACCTTGGTCTATCTAAGTAAGAGGATTCATGATATCTGATTAGGATTGTAACTTTCACTCACTCCTAAAGATATTCTTTAGAGTTTTCTAGTCAGTCTGAGTATGAGAAGTATTAGCATCCAACATGCCAAAATCTCGAATAGACGACATATTAGTGATCGAAGGAAATAACGTGATTTAAGCAGATAGTTCTGATAATTCAATTATAGTCTTTTATCTTGAATTATTTCCCACTATTTTTCGACGGACTGTATAACCTTCAGGTATACAGAACGGAAGACTCCGACGGTCTTCTAGTGAGGATCAGAATCTCCAAGAATCACAGTATGACCTCGGGTAAACACATAGTATCATACCATTATCTTAGAGCAACCATCTCATGGTAATTGCAACTCCTTGCAATATCCGATCTTATTTCGACTCCCAGGTCTTTAATGGTCCCGGGTAAACACAGTAGACCATTATACCTGGTCTAAGCTTTACCATCAATACGCGACAGAGTAGAGTAAGAATGCAGCTCCCGGATAAACACGAGGATAGCTACACCGTTCCTCTATTCTAATCTCAAGGCATCATAATGCCGTAGTTAATAGTCCTTTCATCAGATGGTGGCAGATCTCGGGTAAACACGTAGAAACTATCATCACTGAATCAAGTTCTAAGAACTATATTGATGGAGAGCCACGCAGTACATTCTCAATGACTCACGCTCCGGCTTAGACTTTATGTTGAAGGTTTTGTTTATTTTAAGTTGGTCTCATCCTAGGTGATAGATTATAAATATATCATATATATTTAATTATGCCTAGATATTAGCAATCGATTCATAATCAATAACTAAAAGCATGCATCATCCATACATGTTCATTATGTGATCATGGACAGCACGGTGATTAACTGGAAACAAACAATTAATCACCAAAACTATATAACACTTATATAATCTAAACATGCAAACACATAGCCACTGGTGATCTCATCTCCTGTCGCCTTCCTGGTTGCATTTGTGGATCATCCTCGCCTCCCCCTCGGCCAGCGCGATCAAATACAAATATTATATATATTTTGAAACAATTTCAAATACAAATAAATTGTAAGAGAAAGCCCTTATGGCCGAGTACAATAATAGAGGGAGATAGAATTACAATAGAATGGAGTGAGGGAGGCACACAAGGCTCATTAATTAACTCTTAATTAATAAACATTCACATTCATAACAATCCACAAAATTACACACCATCACATGATATGAAATTTAACTAAGTGCATGTCCATGACCACCACAAATTTTAACCATCCACACATGATAAAACACATCACATGGAGGCTAAAATTTTGAAAATATAATAATTTTGGCTTTCTTAAAACCTAGGTTCCAATCAAAATTGGATAATTTGAATTTTCGAAAATCTTATTTTCTAGCAAGCAATTAAATCTAATTTAAAGCATCAAACACATCAACATGTGCACACAAAGCTAAAATTAAAATTCTAAAATATTCCATGCAGTATTTAGAACAATTCTAAATTAATTAATCTAACACTTAGATTAATATTAATGCACATTAATAACAATTATTAATGCGAAACAATCTATCATTTAGATAGAATTAAAAATTCCTAAATAACATTTATAAAAGAAATTTCAACTCAAATTATCAACCCCTTAACAACTCCTTGTTTAAAACCCCTTAATTAAAAGACATTTCTCAATAACAATTATTAAGAAAAGTTAATTAGAATATTTCTAATTAAATAGTCTAACAATTAGACTTAATTTAAACCTTTCAATAACTTTTATTAAAAGATTAATTATTAAGTAGATTAGATCTTCAATATTTAATTAAGGGAGCCTTGAGAATATTAATTAGCTTAATAACTATTAGTAAGCAATAATTAATCCTCAATAACTTTTATTAAAGTTAATTCTCAAGAAATAATTAACCCTTTAATAACTATTATTAAAAGTTAATAAAACACTTAATAACTTTTATTAAATGTCCCTTAATCAAATACATAATTTCATAACAATAATTGCTAAGAAATTAAAATAATCTAATCAATTGACTAAAATTAATTAACAACATTTGATAATTAAAATTTAAGTTACTACTTAATAATTAAACAACAACTCTTGTTGATACAATTTTAAGATCAAATCTTAAACATAAATTAACAACAATTGTTAATTAAGATTAAAAACATTATCTAATTATTAATGACAACAATTGTCAATTAATAGTTAAGATTCTATTTTAAATAAATAACAACATTTGTTATATGTATTTAAGATCATATCTTAAATATAAACCCCTTTAATTAACTAATTAAAAGTTATTTATAATTAAGATCATATCTTAATTATAACTCATTTAATTAATTAATTAAAATCAAATAATAATAAGATCCTATCTTATTTAGTTAAAAACAATTAACTATTAAGATCACATCTTAATTAAACCCCACAAAAGGTTTGATTAAATTAATAATCCATAATTAAGATCATATCTTAATTATCTCTCCCCTTTTTAACTCAAAATAATTAATTTAATGTTTAAAACAATTTTAAACATTATTAATTTCAATTTCAAGTTAAATAGGATGGGGTTTTTAATTAAATAAGGGGTTTTTGGGGTTAATTGGGCCAAAATTGGCTTAAATGGGCCTAATTAGGGCTTAATGGGCCCCCCTGGCTCGAGCTAGTGCAGCCAGGGCCGAACCTGGCTCGTCTGGCTCGAGCCAGGGGGCACCTGGCTCGGGCCAGATGGCCCTGGGCTCAGCCAGGACCCAGCCTGGGTGCGACCTGGCTGAGCCAGCTCGTGCACCTGGGCGGCCCGGTCCAGGGGCGCCAACCAGCGCTCGGCCGGCCCAAGTAGCCTGTTTAGGGTTTTTCAGCCCCGTTTGCAGCTAGTTTTGGGCAGCGCCGCCGCCGCCGCCGGTCGCGAGGATGGCCGGAAATTGAAGAGGGATGTTGCCCCTTCCATTTCCCCCGCCGGTGGTGGCCGGCCGGTGACTCCTTCGCCGCGGGTGAACCTCCAAAGTTGGAGATTTGTGCAGTTTCGCAGATTTTAAAATTTTCCACAATCCTTTTCAACTCTTGAAAATTATGGGAAGAAAAGCTCCACCGGCCGCCATAGAAATTTTCCGGGGATGGTCCAACCATCATTAATCCCCTTTTGAAGCCCACAAATCTGGTTCTTCATCACTATGAAGAACGCGATAAAACCCTCAAAAATTCTCGTTTTTCGCATAGAAAAATTAAATTCGATATTCTAAGTTCATCCCATGAACAATATCTATGAGGAAAAACGAATTTATACATGAAATAATTTAGAATAATAATTTTATCGTTCCGGAGCGGATCAGAGCGGAACCTGACTCTGATACCACTGTTGGGATCCGGGCGGGACGCGAAGAACGCAGCGGAAACGAAGAACAAAATTAAACCCGCCCGATGCCCGCTGATCCGATTCGGAACGAAAAACGCAAACCGAAAAACCGGGTTGGAATCTGATTACCGTGCGCGGAATCGAATCCGCTTACGTTTCGGTTCCGTCGAGGCGATGCCACAAGCCGCACAAGCGTCCAGCCTCCAGCGGTATCTACGCGATCCTCCGCAGTGGTTCGTCCTCGATCCCTCGTCCGTTTCAGCTCGCTCGCTGAAGATCCGTCGCCGCAACGATTGCGGAAATCCCGTCGACGGGAATTCCCGACTTTCGGGAATCACACGCGGCGGAGACGGAAACTGTCTCGGCGTCTCGAACGGGCCCAGAGGAGGAGAGAGAAAGGGGGGGTGACGGCCAGTAAGGAAAATCCTGGAGCTTGGCCCAGGGTTTCTCAACAGCGTGTATATATATTAAGTCGGCGCGACTTTTCACAAAAGTCCCCAAGTTAATATAAATCCCACTTATGTACCACCGACTGAGAATCTTATTGCGTGTGACCCTCTAGGCCCATTTACCAGTCCGGTTTTCAGCCCGTTAAGTCCAATAACTAGTTATTGACTTATTGTAATTAATTAATATCTAGATATTAACTAATTACTCAACCGAATTATCATCGCATGTAAATTCGGTCGGACTTCCGATCAAGTTGGATGCCAAGCAACACCGCATGATCCTGGAAGGTAATGGGGTTCAGCAACCCACTTATGGAACCTGTCCGTCCACAGTTACCACGTGGCTATAATCCTTCGTTCGCACAATGCTCTCGAGTTAACCTAAGATATGGTCAACTGTCAAACCCTAGATTGTCAACTCACTTGAATCAAACTCCGCTTTACAATATCCGAAAACCACTTTTCTGATATTGTTTCTGCTCTGGCCAGAGACTCCTGCGGATCTACTCTAGAGAATTCTCTCTCCAGTTACCTGAGAACGAACGATCCTATATTGAACACACAATCACCTTCGAAGGTCTTCCGCTGGACCCGATCCTTGACTATTAGAGATCCCGTGGATAGGGATTCGTAGGTCAAGGTCAAAGTCTAGAAGTCCACCGACAAGGTGTCTTTTGTGTCTCAAGTCCAAGGATCAACCACGCCACTGTGACGATGAATCAAGCCGATTGACAGTGAGGTAAATTACCATTCGGCGATTCACGTCGGATCAGTTCAGTGAACTCATTCCCCTATGAGCACCTACAGGTTTACCATTGTGTCTCCACACTAGTAACTAACGAGATCAGTCACCCTCATCATATGAGCTGGAATAACCTGTACTAGTCTAACCGGATGTTTGATGTCCTTCTCAAACATCCTACGACTAGGAACAATTGAGAATATGTGTTTATAAGTCATCAGTCTCATTATTATGATCTTATCATAATCTGATGACTATTGCACATATTCATGGACTTCATTATGCGCAATTATAAATATGCCAATCTATATAATGAATTTAATGTCATTTATTAGTGAACCAGATTGAAATAGGTGCCTTATGATTGGCTTAGAGGACACCTATATCCATCAATTTTCTCAAGGGTGAGGGGGAAGAGACAGCAGCTAACTGCCTCAGGAACCCCTTAGACAGAAAGATAAGCATTAAATCTTTGAAAGTGGCTGACTGGATCTGTCATGTCATCGTACGGATGGCCCTTCGGTAGCTTGAAGTTGGAAGGTATCTCCGTGGCCATAATTTCAGGAGAGAAGGGGGTTTGCTCTAGAATCGTGCTGGCCAGAGGTGCTTCATATGGCCGGGACACCATCTGCTACATCTCCTTCCACATTTAAGTCAATCTCCGGTCCAGTTTCGGGGTTGTAGTAGTAATGCCACCCGAGCATCCTTCAGCTCCCATGGGGTGGGTGCCGGACGAAGCGTTGTTCGGCTATGTCGGCAGGTGACTAGCGTGCGGAATATGGCCTTGTAGTCCATATGTCTCGCCATGAGTCGAGACCCCTTCGGGGGGAAATGCCCGCGAGCCTCCTGGTTGCCCCTTTGAAAACTGAGCGGCTGGGCAGTATTGTGGCTGGGGTGGTGCTGGCCTCGCCGGCTGATCCAGCAGACCCATGTGTTGGGCGATGCCGAGACCATGTCGTGCAGAGGGGCTAGAGAGGTAACGGTAGCTATAAGGGTAGCTACCTATTCTGAGAGTTCCTCTACCCAGTCGCTCCTAGGAACGATGGGCTCAAGTACAGCCGGGAGGGCTAACCCCTACGGTGGATTAGCCGGGACTCCTTCGACGTAAAGGAGTGACTGGGCAGGAGCCACCCTTATCTCTGTCTCATCTTGGCCGAATCGTCTCGTAACTGGTCGATGAGACATGGCTGCTTGTTTCCCACAGACGGCGCCAAGTGATGTTGCTTAAGCAATCACTGTCGGACTCCTGAAGCGGAATCCAAAAACCAGCAAGCGACCGAGAGCCGAGGGGGACCGAGCCGAGAACGAGTCGGGGATGAAGGCAGAAGCTCCTACAGGAAGAAGGAACCAATCAGGAAGGGTCCCGGGTCTCGGCCTAGGGGAACCCCCTCCGATGGTTAAGTTAGCAATGGACTTAATGAAAACTTTAGTATTGAGAGAGAGATGGAGGGTTAATAGCGTGTGTACCTTTACTGCCGCGAATAATGTTCCATTTATAACGGGAGATGAGGGTTCCTTTCTAGTGGCAGTTGATGTAGGACTATTCCTGGGAGCTTGAGATGAAATCCAGAAAATATCCCAAGTGCCAGTAGGCCGAAGGCTCATAAGTAGTTGACTGATTAGGCCGGACCCATGTCGGCCCAGTACGCACCTGGGCTAAATGTTGCTTAGTTTGATGATTAGGCCATATTCATCTCGGCTCAGTATGATCTTGGGCCTCCGAGAAAAGACGAATGGCGCTCGGCCAATTCTTGAATTGGAACTGGGCCCAACTTCTAGGCCCAATTGAGTTTTGCCCCAGCAGCATAGATATAGACAGAATTGTTAAAAGTTCGAAAGACAGAGAAGAAAAATATTCAAAGTTGTCAAAGACACATGTAAAAGCATTAAACTAAAATATCTTATTAGTAGTTTGTAATCTAATTAAAGATATGTTAAACACCAATTTTAAGCGTAGATTTTTATCATTCAAAATCTGTGCTCCCAAATTTCCTCCTTACATTAAGATCATAGTACCATCATGTTAATAAGTTTCCTTGCCTTGAAGGTGTTGCAAGAAGTCATTCCTACTGCCCGTCTTTAATCGGATGGTTAAACATATGACTCCTTCCCTATTTTCCCCTCCCTTTAGATTTAAGAAAATAAAAATAAAAACTATTACAACAGCTGTCCAATTAAAATTGATTAGACTATATACGCACTACAGCAAGTATCTATGCTACAACACTAAAACACAGTTCTTGTTTTTCCACTAACCTTATAATTAGGACACGTGGTGTAAGGATTGAGGTTTCGGATCCGATTGTCAGGTTAGTTTCGATGTCGGATCCCTTGGTTTGGGCCCCTGTGGGGCTAGGGCATGAGTTCTTTTTTTGTGTCTCGCATGCTCGACGCGGTTCGAATGGCGTCGTCCGGTTAGGGGGACGTGTTTTAGAATGCACCACGTGGGCTGGCTTTGGGCCGCGAGAGTATGGCCCCGGTCTTATCGTTTGAATGACGTCTTGCATGGTTGACGCCATTCAGAGTATGGCTTTGATCTGTCAATGTACGGCCTCGTCTTGTCGTCTGATTGGCGTCGGCCCTGGACGACGCAATTTAGCTAGTTTCGGTTTGACCCCATGAACTCTCCCTCTTTTCCCTCATTTCTCTCATTCTCTTTTCTCTCCTCCCTCTCTTTTACCCCTACGACCCCCCTGTTGGGATTTCTCAGGTTTCTTCGGATCGCTCACGCAACGGAAAATAAAATATTAAATAGCGATCCGTTCCCGTTTCGAAAAACTAAAAACTACGATTATCGGATAATCGATTCTCACCGTGTGCGGATTCGAATACGCAACTGTTCGGTTCCGTCGGTGCGACACCGCAAGCCGCGCAAGTGCCCGGCCTCTAGCGAAGTCCACGCGATCCTCCTCGCGACAGATATCCTCACGTTCCTCGTTCTTCGCAGCCCGGGAAACCTCCGCCGGTCGCCGCAACGATCGCCGCGACGTGCGGACGATTTCCCGTCGAACGGGATTCGGAGAAGCAGCGGAGCAGATCTGGAATATGTTTGGACGCCATAGAGAGAGAGAAACATAGGAGGGGCGGCTAGGGTTAGCAGCAGCTTGGCCTGCTCAACCCGTTCGCTATGTTTTATACTAACCGCGCGGTTTTTCATAAAAACCCCCAATTTATATAAAACCCATTTATTTATCCATCGCCTTGAGAATCATGTGCGTGTGACCCTCTAGGCCCAAGTACCAGTCAAGTTAATGGCCCAACAAGGCCAGTGACTTCTCACTGGCTTTATTAATCAATTAATAACCCTTTATTAATTAATTAATCAATCGAATTGATGTCGCACATCGAATTCGACCGGGCCTCCGATCACGTTGGGTGCCAAGCAACACCGCGTGAACCCGAAAGGTATTGGGGTTAAGTAACCCACTCTTGGAACCTTTCCGCCAACAGTTACCGCGTGGATATAATCCTTCATTCGTACAATACTCTCGAGTCAACTCAGGGCATGGCGAGCTGTCAAACCCTAGCCGGTCGACTCACTTGGATTGGATGCCGCTGATGAATATCGGAAAACTCCTTTGCCGATATTATAGTCCGCCCTGGCCAGGGACTTTCGCGCATCCTTCCTAGAGCATTCTCTCTCTAAGTACCGAGAGCGAATGATTCCTTACTGACACACAATTCCCTTCAACGGTATTCCGCTGTACCCAATCCTTGGCGTATTAGATTCCCGTGGCTAGAGATTCGTAAACCAAGGTCAAAGCACAGAAGTCCACCGACAAGGTGTCCTTGGTGTCTTAGGTCCGAGGACCATCTACGCAACTGCGACAATAGAATCAAGCTGGTTGACAGTGAGGTACAATACCATCCAGCGATTCAATCAGATCAGTTCAGTGAACTCATTCTCCAATGAGCACCTACAGATTCGCCTTAGTGTCTCCACACAAGTGACTTATGAGATCAGTCACCCTCATCATATGAGCAGGAGTAATCTGTACTAGTCTAACCGGATATCCGATGTCCTTCTCGGATATCCTCCGACTAGGAACAATTAAGAATATGTGTGTTTAAGTGATCAGTCTCATTAATATGATCTCATCATAATCTGATCACTATAGCACATATTCAAGGACTTCATTATGAAACGATAATTAATGCGATTTACACATAATGAATATTATGCCATTTTATTAATAAATGAACGAGATTTACATAGTCAGATTGGCTTGTAGGCCACCTAAAACTAATAATCTCCCACTTGGACTAAAGCCAATCACCTTTATACAATAAGCCTATAGACTCTAGGTGACGCTCAAACACAATTTGAGCCAACAGCTTTGTCAGTGGATCTACTACATTGTCGACGGATGGAACTCTTTCCACTACTACATCTCTCCTCTGGATATGATCTCTTTGATAAGGTGAAAGCGCCTCAGAATATGCTTCGATTTCTGATGAGACCGCGGCTCTTTCTGTTGCACAATCGCTCCATTGTTGTCGCACAACAGCAGAACAGGCTCAGAGATGTTGGGAACTACGCCGAGGTCGGTGATGAATTTCTTCAACCACACTGCTTCCTTGGCGGCTTCAGCTGCAGCGATGTACTTAGCTTCAGTCGTTGAATCTGCAGTAGTTACTTGTTTGGAACTCTTCCAGCACACTGCACCTCCGTTCAAAGTAAACACGAATCCAGATGTAGACTTGCTATCATCTGGATCCGACTGGAAACTTGAGTCAGTAATGCCTCGCAGTTTCAAGTCACCTCCTCCATAGACAAGAAACATATCCTTAGTTCTTCTCAAGTACTTAAGGATACATTTCACTGCCTTCCAGTGCTCTTCGCCTGGATCAACCTGAAATCTGCTCGTAACACTTAGAGCAAATGCAACATCAGGCCGTGTACATAGCATGGCATACATGATAGATCCTATGGCAGAGGCATAGGGTATTCTATCCATGAATGCCCTCTCATTAGGAGTCTTAGGAGGCTACTCCTTTGAGAGATTAATTCCATGTCTTATCGGTATGAGACCTCTCTTGGAATTTTCCATGCCAAACCTTTTGACTATGGTATCTATGTACAAGGATTGGGTCATTCCAAGCATCCTCTTTGATCTATCTCTATAGATCCGTATTCCCAATATGTAGGATGCTTCACCCAAATCCTTCATGGAGAGGTTTTTCAACAGCCAGATCTTTACTGATGACATCATAGCTATATCATTCCCAATAAGTAGTATGTCATCTATGTAAAGAACTAGAAAAGTGACTGCACTCCCACTGGTCTTCTTGTACACACAAGGCTCATCTTCATTCTTAATGAAGTTATAAGACTTGACAGCCTCGTCAAATCTTATGTTCCAGCTCCGGGAAGCTTCCTTCAGTCTATAAATGGACTTTTGAAGTTTGCACACTTTATCTGGAGATTCTTTGGATGTGAAACCTTCTGATGTATCATATACACCTCCTCCTCAAGGTTATCATTGAGGAAGGCAGTATTCACATCCATCTGCCAGATTTCATAATCAAAATGTGCAGCAATGGCGAGTAGAACTCTGATCGACTTTATCATGGCAACTGGTGAGAAAGTCTCGTCATAGTCAATTCTTTGCCTTTGACAATATCCCTTTGCCACCAACCTTACCTTATAAGTGTCGATTCGTCCATCAGCACCAATCTTTCTCTTAAAGATCCACTTGCAACCGACGGGTACAATACCCTCGGTCAAGTCCTCCAAGTTCCAAACTTGGTTGGTGTACGTGGACTGGATTTCAGAGTTCATGGCTTCTCACCATTTCCCGGCTTCTGGGCCTTCTATGGCCTCCTGGTAGGTTTTAGGATCATCATCCTCATTATATTCTACCTTGGACTCACCTTCAGCAATATGTCCCACATATCGTTCGGGTAGTCTAAGTACTCTATCAGATCTACAAGGCTCATCTGTGTGTACCTGAACAGATTCAGGAACTGATATCTCATCTGATGATAATGTAGCTGTTTGGGGATCTAGAACCTCTTCCAGTACTATTTTACTCCCACTGTCTTTCTGGAGAAGGTATTCCTCTTCCAGGAAGACAACTTTCCTGGCGACAAACACCTTTTGTTCATCAGGATGGAAAAAATAGTATCCAAAGGTTTCCTTTGGATATCCCACAAACCTGCATTTATCAGTTCGTGATTCCAGCTTGTCTGGATCATGCCTTTTTACATGAGCTGGACAACCCCAAACTTTAACATGTTTAAATTCTGGTTTCCTGCCTTTCCATATCGCATATAGAGTAGAGGCCACAGACTTGCTGGGTACTCTATTCAGTAGGTATGCTACTGACTCTAGAGCATACCCCCAAAGGGACACTGGTAATCTCGAAAAGCTCATCATGGATCGCACCATGTCTAACAAGGTGCGATTCCTCCTTTTTGATACACCATTCATCTGTAGTGTATATGGAGGGGTTAGCTGAGAAAGGATACCATTATCCTTTAAGAATTGTGTGAAATTAGTACTCAAGTATTCTCTTCCTCGATCTGATCGAAGAGCTTTAATACTCTTTCCTCACTGCTTCTCTACCTCATTCTTGAACTTCTTGAACTTCTCTAATGCTTCCGACTTGTACTTCATTAAGTACACATAGCCGAATCTTGAGAAGTCATCGGTGAACGTGATGAAGTAAGAAAAGCCACCTTTGGCTTGGGTGGACATGGGACTACATACATCCGAATGTATTAGTTCCAGAATGTCCTTGGCACGTTCTCCATGTCTAGTAAATGGAGATTTTGCCATCTTTCCCATAAGGCAGGATTCACATGTTGCAAACGATTCGTAATCGAATGCAGTTAAGTAACCATGCTTGTGCAACTTTTGCAACCTGCTTTCGCCAATGTGCCCAAGTCTACAGTGCCACATGTAGGCTTGGTTCACACAATTCTTGCTCTTCTTAAGAGCATTATCAATATGAAGATTGTAAAAAGAAACATCTAATAGATATAGACCGTTGACTAAAGATGCTGAAGCTATTGATTTATTACCATAATAAATCGAACAACTTCTATTCTCAATAGTCAACCTACATCCTATCTTGTCCAAACAAGATATTGATATGATGTTCTTTATTATGCTAGGAACATAATAACAATCTTCCAAAAGTAAGGTGTCTCCTAATGAAAGCCTGAGGTTTGCTATCCCAACAGCAATCGCCGCAACTTTTACGCCGTTTCCTAGCCTCAATTCCACCTCACCTTGTCTCAGCTTGCGCTTACTTGTCAGCATCTGCACATCATGGTAGATATGAGAAGCACATCCAGTATCTAATACCCAAGATGTGGAATCTCCAACTGACAAGTTGATATCTATCATATAGATATCTGAAGCTTCAGACAGCTACACTCTTCTATGAGCTTTATCGTTAAGGAACTCCTTGCAGTTCCTCTTCCAGTGACCATACTGCTTATAATAGAAGTAGTCACCCTTTACTACTCTTTTGCCTTTGTCCTTCGATCTTATATCGTTAGCTATCATCTCTGCTTCAGGGGCATCTAATGCCAATTTAGCAGGAAGATCAGCTCCAGGGACAAAGTCAATGTGTTCAGATCTGAAGACATTTTTCAGGTTTCTGAACCAATCCGAGTAGATCAGGTAAGTCAAAAGGGCATCAAGTATGCCACGGAGTGGGTTATTCGACGACATAATTCCCTACAGGAGATAAGTAAAATCTATTTAGCAGATGTTCAATTATTAAAATTTAAAACAAGACATGGTCTTTTGTTCAAGTTTAACTCCCACTAATTTTCGACGAACTGTATTACCCCCAGTTATACAGAACGGGAGACGCCGATAGTCTCCTAGTGGGGATCAGAATCTCAATGACTTGCACTACAGCCTTGTAGATAGCACAACAAACTGTAATACAATCAGAGAGCACCCAACTCATGGGATTTGCAACTCCTTGCAATATCTGATCATGGCTTCGGTCCCCAGAGATTTAAGGGCCTTGTGGATAACATAACAAACTATTAATTCTGGTCTAAGCTAATCACCGTTACGCGACGAGCATAGATTTGCACGTAGCCCTTGTGGATAGCACAACAAAGCTACATGGTTCCTCTACCCCGATCATATAGGCATCTAATGCCATAGCCACAGTGTCTCCTCCCAATTAAGCAGGCCTTATGGATAGCACAACAAACTTGCCTAAAGTGATTCGAATCCTATGACTATAACGATGGTGGACCGCGCGGTAAGTTCTTAACTACTCACGTTACGGCTTAGAGTTTATCTGAGGGTATATAGATAACTTTTATCTTGGTCTCTCCTAGGTGATAGTATATAAATATATCGTATATATTTACTGAATACTATACCTGCTTTGATTCACAATCAAAAGAAAAACAATGCATCACATACATGTCTTTAGTGTGGTCATGGATAGTACAGTGGGTTTGACTGGAGCCAACAGTCAAACGCACACACAATCTAACACAACAATTATATTAGATGACCTGCAAACACATAGGCAAAGGATCTTCATCTTTTCGCCTTCCTGGTTGCAGCTGTGGATCGTACTCGCTCCTTCCTCGGTTGCCTCGATCATATTACAATAATTCTAGAATTACAAGTAAATTGAAAAAGGCCTTATGGCGAGTACAAGAGAGAGAGGGAGGTAGAAATACATCAGAGTATGAGAGAGAGAGGTGCGCAGACCTCTATTTATTAACAATTAATAAATAATCATACATCCACGATCCACGCAATCCATTCATCACATGAATAATAAATTAAGTGCATATCTATGACCACGGTGTGTTTTAAGCATTTCACACATGATTCAGCGCATCACCTGGCTAAAATAAATGAGTTTTCAAAATAAATAAGTTTTGGCTTTCAAAAAACTGGGATCCAATCAAAATTGGTATTTGAATTTCGAAAACTCATTTAATTAACTTAACATTCAATTAAATCAAAATTTGAAAGTAATAAACACACATCACATGTGCACACACTCCGAATTAATAATTCTAGATTATTCCATACAAATTAGAACAATTCTAATAATCTAACACTTAGATTAAACCCCATTAATAGTTTAACAATTAGACTATTTAAAGACTAATCTAACTCTTAGATTAATCCAACTAAGTTAATTAATAATTTAACACTTAAATTAATAATCAACTATAATTAATTATTAACTACTAATCTAACACTTAGATTAGCCAATTGATGTTAATTATTAATTTAACTCTTAAACTAATAATTAACACTAACTGATTAATAATTAATTAATCTAATTCTCAGATCAGACAATTAAAGTTATTATTAATTTAACTATTAAATTAATAACAATAATAATTAAAGAAGGACTACATATTTAACATTTAAATCAGTCATTTAAGTTAATTATTAATTTAACAATTAAATTAATAACTAACTCAAATTAATAATTAACAATTAGATGTATTAATAATTAATAATCTAACAATTAGATTAATAATTATTAACCACTAATTTTAACTCTTAAAATTAGATATATTAAGGTCAATAATTAATTTAACACTTAAACTAATATTAACCTCACTTAATCCACAACTAATTGCTAATTAATAAAAAAATCCTTAATTAACATAATGATTCAAAATCATTAAGGCCCACTTAATTAAAATTGACGAATAAATTTAAGTATCAAAACAATTTTGAATTTTAAATAAAAAAAAATCAGATTTTAATATTATTAAATGGGCAAATTTGGGGTTTAAATAGGGTTGATTTGGAAAAAATCAGAAGATGGCTCAGCCATCTCATTGGGCTCGGGCCCTGGCCGAGCCAAGGCTCGGACCAGGCGCCCACAGGGGGCGCCTGGCTCGAACCTGGTTTGACCAGGCCCCAGACCCGGTCCGGGCCGGTCCGACCGGCTCGGGACCGGGTCTTCCCCACCCCAAACCCTAACCCTTTTACAGGTTGCAGGTTTGGGGAGGCCGGCGGCAAGGAGCAGTTCAGGCCGCCGCCGCCAGGCACCTGACCGCCGCCAGGCACCGCCGGCAACGCCCCCACCGCTGGCGACCTGCCCGGCACCGGTGGGGCAGTCGGCGGTGGCCAAATGGGCCCTGGTTCGAGCCCTATTTCTCTCTTTGAAAAACAGTTTTTCTGGTTTTGTAGGGTTTCTAAACCCAAATTAGGGCTCGATTTTTGCAGCTCTTCAAGGCCACTCCGGCGCCGGCAAACATACCGGATGTGCTATGGTGACTATCACCTAGAGATCTGGGCATCCGGGCTGCCATCCCAATGCTTGGGAATCGCGAAAGAAGCCGCCGAAAACCCGCCGTTCTTCGTCCCACGAAGAACACAAAAACCCCCAAAAATAATTACGAAAATTGCAGAACATTAATCCAATTAATTTGTGTTCATCATATGAACACAGATCTTGCAAATAATCGAACATACGACATGGAATAAATCAAGAAAAATTAATTTCGGAACCCGAAACGGGACGAGAAACAGTGGAACCTGGCTCTGATACCACTGTTGGGATTTCTCGGGTTTCTCCGGATCGCTCACGCAGCGGAAAATAAAATATTAAAGAGCGATCCGTTCCCGTTTCGAAAAACTAAAAACTACGATTATCGGATAATCGATTCTCACCGTGTGCGGATTCGAATCCGCAACTGTTCGGTTCCGTCGGTGCGACACCGCAAGCCGCGCAAGTGCCCGGCCTCTAGCGAAGTCCACGCGATCCTCCTCGCGACGGATATCCTCACGTTCCTCGTTCTTCGCAGCCCACGAAACCTCCGCCGGTCGCCGCAACGATCACCGTAACGCGGGGACGATTTCCCGTCGAACGGGATTCGAAGAAGCGGCGGAGCAGATCTGGATCTGTCTGGATGCCATAGAGAGAGAGAAACAGAGGAGGGGCGGCTAGGGTTAGCAGCAACTTGGCCTGCTCAGCCCGTTCGCTATGTTTTATACTAACTGCGCGATTTTTCATAAAAACCCCCAATTTATATAAAACCCACTTATTTATCCATCGCCTTGAGAATCATGTGCGTGTGACCCTCTAGGCCCAAGTACCAGTCCAGTTAATGGCCCAACAAGCCCAATGACTCCTCACTGGCTTTATTAATCAATTAATAACCCTTTATTAATTAATTAATCAATCGAATTGATGTCGCACATCGAATTCGACCGGGCCTCCGATCACGTTGGGTGCCAAGCAACACCGCGTGAACCCGGAAGGTATTGGGGTTAAGTAACCCACTCTTGGAACCTTTCCGCCGACAATTACCACGTGGATATAATCCTTCATTCGTACAATGCTCTCGAGTCAACTCAGGGCATGGCGAGCTGTCAAACCCTAGCCGGTCGACTCACTTGGATTGGATGCCGCTGATGAATATCGGAAAACTCCTTTGCCGATATTATCATCCGCCCTGGCCGGGGACTTTCGCGCATCCTTCCTAGAGCATTCTCTCTCTAAGTACCGAGAGAGAATGATTCCTTATTGACACACAATTCCCTTCGACGGTATTCCGCTGTACCCAATCCTTGGCGTATTAGAATCCCGTGGCTAGAGATTCGTAAACCAAGGTCAAAGCACAGAAGTCCATCGACAAGGTGTCCTTGGTGTCTCAGGTCCGAGGACCATCCACGCAACTGCGACAATAGAATTAAGCTGGTTGACAGTGAGGTACAATACCATCGAGCGATTCAGTCGGATCAGTTCAGTGAACTCATTCTCGAATGAGCACCTACATATTCGCCTTAGTGTCTCCACACAAATGACTTATGAGATCAGTCACCCTCATCATATGAGCAGGAGTAATCTGTACTAGTCTAACCGGATATCCGATGTCCTTTTCGGATATCCTCCGACTATGAATGATTAAGAATATTTGTGTTTAAGTGATCCGTCTCATTAGTATGATCTCATCATAATCTGATCACTATCGCACATATTCACGGACTTCATTATGAAACGATAATTAATGCGATTTACACAGAATGAATATTATGCCATTTTATTAATAAATGAACGAGATTTACATAGTCAGATTGGCTTGTAGGCCACCTAAAACTAACACCCCCTACCCTTCTCCTTCCTTTCCTCTCCCTATTGCTCCTCTCCCTCCACTCCATCAACCTCCTAACTTCCACCACTACCATCACCATCTCCTCCGTGGTGGATTTCTCTCTGGACGGCGGTCGATGTCCCGGTAGAGTGATGGCATCCATGGCGGTACCGGCGGCAACTTGTGGCATGGCGGTTCGGCGGCTAGGAGTACGGAGGAGTTCAAGTAACCAGTAGGGTGACGATCCTCGCGGTGTTTTGTTTAAAACTATGATTTTCCCGCTTTGAAAGCATGCATTATGTGTGGGTGCTTTTAGGGTAGAAAGCATGTTCTAAGGGATTATTTATAAAAATAATTATGCTTCTCCTCTACTTTCTCCATTTTGACGTTTTTTGTGCGATTTGGGGGAGAAATCCCACTTCGTGACTCGGGGAGGGCAGAGGGGAGAACTTGTCTGCGAGTGCTAAACGGCGTCTGGGGACAGCGACGCCATTTTAAATGGCAGCTTCCACCCGAGACGTGATTTAGCCCAGATCAGGGGATTCTGTCTCTATCTTGAATAACGTCTGAGGACAGCGACGCCATTTAAATGGCGGTTGCGATAAGCGATGCGATTTAGGCCATCTTCTAAGGCCAGTTTTCGTATGCGCCAGTTTAGGGATCTTGAATGCACGGACGACGCGATTCAAGATAGAACCTCATTAATCCATGCAATTAACATATGTTTACATTGTTAGATAGTTTGGTTAAATGCATGCTTGAAAACGTACTCGAGAACGAGGATTTCTATGTGATCGGATCGCACTGTGTTGTGTTTCGTGCGACCGTGGACCTAGAGTGACAGTTGTTAGCGCTTAGGAATCCTGTGTCAGTGTGGGAGTGACATGGCACCGGTGTGAGAGTGGTGGGGTGACGCCTAGGGAGAGGGTCACCTAGTGTACCCCGGGATATAGCTAGTATCGGTGTGGGAATGCTACATTTGGAGTGTCACTCGTGCTGGGGGAAGCAGAACCACTTTAAGCTCGACAGGCCGAAGTAGCAAGCGCACTATCCGAGAGGTTGCTATTTAGTTCCAGCGGGTTGGGGTTTTCCGTGTTCGGCCATGTGGTTTGTGTGTTTACCCGAGATGCTGGTTGTGGACTCCGTGGTAGAATAGTTTCATAATTGTGCACGTTACATTTATGAATGCATGCGTTTTATATAAAATTTGGGAATCTTTAGGAGTTGTGTTTACTGCGTTATTTATTTAAATTGCCTATATTTGTGTTATTGCACTTGTGGGTGCGTGAGTGGGTGGTGGGGATCGAAGGATCCCTACTGAGTCCATTTCAATGAGACTCACCCCTGCGGTTTTCAAGTGAGGGTTCCAGGCAAGCGTAGCGTAGAGGGTGTTGTCTCGGGTTGCGGGCCAACAACCACTGTCCTGGGGTATGCCCCGATGTAGCTGTTATCTTCTTTTCAGGATTGTACGCTTAATTACTTCTTTTCAGTTGGAATATATAATTATTTGCTGAGTTAAGTCTAGTTGCAATAATTTTTAATTCATGCACTTCATTTGCAATTCGATATAATGTGAATATTTAGCTTAGTTTATCATTTATTTCCCAGTCTTATCGAGATCCTGGTTTGGCTCTAAATTTTAATGATTCGGTACCTATTTAGTAATCGGATCTCCGATTATAAGGTGGCAGGTTGTTACATTGGTATCAGAGCATTCGGTCTGGCGAATAGATGAATAACTTGGTTAAATATTGTAATTTCGGCAAATAACATTATCCTGTATAGGCACAACGGTAGTGTAGGTTTTGGATTCTAGTTAGAAAATTTTGACTCTTGTGACTGTAGGCGATTAAATGGCTCCTAGGAAGAGAGTGCCAGGTATTAGGGAACAAAGGGATGTTCCTAGTGGATCTGAGCCGGTAGGCCGTATATGGAGTGTTTTATGGAGGCTATTATGGACACGATGACTAGATATCAGACTAGAGACCCTAGTGAGAGTTCTAGTACTCGGGGAGGGCCTTCAGCTACTTTGGAGAGATTCTTGAAGCTGAAGCCGCCTCATTTTACCGGTCGTCCCAATCCTGATGAAGCCGTTCATTGGCTGAAAGAGTTGGAGAAGACTTTCGATACCATGGACTATGCAGTAGTTGAGAGGACTTCGTTGGGTACCTTTATGTTGAAGGATGATGCCTATGACTGGTGGACTACTTTGAAGAGCTTGTCTTATACAGATAGGAATCTTAGGGAGATTCCATGTGAGACATTTGTGAAGGAATTCAATGCACAGTACTTCCCTTGGCATGTCCAGAAGGCCAAGGAGAGGGAGTTTATAGAGTTGACCCAAGGGAGCATGACAGTGCTCGAGTACTAGATGAAATTTGTTTCGCTTGGGAGATTTGTGCCCTTCATTTCGGGGGACGAAGAGCGTCGGACCGAGAGGTTTGTGGACGGACTAAGGTCCAACTTGAGGAGTTTTGTGGTGTCCCACTGTTGTATGGACTTGGCTTCGGCAGTTAAGTGTGCCGCAGCGGTAGAGGCACAGCACGATCAGTCGTCTCGGGAGAGGGGACTAGTTACTCAAGAGCCGACTTATGGCAAGGGAAAGACAACAGCTGCAGCTCCTTCGTCTGGATTGGGATCTTCTTCACTCAGTTCCAGATTTAGGCGGTTCTTTCGAGGCGGTAGCGGCAGGAGTGGCAGCAGTGGTAGTAGCACACCTAGGTAGAGCCAGCAAAGTCAGTCGGTGTCCAGTGCTCAGCAAGAGACAGCCTAGAGGCTTCCAGCAGCTTGTCGTCATTATAGTGGTACTCACGGTGGGACTCAGTCTCCTACATTTTTTTGGGAGGTGTTATACTTACGGCCAACAGGGCCATTTGGCGAGGTATTGCCCGCAGGGGCATGGTCAGGGGTAGGGTTTGGGTGATCAGAAGAAGCCAAGGAACCAGGGGAGAGTTCTCACTATCACCAGGAAGGAGGCTTGTGCGTCCAACTTAGTGGAAGGTACACTTTCTGTCCTTGAGAATTCCGCGCATGTGTTGATTGATTCGGGTGCTTCACATTCTTTTATTTCTGAGTAGTTCGTAGATATTCTTTCTGCACCCGTTGATGAGTTATCTGATGCATTGATGGTTGATGCTCCTTCTGGGGATTTCATGTTGACTTATAACAGTTTGAGTGAGGTTCCCTTGACCATTGAGGGTCATCAGTTACCTGCCCAGTTAGTTGTGCTTGCCATTCGTGACTTTGATGTCGTCTTAGGCATGGACTGGTTGGAGGCTTATTATGCCGAGGTGGACTGCTACAGGAAGAGAGTACGTTTCTCCATTCTGGGCATCTTGGCCTTCTACTTCCAAGGTATTAGGCTCTCTTCTCGTAGTATTCTTATTTCTGCTTTCAAGGCCCAGAGGTTACTTTTTGGTGGTTGTGAGGCTTTCCTTGCCTCAATAGTTGTAGCTGGTGTTAGTAGTGGTTCCAGTCCTTGGGAGGTGCCTGTAGTATGTGACTTTGTTGATGTGTTTCCGGAGGAGTTGCCTGGCCTTCTTCCTCAGTGGGAGGTTGAGTTCATTATTGAACTTGCACTGGGTACGGTGCCCTTGTCTAAGACCCCGTATCAGATGGCTCCGGCCGAACTCATTGAGTTAAAGACACAGTTGCAGGAACTACTGGATAAGGGTTTTATCCGTCCCAGTACTTCTCTGTGGGGTGCTCCAGTTATGTTCGTTAGGAAGAAGGATGGTTCTCTGAGACAGTGCATTGATTATAGACAGTTGAACCAAGTAACTATAAAGAACAAGTACCCATTTTCGAGAATCGATGATCTGATGGATCAGTTGCAGTCTGCTAAGGTATTCTCGAAGATTGACTTATGGTCAGGATATTACCAGATGAGGATCAGTGAGGCTGATGTGAGTAAGATGGCTTTTCGGACTCGGTATGGACATTATGAGTTTTTGGTTATGCCTTTTGGCTTGACCAATGCTTTGGCGGATTTTATGGATTTGATGAACCGGATTTTCAGACCTAGATCAGTTTGTGGTGGTGTTTGTAGATGATATTTTGGAATATTCTTCTTCTAAAGAAGAGCATGCCACGCATCTTCAGGTAGTGTTGCAGGTTCTAAGAGAGTACCAACTCTATGCCAAGTTTAGCAAGTGTGAATTATGGCTAGATAAGGTACACTTCCTGGGACATGTCATTTCAGGAGATGGCATTGCAGTGGATCCAGCCAAAATTTTTTGCAGTGATGGACTGGGGCAGACCAACGACACTAACTAAGATCACGAGCTTTCTGGGGTTAGCAGGGTATTACAAACGGTTTGTCCAGGATTTTTCTTCAATAGCGACCCCTTTGCCGAGGTTGACTCGTAAGGGAGTTCATTTTGTGTGGACCGAGGAGTGCGAGCGGAGCTTCACTGAGTTGAAGACTTGTCTCACTTCGACTCCAATTCTTGTGCTTCCATCTGGTTCTGGTAGATTCGTGGTTTACTTGGATGCATCTCGTCAAGGTTTGGGTGCGGTTCTGATGCAGCATGGTAAGGTTGTGGCCTATGCTTCTAGGCAGTTGAAGAAGAAGAAGCATGAGAAGAACTACCCCACTCATGACTTAGAGTTGGCAGCTATAGTATTTGCACTGAAGATCTGGTATAACTATTTATATGGAGAGAAGTTTCAGGTCTTTACTGATCACCAGAGCCTAAAGTATGTATTCACGCAGAAGGATCTGAACTTCTGGCAGTGCAGGTGCATGGAGTTTATCAAGGATTATGATCTCGACCTTTCTTATCATCCGGGCAAGGCAAACGTGGTGGCAGACGCCTTGAGTCGGAAGACGGTCGTATCACATCTTATGGTTCAAGAATGGAGGTTGTATGAACAGGTTGTGGAATCTTCCTTTAGGATTCCTCAAGAGGCCGATAGAGCCGTGCCAGCTTGACTGTGAGGCCAACAATAATACCATGCAGTTATCGAGGCTCAGAGGGCGAATGCAGAGCTACCACAGATTCTCCAGATATCAGAGGTGGAGTTATGGGATGATGGCACAGTTAGATTTAGAGGCAGACTCTATGTTCCAGCCGAGGAAGAGGAGCACAGGAGTGTCCTGGATTGGGCGCACCGTTCTAGATATGTAGTGCATCCTGGAACGACTAAGATGTATCATTGTTTGATGAGGCACTTTTGGTAGGCTGGCATGAAGAAGGACGTAGCTGATTATGTGGCAAGGTACCTGACTTGTCAGCAGGTTAAGGCAGAACACCAGAGACCAAGAGGATTGTTGCAGCCATTACCGCTCCCGGAGTGTAAATGGGAACACGCGACTATGGACTTTGTGATGGGATTGCTCGTGTCACCCGGCAGGAGAGACGCAATCTGGGTCAGTGTTGATCGATTGACCAAGTTTGCACACCTTCTATCTATTAGGAAGGACTGGTTAGTCGGTAAGTTGGCTATGTTGTTTGTAGACCGGATCATCTCTCTGCATGGGGTGCCCTTATCTATTGTGTCAGACTGGGATCCAAGATTTACTTCTAGGTTTTGGAAGACTTTTCAAAAGGCCTTAGGTACGCAGTTAGCCTTCAGCTCGGCTTACCATCCTGAGACTGATGGATAGTCAGAGAGGACCATTTAGACATTGGAGGATATGCTCAGGGTTTGTTGACTAGACTGGGAAGGTTCTTAGGAACAGTACTTGTCTATAGTAGAATTTGCTTACAACAACAGTTATCATTCTAGTATCGGCATGGCGCCATTTGAGGCATTGTATGGGCGGCCGTGTCGATCTCCCGTGAATTAGTCTGAGATTGGCGGGAGGCAGATAGCAGGGCTAGAGTTGGTACAACAGTGTGCTGAGGTTGCCAGAGTAGTGCAGCAGAGGTTGACTACAGCTCAGAGTAGGCAGAAGAGTTATGCAGATATTCGTAGGAGACCGCTTGAGTTCGAGGTTGGGGACCACATGTTTCTCCGAATCTCACCCTCCAAGAGTTTGATGAGATTCGGGAAGCGAGGTAAGCTGAGTCCGCGATATATTGGGCCTTTTCCCATTCTTGCTTGAATTGTGGAAACGGTGTATCAGCTAGCCTTGCCACCCAATCTTGAAGGAGTGCACGATGTGTTCCATGTTTCCTTGCTAAGGAAGTATGTTTAGGATCCGTCTCATGTGTAAGGATTGAGGTTTCAGACTCAGTTATCGGGTCAGTTTTCGGGGTCGAATCCCTCAGTTTGAGCTCTCGCGGGGCTAGGGCTTGTGTTCTTTTTCGCGTCGAGCTCTATCGACGCGGTTCAAACGGTGTCTAGTTTGATGGACGCATTTTAGGCTATGCCACGTGGACTGGCTTTTGGCCGCTAGAGTACGGCCCCGGTCACATCGTCTGAATGGCGTCCTGCATGGTCGATGCCATTCAGAGTACAGTACGGCCCTGGCATGTCAGAGTACGACCGGTCTTGTCGTCTGTATGGCTTCGATCTTGGACGACGCGTTTTAACCGGTTTCTGTTTGACCCCGCGAAGCCTCCCTCCTTTCCCTCATTTTTGCCTTCTCTCTCTCTCTTCGCTCTTCTCTCCGGCTCCGGCGTCTCCTTTCCCCCTCTCCTCTCTTCCTCCTTTCCTCTCTCCATTCCATCTCTCTCACCACTCTATCAACCTCCTAACTCCCACCACTATCACCACCACCTCCTCTGCGGCGTTTTTCTCTCCGGACGGCGGCCGACGTCCTAGTGGAGTAACGGCGTCCTAGGCGGTATCAGCGGCAGCGTGTGGTGTGGCGGTTCGGCGGCTTGGAGCTCAGAGGAGTTCGAGTAACCGGTAGGGTGACGATCCCCTTTGTATTCCGTTCAAAATCATGTTTTTCTCCGCTTTGGAGCATGTTTAGGGGTTTTCTTGAGGTGAAAATACTAATTGCATGTAATGAGAATTTGGGTGTTTTAATGGGTACTTAGGTTCTTCTCCTCCTTCTCCACTTTTTTTGTGTTTTTACACAATTTGGGGGAGGAAATCCCACCCCATGGATTGGGAGATGGCGGACAAAGAACTTGTCTGTGAGGGTTAAATGGCGTCGGGGAACAGCGACGCCTTTTAGAAAGGCAGCTTCAACCCGCGACGCGATTTAACCCAAATAACAGACTCTGTCTCTAGACTGATGAGCATCCAAGGACAGCGACACCTTTTGAACAGTGACTTCCATGCTCGACGCGTTTTAAGTCAGATCACCCCGAGGTTTGTCTCTGTTTCTATCGTTATCAGGCGACTAGGGACAGCGACGCCTTTTGAACGGCGACCTCTATAGATGACGCGTTTTAGGCCTCTGAGGCTAGTTTTCACATGAATCAGTTTAGGAAGTTTGAATGACGTCAGCCTTGGGCGACGCGATTCAAGCCAGAATTCAATTAATCCCTGCAATTAACACGTGTTCACATTGTTAGATAGTTTTAGTTAATTGCATGCTTAGAAATGTACTCGTTGACAATGGATTCTATGTGATCGGATCGTACCGTGTTGTGTTTTGTGCCATCCTGGGCCTAGAGTGACAGTTGTTAGCGCTTAGGCACCTTGTGTCGGTGTGGGAGTGACACAGTGTCGGTGTGGGAGTGGCGGGGTGACGCCTAGAGAGAGGGGTCACCTGGTGTACCCCGGGGTATAGCTAGTACCGGTGTGGGAGTGGTGCATTCGGAGTGTCACTCGTGCTGGGGGAAGCAGAACCACCTTGAGCTGTGTCAGGCCGGAGTAGCCAGTGTGCTATACGAGGGGTTGCTGTTTGGTCTCAGCGGGTCGGTGTTTTTCGCGTTCGGCCGTGTGACTTGTGTGTTTAGCCGAGACGCTAGTTGTGGCCTTGTGGTAGTTTCAGAATCGTACATGCTACAGTTATAAATGCGCATGCTTTATATCAAAATTGTGTTACTTCTTTATTTAGTTAAATTGCATATATTTGTGTACTACACTTGTGGGTGCGTGAGTGGGTAGTGGGGATCGAAGGATCCCTACTGAGTCTTTTCAATGAGACTCACCCCTGCGGTTTTCAGGTGAGGGTTCTAGGCAAGCGTAACGAGGAGAGTGTTGCTTTGGGTTGCGCGCCATCAACCGCTGTTCTGGGTATGCCCCGATGTAGTTGTTATTTTATTTTCTAGCGTGTATGCTTAATTATTTCCTTTCAGTTGGAGTATGTAATTATTTGCTGAGTCGAGTCGCATTGTAATAATTTTTAATTCTTGCACTTCATTTTTAATTCAATGCGATGTAAATGTTTAGTTTAGTTTATTATTTATTTTCCAGACTTATCAAGATCCTGGTTTGGCTCCAAATTAATGATTCGGTACCCATTTAGTAATCGGGTCCCCGATTATAGGGTGGCGGGTCATTACAGTTGGTATCAGAGCAGTCGGTCTGGCAAATAGATGAATAACTAGGTTAAATATCGTAATTTCGGCAAATAATTACATTATCCCGTACAGGCATGGCAGTGGTGTAGGTTTTAGGATTCTAATTAGAACTTTTCGATTTTTGTGATTGTAGGAAATTAGATGGCTCCTAGGAAGAGGATGCCAGTTATTAGAGAGCGGGGAGATGTCCCTAGTGGATCTGAGGCTGGTAGGCCGAGTATGGAGCATTTCATAGAGGCTATGATGGACACGATGGCTAGATACCTGACCCGAGACCCTAGTGAGAGTTCTAGTGCTCGGGGAGGGCCTTCAGCTGCTCTGGAGAGATTCCTGAAGCTGAAGCCACCTCATTTTACCGACCGTCCCAACCCTGATGAGGTTGTTCATTGGTTGAGGGAGATGGAGAAGACTTTTGATACCATGGATTGTGCGGCGGTTGAGAGGACTCCATTGGGTACCTTCATGTTGAAGGATGATGCCTACGACTGGTGGACCACTTTGAAGAGTTTGTCATATGCGGATAGGAATCTCAGGGAGATCCCATGGGAGACTTTTGTGAAGGAATTCAACGCAGCTCCTTCGTCCGAATCAGGATCATCTTCACTTGGCTCCAGATTCAGGAGGTTCTTCCGAGGCGGTGGCAGTAGCAGTGATAGTAGCAGAGCCAGCAGAGTCAGTCAGTGTCCAGTGCTCAGCAGGAGACAGCTCAGAGGCTTCCGGCAGCTTGTCGACACTGCGGTGGTACTCATGGTGGGACTCAGTGTCCTGCATTTTCTGGGAGGTGTTATACTTGTGGCCAGCAGGGCCATTTGGCGAGGTATTGCCCATAGGGGCATGGTCAGGGGCAGGGGCCAGGTGATTAGAAGAAGCCGAGGACCCAGGGGAGAGTTCTAGCTATCACCAAGAAGGAGGCTCGTGCGTCCAACTTGGCGGAAGGTACATTTTCTGTCCTTGGGAACTCTGCGCATGTGTTAATTGATTCGGGTGCTTCGCATTCTTTTATTTCTAAGCAGTTCGTAGATATTCTTTCCGCACCCGTTGATGAGATGTTTGATGGACTGATGGTAGAGGTTCCTTCTGGGGATTTCATGTTGTCTTATAATTGTTTGAGTGAGGTTCCCATGACCATTGAGGGCCATGAGTTGCCTGCCCAGTTAGTTGTGCTTGCCATTAGCGACTTTGATGTCATCTTGGGTATAGACTGGTTGGAGGCTTATTATGCCGAGGTGGACTACCACAGGAAGAGAGTGCGTTTCTCTATTCCGAACATCCCGACCTTCTACTTCCAAGGTATTAGGCTCTCTTCTCATGGTATTCTTATTTCTGCCTTTAAGGCCGAGAGATTGCTTGTTGGTGGCTGTGAGGCTTTTCTGGCCTCTGTTGTTTTAGCTGATGTTAGCAGTAGTTCTAGTCCTTGGGAGGTGCCTGTAGTGTATGACTTTGTTGATGTGTTTCCTGAGGAGTTGCCTGGCCTTCCTCCTCAGCGAGAGGTTGAGTTTACTATCGAGCTTGCACCCAGTACAGCGCCGTTGTCTAAGGCCCCGTATCGGTTGGCTCCGGCCGAACTCGCTGAGTTGAAGGCGCAGTTACAGGAATTACTGGATAAGGGTTTTATTTGTCCCAGTACTTCTCCGTGGGGTGCTCCAGTTCTATTTGTCAGGAAAAAGGATGGTTCTCTGAGGTTGTGTATTGATTATAGACATCTGAACCAGGTGACGATAAAGAACAAGTACCCACTTTCGAGGATCGATCATCTGATGGATCAGTTGCAGTTTGCGAAGGTGTTTTCAAAGATTGACTTGAGATCAGGGTATTATCAGATGAGGATCCGTGAGCTTGATATTAATAAGACGACCTTTAGGACTCGGTATGGACATTATAAGTTTTTGGTTATGCCTTTTGGCTTGACCAATGCTCCGGCGGCTTTTATGGATTTGATGAGCCGGGTCTTCAGGGCCTACCTGGATCAGTTTGTGGTGGTAACTGTAAATGATATTTTAGTATACTCTTCTTCTGAGGAAGAGCATGCCACACATCTTCAGATGGTATTGCAGGTACTGAGAGAGCACCAACTCTATGCCAAGGTTAGCAAGTGTGAATTCTAGCTAGATAAGGTGCACTTCCTGGGGCATGTCATTTCTGGAGATGGCATTGCAGTGGATCCAGCCAAGATTGAGGCAGTGATGGACTAGAGCAAACCGACAACAGTAACTGAGATCAGGAGCTTCTTGGGGTTAGCAAGATATTACAGGCAGTTTGTCCAGGGTTTTTCTTCGATAGCGACCCCCTTGTCGAGGTTGACTCGTAAGGGAGTTCGTTTCGTGTAGACCGAGCAATGTGAGCGGAGTTTCATTGAGTTGAAGACTCGCCTCACTTTGGCTCCAGTACTGGTGCTTCCATCAGGTTCCGGTGGATTTCTGGTTTATTCATATGCATCTCGATGAGGTTTGGGTGCGGTTCTGATGCAACATGGTAAGGTCGTGGCCTATGCTTCTAGGCAGTTGAAGAAGTATGAGGAGAACTATCCCACTCATGACTTAGAGTTGGCAGCTGTGGTGTTTGCACTGAATATCTGGCGGCACTATTTGTATGGAGAGAAATTTCAGGTTTTTATCGATTACAAGAGCCAGAAGTTTGTATTCATGCAGAAGGATCTAAACTTGAGGTAGCACAGGTTGATGGAGCTCATCAAAGATTACGATCTCGACCTTTCATATCATTCGGGCAAGGTAAATGTGGTAGCAGATGCCTTGAGTCGGAAGACGGTCATGTCATATCTCATGGTTCAAGAATGGAGGTTATTTGAGCAGGTGGTGGAATCTTCGTTTAGGATTCCGCGAGAGGCTGACAGAGCTGTATTGGCCAACTTAACTGTGAGGACAACAGTGTACCATGCCGTAATCGAGGTTCAGAGGGCAGATGCAGAGTTACCGCAGGTTCTCCAGACACCAGAGGTAGAGTTGTGGGATGATGGTACAGTCAGATTTAGAGGCAGACTCTATGTCCCAGCCGAGGAGGACATGTGCAGGAGTGTCCTGGATGAGGCGCACCGTGCTAGATATGCAGTGCATCCTAGAACGACTAAGATGTATCATTGTTTGAGGAGGCACTTTTGGTGGCCTGTATGAAGAAGGATGTGGCTGATTATGTGGCAAGGTGCCTGACTTGTCAGCAGGTTAAGGCAGGACACTAGAGACCAGAAGGATTGTTGTAGCCTTTGCCGATCCCGGAATGGAAATGGGAACACGTGACTATGGACTTTGTGATGGGATTACCTGTGTCCCCTGATAGAAGAGACACGATGTGGGTCATTGTTGATCGATTGACCAACTCGGCACACTTTCTGGCTATTAGGAAAGACTGGTCAATCGGTAAGTTGGCTAAGTTGTTTGTGGACCGAATCATCTCTTTGCACGGGGTGCCCTTATCCATCATGTCAGACCGAGATCCGAGATTTACTTCTAGATTCTGGAAGAGTTTTCAGAAGGCCTTGGGCACACAGTTAGCCTTCAGCTCGGCTTATCATCCCGAGACTGATGGGCAGTCGGAGAGGACCATTCAGACACTGGAGGATATGCTCATGTTGCCTAGACTGGGGAGGTTCTTGGGAGCAGCACTTGTCTACAGTAGAATTTGCCTACAACAACAGTTATCCAGTATCGGTATGGCGCCTTATGAGGCATTGTACGGGCGGCCGTGTCGATCTCCTACAAATTGGTCATAGATTGGTGAGAGGCAGATAGTAGGGCCAGAGTTGGTTCAGCAGTGTGCTGAGGTTGCTAGAGTGGTACAGTAGAGGTTGACTATAGCTCAGAGCAGACAGAAGAGTTATGTAGACATCCGTAGGAGACCGCTTGAGTTTAAAGTTGGGGACCACGTGTTTCTCCGAGTCTCACCCTCCAAGGGTGTGATGAGATTCGGGAAGCGAGGTAAGCTGAGTCCGCGATATGTTGGGCCTTTTCCCATTCTTGCTCGAATTGGGAAAACAGCGTATTAGCTAGCGTTGCCGCCCAGTCTTGCAGGAGTGCACGATGTGTTCCATATTTCTTTGCTAAGAAAATATGTTCAGGATCCATCTCACGTTTTGGATTTTTCAGAGTTGGAAGTCGCTGAGGACTTGTCCTTTCCAAAATTTCCTGTACAAATTGGGGATCGCAAGGAACCGGTCCTTCGGAACAAGGTTGTTCCTTTGATTAAGGTGATTTGGCAGTATCGCTCTGGGGGCGAGGCAACCTGGGAGCGGGAGGATGAGATGCGAGTGCAGTTTCCCTACCTTTTCTCGTAAGTTCTCTTGTGAGCTTGTACCATTATTTTCAATCTCGTTAATTGTAGCAGGCAATTACGGGGACGACATTCTTTTAAGGGGGGGAGAATGTAAGGATTGAGGTTTCGGACCCGGTTATTAGGTCAGTTTGATGGACGCGTTTTAGCCTATGCCACGTGGGCTGGCTTTGGGCCGCGAGAGTACGGCCCCGATCACATCGTCTGAATGGCGTCCTGCATGGTCGACGCCATTCAAAGTACAGTACGGCCCTGGCATGTCAGAGTACGACCGGACTTGTTGTCTGTATGGCGTCGGTCTTGGACGACGCATTTTAACCGATTTATGTTTGACCCCGCGAAGCCTCCCTCCTTTCCCTCATTTTCACCTTCTCTCTCTCTCTCCTCTCTTCTCTTCGGCTCTAGCGTCTCCTTTCCCCCTCTCCTCTCTTCCTCCTTTCCTCTCTCCATTCCATCTCTCCCTCCACTCCATCAACCTCCTAACTCCCACCACTACCACCACCACCTCCTCCGCGGTGTTTTTCTCTCCAGACGGCGTCCGACATCCCGGTGGAGTAACGGCGTCCTTGGCGGTATCGGCTGCAGCGTGTGGTGTGGTGGTTCGGCGGCTTGGAGCTCGGAGGAGTTCGAGTAACTGGTAGGACAATCTCTTTTGGCACGCCCGGTGGGACCTGTCCTCCTTTCATCTTCTCGTCGGAAGAATAAGGATAACACCCATTCTTTGAAGTTATTGATTATCTCTTTGTTGTATTACAGGAGACTCAATGGAATCGAAAGTTTTCTTCGGCCCTCTAGTGGTCGAGAACCATGCTCGCTATGGCTACCTGGCGGTACCTGTGGCATTCGGGAGCTTCCCTCCTGTTATTGGTTTTCCGAATTTTCTCGAGGTGGTCTTCATGCAACCTGAGATTATATTTGATATACCTCAAGCACAAGTAGTCAACAGCTGCACTATTCACAGTCATGTTGCATCATCTTCAAGGCAATATCGGGGAAATATCCAAAAGGGTCAAAATCCCCAGTTCAAATCAAAGGCAATTTCTGCACAATGATCCGGGACCAAAATAACAATTCTTGTTGGAAGCCTGCGGATCTTTCTAGATGGTAGCAAAGTTGATACTTCCAAAGACCGATTGGTTCCAAATGTCCCAGTTCAAAACTCATTCCAGGTCTTTGAAGACATGGACAGAGAAAGAATGAAAAATGAAAGAAAAGAAAAAGGGAAAGTTAAGATTCAGATGTCGGAAAAGCAAGAAAGAAACCCCAAACCAGCTTATTGTTATGGGACGAAATATTGTCAAGAGCCACCAGCAAAACAAATCTGGGTGCCCAAACATCAAGAAGATCAATATGAACAAGAAAAATCAAAACCAATCTTTCAGTCACAAAGGCGGCAAATATGGAAACCAATTCAAAGGCAGTTGCCTCATACTGAGTTGCCAAAAAGAAAGAAGTCAAGAGAAAGATATGAAAATGAAAAGTCAAAAAAGCCTTAAAAAACATCTGTATTCCAAAGGCTACAACCGAAACCTCCTTCCGCAAGGAGATCAGCAGCATTCACCCAAGGAAGCCTGATGATTTATTCATGTCATACTATCAACAAGTATGGAGTACTTGATAAAGTGTTAAATTGATCATTTAAAGGCAATCAAACGCATCGTACTCATGTTTATTTTGTAAAATAGCATGAAATGATAGATAATTGCGTATCGAGTCCAACGGTATCAATTTCGTCAAATTCTAACTTAAAAATATCGTCATTTCATGTGATTAATGGAGTATAGCGCATTTGCGGTTTTTCGACAAAACCGAGACGAAATAAATAAATATAATGATATTTTTATGATAATGTACTAATTTATATTTACTTTATGTGAATAGAACATGCCGATGATGCAGTGCAATTGGTGGAGTTTCTGGAAATTTGGGGGAGGTCTAGTGTTCGGATTTCAATAAATTCGACTAAAGCAGGGGTAAAAATATAATGTGATGTTCTAATATTGCCCTATTTCTTGCCCAAAGAACCCAAGAAAAGCCAGCCACCTTTCCTTCCCCCACTTTCTTTTTTTTAAAAACCTTCCTTTTCGTCTTTTTAAAAAAAAAGAATCCTCACTGTTTTCCTTCTCTCCTCTCTGTTTCCTTTTCTCTGTCTTTCCCTCTTTCCCGCTCCACACTTTCCTCTCTCTTTTCCATGACTCTCTCTTCCTCTCTATATATTCCTCCCACGTCCTTCTCCTTCTCCGTTTTTCCCAGCAGCCGGCTCCTTCTCCTTTCCCAACTTCTCCCACACAGCTCCCTCTCTCTTTCTCCCACGCACAGTTCTCCCTCTCGATCTCTCTTGCTCTCTCTCCGTTTTATCTTTCTCCTTTCCGGTTTCCTTCTCTCCTTGCTATCCTTCTATTCCTCCCTCCACAACTCCGTTCTCTCTCGGTTTCCCTTCTCTCCAGCGCTCTCTCATTCTCTCCTCCTCCGTATCTCTCCTCCTCTCCTTCTTTCTCGCTATCTCTTTCTCTCCCCCCCCCCGTCCACGCCTTCTCTCAGCAGCGCATGCGGCAAGCCCTCTAGCAGCAACGTGCATGCATGCACGTTCTCTCTCTCACCGGTTGCATCTCCACCAACCGCTGAACCAGCCGCCGCACTTGAAGCCAGCTTCACAGCAGCTCCTCCACGCGCCGGCAGCTTCTCCGCGCGTTGCATCAAGCACCTCTAGCAGCCACGTCTCAGCTCATGCATGCACGTTCTCCACCTGCATGTAGCCAGCATCCAGCGAGTAGCCAACCTGCACCTCCACGTCTCAGCTGCTGCCCCAGCGCGTGCACGCGTGCCGCCATGCACCTCCACGCGTTGTCCAAGCTGCAACCAGCAAGCCTTCATGTCCACTGAAGCCACCGCACTCCCTAGCAGTCCAGTGAACCGCTCCACAGCAGAAGCTTCTCCAAGCCTCTATTTGCTGCATACGTTTGTTTACTTAATTTTTCATTAATTATTTTTGTTAGTTTAGATAAGTGTTGTTACTGTTAAAAGGTTAGTAATTAATGAGAGTATTGTTCAACTTTTATTTAGTTAATACTTATTTCTTCATTACATTAGGGGTGTTTGTTTGTTTACTTGGAATTAGTTTAGTTAATTAGATTTCTTTTTAATTTTAGTTAATTAGCTTGTGTACGTTTTAATTAAGTAATTAATTATTTAGTATAACTAGTTAATTCAGGTTATTGTTATTTTTAGATAATTGAATTCTAAAGCATTAAAAATCCTAAACAATCGTCAATTTTTAGATTAATTAAATTCCAAAGTTTTCAAAGTTAAAAATTTAACTCCCTGTGGATCGACTCGGACTCACCATTATTAATTTTTAAAATCGAATTTACATGAGCCGAATAAATTTAGATTGAACGTTCTTATGAGTGGTTAACGACACACAATTTGGAACGATCAATTTTTGGCGCCGTTGCCGGAGAGTTAGATTTTTAATTTTGATTATCTTGGATTTAGTGTAATTATTCTTTAGTTAACCTTCTTTTTCTTATTTTTGTAGGTATATTGAAAAAAATAAAAAGAAAAAAATAAAAAGGAAAGCGAAATCATGGCAAGTGTGTTCCAACTTTCTATGTTTCAATTTCCTTACTTTAGTTAGTTTCCATTTTTCTAGTTTCTAGTTTAGATAGGTTTCCATTAACTAAAAAAAAAAGAAACAAAAGAAGAACATCCAAATTAAAAAACCTTCATTTCCAAGATTAGAAACCTTCCATGTTAGGCATTCATCATTCTAGGAAAGCATGAGCTAGTTTCATTTCACAGTTATTTCCATAAATTGTTGAAGATTGCGGGGGAAAGGTACGTGTTTCAATTTTAGCAAGTCATTCATGATTGCATCAACACACCCTGTATTGATTTGCTTATTGCCTTGTATTGTATTCAAAAAGACTTTAAGGGCAACAACTTTAACCACATAAGGTAGGGATTTGATCACCCTTCCTTAACCCACAAATAACCTTCTAGGACCATTTGCTGAAATAGAAAGAATCCTACATCAAAGAAATCCATTACAAGATCAAATGACTGATAATCAGGACCCACCAAAGCAAATGAAGGACTATTTCATTCCAAATCGATATCAACCTTCATCCTGTATTCATCTTCCTCAGAATCCAGCCAATCAATATGAAATTAAATCTAGCACCATTCAGATGCTCCCATCCTTTTATGGGAATACTAATGAAGATTCTTATAAGCATCTGGATGAATTTCTAGAAATCTGTTCCACGGTGAAAATCCAGAATTTCACCGATGATGGCCTTAAGTTGACCTTATTTCCCTTTTCATTAAAGGACAAGGCTAAATATTGGTTGGGAACTATAGGAAGGCCCATTAGGACATGGGAAGAAATGCAGAAAGAATTTCTCAAGAAGTTTTATCCCATAGGGCGGACCAATACCATGAGAAGGGCCATCACGAGTTTTACCCAAACCCCCGGAGAATTGATCCATGAATCTTGGAAAAGACTGAAAGAATTGCTTAGGAAATGCCCTCATCATGGGCTTTCAAAATGGCAAATTGTCCAAGCATTCTATGAAGGATTGTCTGAACAGTTCAGACAGATGGTGGATGCCTCATGTGGAGGTGCATTTATGATGAAAAATGAAGATGAGGCCTATGATCTTTTTGAGATGTTAAGTGAAAATTCCATAAATCATGTCTCATTATCATCTTATGAGAGGTCTATTGGGCCATTTAAACGGACTGGAATGTATGAACTCAAGGCCCGTAGAGAGCCCGAATCTAGAATGGACATAAATCTGATTAATTAGAAATTGGATAAGGTAGACATCTTGGCCCATAAACTAGACCAACTCCTGGCCTTAAACAAGCAAGAGCCTACTTACCCAACACAATCTAGTCCATATGAAGGCCCATCTTCCGCCAATCATGATATTTGTGCCTTATGCGCAAGTCCAACCCATCAAGTGAATGAATGCCCAACTGCAGCTCAACTTCCACCATTCATTCAAGAACAAGTTCAGGCTGCCCAGGGATTCTCCAGGCCCAATAATGATCCATTCTCAAATACTTACAATCCTAGTTGGAGAAACCACCCTAATTTCTCTTGGAAGAATCAGCAGGCCCCATTACCAATGACCAATCCTCCCATGCATCAAGCCCAAAAGCCACAGAATTCATTTCGACGACAATCTAATTTCTATGGAAATGTTCAGGCTAGGGGATCTCAAGCCCAGTTTTCTCAACCGGCCCAGTATCAATCAGGTCAACCGGCCCATTATCAATCATTCCAATCAGGTCAACCGGCCCACTATCATTCATTCCAATCTGGACAACCAACCCAATACCATCCTCCACCCACTTATCAACAACCTCCTCAGCCCAACTTTGATGACAAATTCACTCAACTCCAACAACTGATTTTGACCCAGCAACAATCTATTGCTAAGTTGCAAAGTCAAATGGGCTAACTAGCTGAGGCTACGATAAGAAGAGAAGTGGGTCAACTTCCTAGTCAACCCATTGCCAATCCAAGGAATCAATCTCCGGGTTTTCCACAGCAATCGGGTCTTTTACCTCAGCCTGGCCCATTACCACAACCTAAAGGGCCGCAATTTGAGAATGCTAAAGCCATTTCAGCCCTTAGGAGTGGGAAAAGTCTAGAAAACCCACATATAAATAGAGAGTTAGACAAAGGTTCCATTGATGGGCCTCATGAAATTGAAAGTGAGAGTGAGGCTGAACCCAATATGGAGAAGTTGGAGGAGGATCTGAAAGGAAAAGGGAAGATAGATGAAGGCCCAAGTTCTTATCAACCTAGTGTGCCATTTCCTAATGCCTTGTTAGCTAAGCCCAATGCCAGGAAGAAACTGGCCCAGAATGAGGAGTTGTTGGATTTATTCAAACAAGTCCAAATTAATATTCCACTCCTTGATGCCATCAAGCATGTGCCAGCTTATGCTAAGTTTCTCAAGGAATTATGTACTCCACGAAGAGAATCTAGAATGGCACCCGAAAAGGTTCGGCTTTCAGAAGATGTTAGTGCGATTGTGATGAATCATTTACCCAAGAAGTTAAAGGATCTTGGAGCACCTCTAATCTCATGTGACTTAGCTGGAGTTACATTTGATAGAGCTTTATTAGATTTAGGTGCTAGTGTGAATCTCTTGCCAACAGCCATTTATGTGAAATTTGATATTGGGGAATTAAAGCCTACACTCATCATCTTACAGTTGGCTGATAGGTCTGTGAAAACTCTACGGGGATTAATTGAGGATGTTATTGTGAAGGTTCATGATTGCTATTTTCCCGTGGATTTTCTTATTCTTGATATGGCATTACCTGAGGAACTCATTCACACCCCGATCATCTTAGGTCGTCCATTCTTAGCCACTGCCAAAGCTAATATAAATTGTGAAACTGACATAATGAACATTTCATTTGGGGGTCAAAAGGTCCAGATTAATGTCTTCAAAGCATCTCAATACCCAGATCATGAAGAAGAATGCCATACTATTGATATCTTGGATAATCTGGTTGAAGAAAATGAGATGTCCACATATGACCTTTTGGAGGAAGCCAACACTTTAAAGGACTCTCCTGGCCCATTAACATCTTGGCCTAAGGTTGAACCTTTACCAGCCTTACAATCTGAGCCCGCTTTGCCATCCTTAGAGGACCCTCCTGAGCTTGAACTCAAATCATTACCTGAGTCTCTCAAGTATATCTTTTTGGGCCCGGACCAAACTCTCCCCGTCATCATTGTGGCAAATCTCACATTGCCGCAGGAAGCCCAATTAACCGAGGTCCTCAAAGACCACAAGGGTGCCATTGGATGGTCGGTAGCAGATTTGAAAGGAATAAGTCCGTCCATTTGCATGCATCATATCTATATGGAAGAGAATTCTAAGCCCAGTCGGGAGATGCAAAGGCGGCTTAATCCCAATATGAAAGAAGTGGTGAAGAAGGAAGTTGTGAAATGGCTGGATGCGGGTATCATTTACCCAATATCAGACAGTAAATGGGTCAGCCCAACCCAAGTGGTACTCAAGAAATCTGGATTAACAGTTATCAAGAATGATCATGGAGAAGAGGTACCCACTAGGCGCACCATGGGATGGAGAGTGTGCATTGATTACCGAAAGCTGAATCTAATGACTAAAAAGGATCACTTTCCACTCCCATTCATGGATCAGATTCTGGAAAAGTTATCGGGCCAGAAGTACTTTTGCTTCTTAGATGGGTACTCCGGGTACAATCAAGTAGCTATTTACCCGGAAGATCAAGAAAAGACCACCTTTACATGCCCTTATGGCACGTTTGCTTTTAGGAGGATGCCATTTGGATTATGCAATGCACCAGCCACATTTCAACGGTGTATGATGGCTATATTCTCCGATATGGTGGGAGAATTCCTCGAAGTTTTCATAGATGATTTCTCAATCTTCGAGGATTCTTTTGAAAATTGCTTAGAAAATCTTAAACAAGTGCTAGCCAGATGCATTGACACCAATCTAATACTTAGCTGGGAAAAGAGCCATTTTATGGTTCGAGAGGGCATTGTTCTAGGCCATATTGTGTCTGAAAGGGGGATAGAGGTAGATAAAGCTAAGATCGATCTCATATCCAATCTTCCTCCTCCTACCTCGGTCAGACAGATTCGTTCATTCCTTGGCCATGCCGGTTTCTATCGCCGGTTTATCCACAATTTCTCTCAAATTGCCCGGCCTCTAACTCTTCTCCTAGCTAAGGATGTCCTTTTCCAAATGGATGAATCTTGCATCAAAGCATTCAATTCTCTGAAGGAATCTTTGACCAAAGATCCGATTCTTCAATCTCCAGATTGGTCTTTACCCTTCGAAATCATGTGCGATGCCCCTGATTATGCTATCGGTGCGGTTTTGGGACAAAGAATCAACAAGTGTCCCGTGGTGATCTATTATGCAAGTCGCACCCTTGCAGATGCTCAAATGAATTATACCACCACATAAAAGGAATTATTAGCTGTGGTTTTTGTCCTAGAAAAATTCAGATCTTATCATTTAGGGGCAAAAGTCATAATCTATTCTGATCACTCAGCTCTGAAATACCTGTTGACCAAGAAGGATGCAAAGCCTAGACTTATTAGATGGATCTTACTCCTTCAGGATTTTGATTTGGAAATTCGGGATAAGAAGGGTTCTGAGAATGTGGTAGCTGACCACCTATCTCGAATTTTGATCTCCGAAAGTGCACCCATAACTGATTCATTTCCTGATGAGCATCTATTGGCCATTTCTCACACTATTGCACCTTGGTATGCTCATATTGTCAATTACAAGGTGACTAATCAGCTTCCGGAAGGATGGACTAAAAGTGAGAAGGACAAAATCTTTTCCCAGGAAAAGTATTATTTCTGGGAGGATCCTGAATTATTCAAATTATGTCCTGATCAAATCATTAGGCGATGTGTTCCTGAAGAAGAACAACAGAGTGTTCTCAACTTCTGCCATAATCTAGCTTGTGGGGGCCATTTCTCAGGAAAGAAAACTACAGCCAAGGTCCTGCAAAGTTGTTTTTATAGGCCCACACTTTTCAAAGATGTCCATGAATTTAGCAAAACTTGCCTCCGATGTCAGGCTGTAGGGAATATGGCGTATGATGCCACTCAACCCAATCTTGGTGGTTGAAGTCTTTGATGTTTGGGGAATTGACTTTATGGGACCTTTTCCACCTTCTTTTGAACATATATATATACTGGTAGCGGTGGATTATGTCTCTAAGTGGATTGAAGCAGTAGCCACCCGAACCAATGATCATAAAGTGGTCATTAAATTCGTTCATAAGAATATCTTTTCTCGGTTCGGGTGGCCTAAAGCTATCATAAGTGATGGGGGAACGCATTTCACGAATTGCCAATTTCGGGCTTTGCTTAAGAAATATGGGATTAATCACAAAGTAGCTACCCCTTATCATCCCCAAACCAGTGGCTAAGTGGAAGTTTCCAATAGAGAGATTAAGAATAATCTGCAAAAGTCCGTTAGGCCTGATAGAAAAGATTGGTCTGAAAGATTGGATGATGCTTTATGGGCCTATCGGACCGCTTACAAAACTCCTATTGGCATGTCTCCTTATCACCTGGTTTTTGGAAAAGCGTGCTACCTTCCGGTGGAATTGGAACATAGGGCTTATTGGGCCATCAAACAAGTCAATCTGGACCTAGCCCAAGCTGGTTCCCACAGAACCTTACAACTGAGTGAGCTAGAAGAGTTGCGCAACGAGGCTTATGAACATTCAAAGATTTATAAAGCCAAAACTAAAGCTTTTCATGATAAACATATTGTGAGAAAATCCTTTCTTCCAAATCAGAAAGTTTGGCTCTTCAACTCTAGGCTTCGCCTATTTCCTGGAAAACTGAAATCCAGATGGGATGGACCATTCGTGGTCGTTAAAGCCTTCGATCATGGAGCTGTTAAAATTCTGAATCCCAAGAGTGGGAACACTTTTACCGTTAATGGTCAACGGTTGAAACCATTCATTGAAAATCTTCAAAATGCACCACCTGAATCCATAGAACTGAGTGATCCACAATAACTGAACTTCCGTCTGGCTGAAGACGATAAACTTAGCGCTTGTTGGGAGGAAACCCAATATTTTACTTCCGTTTTTGTATTTCTTTTCCTTTTAGGTCCCTAAGCAGTAGTCGCCATGGGTATGTCGCATCATCTTCATCACAGGTTGTTTCTCTCCTTCCCATTCTCTTCTGGCTGACATGTTTTTCATATCTTTTATGCCATTGAGGACAATGTCAATCAAGTTGGGGGGTGGGACAATCAATTTGATATGCATTTATTGGAAAATCTTTTGAAGAAAACTGATATCCTTCACTGAAAAATGGTCAATTTTTTTTAAAAAAAATTCTTTCAAAAACTTCTTTTCACATCCTATGAAAATTGCATGAAAATCATGTTTCATTAAGTAAATCTTAAACAAATCAGTTGTTTTGGTTGTCACATTGGTTAAAGAACCTTCAAAGTTTAAATATCCCACTTCATAAAAATCTACGGCAGGATGATTTTCACACACACACGGTAACTTAGAATAAATGAAAGATCTTAAAAGTATAGAATTGCTGGAATTAACCTTAAGGATAAGACTACTTATTCTAATTTTTCTTTTCGGTTGAAAGAAAGGAATGTGTAGGATTCGTAATAGGGGACTGTCCCACTCAGCACTCTAAAAGAGGCGGTCATTTAAAATGGACAATTGTAAACACTAAAGACAATAGAAGGCGTTAAAAGAGCTAAAGGAAAGTAGGTGGCAAAAAGTACGCACCTCCCCTCAGGCAATTCAAAGAGAGTGGCAAAAAGTACGCACTCTTAAAAGAAAAAGTACAATGAAATGAAAAAAAGCCACGCTAAAAAGTCCATTGTACCAGAAATATGACCAAGTCGTGAAAAGTGCTGAGTTGGGACGGAAACAGAAAAAAGGTCCTCACTGACTGATCGGGAAATCTTTTATTCTCTTCTCCTCCCCAGGTAGTCTTATCTAAAGGGGAGTAAAGGCAAGAATATACCAGAAAGGTCGGAAACGAGTTCTAAGCGTGTCAATTTTCATGCATGATCACCTATCGTGAATCAAAATATTGTGGGATATGAAAACTTTAGCTTAACCAATCGGCTACCACTTAAATTGATTGTGAAAGATACTACAAATGAAGTATGATAATTCATTGTTTGTCCTAACTTTTTCTTATTTGCATTGCTAAGGGACTTGCAATGAGTAAGTTGGGGGGTGTGATAAAGTGTTAAATTGATCATTTAAAAGCAATCGAACGCATCATACTCATGTTTTTATCTGTAAAATAGCATGAAATGATAGATAATTACGTACCAAGTCCAACGGTACCAATTTCGTCAAATTTTGACTTAAAAATATCGTCATTTCATGTGATTAATGGAGTATAGCGCATTTGCAGTTTTTCGACAAAACTGAGACGAAATAAATAAATATAATGATATTTTTATGATAATGTGTTAATTTATATTTATTTTATGTGAACAGGATATGCCGATGATGCAGTGCAGTTGGTGGAGTTTCTGGAAATTTGGGGGAGGTCTAGTGTTCAGATTTCAATAAATTCGACTAAAGTAGGGGTATAAATGTAATTTGATGTCCTAATATTGCCCTAATTCTTACCCAAAGAACCCAAGAAAAACCAACCACCTTCCCTTCCCCCACTTTCTTTTTTTTAAAAACCTTCCTTTTCGTCTTTTTTTAAAAAAAGAATCCTCACTGTTTTCCTTCTCTCCTCTCTGTTTCCTTTTCTCTGTCTTTCCCTCTTTCCCGCCACACACTTTCCTCTCTCTTTCCCACGACTCTCTCTTCCTCTCTATATATTCCTCCCACGTCCTTCTCCTTCTCCGTTTTTCCCAGCAGCCGGCTCCTTCTCCTTTTCCAACTTCTCCCACACAGCTCCCTCTCTCTTTCTCCCACGCACAGTTCTCCCTCTCGGTCTCTCTTGCTCTCTCTCCATTTTATCTTTCTCCTTTCCGATTTCCTTCTCTCCTTGCCATCCTTCTCTTCCTCCCTCCACAACTCCGTTCTCTCACGGTTTCCCTTCTCTCCAGCGCTCTCTCCTTCTCTCCTCCTCTGTATCTCTCCTCCTCTCCTTCTCTCTCGCCGTCTCTTTCTCTCTCTCCCCCCCCCCCCCCCGGTCCACGCCTTCTCTCAACAGCGCACGCGGCAAGCCCTCCAGCAGCAACGTGCATGCATGCATGTTCTCTCTCTCACCGGCTGCATCTCCACCAACTGCTAAACCAGCCGCCGCACTTGAAGCCAGCTTCACAGCAGCTCCTCCACGTGCCGGCAGCTTCTCCACGCGTTGCATCAAGCACCTCTAGCAGCCACGTCTCAGCTCATGCATGCACGTTCTCCACCTGCACGTAGCTAGCATCCAGCGAGTAGCCAACCTGCACCTCCACGTCTCAGCTGCTGCCCCAGCGCGTGCACGCGTGCCGCCATGCACCTCCACGCGTTGTCCAAGCTGCAACCAGCAAGCCTTCACGTCCACTGAAGCCACCGCACTCCCTAGCGGTCCAGTGAACCGCTCCACAATAGAAGCTTCTCCAAGCCTCTATTTGCTGCATACGTTTGTTTACTTAATTTTTCATTAATTATTTTTGTTATTTTAGATAAGTGTTGTTACTGTTAAAAGGTTAGTAATTAATGAGAGTATTGTTCAACTTTTATTTAGTTAATACTTATTTCTTCATTACATTAGGGGTGTTTGTTTGTTTACTTGGAATTAGTTTAGTTAATTAGATTTCTTTTTAATTTTAGTTAATTAGCTTGTGTACAGCTTAATTAAGTAATTAATAATTTAGTATAACTAGTTAATTCAGGTTGTTGTTATTTTTAGAATAATTGAATTCTAAAGCATTAAAAATCCTAAACAATCGTCAATTTTTAGATTAATTAAATTCCAAAGTTTTCAAAGTTAAAAATTTAACTCCCTGTGGATCGACTCGGACTCATCATTATTAATTTTCAAAATCAAATTTACATGAGCCGAATAAATTTAGATTGAACGTTCTTATGAGTGGTTAACGACACACAATTTGGAACGATCAGTACTCCCTGAAGATCCAGAAGAAATCAGATATTTAGCCTCAAGGCCGGGTCTAGTTACCCGAAGAATGCAAGCGGGAGCCCTAGTTGCCCAAAATTTTTCCTATTGGAAAACATTGATGAGGAAGCAGAGCTATCTGCAAATGTCATTGAAGCATCAGGAGAAGCTCTTTCTGCACCAGTAGAGCAATAGCTTCCACAGCAAATCAATCAGCAAAAAGAAGCAGAACTAAGCATAACTCAGTTGTTATTGCAAGAAATTGAGTTGTTGAAAAGGCAATTGAAATAAAAAGATGCCTAAATACAGGGGGCAGGATGGGCTGGTAAAGAAGGAGGTGCTTCAACTTCCTCTTATCCTCAGGTGGCTAACCCTCCAGTTCCACCTCCTCCATCTCAAAATCTTCTAAATATATCTATGCAGTCATCTAGGCTTGTGCCTATGAGTGAAACACCTGCATATATTCAAGTATCCAATAGTCAAGCTGCTCCTGCAACAGTATTGCAAGACAATTTGATCTCAAATTTGCCATTTCAAGCCTCCCAAGTTCAGAGAGTTAATTTCTTTCCAAATCCAGCAGATCCTGCTATGGCTCAAAGGCTAATGTTAGAACAGCTCATTGATATGAAGCTGGCAGAAAGAGTGGAAGGTACCTCCACAGTATATGATGTGTACAAGGTACCATATCCGGTGCATCATGCCAGGAAAAGGCTTCCTCCGGGAATGACCAAAGTGCCCAAGTTTGAAAAATTCAATGGCCAAGGAAATCCAAAAGAACATTTGGCATATTATAATGGGGCAATGGGAGACCTAGCCACTGATGAATCTATATGCTGAAATTTTTCGGGTCTTCGTTAACTGGACTCGCATTTGAATGGTATTCTTCTCTTCGGCCTGGTTCTGTTGCTGGGTGGGCCGACCTTCAGAAGCAATTTCAAGACAGATTTTATCTGGTGGAGAGAGAGATCACTCTGACAGACCTATATACTGTGAAACAAGAAAACAATGAAAATACTTCCAAATTTATTGCTAGGTGGAGGAATCTTAGCATGAAATGCAAAAGACCACCATGTCAAGAAGATGCAGTGGTGATATGCAAAAGTAATCTGAAAAATGAAGTCCTTGAAAGGCTGGTAACCATTGAAATCAAATCTTTTGACAAATTGAATATTGTGGTATCAGAAGTTGAAAGTTTTCTCAGCCGATCCTGAAGTGAACCAAGCAACAACAAAGGAAAATTTGATAGAAGAAATGCTCCACATGAGTCAAATACAGTAGATTTATCTATGTTCATCACGGAGCAACAAAATAAAGGTTCAGTCACGCAGGCCGAAACCAGCAACAATAGAGATAAAGAAGTCCGAGCCTTATCTTCTCTCAGAGACAGAATGAACAGGCCATATAGCTTCCCAAAAGACAAAACTCATGTTCTATTTGAATGGGTACGAAAATACAATCAGATTGTGTTACCACAGTCGAAGAGGCCAGAAGATGCCAAAAGATCTTCAACCACTCCAAGCATCTCAGTGGCAAACAGTCAAAAAGTAGCCAAGATCTCATATCAAGCAAAAATCATCAAAAGTATATATTCATGGAGGTATTCCATGACGGCCGACATATGTTCAACCCGTCCCTCCACCAAATTTGGATAATATGATATCCGATATGTCTAAGATGGCTCTATCTGTGCCGATCAAAGCTGCAGCTTCAGGCAAAAAACAATGTGTGTCTTTCCCTCAGCAGGAAACATCCCAATCAAATTTAAGCTACCTTGCTCCAGCAAGCAGTATATGGAAATGGGTAGATCCTCGTACTGTAAGGAGGATTACCAACAGAAGGAGAAAAAGAGAAACACCAATACCAATTCTACCTAAGGGTAAAGATCCGCTGTCAAAATTGCAACAACTAATAGACAACTTGGATGAATATGAACAGCCTCAAAGAAAGCCAACAAAACTGAAGCATTATATCTCATGGGAGAAACTCCAAAATATGACAATGAAGCAAATACATGAAGAAGCGCTATTCTGGGAACATGAAGTCAAAAAGCCGAAGACTGATGATAATCAGGAAAATGGGAAAGAAGAGCAGGAAGGCATTTGCACTGTCATGTCTTGCAACACAATCTCAACAATGAATGAAAGTAAAGATGATGAGGAGGAAGAAATCTTCCTTACTCTAAAAATGGAAGTGATGGAAAGCTCTACATCAACTCCAAATAAGCAACACGTCACCCGCTCTGGCAAAAAGTGGGGACGGAAGCCTCCATTGGCTACCACTCAAAAAATTATCCAGCTGCAGGGAGAAATACCATATGTCGTCTCAGAACCAAAATTCAGAGGAATGGAATCCATGCCTTTGTCAAAAGGAAATGTTCAAATCCCGCCTCCGCTCGGGCTGTATCCAGAAAAATCTGATCAAGAAAATGGGGTGTTACCCTCTTTATATGAATTTATGGCATTTCAAAAGTCTGCAAAGAAAAGTAAACAAGTCTAGCAGCAGCCGTCTGAAGAACAAGATCCTCAGTTTGCCTCTCTAGAAGTTCATCATAATGAAAAAGCAGAAAAGAAAGTCATCGGCTTACTAAAAAGGTTGCCATCTAAATTTACTGTATGGGAAGTTTTGTCACTCAGTGAGGAATTGCGAAAGACTATCATTGCAGCTTTAAAAACTCCTTAAATTTATGAAGCTCATGCAGCAGAAATTCAAGAAATACCCTATGAGTCATTCACGGCTTCCATCACCTTCACTGAAGATAATATGTTGCTACCTACAAATGACCACAACAGGCCACTCTACATGAGAGGAAAGATAAATAGACAATCTGTCAATAGAATCCTGGTTGATCAAGGCTCTACTGTCAGCATCATGCCTCTCAGAACTTTCCAGAAATTTCATTTTCATATGCACTTAAGAAGAGTGCAAGATTTCAAAATAGCTGGATTCAACTAGAAGTCAGAAACACCGATTGGGGCAGCGGAATTTGAAATGGTCGTCAGTGACTTTCTCTTCACAGTCCTCTTCCATATTATAAATTATGATACCACATACAAAGCTTTGCTTGGGCGGCCATGGATACATCAATATTTTGTGGTGCCCTCCTCATTGCATCAATGCATCAAATTTTCCTGGGAAGGACAAATACAGCGGGTCTTCGCTGATCTCGAGCCTTTTGAGGTTCATGAATGCCATCTTATGGATACCAACCTTTATATACCTCCACCCCTGGAGGAAAAAGAAGATAAAGAAATAGAAAAGCCTGATACTAGTCGGAGTAAGGAATGGTTTCCTCCTCCACCAAATATCGGCTCTCTCAGTCTTAAAGACAAAGAAGCTACAAGTCTGAAGACTTCCTCAGCAAAGACAACCAAACAACAAGATGTACTCTCTATAAAAGTCATGGTCCCAACCGGACTAATAGATCCTATTGAAGAGTATGAATGTCAGCTTGTAGAGCCTTTGAAAAAATTCGTGGTTCCTCACGAAGATGGACATAAAATAGTCTTTTATAGAGCTGATGAGCAGTCGGCTACTAAAGACAAAGATTGCCATATACCTGATATAGAAGAAGAATTATGGGTTGACATCATGGGTCATGACAAAGCATACTGAGGAATTAGCTAAGGCTCAGTCAATTTCATTATATCAAACAAAAAAGGAATGGAGTAGGTTTCAACAGCAATGGTACCCTCCTAACATGTCCAAAGCATTGATGCAACATAAACAACATCCGGACTTGGGATATACCTTGTCGTAAGAAGAAACTCCTGAATTATTAGTAAATATGACATCTATTTTGCCAGAAATATCAGAAATTGCACAAGCAATATATGATGACTATGATGAAGAGCAGCCCACGGGTCAGTCTATTCAAGAAAGCCAGCCAGAAGCTAATCAATCTCCTATTCCGGCATGTCAATGCTGGAAACATCTTGAAGAAGAAGACATCCAAGTCGCAGAAGTCAAGGAAAATGATATTCCAAGTTCCAATATGGTTCAGAATATACCAGAAGAACAAGAAATTCCATCATCACCCCTGAGCCTCATGTTAACATAGGTCAGAGGGAAGATGAGCTCACTCAGCTTATAGAAAATCAACAGGCAGATCCTGCCCCAAATATTTTCACAGCAAATCCATCAAATGAAATTGACCAATAAGTCAACGAAATTGAAGAAGAAGTAAACGAAGAAGATCTAATGGAGCTCCAGCCAGCACCTCCAAAACTTGAAGATGGAGGGCAAGCTACGGTTGATGAACTCCTTGAAATCAATTTAGGCTCTAAAGAAGACCCAAGACCAACATATATAAGTGCATTGCTCAGTCAAGAACAACAACAAGCATATATTTCGCTTCTGAAGGAATTTTGGGATTGTTTTGCCTGGTCCTATAAAGAAATGCCTGGGTTAGATCCAAAAGTAGCTCAACATGAGCTGGCCATTGATCCAGCCATCGAGCCAATCAAATAAGCTCCAAGAAGAATGAGGCTGGAGCTGATAAACAAAATCAATGCTGAAGTCGACAAGTTAATTGATGTTGGCTTCCTATAAGAAAATTAATATACAACATGGCTAGCAAATATTGTTCCAGTCAAAAAGAAGAATGGACATATCATAATCTGTGTAGACTTCAGAGATCTAAACAAGGCATGCCCAAAGGATGACTTCCCAGTGTCTGTGACCGAAATCATGGTCGATGCCACCACAGGACATGAAGCTTTGTCTTTTATGGATGGATCGTCGGGATATAATCAAATATGGATGGCTGACAAGGATAAGATCCATACTGCCTTCAGAACTCCTAAAGGAATCTTCCACTACAAAAGAATGCCCTTCGGCCTCAAGAACGCCGGTGCAACATACCAAAGAGCAATGACCAAGATATTTGATGAACTCCTTCATCAACAAGTTGAATGTTATATTTATGACCTAGTTGTGAAAACCAAGAAAAAGGAAGATCATATGCAAGATCTCCGCACCATATTTGAAAGGCTGAGGCAATACAGTTTGAAAATGAACCCCATGAAGTGCGCCTTTGGGGTTTAAATGGCGAATTTCTTGGCTTTATTGTCAGATACAGGGGCATTGAAATAGACCCAGTCAAAATCAAAGCTATCTAGGAACTTCCGTCTCCGAAGAATCTCAAAGAACTGCAGTCCCTTCAGGGATGTCTCGCATATATTCGAAGGTTCATATCCAACCTAGCCGGACGGTGTGAACCCTTCTCTAAATTAATGAAGAAAGATGCCCCATTCAAATGGGATGATGAATGTCAAAAAGCGCTTGAGAAAATCAAGCGATACCTTGCATCGCCACCTGTGCTGGGGGCACCTATTAAAGGCCAGTCATTAATCTTTTATATCGCTGCTCAGGAGACTTCTCTGGGGGCAATGCTGGCACAAGACAATGAAGAAGGCAAAGAGCAAGCACTATATTACTTAAGCAGAAGGCTGATCGGGGCTGAACTTCGGTACTCAGCTATCGAAAAGATATGGTTAGCCCTGGTCTTTGCAGCTAAAAGACTCAGGCACTATATGCTATCACATGAAATCCACCGCATCTCTAGGGCTGATCCTCTCAAATATATCCTCAATCGACCAGCCTTGAAAGGTCATTTGGGCAAATGGGCAGTCCTCCTCATGGAGTTCGACATTAAATATGTCGCTCAGAAAGCCATCAAAGGTCAAGCCATTGCAAACTTCTTTGCGGCACATCCAGTGCCGGAAGATTCACCGTTGGTCACCGACCTGCCAGATGAAGAAACATTAGAAGCCAACCATACAGAACAAAAGATATGGCAGCTATACTTTGACAGGGCCTCCCGTTCAGCAATTGCACAAGATGGTACATTCACTACAAAGGCCGGGGCAGGCATTGTCCTGATATCTCCAGAAGGCGAGGTTCTGCATACCTCGTGTTCCTTAACTAAGCCATGCACCAACAATGAAGCTGAATATGAAGCTTTGATAGTTGGCCTGGAAGTTGCTCTGGATATGGGCATTAAAATGATTCAAGTCCATGGAGACTCAATGTTGATTATATACCAAGTCCAAAGAATATATGATGTCAAAAAGCCCGAGTTGATTCCTTATCACAAAAGGGCCCTCAAGCTGATACAAAGATTTTATTTCTTAGAAATCAACCATATTAACCGTAGTGCAAATGCTCAAGCTGATGCTCTGGCTAAATTAGCAAATTCTCTAGCTCTGCCGCCAGAGGGGTCCCTTGAAATATGGGTCAAGAACAGAAGATTGTTACCAACTGTATTGGGAGAAGAAACAGAAATGCAAACAGAAGTATGTGCAGTGGAAGAAGCGGATAAGCCTGATTGGAGGAAAATGCTTCTCGACTGGTTCAAGCATAAAATATTGCCAAGCACCCGAATCAAGCATACTAAACTGATTCGTATTAAGGATTCATATGAATACAAAGGAGACACTCTCTTTCGAGTGACATATGATGGCAAAAGAAAAGTTCTCCTCAGATGCCTATCACCAAAAGAGATAGCTGAAGCCTTGAGGGAAATACATGCCGGGGTCTGTGGTGCTCACCAGTCTGGCCCCATAATGAAAAATCAACTCAAACAATTGGGCTACTACTGGCCCATAATGTTCGATGATTGTGCGCAATATGCCAAATCATGCCATAAATGCCAGGAACATGGCCCAATTCCAAGAAAACCTCTGGTGCCCTTGCACCCTACAGCACCATCATGGCCTTTTGCCGAATGGGGCATGGACGTTGTCGGTCCATTCATACCCTTCTCAAGAGGTGCTAAATATATTCTGGCCGCCACGGATTATTTTTCCAGATGGGCCGAAGCAGTAGCATTAAGAGAAGTCATCGGGGCAGCCGTTGAAAGGTTCCTACGCCAAAATATGTTGTTCCGATATGGTGCACCCAGTCGGATCATCTCAGATAATGGAACATACTTCCGAAATCAAATCATATACAAGCTAGCTGCGAAATTCAAAATTGATTAGAGGACCTGTACAGTCTACAATCCACAAGCCAATGGGTTAGTAGAAGCCTTTAACAAGACTTTATGCAACTTTCTAGCAAAGACAGTCAATTCAACTAAGAAAGACTGGGAAGAAAGAATGTATGAAGCATTATGGGCTTATAGAACCATATACAAAACTCCAACAGGTTGTTCTCCCTATTACTTAGTATATAGGTCAGAGGCAGTCGTACCAATTGAATTGGAAGTCCCCTCTTTGCGCATTGCCTTAGAGCAGGGGCTTATCAAAGAAAATCAATCAAATGCAGAAAGGTGGCTCGAGGAGTTATTAGCCTTGGAAGGCGACATACTTTGAGCTCAACAAAATATCAAGATATATCAAGCTCGCATGGCTCAAGCATTTGATAAACTAGTCAAAGAAAGAGCCTTCAAGAAAAGAGACCTAGTTATGGTCAAAAGAAGAGAAGTCATGGCGTCAAATCCAAAAGGAAAGTTGACCAGTAATTGGATCGGCCCTTATGTCGTCAAAACTGTTTATGAAGGAGGAGCATACACCCTCACCAATCATAAGAGGGAAGTGCAATTTCCTCCCTTAAATGGCAAACATATGAAGCGCTATCATGTGCCACCTCCGTGCTTTCCAAGCGAAGGTTGAAAAAATATATGAAATACTATCTATGGTGTGAATATGATCACCATGAAGACAGTCAAAAGAAATCATCCAGTTCTCTGGATGTATTCCCCCAAGACTATAAATCTTAAATGATATGGTAAAATTAACCTGCCTATATGAGCCAAGGACATTGAAGAGGCTCCAAAAGGCTTTACGAAGCCGCCCCAAAGCACCTCATGGGTTGCCAATGACAAAATGCCATTGAAAAGGAAAGAAAAAGAAAAAAGTTGGCACGACTATCCCGCTAGTCGGGCAATGGTGCTGAGGCAAACCCGGTGCGGAGGGAATATAAATCATTTCCCACTTCTCGTTTTATAACCGGTCGAAGTTTCCAATCAAATCAATCTGAATCGATGATGTTTTCTAATTCTAAAATTGTTTAATATAAACGTTCATATGTCTTGCAACCTTGTCTCTTCAATGAACAGGGGCAAGAAGCTACAAAGAAATAGAGAAGATGGCCCGAGTCCTGCTGGACTGGCCTGGGTCAGCAAGGCTCCGCCACTCAAGTTCAAAGCTCCAGTTCAAACTCGAGCATAAAATCAAATTCAGAATTCAAGTTCAAAGTTTAAGAACCAAAGCTTCAACTTAGGAGCAAAATTCAAATTCGAATTCAAATCTAGAGCTCTGCCTGAAGGGCAAGCTAAAGTGCAAAGGCAAATTGGCTTGAGTCAATAAGACCCGCCGCTTAAATTCAAGCTCAAATACAAGTCCAAATTCAAAGCTCCAGTTCAAGCTCGGGCTCAAGTTCAAATGTTAGCATTCAAAGCTCAAATTCAAGTTTAAATTCAAATCCGCTTGAGTCAACAGGACCCGCCGCTTAAATTGAAGCTCAAGTTAAAAATTCAAGTTTATATCCAAGTCCAAGTTCAAATTGGCTTGAGTCAACAAGACCCGCCGCCTAAATTCAAGACCAAATTCAAGTTCAAAATTCAAAGCTCCAGATCAAGCTCGAGCTCGAAATGCAAGTTTAAGTGCAAGTTCAAAGCCCCAGCCAAAGAGTAAGCACAAATTCAAGTATAAGACAGCCTAGGTCAACGGGACCCGTTGCTTAAATTCAAGATCAAAATCCAAGTTTCAAGTAAACTTGAAGGCAAGAAGATGGCCCGGTTTCATTTGATTCCGCCATCTAAGGTCAAAACAAAGAAGATGGTCCGAGTTTATTCAACCCCTCCATTCAAAGCTCAAATTCAAGTTTAAATTAGCCTGGGTCAATAGGACTCGCTGATTAAATTCAAAGCTCCTGTTCAAATTCGAGCTCAAATTTAAGCTTAAACTCAAATTCAAAATTCAAGTTCAAGCTCCAAACCAAGCTTAAATCCAAGTATGAAGTAGCCTGGATCAACAGGATCCGCTGCTTAAATCCAAGTTCAAGCTCAAATTCAAGTTTAAGCTCAAGATCAAATATCTTAAGCTCCAGTTCAAGCTCGAGCTCAAGTGTTAACATTCAAAGCTCAAATTCAAATCAGCTTGGGTCAACAAGACTTGTCGCTTAAATTCAATCTCAAATTCAAGTTCAAAGTTCAAATTTAAAGCTCCAGCCCAAGAGCAAGTACGAATTCAAGTATAAGTCAGCTTGGGTCAACAGGACCCGCTGCTTAGATTCAAGTTTGAAATCAAAGTTTAAAGCAAATTTGAAGGCAAAAGAAGATGGCTTGGGTCTAGTCGACCCCGCTATTCAAAGCTTAAGTTCAAGATAAGTCAGCCTGGGTCAACAGGACCCGCTGCTTAAGTTCAAGCTCAAATTCAAGTTCAAAATCTAAGAGTAAAGCAAAGTTGAAAACAAGAGAATGGCCTGGGTTCATTCGATCCCGCCATTCAAAGTACAAATTTAGAGCTCCAATTGAAGTTCAAATGCAAAAAACCAAGCTTAAATCCAGGCTCAAGTTCAAATGCAAATCGACCCAAGTCAGCAAGACTCTGCCGCTCAAGTTCAAAATCAAATCCAAATGCAAATTGGCATGTGTCCTACTGGATTCCGCCATCCAAGCATAAAACAAGAAAGGTAGCCTGGGCTCATTCGACCACACCATTCAAGCTCAAATTCAAATCAGCCTGGGTCAACAAGACTCGCCGCACAAATCCAAGCTTAAATTCAAGTTTAAGATTCAAATACAAGCCGACGTGGGTCCTACTAGACTCTACTGCCCAAGTTCAAAGCAAGTTCGAAACAAAGAAGGTGGCATGGTGCATTCAGCACTACCACTCAATTTTAAGCCCAAGATCAAATCCAAGTGCAAGCAAAAGCAAAGCAAAGTAAGTCGACTGAGGTCTTCAACGACTACGTCGCACCGGTGGCTGGCCCGGGTCCCTCGTGACTCCATCATCCCCGAAAGACCGGGTCTCCGAGAGGAGTACTCCGTCACCAATCAAGCAAATTCAAAAGCAAAGCAAAGTAAGCCGACCGGGGTCTTCAACGACTACGTCGCACCGGCAGATGGCCTGGGTCCCTCGTGACTCCGCCATCCCCAAAATTACTGGGTCTCTGAGAAGAGTACTCTATACTCCTTGTCTACCTCGGCTACAAACCTATGAGTCTGCTATGGTAGTTAGGGTTCATTCATTCAAAATCACCCCTAGTTATCATGACCAAAAGCCTTTAAGCCCGTCATTGATAATTAGGGTCCTCATGACCTAGGTATCTACGTTTGCATCACCAAAAACATCCCTGTCTACTTCGGGCTACGAACCTATGAGTCCGCTTGAAGTATTCTAGGTTCATACATTTCAAATCATACCTATGTTACCACGACCAAACCTATGAGTCCGTCGTTGGTACTTAGGATTTGCATGGCGTAGACCCTTCCGGTCTATTGCCACCCTGCATAGTGGTTAAGATCCTTACGATCTTTGCCACCCCAATAAAGGCTCAGACCCTTACAGTTTGTGCCATTTTCAATAAACAAGTGATTGAGGTATTCATTGCCCCTCTCACTCTGTCCTTCCTTTTTAAGCTTCAATAATCCCCATAACATTGTTAGTTATGGAAGCCAATAAACATTGTTAAGCCATCTTCATTTGATATCTTTTCCTTTCAGCTTTGCAGTTACCATAGATGTATACTTCACTCTACTTCATTTACAACAAGGGGAGAGAGAGGGATAAAAAAAAAAAAATGAGAGAAAAATCAAAAGGGGCTTAAAAAAAAATAGATGCCTCGCCGGACTTGATCGTACCTTCTACGGTCAAGGAAAACAAGGGCTATATACCCGGCTATGGTGAAAACCTGAAAGGGCGCTATAGGCAAAATGGGGAACCCCGCCGTGTGAAAACCCAAAAGGGCGCACGGGCAAAAGCAAGAGGGGGCCGACTCCAGTGAAAACCCGAAAGGGCACTTGGGTTGCTAAAGTGAATATTAAAAAAAAAAGAGAAAAGGAAATTCAAGCATGTCATTCATTGAAAGGAGGATATGATACAAAATTATCTTTATATATGCCAAAAGTTACAAGAATGACTTCCATCCCAGTCTACATAGAAAAGCAAAAGGAAAATACCCTTCCCAATTACAAAGTTCAATTATAAACAACATCATGGATCCTCAAGTAACATGGACAGCAGTAGAAGTCCTTCTCCAACTTGAGTATGCAACTCAGAAAGAGCTTCCTCTTTAGTCTGAACCTCATGGCCAAGCAGTCAAAAATCAATGGTTCTTCTTTGAAGCTCTATTTACATGGAGAAAGAAATAGCCCATGCCGCCTCTACTTCGAGTTTGGGATACCTCTGTCATATCCCCACTTGGCAGGAACAAATGAAGGTGATCGGGTCAGAATGCCGTCCTGAGGACGCATGATATTAGTCCCACTGGGTATGAGCATGTCTCTAGCATAACCCGGCTTGAACAAAGAGTCGCCACAGGTTACAGTGTCCCTCAGGTTGTCTCAAGATTTCAAGATGGCATCCTCAGCATAAAAAGCCCTTCTTTCAGAGCGCACTCCATTGACTTTGAAGTCAAGAAGGAAACTATACAAATGATGATCACTGGGAAAGTGAATTGGATAAGTCTTGTCCCGCTTATATTCATAGAAGCCCTCTGAAAAGACAAGTCTACTTTCATCAACCTTGCCCTCTGATTCAACGGCAAAGGGATGGTCCAAGATAGCAACCTCAAAAAATTGCAGTAGTTCACTGTCCTCATCTATGCCTGCTGCAGGTGTCAAGTAAAAGGGACTTATCATAGGCCCGCTCTCCTCAGCCATTGTAGGTTTCTATTTAGAAGTCCCTGTCGGAGAAACTGCACATCTTCGGAGACAGCCTCGGGCATCACAACTTTGTCTTTCCTCCGAGAAGCCATTCTACTGAAAAATAAGAGATAGCAAGTCAAAATCAAATGCAAATAGCTCTTCTCGAAAAAGAAAATTCTGTCGAAATTTCGGCAGCATCTCCCCTTAACGGAGGGCTGTTAAAATTTTATCGAGAGCCATCCGGGACAGACCGAGATGCTCCGATAAGAAGAAGACCCATGTTAAAGACAGAGGGGTGTAGAAATGGCATTCCGGCGACCTAATTCCCGAGAGCCGAGCTACAACCGGGACTAGGCACTGAAGCCGCAACCCCAGGGATTGCTCCCTTGGGAACTGCCAAAGTTAAACAGCGAGACACTGAAGAAAATCCACCCGACCAGCAGTTGATACAGTGATGAGTCTGCGTCTACTGTAGATCAACAGAGCCAAAGTCGATTTTCTGCAAAAAGAAGACAAAGAAAAAATGTTAGAGCATCAAACAAGATAGGAGAGACCCTCTTCGCTCTCCCCCTGCCCAAATCCATGGTGGACAACCCCTAATCAGTCCCACCAGCCAAAATCAGAAAAAAGGCTCCACTTTTCACCTTCAACCCACAAACCAAACACTGGCGAAGAAGCTGAATGGTGATCCGGGTCTGCCACCAACTGTGTTTGCTGGACCAGTCTCCCCTTTCCACACCAACAGGCCGAGTAGACGAAGCCTGCGAGCCCAACCAGTGAAGGCCTCCCCTGCAACGGCGGCGGTGCCCCCTGAAGACCTCTGTAACACCTGCTGCCAAGGAAGAAATAGAAGAAGAGAGCCTGGCCTACGAGCCGTGCCCTGACCACCCCAAGCCCTGCGGCTTAAGCGCCCTCAGCGGCGGCAGCAAATCCCGCCGGCAACTGTCGCGGCGGTGGCACCCCCCGAAGATCCTTGTGGCTTCGGTCATAGGCAAGAAGGAAGAGGAGGAAGAGCTCGATGGCGGCGAGCTGCAGCAGCAACGGCTTGCTCCTACGGCTGTAGCGTCTTCGTCCATCGGCGATGGCAAGAGGAAGAAAGGGAAGAGTCGGGTGAGGCTCGGAATCCCCCAGTAGAAAAGCAAAAAAGCAAAAGCCCGCCCCTCCCTCTTTTATAACCGACCGGGTCGGTTTTGAAGCCCTGATCGGTGCAAGGTCCAAACTGGACCGGACCGGCGCAGACTCAAGGGGTTTAGTCCCCTTTCCTCAAAATCAAAACATATGGTCCGCTTTAAAGTCCAAATTGAACCCGAACTTGCTCAGACTCAAGGGCACATGCCCCTCCCACTGAAAATCAACATACACAGTCTGGTTCAAAGCACAAATCGAGCCTAAACTAGCACATACTCGAAGGGCACCTACCCTTCTCTTTCAAACTCAAGATATGTGGTCCCGTCTAAGGCCCAAATTGAGCCTAAACTGGCGCAAACTCAAGGGGCCATATCTCCTCTTTCAAACTCCATGAACCCCAGCCGGGTTTAGAGTCCAAAACTAGCGCAGACTCAAAAGGGTCATGTTGCCAAGCAAGCTATGGTTGCCTGAAGCTCAAGACCCGATCCAAATCGGTTGTGGAAACAAGTCAAAGATGAAATCTCCAAGTCGCAGTAGTCCTTAAGCAAAACAAGTCCTTAATGGGTGAATGAAGACCTTTAAGTGGGGCTGGTTTTAAACTGTGAGCCAGTTAAATGGGATAAGTACGTGACAACGGACCACGCATACAACTCACTTCGTCGCCTCCGGTCTCCGTACGTGAGCCGTATGCGTGGGGGGCATTTGTTGTCACCAAAAAATGAGCAAAGAGAAAAATCCAAACAATTTTTTCCAAGTAAAGAGAAGGTTAATGGACAACAGTCATGCCTATTTTGCAAGCCAAATAAATAAAAAAATGGGCCAATTTGGGTCCAAAAAGTAAAGGCCAAAGTCCAATTTCGTGGCAGCCTCTAAAGGGCCCCAAATGGTCTCCCCCATGGCCTATTCTTACCCCTTTGGCCCATGTTCAAATCTACCCAAAGGAGGATAAGAAGAAAAGCAAGTGGTCCTCCCCTCAAGATTCTTCTAGAAGAGGGTAGGTGAAAAGCAAAAGAGAAGCCAATCATGATTCTCCAAGTGTTGTGGCCTCATTGGAAGGCTCTTAAGAGGGGTCTCTTATCCCTAATCCAAGGCTAATGGATGCCTAATCTACCCCCCAAAAGTAATCTAACTTTATCTATAAAAGAACCCCCATCTTCTACAAGAAAAAGTTGGAGACAAAAATCCCAGAAAAGAGAAAAGAGAAGAAGAAAATAAAGAGGCCAGGAGGAGCACGTCTCCCTCCTCCATTCTCCTCCATCTCCTACATCCCAAGAGAGAAAAAAAAAGGAAAAAAGAAGAGAAAAAGAAAGGAAGAGTGCTAGAGAAGAAGAGAGCAAGATTGTAGGCTTCAAGAGTCATTCTCCCTTCTCATCCCCTCTCCAAGGTAGAGTGGGGGTGAAGAAGGGGTTTATTTCTGTCTCCTTGCTTTCTTATAATATTTTTTCTTTCAGTTTAATATTCATAGAAACTTCTATCTCCCCCTTGATGTTCATCCATGGTGATTGAAAGCAATGAAACGCAATGTTCAGATTTTCTGAGTCTATTTTGTGAGTTTGCTGGTTATCTTGCTTTTATGTTATTTTTTCCTTCATAAGGTATGTGTTTTTCTTGTAGGAATGGTAGAGGGGCCTTTCTAGTTTATAGAAATGGTCTCCTCAAGCCTTAGGACCCCCTGAATATGGAGATATGACCCAAAATGTGCTTTGCTGTCCAGATTTCCTGAAAACTAATTTTTCATTTATTTGTCTTTGGTTTTGGCGTTTTTCAAGGTGGCTTGGCCTTCCATGATCCTTAGGAGCACATCCCCTCCATGGATGATGTTCCCCCAAGGCCAAACATCAAGAGAAATCCCCTAGGTTTCATATATATTTAAGTTTGAGTTTCTGTTTTCATGTTGGAACCGAATGGACTTTGTTTGGATTTTTTCCTTTAATGGCTAAGGGTTTAGGCCCTAGAGGTTCTCAAGAAGGTTCCCTCACTAGTTGAGGATCAGCTTCTTTGAGTATAAACCCTCTAACATAGAGCCAAGAAGGAGGAATCCATGGAAAAGATAAAAAATATACCTAAGTTTCTCATAAGTTCATATTCAAGTTTTCATGATATTTTCCTAAAGAAATGCATCTAAAATATATTTTAAATAAATATTTTAGGCCTTGTATCTTTTATACTTTATTTTCCATCATTTGGGTTAGATTTAAACCCATTTTTCACCAAAAATCCAAATTTCAGGTGAGTCAGCGCCTGTGCAGTGCTACAGTGTTGAGTCTGTGGCTACTGTTCATGAGTCTGCACCTCCCTGCGCAGACTCAGCGCCAGTTGCAGTTTTTTGAGTCTGCGCCTCTTTCCGCTTGGTTTTTGGGCTTGAGGTGATTCTTTGATCCTCCCCTAAGTTGTCCGAAGGTTCCTTAGACCTAGGACTGTCCTTTTGAGGCCCAATGAAGGTCCTAAATTGCTTGGACTTTGGGTTGTTAAGTTTTTAATGTTTCAAACCGAAATTTTGCCATATGTTATAATATTTTAAGTTTCTTCCGATATTTCTCAAGGATGTCCCAATCTAAGGGTGCTAACAATCCAATGTTGGGTAACCCATGAAGGGGCCTCACATAAAAAATATCATTCTTGTGTTCCCATTTCTATGAGTTCATTTAGATGATATGTCCCGAAGTCTCAATGAGTTGGTGGAGTTCCTTGCTCCCCAAATGTAGAAATGGAATGGGTGAATCCCTGTAGATGACCATTTCATTTTGAAGGCATTAAGGGCACCCTTTGGGTGAGTGGTTGGATGCTCGGCACGCCCCCCTTAATAGACACCTCTATGGTCTATAGCTATATGTGATCCTCTAGGGAAATTGGTGGAGTTCCTTGCTCCCCAAATGTAGAGATGCTTTGGATTACCCCTTGTGGGTTTTTCTTACATTTTGAAGGCATTAAGGGCACCCTTTGGGTGAGTAGTTGGATGCTCAGCACATCCCCGTTTATAGCCATCCCTATGGTCTATTAGCCATTACATATCCCTTTAAGGGAGTTGGTCCTTCGGATCCCTTTATACCATGATCCTTCATGAAGATCCTTAACCTTTGATTGGGTTTTCCTAATGAAAGGTTGAAATTCAACTTGTAATCATTATATTAAGTATTTTCAATGCTTTATAAAGTGATCCAAGAAGAATGGGATAAACATAAAGAAATCATGTCATTCGAAGAAATCCACATAAGAACTACTCCTTGAAAAGGCTTTATGTAGCCATACTCAACTTCTGAGATTTCTCAGTATTATCCTCCCCAAATTTGTGATGATTCTTAGGTCACTTCAAGTTGAAAGAGGTATAAACCTGAAATTATGTTCAGATTTTGAGTCTGCGCACCTATAACTATGAAAATCCGATTGGGAACGGGATACAATCTATTTTTCTCCACTCCAGATTTCATATTCTAACTTTACTGGTTGAAACTAACCTTTTGAACTACTTAAATGCAACTTGAACTGTGCAGGAACTTCAAAAACCATTTTCAGACTTGAGTCTGCGCACCCATGCGCAGACTCAACCCAAAAACTGTCAAGTGATGGATTCTTGGACCAAGGACATTAGTTATGGCTCAAATGATTTTGTAAATAACTAAATTTAGATTATATTTAAATAAGAAAATGTTAAAAAATGGACATTCTCTCTTTTAAATAAACACAAAACTTCAAAACACAAGTTGAGTCTGTACACCTTTCATAAGCTCATTTCAAATGAAAAAATCAACTAAACAATAAATCAAATTGTTCAAATCACTTGCAATCATATATCAAACACCCCATTTCATTCAAATAAACATCCATTTACAAAAAGGATACAAATCCCTTCAAAATAAACAAAAATCACAAGTTCAGCTGAGTCTGCACACTCCTTGCGCAAACTCAAACCCATTTTCTTGTTTCCTTAATCTTTGAAGCTCCCCAACATTTTTAAAATCTTGGAATTCCCCTCAACCTCAGGAGATTCCATCTTTTTAAGAATCTTGCTCAAAATCCTCTTTAAACTTGAGTCTGCGCATCAATCTCAAAGGCCAAAACCTCATCTCTTGGCCCCTAAATCATGCCCGCAACTCCAAATATGTAAATCATCACCAAACAAAACATAAAATCAAGTTATCCCACCAAAAATCCAATAAAATAACTCACAAACAAGAAATTCTCAGTTCAGACTTGAGTCTGCGCATCCTAGCGCAGACTCAGCCTTGAAATTCACAAAAACTAAAAAATCAACTTTCCGACCACTTCAAGATGATCTAAAACTCTCTAAAAATCAAGTTTATTCTTATCTATCAGGAAATCAAATAATAACACCAAGTTGTTCTTGAAAAAATACAAAAAACAACTCAAAACAAATTGGTGACAAATGAGTCTGTGCTCCCCTGCGTAGACTCAACCCTGAAATCCCAAAATGAGTTTGGATTGTCCCGGATGGGACAAGGGTGGATCCTTGGGACATAAATTCAGTGATAGTAGGGCTGCCCCAACATGCAGGCTCCTCAAAGGTGACCTCACATCCTCTGGTATAGAAATTGGACTTTTTTTTAGTGATCATACACTTCGAACGTGAAACATTCATGGGAATGTGCTACGACCGGGGCCGGAAGGATAAGGAAGGAAGGTAGGTGGAATAAGAAAGGGATAAACGTAGTAGGTGGCGGTTCATCCTTGACCAGAAATACTCCTTCCTGTGGTATGTTTGGTTCATGAAACAATAACCTTGTGCCATAGTCTCCTTCACTTTCTTCTTGAACTTCCTCACTCTTTTCTTTCAGTTCATCTTCTATCCTGAGTAACTCCTGACTTCTCTTCACAAAATGATCCTTAATAGACTGCTTTCCTATTCTCTCAGTTGGTTTAGTTGGTAAGTAGCCTAGTCCGAATCCCCCAATGATAGGGTTTTCTGAAATAGGTTCTCGGATTCCTTGTTCCTCCTTGCCTAATCCGAAGCCTGAACTGTACCCCATCTTATCCATGAGTTGCCAACCTATGCTTGGTTGGGGCCTGGGGTGAGAGCTGACTGACGAAAGGATGAGTTCTTTGCCTTTTCTAGAGGTTATCATGGATGGAATCTGTTCAGTTGATACTGAGTCCAGTGACTCAATATAGGGGGTGCTTTTGATTTTCACAATCTTCCCGTTATACGGGAACTTATAGCACCGATGGTTGGTGGACGGGACCCCCAAAGTCTGGTCCATCCAAGGTCTCCCTAGAATAGCATTGTATATGGGCTTAACATCCAGAATGTAGAACTCCAAAATCATGGCCATTGGGCCAATCTCCAATTGGAGGAAGATTTTACCGTCAGCCTACCTTTGAGAGTTATCATAGGCCGAGACCATCATGGAGGCGGACTCAATCTTCTCTGGATCCATACCTATCTTCTTGAGAGTTTTGAGAGGACAAACGTTGATTGAGGCTCCAGTATCCAGTAGGATGGAGTTTATTGAGTGGCCATTGAGGGAAGCAGTTAGGCACAAGGGAAGGGATCAGCACTCGGGGGGAGCTAGATCTTTATCTGGGAACGATATCATGGGTGCCTGCGTAACTAAGAGAATGGCATTCGTGACTCCTCTGATAGGAAGATCCTCATTAACTGTGATTTGCTGTAGGAAATTGAACAGTGTCTCCCTATGCGTGGAAGATCTTCGGATCAATTCTAGAACTGAAATCTTGGCAGGAGTCTTTCCCAGGTGCTGGAGGATGTCATATTCAGATTGGGCAATCCCTCCAGTTGGAATTGAATTTTCTTGAGAATCTAAGGGTTGACTTGGGGGAATGATGTAGTTTCTGAGTGTAACATTTATTGAGCTTGGATCTGGTACTTGATTTGATTTCAGGGGTGATTTGATTGGATTAAATTAGGTTACCGGACCTAGCTTTGAGGTAGGACACAGGACAAACAGAGGGGATTCATCAGTTGTGATTGAAGGAACTTGGACAAGAGTGACTGGCTTGATGATGATTGATGGTTCCTTAGGTCGAATTAGGACCAAAGGTTTATCTTGAAAGATTGTGGAGATTTATGGTGTAGACCTTTCAGTCTCATTCAGCTGAGTAAGAGGTTGGTGTTGTATCCCGGACCCTTAGTATTCCCAATACTATTCCCTATGAACTATTCTTGATTCCAAATATTTGATCAAGGTGTTGACCTTTCCTTAGGAACTAAACAGATCTTGAGCAGTTTGGTGAGAGGGTAATGGGTCCTTCACAATCCCTAGTTCCTTCTTAGCCCTTAAAGCCTCAATTGCCTTTTTCATGTCCTCCCAATTAATCTTGCCTTCGTCATTCAGATCATAAACCCAATCCCTGAAAGTGAAGCAATTGTTAATTGTGTGCCCTGGAATCCTATGGTATAGACAGTACCTAGATGTGTCCGTACTATACGGAACGCCTTCACATTGTGGTGGGAGTTGGATAGCATTGCAAGCTAGTAAGGTGTAGTGCTCAAAAAGGGTGTGTGTTCATCATACTATCATGTATTTACTATGATTAACAATATGAAAAAAATTGTGATAGCCAGAAATCGAGAGCTTCAATGGAAAAGTGATTGCTTACTAACCTTGCAAAATCGGGAGAGTGTGGGGGTCCTTTGTTCCTCTCTTTTGGCCGGCAAAAAGAAAAGAGCCTTCTTTCTTTTTTACTCTTATTCTTTGGGGGTGTTTCTCCTTCCATCCAAACTCCAAGTTTTCTTTTAAATCTCCTTTAAACCTTGCAAGAAAGATTAAAAACAAAAGAAAACAAATAGATTAGAACTATAGAGAAGTGGTATCTATTCTATTCAACAAAATTATCATGCAACTAAACCAAAGAACTCACTTGTTTTGTGTTCTTTTAAACCCCTAAAGGATGTATGGGCATGGAGAAAATGAAGTGAATGTGTGTGATGAATTGATGTAATGAAGAACTATATGAAAACAGAAATTTAAACTATATGAATCTTATCAAAATTCAAAGAAAAAGATCAAGCAGAGAGGAAATGAATGGCCCCTCCATAGCCTTGATCTTCAATGGGCTTCAAAGGGTGAAGATGATGGAGAAGATCAAGCTTCCCTCGCTGTCCAAGTTCTTCTTCTTGAGGGCCTTCAAAAACATTGTTGGAAGTTCCAAATTCTCCAATAGCCAACCCTTTTCAAAGGCCAATGTCTATATGTATTTATAAGAAGTGATTCAAGGATATTTTGGCCTTCAAAAGGACTCTCACGCGGCTCGGACTTGCCCTAGATGATCATGAAGGGAATTGGAAAACCTTCTAACCTCTGGAACTAGATTATCTCGGCCAAATCATATTTATCAGGAAACTCCTAAAACACGTCGTTCAAAAAGGACGCCTTTTAGTTAATTAATGCGGCCAAAATAGAAATAAATCCAGAAAAGAAAACCAAAAATAATTAGGAAACATAAAAGGCATCGTGCACACGCGACGTGCTTTAGATAACTTAGGAAAGTAACTAAAATTAGAACGTAAACCTAGGTGGATTAGGATCAAACTGGCATTGTCCACAAGCGACGCTATTTAGTTAAATCCTCCTAAATTTATTAATTTTAATTTCGAATTGACTTCTACTATGAATCCAAATGGCGTCATGCATGAGCGACGTGATCCAACGAATCTCAAGAGAAAAATCAATAAAAATTAATTAATGATTAAACATCAGACTATTCTGGGGCATTATCATTGTGACATGAAATTTACTCAATATGATATTAAAATTAGCGTGTCTATAGCTGCCCCACCTTGGCATTGGCTTTGCAAGGGAATGAGATGTACTGAAAAGGTGATGTCAAGGTGTGATGAGACACGCTCTCAACATTACATGATGGGAATCTTTCTCAAAACAATCAGTGAAGATAACTCGAGAATATCGATGGAATCAATCTTGTCTAGATGAAGGAAACAAAGGAAACAAAAGGTCGATCAACTTCCGTGATTGGGAAGTACTGTAGGTTACAAACCTTACATGTTTCGTCATGAAGAGCGGTTACCAGCCAATGTGGAAATGCTACAACTATGACGGGTCTTAAGAGGAAACAAGAAATGTTGGGTGAGAAATCCAAGAAAGGATACAATTCCAAGGATATCTTCAAGTGAACCTCAAAGATAATCGAGATACTCAATTCAGAATAGAATATTTCATATCACGTTAGGATTTATTGGATCAATAGTCTGAAATTTAATCAAGAATTAATTCTTATCACAATTATATCAAAGTCCTACATGATGCATGCTGGACTAAAAGAAAAATATAAAATAAAATAAACTATAAATTAATCAAGGATAATATTGTTAACTCATCATCAATGAGTCAAGATACCGATTCTTGCAATTCAGTGTTAAGCCGAAGCTTGTTTATCTACGCACCGTTTCACAAAAGCGGAACCATCGTCCCCATTAATTAACAACCTAACGGCCTGTCCGTGCGATTAAAAATTCTCTGACATTATCACTGTTTTTTTTGGAGGGGAACTCCAATTCTAGTTTCATCAAAATTACAAGGTCCTTGATATGTCTAATAAATATTTATCATATAGTAATGCTAATGCGAATCAATTACATAAAAGAATACAGGGTAATGATAACCGTCTTTTTAGTCACAGCTGGGACTCATAAACTTCCCATAGTGGGACCTTAGTGAAATTCTTAGCATCATTTTCACTTCTTTGCTATTTTCTACACTCAGAATTTCATCAGTAATTTCAAGCAAATTAAATATCATGTAATTATTGATTTTCGGAAAAATAACAGAAATTCTAAAAACTCATCAAATAGCATCGCTGTTCACAGACGTCATTTAAATGATGTCGCTCCGTCCAGACGCCATTTAAGTTACAGAAATTGTTCTCTGTTCTGACTCCAATCTGAACTCTGCTTGCCTTAATGCACATCCTTCTTCCAATTCGGAAAGGGCTTCCTAATCCTGCAAATCACTCTATAAAACTTTCCTCTCTTCATATCAAAGCATTACAATATGCAATCAAGAGGGGAAGGTAAAGGATTCTCTCCAAAGCTCAAGAGAAAGAGGGGAAAAATAAGAAGAAGTCAAGGAAATCAATTCAAGGAGGATGAGTTCTTCACAAGATTCTTTAAATAAGTGGATGAGAAAGGCGACTGAAAAGCTTTCTGAGGTAAAAGACCATTTAAGTAGGCGAGATTCAAACTTACAAGTAAGCTAGTATCTCCTCTAATCAAATTTTTCTATGTAATTCTCTACATATTCTCCATATTCCAATTCTTCATGGGCATAATAGAACTATTCCAATTTCTTTCTTTATCTAGGGATATCCTTTCTTTCCTAGTCCAATGAGATTTTCTTCACTTCCATAGGTCCAAAAGCTAGTTAACAATATCAATCTTTCCATGCAATCTTATATATCCAAGTGGCATATCCAAAGATTGGTTATTCATGCCGAACATTACAAGAGCACAAGCATGAATTGGGCTACAATGGGAGCTTTGATCGAACTATGGCATCTACAAACTCATACTTTTCTCTTTGCCACGTTCGAAGCCACCATCCTCTTAGAAGAAGTTAAACTCTTATTGGGTCTTCCTAAGCCTAAGGTTAACAATGATGAACCTGATTTGAGTGAGATGATATTCATGAGGGAAAGAATCACAGGTCAACAATTATTGGAAAAGATTATGAAGAATCCAAAGGAAATTCAAGGCTGTCTTACAAAGAAGGAAATCAATTTTGCTAAATTAGTTGAATAGACTCTAAAGAAGATAGTAGACTTTAAGGATGAAGATACATAGAACGTGACGAAGGCGTTCACCATGTGCTTAGTTGGAACTCTACTATTCCCTGCTCAAGATAATGTTCTAGAAGATGATCAAATCAGCCAATCAATGGGATTTTCAGAGGGAAGCAGATTAGCACAGCAGTTCTAGCCTACCTCTACAGTGGGCTTTCTGCAGCTTCTACAGGTCAACCTCCTTATGGCTGCATGCTCCTCTTAGCTCTGTGGGTGAAATTCCACTTCAAGTTCAACCATAACGAAGAAGAAGCTCCAAGAATATCCCAAATGTACTAGCGTAGCTCTATCTTCCATATTGCCAACATTGTGAAGTTCAATGACAACATGACCAATCGAGTGCCCATCCTCAAGACTCGAGCTGACTAGCACGCTTATTTCAAGACTATGTCCAGAACTAGATTTGAATCTATACCACTTGCTCTCATGGAAAAAGCAGTTCGAGTGCGCCATGGTGCCGACATAGAGCTCCGATTGATCAGGGCAATCGAGTTCATTCTCTATAATCCACATCGTTGTCAACCTCAACTTGGCATGCCTTGCTATGAATTTTCAGAAATATCTTCTCTTTCTCCAATCAAGAAGCGGGCATTAGGAACTGATGAAGATTTCGAGGCAACAAAACTTATTGCAACTTTTTGGAATATCGGATTCACCTGTTGTGTAAAAACTCCTCATGAAGCCAATAAAGAACTGTGGAAATCATATGTAAAGGAGCTGAAGAAAATTCGTCCTTGAAAGCTCTTCGTCCTTATCTTCTAGTTTGATGTATTTTTTATTTTATTTTCATCAAAGAAATCATTCCTTAATACAATAGAAATCCTCCTTTAATGCTTTACAATTTTTCTGTAATTTTTTCTTAAATGAAACTGTGATTTTTCCTTAAAATATGAAGGTTTGGGTTCAATTAATTTAAATCGTGTCGACTCAGAGAGACGCTTTTCAATATTAATCAATTTCCAAATATAAAAATCTATCTTCAAAAGAAACCTAAATCACGTCCGGTCAGAAAGACGTCTTTCCATTCTCTCTCTCCTATTTTCTAGAGATTTTTAGCAATCAATCTACTGAATAGCATCCTTCTTCAAAGACACGAATCATAATTCTTTCAAATTTCCCGTGGTACGGCCCTAACCATAAGAGGCGGTAAAATCCAAAAGGCGTTGCCCCCAAGAGACGCGTTTCACAAAATTCAAAAATCTTCTATTGTTGCCTCAGTTTGTGAGCCACTGAATGGCGTCACTGTTTCCAGATGCGATTTAATCAATTCTAACAGGGTCTCGTGAGCCCGAGCTTCTTCTCCCCTTATTCACTTTAACTCTTTCTGTCTCATCCCTTCTCCTTGCTCTCCGACGAACAGTGGGCGACTCTAGCCGTTCTCCTTCTTCTCCGGCCATCTCCCTTAACTCCGGCAACTTCTCCGACTCCGGTGAGCTTTCTCTTTCTCTCTTAAGATCTCTCTCATCTCCATCCGAGCTCTCTCTCTTCTATCCGAATCCCTCTTCTCTCTCACCCTCTCTCACAACCCCATGGAATCCGGTGGAAGCTCGAGCGGCTATGGGAAGCACCGGCGGCTTACTCCATTAGTGGCATGGGCGGAGGCGTCTGAAAAAGCTTCTCTCGAGGCAATGGTTCTAGCGGAGGCGGTGGCGTTCATGGAAGCTGAAGAAGCCCCTCCCGTGGCTCAGGAGGGCAAGGAAGCGGCGGTACCAGCCGAGGAGGCAGGCCCACATTTGGTAAGCCTCGAAAACACTATATTTAATGTGTTAGATCTCAATTTTAGGGGGAAAAGAGAGACTCGGCCACAGGTTCTCGAATCTGTGGCCGAAAGGCGTCTGGGGACAGGGAAGCCTTTTGAAACGCATCCCTGTACCAAGACGCAATTCAAAAACAATGACAATTATTTCAGAAATTGATTATTAATGCCTTGACAATGAATTTCATGATTTATTTGAAAATTGCAGGGGACAATGAGGACCAGGATCTCATGGGACCTGGTAGTAGCGGCGTATAGGGGTCTCCCAGATTTTCAGAAGGCACGACTAGCGGAGATGGGGTTTAGAGAGATATTAGAGATCGAGCCATTTTGGATCGACCTGGTGCTACTCCAGGTGCTAAGGGAGCAATGGCATGCTGAGAGCAGGGCATTTCTAATGCCATGGGGACAGATGGTCCCCAGTCTCGAGGACGTATGTAGGATCACCAGCCTTCGGGTGGATGGCCACGTTGTGAGCGGGATCATGCATTTCGATTATAGAGAGCTTGCTTAGGAGCTACTAGATTTAGAGTGCACGGGGCCGGAAGGCCGAGAGTCTCGAACCCTTGCGAGGGTCGCTGTAGAGAGATCTTTAGGTTTAGTAGAATTGAGGCAGCAGATGGATGAGTCTAGGGAGAAGTTCAGAGAGAGACTAGCCCGAGTGTCCAGTGAGGTGTACTGCTAGGATCTGAGTGACAGGGCTAGTGCTGATAGGGACCTCAGGAGGTTCTTGGTTTTCTTCTTTGGTAGGCTCTTTTTCGGGACCAAGGGAGATTATATCCACTATCGCTTCTTGACCCTTCTTACCGATATAGACCACTTAGGTGAGTATGCCTGGGGTGCGGCCCTTCTGGCCCACCTCCTCACTGACCTTTCTGCTGTTACGCCTGATCGGGAGACCACTATCAGCGGCTTTGTGTCGTTCCTTTAGGTATTTAGTTCATTTTATGTTTGTTTCATTAAATGTTTATGATACAACGCATGCAATGCATTTGATTTTCATGATTCTACCCTATATGTTCTTGTATGCAGGTGTGGAGCCATTATTACTTTCCTCTATGCCGAGCGAGACCATCAAAGCAACTGGCGACAGTTCCACTTGCCGGGTGTTGGCGTCCGGTTGTGGATACAGCGCCGCAACACCATCAATTGACGGCCCTCCTCCGTCAGTTCCTTGACTACTCGGAGCTTTTGGTAAGTTTTTAATCCCTCTTTTATTAAATACTTAACATGTTTGTTTAAATGAAATATGTTGATTGTAGCAGTTAAAATATCTTATGGAATGTTTGTCCAATATTTTGATTAAATGTTTGATTAGAGGTTTAGTTAAATACTTGGTTATTTATTGAATATTTTCAATATTGTATCTTTTCAGGAATGCTTAAATGTCTTATTAAATGCTTATTTAGTTATTTATTTATTTGTTTAACTATGCAATGCAACTAACCTCTATGAATGCAAGTTATCTGGCATCCATATCTGGATATGGAGGATGCTGGACAGCCATGGGTGGAGCAAGGGCGAGGACGATTTGGGCATCAAGTTTGGGTTCATTGCCTGAACTAGATTGCCCTGCTATACCTGAAGCTAGTGATGATGACTTTAGGATTGCATCAGGAGTGGGTAGAGGAGGAGATCCCCGAGGGGATCGAGAGGATGATGCGGGGAAAATAGGCCTGCACTGACTGGAAGGAGAAGTTTTCGGACCAGCACGAGGACTGGTTCAGGTACGGAGTCCCCGTAAAGTCGCAGACGGTGAACATGATGCTTACCTGTAGTGCTACCGGGCCCACTACGGGGCCCATCTCCAACTACTCCGCCCTCTCGATGTAAGTATTATGATATGCATGCTCATGAATACGTCTTTCATTTTGTTAATTATCTTGCTTATATTTGTAAATGTATGACATGTTATGAAAAATGCTGGATGCACGGGATGCTACCATCATCACACCCCGTGGCCACCTTAAGGATGCCGAGGCCCAATTAGAGCAGGTCCAGAAAGAGTTGGATGAACTGATAAGTGTATCATGCATGAATGACATATGCATCATGAATGCTTCCTTTTATTCTTAATCTATTTTGACATTTGCACACTGACGGTGACCTCCTCTTGTTATAGTGTGCTGCTTATACTCATGCGGCAACCCCCTCATCTTCCACTGCTGCTGGTCCTTCTTCCTCTTCTGCTGTCTATGAGGCCACCATGGCTGACTTGTGGAACTAGTTGGCCCTAGCCATCCACCGAGCCACTCAGGCTGAGGATGATGCTGCTGCTCGGGTAAATCTTTGACTTGTTTCTTGTATGATGGCATGCGCTTGTCTGCTTGCTTGATTAGTTGACTGATAGTGTCTTCTACTGCAGGTTCAAGAGCTTTGCGTGGCTCTTGGAGAGAGAGATGCTGAGTTGGCACAGGCTCGCGGTTCAGCAGCCCAAGTTGCTGAGCTGGAGGAGCAACTGGCAAGGCTCTCCATGGGTGATCTTCCTCGCGAGCTTGCACAACTCCAGGTACGAATGGAGATCCTGACTGAGGAGAGAGACTGCGATCGGTCCCGATTGGAGAGTCTCTAGGGACGATTATCAGTGGCGGAGCACGAGCGCCAGAGCATAGAGGCTCGATACCAGCATGCGCGGCAGCGGGCGTTGGAGCGAGGACAGGAGAGTGCTTTCACCACCAGCGTAGTAGTATCCTCCAGCCAGGCTGGGCTGAGCATCATGGGATCACCACCGCCACCAGCACGAGGATCGGACTTTCAGGATGAGGCGTAGAGCCAGTTGGACGAGGGAGCGGGGGAGAGCCAGCCGTGATGGCTGTCATCATGTATTTTCTTCTCATTTTGAAGTCTTGTAGATGGACTTTCATCTTGTACACAAACTTTTCTGATATATAAATAGAGTTTCTTCATCCTTTAGTTGCCTTTTGCACTTTTCTCTATTGGCTTTCTCTTCATTCCTACATGCGGCTTGAACAAACAAATTAAATATCTATTCAAGCTTAGCCCCTTGCCCAGTTAAGAAACCAGCTACTTGATCCCATCCTTGGTAGAAGGGTCAAGGGGCGAAAACTTTATTTAATGAAGGCAAATAAAGATAATTAAAAGGAAGTAAAATGCAACATGCAAGCATGCAGATGCTCATTGAAAAATAAAAAGGATGCAACACATATGATGCGACAAACAAATGCTAATTGAAATATATATTTGTTTTGAAATGCAATTTTAGAAATATCCAATTTTTTTGGGGTTTTGCCATATTCAATTTTTTTTTTTGTAGTTTTGAAATATTCAATTTTTTTAGTTTTGAAATATTCAATTTTTTTTATTTTTGAAATATTCAATTTTTTTTGTGGTTTTGAAATATTCGACTAATCTAAGGACCAGCATGGTACTTGGATCAAAAGAGTAGATTCATTGTGCTTAAAATATGTTTGTAATCGTGATTCCACTCGATGGTCCGACCCTTAGTCAACTTCGGTTATTCCTCAAATTTGGAGTACACCTCTTTAGAATGAAGGGAAGAATTGGTCTAGAAAGCCCGCGAGAGGGTTTCGAAGACTCAGAAAGATGTCCTTCCTTTACCCTATTATCCATTGGGGTTCGGTCATTTTTAATTTTACGGGATATTTAACGATCTTACGCTCCCTTTTCATTTGATTTTGTGGCCTTTTGAGGTAACGTTTGTAATGTTGCGCAACTTTTTGCTTCAGTTGGCTTTTTGCCTTTTGCTTTTTATGGGGCGGATCTCCCCCCTTTTTTTTTTACGGCCTCCTACTAAGATGGCAGGTATTTTTCGTAGTCTATTCTAAGCCTTGTTCCGTCATCGTGGGCCGAGAGTAAAACAAAAGTTTTCTTTTGAAAAGAATGAGTTGTACATTTCCACTATTCGTTAAGCTTTTGGTGTTCGTCGGGCTTCACATCTCTTGTTACTCACGAACCAAACGTGTTTGTGTGCAATAATGCGTTTGAATTAGATTACCAAAGACTAATAAGGGAATTTGAGTTTTCAAATTTTCCAACTCTACTGGTCCTTGCACCATGTTGATCGCTTAAACTAAGGGTAGTACTTCTTAAGATACAGACCGTTCCATGGGTGAGTTAACTCTTGTCCTTCTGTATTAACTAAACGATAGGCGTTACTAGGGAAAGCATGCGATATGAGATATGGTCCTTCCCAGTTGGGTTAAAGCTTAGAACACGGACCACCAAGTTTTACAAAGATTCTTTTTACAACTATTTCACCAACTTTAAACTTTCGTTCAGTGACTTTCTTTTGATAAAAACGTGCTAATATGTTCTGATATACTCATGCATGATTAGTAGCTAACCATCTTTTCTCATCTAAAAATTCTAGCTGAGCGAGGAGTGCAGAGCGATGCTCATCAATGGAAAATTCCTTGCATAGTTGTACTCTTAATGATGGAATGAGGACTTCGTATAGAACTACCGCCTCCATTCCAAATGTCAAAGAATAAGGAGTCTGCCCAGTGGGTGTGCGGATTGAAGTTCGGTATGCTCATAGAGCGTCAATTAATTTTTCTGGCAGTCCGAGAATTTATTAGACGTATACATTTTCTTGATAATTTTTATCAAAGTCTTGTTGGTTGCCTCTGCTTGGCCATTGCCTTGAGGATAATAAGGAGATGAATGATGCAATGCAATTTTATACCTATTGCAGAGATCCGTTAATTCTTGTGATATAAACTGCGGTCCATTGTCAGTGACAATAGTGCTTGGAATTCCGAACCTGGTGATGATGTTCCTCATGATGAACTTGTAGACTGTTGACGCTTTGATTTCTATGTACACTTCGGCTTCTGCCCACTTGGTGAAATATTCTGTTGCCGTAAGAATAAAAGATTTTTGCTTGGTGGTGGAATCAGGATTACTAAGGGATCCAATGATGTCAAATGCCCACATGGAGAAAGGCCATAGGGATGAAACATGATGGAGTGAAGATGCGGGAGAATGGATCTTATCGGCATAAAGTTGACACTTAGCACACCTACGAACATATCCTACACAATCTCTTTCCATGGTTGGCCAATAATTGTTAGTCTTAGGTGGCCTACAAGCCAATCTGACTTTGTAATCTCCTTCATTTCTTAATATAATGGCATAATATTCATTGTCTGTAAATCGTATTAATTATCGTCTCATAATGAAGTCCGTGAATATCTGCGATAGTGATCAGATTATGATGAGATCATACTAATGAGACTGATCACTTAAACACACATATTCTTAATCGTTCCTAGTCAGAGGATATTCGAGAAGGACATCGGATATCTGGTTAGACTAGTACAGATTACTCCTGCTCATGCGATGAGGGTGACTGATCTCATAAGTGACTTGTGTGGAGACACTAAGGCGAGTCTGTAGGTGCTCATTGGAGAATGAGTTCACTGAACTGATCCGATTGAATCGCTGGATGGTACTGTACCTCACTGTCAATCAGCTTGATTCTATTGTCGCAGTTGCGTGGATGGTCCTCGGACCTGAGACACCAAGGACACCTTGGCGGTGGACTTCTGTGCTTTGACCTTGGTTTATGAATCTCTAACCACGGGATTCTAAACAGCCAAGGATTGGGTACATCCGAATACTGTCGAAGGGAATTGTGTGGCAATAAGGAATCATTCGCTCCTGGTACTTAGAGAGAGAATGCTCTAGGAAGGATGCGCAGAAGTCCCTGGCCAGGGCAGACGATAATATCGGGAAAAGAGTTTTCCGATATTCGTCAGCGGCATCCAAGCCAAGTGAGTCGACCGGTTAGGGTTTGACAGCACGCCATATCCTGAGTTGACTCGAGAGCATTGTACGAATGAAGGATTATATCCACGCGGTAACTGTCGACGAAAAGGTTCCAAGAGTGGGTTGCTTAACCCTGATACCTTCCGGGTTCACGCGGTGTTGCTTGGCACCCAACGTGATCGGAAACCCGGTCGAATTCAATGTGCGACATCAATTCGATTGATTAATTAATTAATAAAGGGTTATTAATTGATTAATAAATCCATTGAGAAGTCACTGGGCTTATTGGGCTATTAACCGAACTAGTAATTGGGCCTAGAGGGTTACACGCAAATGATTCTCAAGGCGATGGATAAATAAGTGGGTTTTTATACAAACCGGGAGTTTTTATGAAAAACCACGCGGTTAGTATAAAATATAGCTAACGGGCTGAGTAGGCCAAGCTGCTACTAACCCTAGCCGCCCCCTCCTTTGTTTCTCTCTCTCTCTGGCGTCCCAGACAGATCTGGATCTGCTCCGCCGCTTCTCCGACTCCCGTTCGATGGGAAATCGTCTGCGCATTGCGGTGATCGTTGCGGCGACCGGCGGAGGTTTCATGGGACGCGAAGAATGAAGAACGCGAGGATATCCGTCGCGAGGAGGATCGCGTGGACTCCGCTAGAGGTCGGGCGCTTGCACGGCTTGCGGTGTCACACCGACAGAACCGAACGGTTGCGGATTCGAATCCGCACACGGTAAGACTTCGATAATCGGATTATCGTAATTTTAGATTTTTTGAAACGGGAACGGATCTTCGTTTTTATTTTATTTCCGCTGCACGAGAGATCCAGAGAAACACAAGAACCTAACAGTGGTATCAAAGCTAGGTTCCACTATTTCTCGTCCCGTTTTGGGTTCCAAAATTAATTTTTTTCATGTTTTATTCCATGTCGTATGTTCGATTATTTCCAAGATCTGTGTTCATACGATGAACACATATTAATATGATTAATATTCTGCAATTTTCGAAAAAAAATTTGTTGTTTATTTGTGTTCTTCATTGGACGAAGAATAGGTGTTTTCGATGGGTTCGTTCGGGCTTCCCAAGTGTTGGGATGGAGGACCGGTCCCCGAATTGTCTGGAGAACGTCACGTGGCCATTACTGGGCTCCTCATGGACGCCGGAGAGGCTGTGTGGGGCAGTTGGAGGTGGCCGGTTGGAGGGGATCTTCCTCTTCTTCCTCCATCTCCACGGTTTCTACAATAACCAGAAAAATAAAGGGACTCAAAGGGGCTAGGCGGTTGGAAGTCTGGTGCCACCAGCGAGCCCACCGGCGCTGGGGCCGTCGCCGGCAGGGCCAGGCAGCGCCGGTGTGGCCGGTCCGACTGCCGGCGACCCCCTGCAACCCTCCTCCCCGCCGCCATTACACCTTGCAAGGGCTAAGGCTTGATTGGCAGGAAGGGAGGCCTATCGGGCCTTCTTCTTTGGTGGACTTGACGGGCCCAACCTGCTGGTTCCTGGTCCGAACCAGGTCCAACAGGGTTCGAACCAGCCCTCCCCTCAAAGGGAGCTTGGGTCCGAACCAGGGTCCTGTGACCTTATTCATTTGAGATTAATATTTTCCCCATATTAAACCCCAAATTAAACCTAATGACCCAATACTAATATAATTAAATCTTAAATTTGAAATTCCAAAGTGTTTTTGAGAATTAATTTTTTTTCTAATATTATTGAGTTGGGTTGTTTTTTATTTTGAATCATATTTAATTAAATTTTAGATGTTAGATAATTAGAGTTAATTATTAGTTTAATTGTTACATTAATAATTTACTTTAATTTAACTAATTTAAGAGTTAAATTAGTGTTTAATAATTATTTGTCTAATTGTTAGATTATTAATTATTAATTAATCTAATTGTTAATTAGTTATTAATTTAAGTGTTAAGTTAATAATTAATTCTAAATGACTAATTTAAAAGTTAAATTAGTAGTCCTTAATTAATTATTGTTAGTTATTAATTTAATAGTTAAATCAATAATAACTTTAATTAATTAATCTAAGAGTTAGATTAGTTAGTTATTAATTAGTTAGTGTTTATTATTAGTTTAAGAGTTAAATTAATAATTAACATTAACTGACTAATCTAAGTATTAGCAATTAATAATTAATAATAGTTGATTACTAATTTAAGTGTTAAATTATTAATTAACTTTGATGGACTAGTTTAAGAGTTAGATTAGTTATTAATAGTGTAATTATTAGATTATTAATGTGATTTAATCTAAGTGTTAGATTATTTAATTATTAGAATTATTCTAATGGCATGGAATAATATGGAAATTATTAATTTGGAGTGTGTGCACATATGATGTGTGTTTTGATGTTTTTAAATTTGATTTAATTGCATGTTAAATTAATTAAAAGTATTTTTCAAAATTCAAACACCAATTTTAATTGGATCCCAACTTTTTGAAAGCTAAAATTATATATTTTGAAAACTCTTTTATTTTAGCCATGTGATGTGCTGAATCATGTGTGGGACGTTTAAAACACACCGTGGTCATGGATATGCACTTATTTAATTATTCTTGAGATGAATGATGTGTTTGTGTGGCTCGTGGATGAATGATGGATCTTTATTAAATTGTTAATAAATAGAGATTTGCGTATCTCTCCCTCTCTCATACTCCGATGTATTTCTACCTCCCTCTCTCTTGTACTCGCTATAAGGCCTTCTTCAATTTACCTGTAAATTTTAGAATTTATTGTAATATGATCGAGGCAACTGAGGAAGGAGCGAGGACGATCCACAGATGCAACCAGGAAGGCGATATGATGGAGATCTCTTGCCTATGTGTTTGCAGATTATCTAATATAATTGTTGTGTTAGATTGTGTGTGCGTTTGATTGTTGGCTCCAGTCAAACCCACTGTGTTATCCATGACCGCACTAGACATGTATGTGATGCATTGTTTTCTTTTGATTATGAATCAAAGCAGGTATAGTATTTAGTAAATATATACAATATATTTATATACTATCACCTAGGAGAAACTAAGATAAAAGTTATCTAAATACCCTCATCTAAACTCTAAGCCGTAACGCGAGTAGTTAAGAACTTATCGCGTGGTCCACCATCGTTATAGTCATAGGATTCGAATCACTTTAGGCAGGTTTGTTGTGCTATCCACAAGGCCTATTTAATTGGGAGGAGAAACTGTGGCTATGGCATTAGATGCCTATATGATCAGTGTAGAGGAACCATGTAGCTTTGTTGTGCTATCCACAAGGGCTGCATGCAAATCTATGCTCGTCGCGTAACGATGGTTAGCTTAGACCATAATTAGTGGTTTGTTGTGCTATCCACAAGACCATTAAATCTCTGGGGACCGAAGCTATGACCAGATATTGCAAGGAGTTGCAAGTCCCACGAGTTAGGTGCTCTTTGATTGTATTACAGTTTGTTGTGATATCCACAAGGCTGTATTGCAAGTCATTGATATTCTGATCCCCACTAGGAGACTGTCGGCGTCTCTCGTTCTGTATAACTGAGGGTTATACAGTCCGTCAAAAATTAGTAGGAGTTAAACTTGAACAAAAGACCATGTCTTGTTTTATTTTTTAATAATTGAACATCTGCTAAATAGATTTTTATTATCTCTTGTAGGGAATTATGTCGTTGAATAACCCACTCCGCGGCATACTTAATGCCCTTTTGACTTACCTGATCTACTCGGATTGGCTCAGACACTTGAAGAATGTCTTCAGATCTGAGCAGATTGCCTAGACTCTTGATGTTGATTATCCTGCTGAATCGATATTAGATGCCTCTGAGACAGAGATGATCGCATACGATAAAAGATCGAAGGACAAAGGCAAAAGAGTAGTAAAGGGTGACTGCTTCTACTGTAAGCAGTATGGTCACTAGAAGAGGAACTGCAAAGAGTTCCTTAACGATAAAGCTCATGGAAAGGTGAAGCTATATGAAGCTTCAGATATCTATATGATAGATATCAACTTATCAGTTAGAGATTCCATATCTTGGGTATTGGATACCGGATGTGCTTCTCATATCTGTCATGATGCGCAGATGTTGACAAGTAAGCACAAGCTGAGACAAGGCGAGGTGGAATTGAGGCTAGGAAACGGCGCAAAAGTTGCGGCGATTGCTGTTGGGACAGCAAACCTCAGGCTTCCATCAGGAGATGCCTTACTATTAGAAGATTGTAATTATGTTCCTAGCATAATAAAGAACATCATATCAATATCTTGTTTGGACAAGATAGGATATAGGTTGACTATTGAAAATAGAAGTTGTTCGATTTATTATGGTAATAAATCAATAGCTTCGACATCTTTAGTCAACGGTCTATATCTTTTAGATGTTTCTTATTATAATCTTCATATTGACAATTCTCTTAAGAAGAGAAAGAATTGTGTGAACCAAGCCTACATGTGGCATTGTAGACTTGGACACATTGGAGAAAGCAGGCTGCAAAAGTTACACCGACATAGTTATTTAACATCATTCGATTATGGATAGTTTGCTACATGTGAATCCTACCTTATGGGAAAGATGGCAAAATCTCCATTTACTGGACATGGAGAACGTGCCAAGGACATTCTGGAGCTAATACATTCGGATGTATGTGGTCCAATATCCACCTAAGCCAAAGGTGGCTTTTCATACTTCATCACGTGCACCGATGACTTCTCAAGATTCGGCTATGTGTACTTAATGAAGTACAAGTCGGAAGCATTTGAGAAGTTCAAGGAGTTCAAGAATGAGGTAGGGAAGCAGTTAGGAAAGAGTATTAAAGCTCTTCGATCAGATCGAGGAGGAGAATACTTGAGTACTAATTTCACACAATTCTTAAAAGATAATGGTATCCTTTCTCAGCTAACCCCTCCATATACACCACAGATGAATGGTGTATTAGAAAGGATGAATCGCACCTTGTTGGACATGGTGCGATCTATGATGAGCTTTCCGGGATTACCAGCGTCCCTCTGGGGTATGCTCTAGAGTCAGCAACATACCTACTAAACAGAGTATCCAGCAAGTCTGTGGCCTCTACTCCATATGAGATATGGAAAGGTAGGAAACCAGAATTTAAACATGTTAAAGTCTGGGGTTGTCCTACTCATGTAAAGAGGCATGATCCAGACAAGCTGGAATCACGAACTGATAAACGCAGGTTTGTGGGATATCCAAAAGAAACCTTTGGATATTAGTTTTACTATCATGGTGAACAAAAGGTGTTTGTCGCCAAGAAAGCTATATTCCTGGAAGAGGAATACCTTCTCCAGGAAGACAGTGGGAGTAAAATAGTACTGGAAGAGGTTCCAGATCCCCAAACAGCTGCGTTATCATCAGATGAGATATCAGTTCATGAATCTGTTCAGGTACGCACAGATGAGCTTCGAAGATCTGGTAGATTACCTAGACCACCCGAACGATATGTGGAACATATCGCTAGGAATGAGTCTAAGGTAGAATATAATGAGGATGATGATCCTAAAACCTACCAGGAGGCCATAGAAGGCCCAGAAGCTGGGAAATGGCGAGAAGCCATGAACTCAGAAATCCAGTCCATGTACACCAACCAAGTTTGGAACTTGGAGGACTTGCCCGAGGGTATTGTACCCATCGGATGCAAGTGGATCTTTAAGAGAAAGATCGGTGCTGATGGACGGATCGATACTTATAAGGCAAGGTTGGTGGCAAAGGGATATCGTCAAAGGCAAGGAATTGACTATGACGAGACTTTCTCACTAGTTGCCATGATAAAATCGATCAGAGTTCTACTCGCCATTGCTGCACATTTTGATTATGAGATCTGGCAGATGAATGTGAAGACAGCCTTCCTCAATGGTAACCTTGAGGAAGAGGTGTATATGATAAACCAGAAGGGTTCACATCCAAAGAATCTCCAGATAAAGTGTGTAAGCTTCGGAGGTCCATTTATAGACTGAAGCAAGTTTCCCGGAGTTGGAACATAAGATTTGACGAGGCTGCCAAGTCTTATAACTTTATTAAGAATGAAGATGAGCCTTGTGTGTACAAGAAGACTAGTGGGAGCGCAGTCACCTTCTTAGTTCTTTACGTAGACGACATACTACTCATTGGGAATGATGTAGCTATGATGTCATCGGTAAAGATCTGGCTGTCGAAAAACTTCTCCATAAAGGATTTGGGAGAAGCATCCTACGTATTGGGAATACGGATCTATAGAGATAGATCAAAGAGGATACTTGGAATGACCCAATCCTTGTACATAGATACTATAGTCAAAAGGTTAGGCATGGAAAATTCCAAGAGAGGTCTCATACCGACGAGACATGGAATTAATCTCTCAAAGGAGCAGTCTCATAAGACTCCTGATGAGAGGGCACTCATGGATAGAGTACCCTATGCCTCTGCCATAGGATCTATCATGTATGTCATGCTATGTACACGGCTTGATGTTGCATATGCTCTAAGTGTTACGAGCAGATTTCAAGCTGATCCAGGTGAAGAGTACTGGAAGGCTGTGAAATGTATCCTTAAGTACTTGAGAAGAGCTAAGGATATGTTTCTATTATATGGAGGAGGTGACTTGAAACTACGAGACTTTTCTGACTCGAGTTTCAAGTCAGATCCAGATGATAGCAAGTCTACATCTGGATTCGTGTTTACTTTGAACGGAGGCGCAGTGTGCTAGAAGAGTTCCAAGCAAGCAACCACTCCAGATTCGACGACTGAAGCTGAGTACATCTCTGCAACTGAAGCCGCCAAGGAAGCAGTGTGGTTGAAGAAATTCATCACCGACCTCGGCGTAGATCCCAGCATCTCTGAACCTATTCCGCTGTTGTGCGACTACAATGGAGCGATTGCGCAAGCGAAAGAGCCGCGGTCTTATCAGAAATCGAAGCATATTCTTAGGCGCTTTCATCTTATCAGAGAGATCATATCCAGAGGAGATGTAGTGGTGGAAAGTGTTCCATCAGTCGACAATGTAGCAGATCCACTGACAAAGCCGTTGGCTCAAATTGTGTTTGAGCGTCACCTAGAGTCTATAGGCTTACTGTATAAAGGTGATTGGCTTTAGTCCAAGCGGGAGACTGTTAGTCTTAGGCGGCCTACAAGCCAATCTGACTTTGTAATTTTCTTCATTTCTTAATATAATGGCATAATATTCATTGTCTGTAAATCGTATTAATTATCGTCTCATAATGAAGTCCGTGAATATCTGCGATAGTTATCAGATTATGATGAGATCATACTAATGAGACTGATCACTTAAACACACATATTCTTAATCGTTTATAGTCGGAGGATATTCGAGAAGGACATCGGATATCTGGTTAGACTAGTACAGATTACTCCTGCTCATGCGATGAGGGTGACTGATCTCATAAGTGACTTGTGTGGAGACACTAAGGCGAGTCTGTAGGTGCTCATTGGAGAATGAGTTCACTGAACTGATCCGACTGAATCGCTGGATGGTACTGTACCTCACTGTCAACCAGCTTGATTCTATTGTCGCAGTTGCGTGGATGGTCCTCGGACCTGAGACACCAAGGACACCTTGGCGGTGGACTTCTGTGCTTTGACCTTGGTTTATGAATCTCTAACCACGGGATTCTAAACAGCCAAGGATTGGGTACATCCGAATACTGTCGAAGGGAATTGTGTGGCAATAAGGAATCATTCGCTCCTGGTACTTAGAGAGAGAATGCTCTAGGAAGGATGCGCAGAAGTCCCTGGCCAGGGCAGACGATAATATCGGGAAAAGAGTTTTCCGATATTCGTCAGCGGCATCCAAGCCAAGTGAGTCGACCGGTTAGGGTTTGACAGCACGCCATATCTTGAGTTGACTCGAGAGCATTGTACGAATGAAGGATTATATCCACGCGGTAACTGTCGGCGGAAAGGTTCCAAGAGTGGGTTGCTTAACCCCAATACCTTCTGGGTTCACGCGGTGTTGCTTGGCACCCAACGTGATCGAAAGTCCGGTCGAATTCGATGTGCGACATCAATTCGATTGATTAATTAATTAATAAAGGGTTATTAATTGATTAATAAAGCCATTGAGGAGTCACTGGGCTTATTGGGCTATTAACCGGACTGGTAATTGGGCCTAGAGGGTCACACGCAAATGATTCTCAAGGCGATGGATAAATAAGTGGGTTTTATACAAACTGGGGGTTTTTATGAAAAATCGCGCTTTAGTATAAAATATAGCGAACGGGCTGAGCAGGCCAAGCTGCTGCTAACCCTAGCCGCCCCCTTCTTTGTTTCTCTCTCTCTCTGGCGTCCCAGACATATCCGGATCTGCTCTACTGCTTCTCCGACTCCCGTTCGACGGGAAATCGTCTACGCGTTGCGGCGACCGGCTGAGGTTTCGTGGGCTACGAAGAACGAGGAACGCAAGGATATCCGTCGCACCGACGCTAGAAGCCGGGCGCTTGCGCGGCTTACTGTGTCGCACTGACGGAACCGAATGGTTGCGGATTCGAAATCCGCACACGGTAAGACTTCGATAATCCGATTATCGTAATTTTAGATTTTTCGAAACGAGAACGGATCTCAGTTTTTATTTTATTTCCGCTGCGCGGGAGATCCAGAGAAACATGAGAACCCAACAATAATATCCTTGTCTAAAGATTTTCTTTGATAGCATTTGTCCGTCAATTTGGCCACCACAAACTCCGGCATGAGCTCCTTCTATGATCTTCCAAAGCTCATCTTCATCCAGACATCTGAAGAGAACACCATCAAATACACGTTTATATAGAGTTCCTCTAACTAAGGTGTATCTCTGAGCAACTCTCCTTATAGCTCTTTTCTCCTCAGTAGTGGCCTCTGCAGGGTATGACTGATCTTTACAATACTTAGCAATCTCATAATACCATGGTTTATCCTCATCTTCCATTTCTTCTTGCCAATCCAACATCATAATTTCTCTCTTTTCTACAATATCCCCAGCTCTAACCTTCTTCAGCAGTTTCTCATTAACCTTAAGGAAGGAAGGGTCTTTCACGGCAGGAGAAAGACGCCTATAAACAATGATCGACTCCGATTGCTTGCTGATTGGTAAATTTAGAGAAGATGCGAGAAGAGCTAAAGCGTTAGCTAGAATGGTTGATTCTGAGGAACATGGACAAAGATCAGTTTGATGAAAAGCTTGGCATAAGCTGAAGTGAGTTCCTAATAGGGCTTAAGCTTGGGGTCAAGGGTGCGATACTTAGTAAGCACTTGGCGAAGAATTAGCTGACTATCACCCACAATTCTCAGTTTGGTGGCACTATAGAGATGAGCGACCTTGAGGCCAGCAAGGAGAGCCTCATATTCAGCTATGTTGTTGGTGACATAGAAATCAAGCTGAAAGGCTTGGGGAATGGTGACACCTTCAGGTGATACAAGAACAATGTCGATGCCCTTACCATGACAGTTTAGAGCTCCATCAAAATGCAGAGTCCATATATCATCATTGATTCTATCTATGGACATTAGTTCCTCATCCGGAAACTCCGATCGGACTAGATCAAATCGAGGAAGAGGGTGATGAGTAAGATGTTCTGCTATGGCATGACCTTTAATTGCTTTCTACTGAATGTAGGTGATATCAAATTGGGATAGAAAGCTCTGCCAACGTGCTAACCTATCAGTGAGGACGGATCTCTCAAGGAGAAACTTAATGGGATTCATCCTAGCAATGAGATGGACTTCATGAGACAAAAAATAATGAGCTTGTATCTTTATGTTTCGAGCTCGTTAATTGTAGCAGGCAATTTCGGGGACGAAATTCTTTTAAGGGGGGGAGAATGTAAGGACTAAGGTTTCGGATCCGGTTATCGGGTCAGTTTCTGGGTCGGATCCCCTGGTTTGGACCCTGAGGGGTCAGGGGAGTGCCAACTAAATGATGTCTAGGATGCACGACGCCTTTTGAATGGCATCTTGCTGGGTGGACGCCATTTAGCTTGGTTGCTGTTGTGCCACGTGGGTGCCACGTGGGCGGGCTTCGAGCCGCGAGAGTACGGTCCCTGTCGTGTCGTCTGAACTGCGTCCTTGATGGACGACGCCATTCAGAGTACGACCCTGGGTTGTCAGTGTACGACACTGGTCTTATCGTCTGAAAGGTGTCTTTTATAGGCGACGCGTTTCAGAGTCTATGTCAGTACGGCCCGTCATGTCAACTGATAGGCGTCCGCACCGTACGACGTGTTTTACCCAGTTTATGATTAACCCTGCGAACCCTCCTTCCTTTCCCTCATTTTCTCCTCCCTCTTCTCTTTCCTCTCTTCCCCGGTGGCTCTGGCGATCTCTCTTCCCCCTCCTTCTTGTCCTCCCACCATTTCATATCTCCCTTCACTCCATCGACCTCCTAACTCCCACCACTACCACCACCACCTCCTCCGCGGCGTTTTCTCTATGGACGGCGGTTGACGTCCCGGTGGAGTAACGACGTCCTCGGTAGTACCGGCGGCGGCGTAGGGGCGAGACGGGTTGGCAGCTTGGAGCTTGGAGGAGTTTGAGTAACCGGTAGGGTGACGATTCGCGCTGTATTTCATTAAAAACCATGTTTTCCTGCTTTGAAGCATGTATGTTTTCCCATTTTGGAGCATGTTTAGGGGTGTTTTTATGGTGAAAATGCTAAGTGCATGAAATGAGAAATTAGGTATTTTAATGGGTAGTTAGGTTCTCCTCCTTCCCCCCTATGTTTCATTGCCTCTTTTGTACGTTTTGGGGGAGAAATTCCAATTTGTGGATTGGGGGAACGGAAGGGAGAACCTGTCTGTCAGGACTAAATGGCGTCGAGGGATAGGGACGACTTTTATAAAGGCGGCTCCCACCCACGATGCGATTTTGCCCAATAATAGACTCTATCTCGGGACTGATAAGCGTCCAGAGATAGCGGCGCCTTTTTCAAAAGGCGACTTGCTTGAACGACGCATTTTAGTGGAAATTACCCCGTAGCTTGTCCCTGCTTCTGTCGCTATCAGGCGACGAGGGACAGCGACGCCTTTTCAAAAGGCGGCTACCTTTGGTGACGCGTTTTAGGCCATTTCCGAGGGCAAGATTTCATATGAACTAGTTTAGGAGGCTTGAATGGCGTCGACCTTGGGCGACGCGATTCAAGACAGAATCACACTAATTCATGTATTTAATATGTGTTACACTGTTAGATAGTTGGTTAATTGCATGTTTGAAACCGCACTCGAGGATGAGGATTTCTATGTGACCGGATCGTACCGTGTTATATTTCGTGCGACTGTGGACCTAGAGTGACAGTTGTAGTGCTTTGTCACCCTGTGTTGGTGTGGGTGGGACACAGCGCCGGTGGGAGCAGTGGCGGGGTGACGCCTAGTGAGAGAGGTGTTGGGATCCGGGCGGGACGTGAAGAACGTAGCGGAAACGACGAACAAAATTTTATCCCGCCCGATGCCCGTTGATCCGATTCGGAACAAAAAACTAAAATCGAAAACAACGGGAAATAATCTGATTACCGCGCGCGGATTCGAATCCGCTTCCGTCTCGATTCCATCGAGGCGATGCCGCGAGCCGCACACGCGTCCGGCCTCCAGCGGTATCCACGCGATCCTCCGCGGTGATTCATCCTCGATCCCTCTTTTGTATCAGCTCGCTCGCTGAAGATCCGTCACCGCAACGATTGCCGAAAACCCGCCGACGGGAATTCCCGACTTTCGGGAATCACGCGCGGCAGAGACGGAGACAGTTCCGGCGCCTCGAACGGGGCGCCTAGAATAGGAGAGAGAAAGGAGGGATGACGGCCAGCAAGGGAAAATCCTGGAGCTTGGCCCAAAGTTTCTCAACAACGTGTATATATATTAAGTCGACGCGACTTTTCACAAAAGTCCCCGAGTTAATATAAATCCCACTTATGTACCACCGACTGAGAATCTTATTGCGTGTGACCCTCTAGGCCCATTTACCAGTCCGGTTTTCAGCCTGTTAAGTCCAATAACTAGTTATTGACTTATTGTAATTAATTAATATCTAGATATTAACTAATTACTCAACCGAATTATCATCGCATGTAAATTCGGTCGGACTTTCGATCAAGTTGGGTGCCAAGCAACACCGCATGATCCCGGAAGGTAATGGGGTTTAGCAACCCACTCATGGAACCTGTCTGTCCACAGTTACCACGTGGTTATAATCCTTCGTTCGCACAATGCTCTTGAGTTAACCTAGGGTATGGTCAACTGTCAAACCCCTAGATGGTCAACTCACTTGAATCAGAGTCCGCTGTACAATATCCGAAAACCTATTTTCTGATATTGTTTCTGCTCTGGCCAGAGACTCCTGCGGATATATGCTAGAGCATTATCTCTCCAGTTACCTGAGAGCGAACGATCCTTTATTTAACACACAATCACCTTCGAAGGTCTTCCGCTGGACCCAATCCTTGACTATTAGAGATCCCGTAGATAGGGATTCGTAAGTCAAGGTCAAAGTCCAGAAGTCCACCGACAAGGTGTCTTTGGTATTTGAAGTCCAAGGATCAAATTACCATTCGGCGATTCATGTCGGATCAGTTCAGTGAACTCATTCTCCAATGAGCACCTACAGGTTTACCATTGTGTCTCCACACAAGTAACTAACGAGATCAGTCACCCTCATCACATGAGCTGGAATAACCTGTACTAGTCTAACCGGATGTTTGATGTCCTTCTTGTTAGTTTTAGGTGGCCTACAAGCCAATCTGACTATGTAAATCTCATTCATTTATTAATAAAATGGCATAATATTCATTATGTGTAAATCGCATTAATTATCGTTTCATAATGAAGTCCGTGAATATGTGCTATAGTGATCAGATTATGATGAGATCATACTAATGAGACTGATCACTTAAACACACATATTCTTAATTGTTCCTAGTCGGAGGATATCCGAGAAGGACATCGGATATCCGGTTAGACTAGTACAGATTACTCCTGCTCATATGATGAGGGTGACTGATCTCATAAGTCACTTGTGTAGAGACACTAAGGCGAATCTGTAGGTGCTCATTGGAGAATGAGTTCACTGAACTGATTCGACTGAATCGCTGGATGGTATTGTACCTCACTGTCAACCAGCTTGATTCTATTGTCGCAGTTGCGTGGATGGTCCTCGGACCTGAGACACCAAGGACATCTTGTCGGTGGACTTCTGTGCTTTGACCTTGGTTTACGAATCTCTAGCTACGGGATTCTAATACGCCAAGGATTGGGCATAGCGGAATATCGTCGAAGGGAATTGTGTGTCAATAAGGAATCATTCGCTCTCGGTACTTAGAGAGAGAATGCTCTAGGAAGGATGCGCGAAAGTCCCTGGCCAGGGCGGACGATAATATCGGGAAAGGAGTTTTCCGATATTCATCAGCGGCATCCAATCCAAATGAGTCGACTGGTTAGGGTTTGACAGCTCGACATGCCCTGAGTTGACTCTAGAGCATTGTACGAATGAAGGATTATATCCACGCGGTAACTGTCGGCGGAAAGGTTCCAAGGGTGGGTTACTTAACCCCAATACCTTCCGGGTTCACGCGGTGTTGCTTGACACCCAACGTGATCGGAGGCCCGGTGGAATTCGATGTGCGACATCAATTCGATTGATTAATTAATTAATAAAGGGTTATTAATTGATTAATAAAGCCAATGAGGAGTCACTGGGCTTGTTGGGCCATTAACTGTACTGGTACTTGGGCCTAGAGGGTCACACGCAAATGATTCTCAAGGCGATGGATAAATAAGTGGGTTTTATATAAACTGGGCGTTTTTATGAAAAACCGCGCGGTTAGTATAAAACATAGCGAATGGGCTGAGCAGGCCAAGATGCTGCTAACCCTAGCCGCCCCTCCTCAGTTTCTCTCTCTCTCTGGCGTCCAGACAGATCCAGATCTGCTCCGCCGCTTCTCCGAATCCCGTTCGATGGGAAATTGTCCGCGCGTTGCGGCGACCGGCGTAGGTTTCGTGGGCTGCAAAGAACGAGGAATGCGAGCATATCCGTTGCGGGGAGGATCGCGTGGACTTCGCTAGAGGCCGGGCGCTTGCGCGGCTTGCGGTGTCGCACCGACAGAACCGAACGGTTGCGGATTTGAATCCGCACACGGTGAGAATCGATTATCCGATAATCATTGTTTTTAGTTTTTCGAAACGGGAACGGATCGCTGTAATATTTTATTTTCCGCTGCGTGAGCGATCCGGAAAAACCCGAGAAATCCCAACAGTGGTATCAGAGCCAGGTTCCACTGTTTCTCGTCCCGTTTCGGTTTCCAAAATTAATTTTTCTTGAGTTATTCCATGTGTTTAATCCGATTAAAATGATGGAATAGTGTTCATAACATGAACACAAATAATTTGATTATTTTTCTGTGATTTTTCGGATTTTATTTTGGGGTTTTCGGAGTTCTTCGTGGGACGATGAACTGTTTTCGGCGGCTTCGTACATGCCTCCCAAGCGTTGGGATGGCGGGTTAGATCTCAGGATCTCTTGGTGATAGTCACCACTACACACCGGGCATGATAGCCGGCGCCACGGTGGCCTTGTAGAGCTACAAAATCGAGCCCCAAATCGGATTTAAAACCCTAAAAAAATCAGTTTTTTGGGGGTTTATTGAAGGGCTCGGCTGGCTGTTCTTCTCCACCGCCGGTGGGCCTGCCGGCGCCGGGCACGTCGCCGACGCCGGGGGCATCACCGGCCAGGCCCGGCGACGCCGGGGGCCGGCCGGCGGCGGCGCCGGTACCTGCCGCCCAAACCTGCAACAAAAACCCTAATCTGTTGCAGGTTGGGGGGGGGGGGGGGGGGGGGGGGTCGGGTGGGAGAGGCCGGTCCACCGGCCGGCCCGGTGGTTCGAGCCCAGCTGGGCCGGGCCGGGCTAGGTGGCTGAGCCGGCAGGGCCCTGGCTCGGACCAGCCCGAACTAGTGGCTCGAGCCACTTGAAGCATTTGATGATTCCTCCCTTTTTGTGCAATAATAAAACCCCAAGTTAACCCCATTGACCCAATTTAAGTTAAATTAAACATTAAATTTAAATTCCAAATTGTTTTGTAAATTTAAATTGATTTTCAATTATCTTTTAATTGGGCATTAATGATTTTAATCATGTTAATTAGCAATTAGATGTAATCAGATTAGAGTTAATTATTAGCATAAAGGTTAAGCTAATAATTATCTTTAATTATCTAATTTAATTGTTAAAATTAATGATTAATATTTAATAATCTAAATGTTAGATTATTATCTATTAATACAACTAATTGTTAATTAATATTAGAGTTAGTTATTAATTTAATTGTTAAAGTAATAATTAACTTAAATAACTAATTTAAATGTTAAATTAGTAGTTCTTAATTAATTACTGTTAGTCATTAATTTAATAGTTAAATTAATGATAACATTAATTATCTAATCTAAGAATTAGATTAATTGATTATTAATTAGTTAGTGTTAATTATTAGTTTAAGAGTTAAATTAATAATTAACATTAATTGGCTAATCTAAGTGTTAGATTAGTAGTTAATAATTGATTTGGTTGATTATTAATTTAAGTGTTAAATTATTAATTAACTTTGTTGGACTAGTCTAAGAGTTAGATTAGTCATTAATAGTCTAATTGTTAGATTATTAATGGGGTTTAATGTAAGTGTTAGATTATTAGAATTGTTCTAATTTGCATGGAATAATTTGGAATTATTAATTTGGAGTGTGTGCGCATGTGATGTGTATTTAATACTTTTAAATTTTGATTTAATTGCATGTTAAGTTAATAAAATGAGTTTTCGAAATTCAAATACCAATTTTGATTGGATCCTAGTTTTTGAAAGCCAAAACTTATTTATTTTGAAAACTCATTTGTTTTAGCCATGTGATGCGCTGAATCATGTGTGGAATGTTTAAAACATACCGTGGTCATGGATATGCACTTAATTTATTATTCATGTGATGAATGGATTGTGTGGATCGTGGATGTATGATAATTTATTAATTGTTAATAAATAGAGGTTTGCGCACCTCTCTCTCTCATACTCCGATGTATTTCTACCTCCCTCTCTCTCTTCTACTTGCCATAAGGCCCTCTTCAATTTACTTATAACGCGAGTAGTTGAGAACTTACCGCGTGGTCCACCATCATTATAGTCATAGGATTCGAATCATTTTAGGCAGTTTTGTTGTGCTATCTACAAGGCCTGCTTAATTAGGAGGAGAAACTGTAGCTATGACATTAGATGCCTAGAGATCGGGGTAGAGGAACCATGTAGCTTTGTTGTGCTATCCACAAGGGCTGCATGCAAATCTATGCTCGTCGCGTAATGATGGTTAGCTTAGACCAGGATTAATGGTTTGTTGTGCTATCCACAAGGCCATTAAATCTCTGGGGACCGAAGCCATGATCAGATATTGCAAGGAGTTGCAAGTCCCATGAGTTGGGTGCTTTTTTATTGTATTACAGTTTGTTGTGCTATCCACAAGGCTGTAGTGCAAGTCATTGAGATTCTGCTCCCCACTAGGAGACTGTCGACGTCTCCCATTCTGTATAACTGAGGGTTATACAGTCCGTCGAAAATTAGTGGGAGTTAAACTTGAACAAAAGACCATGTCCTGTTTTAAATTTTAATAATTGAACATCTGCTAAATAGATTTTACTTATCTCCTGTAGGGAATTATGTCATCGAATAATCCACTCCGTGGCATACTTGATGCCCTTTTGACTTACCTGGTCTACTCGGATTGGTTCAGATACCTGAAGAATGTCTTCATATCTGAGCACAATAACTTTGTCCCTGGAGCTGATCCTCCTGCTGAATCGACATTGGATGCTCCTGAAGCAGAGATGATAGCTAACGATAAAGGATCGAAGGACAAAGGTAAAAGAGTACTGAAGGATGACTATTTGTACAATAAGCAGTATGGTCACTGGAAGAGGAACTGCAAGGAATTCCTTCATGATAAAGCTCATGGAAGAGTGAAGCTGTCTGAAGTTTCAGATATCTATATGATAGATATCAACTTGTTAGTTAGAGATTCCGCATCTTGGGTATTAGATACCAGATGTGCTTCTCATATCTGCCATGATGTGCAGATGCTGACAAGTAAGCGCAAGCTGAGACAAGGTGAGGTGGAATTGAGGCCAAGAAACGGCGCAAAAGTTGCGGCGATTGCTGTTGAGACAGCAAACCTCAAGCTTCCATCGGGAGACACCTTAATATTAGAAGATTGTTATTATGTTCCTAGCATAATAAAAAACATCATATCAATATCTGGTTTGGACAAGATAGGATATAGGTTGACTATTGAGAATAGAAGTTGTTCGATTTATTATGGTAATAAATCAATAGCTTCAGCATCTTTAGTCAACGGTCTATATCTATTAGATGTTTCTTATTACAATCTTCAAATTGATAATACTCTTAAGAAGAGCAAGAATTGTGTGAACCAAGCCTACATGTGGCATTGTAGACTTGGGCACATTGGCGAAAGCAGGTTGCAAAAGTTGCACAAACATGGTTACTTAAATGCATTAGATTACGAATCGTTTGCAACATGTGAATCCTGCCTTATGGGAAAGATGGCAAAATCTCCATTTACTGGACATGGAGAACGTGCCAAGGACATTCTAGAATTAATACATTCGGATGTATGTGGTCCTATGTCCACCCAAGCCAAAGGTGGCTTTTCATACTTCATCACGTTCACCGATGACTTCTCAAGATTCGGCTATGTGTACTTAATGAAGTACAAGTATGAAGCATTTGAGAAGTTCAAGGAGTTCAAGAATGAGGTAGAGAAGCAGTTAGGAAAGAGTATTAAAACTCTTCGATCAGATCGAGGAGGAGAATACTTGAGTACTAATTTCACACAATTCTTAAAGGATAATGGTATCCTTTCTCAGCTGACCCCTCCATATACACCACAGATGAATGGTGTATCAGAAAGGAGGAATCGCACCTTGTTGGACATGGTGCGATCCATGATGAGCTTTTTAGGATTACCAGTGTCCCTCTGGGGGAATGCTCTAGAGTCAGCAGCATACCTACTGAACAGAGTTTCACAGCAAGTATGTGGCCTCTACTCCATATGAGATATGGAAAGGCAGGAAACCAGAATTTAAATATGTTAAAGTCTGGGGTTGTCCTACTCATGTAAAGAGGCATGATCCAGACAAGCTAGAATCACGAACTGATAAATGCAGGTTTGTGGGATATCCAAAGGAAACCTTTGGATACTATTTTTACCATCCTGGTGAACAAAAGGTGTTTGTCGGCAGGAAAGCTGTCTTCCCGGAAGAGGAATACCTTCTCCAGGAGAACAGTGGGAGTAAAATAGTACTGGAAGAGGTTCCAAATCCCCAAACGGCTGCATTATCATCAGATGAGATATCAGTTCCTGAATCTGTTCAGGTACACACATATGAGCCTCGTAGATCTGGTAGAGTACCTAGACTGCTAGAACGATATGTGGGACATATCGCTGAAGGTGAGTCTAAGGTAGAATACAATGAGGATGATGATCCTAAAACCTACCAGGAGGCCATAGAAGGCCCAGAAGCCGGGAAATGGCGAGAAGCCATGAACTCAGAAATCCAGTCCATGTACACTAACCAAGTTTGGAACTTGGAGGACTTGCCCGAGGGTATTGTACCCATCGGTTGCAAGTGGATCTTTAAGAGAAAGATCGGTGTTGATGGACAAATCAACACTTATAAGGCAAGGTTGGTGGCAAAGGGATATCGTCAAAAGCAAGGAATTGACTATGACGAGACTTTCTCACTAGTTGCCATGATAAAGTCGATCAGAGTTCTACTCGCCATTGCTGCACATTTTGATTATGAAATCTGGCAGATGGATGTGAAGACTGCCTTCCTCAATGGTAACCTTGAGGAGGAGCTGTATATGATACAACCAGAAGGTTTCACATCCAAAGAATCTCAAGATAAAGTGTGCAAGCTTCAGAAGTCCATTTATGGACTGAAGCAGGCTTCCCGGAGCTGGAACATAAGATTTGACGAGTCCGTCAAGTCTTATGACTTCATTAAGAATGAAGATGAGCCTTGTGTGTACAAGAAGACCAGTGGGAGTGCAGTCACTTTTCTAATTCTTTACGTAGATGACATACTACTCATTGGGAATGATGTATCTATGATGTCATTAGTAAAGATCAGGCTGTCGAAAAACTTCTCTATGAAGGATTTGGGAGAAGCATCCTACGTATTGGGAATACGGATCTATAGAGATAGATCAAAGAGGATGCTTGGAATGACCCAATCCTTGTACATAGATACCATAGTCAAAATGTTTGGCATGGAAAATTCCAAGAGAGGTCTCATACAGATGAGACATGGAATTAGTCTCTCAAAGGAGCAGTCTCCTAAGACTCCTAATGAGAGGGCATTCATGGATAGAATACCCTATGCCTCTGCCATAGGATCTATCATGTATGCCATGCTATGTACATGGCCTGATGTTGCATTTGCTCTAAGTGTTACGAGCAGATTTCAGGCTGATCCAGGCGAAGAGCACTGGAAGACAGTGAAATGCATCCTTAAGTACTTGAGAAGAACTAAGGATATGTTTCTTGTCTATGGAGGAGGTGACTTGAGACTACGAGGCTTTATAGACTCGAGTTTCTAGTCAGATCCAGATGATAGCAAGTCTACATCTGGATTCGTGTTTACTTTGAACGGAGGCGCAGTGTGCTGGAAGAGTTCCAAGCAAGTAACCACTGCAGATTCGACGACTGAAGCTGAGTACATCGCTGCAGCTGAAGCCGTCAAGGAAGCAGTGTGGTTGAAGAAATTCATCACCGACCTCGGCGTAGTTCCCAGCATCTCTGAGCCTGTTCTACTGTTGTGCGACAACAATGGAGCCATTGCACAAGCGAAAGAGCCGCGGTCTCATCAGAAATCGAAGTATATTCTGAGGTGCTTTCACCTTATCAAAGAGATCATATCCAGAGGAGATGTAGTAGTAAAAAGAGTTCCATCCGTCGACAATGTAGCAGATCCACTGACAAAGCCGTTGGCTCAAATTGTATTTGAGCGTCACCTAGAGTCTATAGGCTTACTGTATAAAGGTGATTGGCTTTAGTCCAAGTGGGAGATTGTTAGTTTTAGGTGCCCTACAAGCCAATCTGACTATGTAAATCTCGTTCATTTATTAATATAATGGCATAATATTCATTACGTGTAAATCGCATTAATTATCGTTTCATAATGAAGTCCGTGAATATGTGCTATAGTGATCAGATTATGATGAGATCATACTAATGAGACTGATCACTTAAACACACATATTCTTAATTGTTCATAGTCGGAGGATATCCGAGAAGGAGATCGGATATCCGGTTAGACTAGTACATATTACTCCTGCTCATATGATGAGGGTGACTGATCTCATAAGTCCCTTATGTGGAGACACTAAGGCGAATCTGTAGGTGCTCATTGGAGAATGAGTTCACTGAACTGATCCCACTGAATCGCTGGATGGTATTGTACCTCACTGTCAACCAGCTTGATTCTATTGTCGCAGTTGCGTGGATGGTCCTCGGACTTGAGACACCAAGGACACCTTGTCGGTGGACTTCTGTGCTTTGACCTTGGTTTACGAATCTCTAGCCACGGGATTCTAATACGCTAAGGATTGGGTACAGCGGAATACCGTCGAAGGGAATTGTTTGTCAATAAGGAATCATTCGCTCTCGATACTTAGAGAGAGAATGCCCTAGGAAGGATGCGCGAAAGTCTCTGGCCAGGGTGGACGATAATATCGGGAAAGGAGTTTTCCGATATTCATCAGCGGCATCCAATCCAAGTGAGTCGACCAGTTAGGGTTTGACAGCTCGCCATGCCCTGAGTTGACTCGAGAGCATTGTACGAATGAAGGATTATATCCACACGGTAACTGTCGGCAGAAAGATTCCAAGAGTGGGTTACTTAACCTCAATACCTTCCAGGTTCACGCGGTGTTGCTTGGCACCCGACGTGATCGGAGGCCCGGTCGAATTCGATGTGCGACATCAATTCAATTGATTAATTAAATAATAAAGGGTTATTAATTGATTAATAAAGCCAGCGAGGAGTCACTGGGCTTGTTGGGCCATTAACTGGACTGGTACTTGGGCCTAGAGGGTCACACGCAAATGATTCTCAAGGGGATGGATAAATAAGTTGGTTTTATATAAACCGGGGGTTTTTATGAAAAACCGCGCGGTTAGTATAAAACATAGCGAACGGGCTGAGCAGGCCAAGATGCTGCTAACCCTAGCCGCCCCTCCTCAGTTTCTCTCTCTCTCTGGCGTCCAGACAGATCCAGATCTGCTCCGCCGCTTCTCCGAATCCCGTTCGATAGGAAATCGTCCGCGTATTGCGGTGACCGGCGGAGGTTTCGTAGGCTGCGAAGAACGAGGAACGCGAGGATATCCGTCGTGGGGAGGATCGCGTGGACTTCTCTAGAGGCTGGGCGCTTGCGCGGCTTGCGGTGTCGCACCGACGGAACCGAACGGTTGCGGATTCGAATCCACACACAGTGAGAATCGATTATCCGATAATCGTTGTTTTTAGTTTTTCGAAACGGGAACGGATCGCTGTAATATTTTATTTTCCGCTGCGTGAGCGATCCGGAGAAACTCGAGAAGTCCTAACACTTCTCAAACATCCTACGACTAGGAACAATTGAGAATATGTTTATAAGTCATCTGTCTCATTATTATGATCTCATCATAATCTGATGACTATTGCACATATTCATGGACTTCATTATGTACAAATATAAATATGCCAATCTACATAATGAATTTAATGCCATTTATTAGTGAACCAGATTGAAATAAGTGCCTTATGATTGGCTTAGAGGACACCTATATCCATCAATCTCCCACTTGGACTCAAGCCAATCACCTTCGCATTTGATCTCCATCAAATCTAGGTGATGCTCACAAAAAGTCTGTGACTAATACTTGGTCAGGGATCTGCTAAATTATCTATAGATGGAATATTTTCTATTACGTTATTTCCTCTTAATCTTTTGTCTCTGAACCTATGAAAGAGCCTCAGAATGTTCTGTAACTTTTGAAGAGACCATGGCTCGATCACACAATTCATTGCTCCCACTATTGTCCTACAACGATAGGATGGTATCAGAGACCTTTTAGAACTACATCTAGTTCAGGGATGAACCTTTTCATCCATACTGTTCTAATAACAGTATCACTTATTTATGTCGTCACCTTAATATCGAGTTCTGGATTGGAACCATTCCAATCCATTCCTTTCTACTAGAAGGTTGAATCCATTATTTGACTTGAAATTTGAGTCAGTGTGACCTCATAGTTTCAAATCATCCTCTCTATATACGTAGATGCATCCTTAGCACTTCTCAAGCGCTTAATGATGCATTTCACACATGTATCCTTTAAGGAACCTTTTCTTTAAATGAATAAATTTTATATCTCAACAATTGAGACTTGTTATGAAACTTATGCCAAACATCTTGACATACAGGTCAATATAATATCCCCACTGATCTATCTTAATAGATTCGCATTTTCAATACGTGGGATATTATAACTAAATCCATTATGGAAGAAACCATGGTTAACAATGCTTTTACTAATAGTAACATCCTGATGTCATTCTCAATGACTTTAATGTTACTATCATAAAGCATTACTAAAGCGACCGTACTCCCACTGTCCTCTTTGAAAACACACAGTCCACGATCATTCTTAATGATCACATAATACCTGACAATTAAGTCAAAAACTCTTATTACAACTTTAGGAAGTTTTAGTTTGATTCAAAATAATCTTTTGAAATCATAACTTGCTTCTTGGACATTCTAAAAGTTTTAAAGGTGTATCATATACTTCTTTACCTCAATCACATTGAGAGAGCGCTTTTAATATCTAACTGTCATCATCTCATCTTGCTAAATCAAATATGTCAAACATATCCTTCTAGTCACTGAGGGAATCTCAAAAATCTATGAAGCTCTCTGATGTGTGTTATGATTGGTTCCAAATAACTAAAGATTATCTAATAATCTCATGTTAGCTTGTGAATCTAGAACATCTTCTAGTTTTATTAGCTCCCACTGTCTTATTTGAGGACATATTCCTCTTCACAGAAGACAACTTTCAGGACGATAATTATTTCATTATCGCCTGGCCAATAATTGTAATGTCCAAACTCTTTAAACATTTACAAATTCACACCACGATAATACCTGACTTTAAAAACAGGTTTGTTCATAATTCACATCTCATATGAATTATTTGATTTCCATATCTTATATGAACACACACTGACTTATTTGGAACCATCTTTAAAGTATGGACATCTAATGTTCATACTCATGTTCAAAAGGATAAGAATTAGGAAAATCTTATTATGTATTGCACCATATCTTAATAAGGTGCAATTCCTCATTCTATCATATTGCTATGATGCATAATGAGGATTAATCGAACGATGATACAATTATCCTCTTAATCATTTATGTGAATCATATACTAAAGTATTAGTTTCTTTGATCAAATCAAAAATTCTAATACTTCAGATTGATCTTATACTTTAATCTCTCAGATGCATTCGACTTGTACTATATTAAGTACATACAGCCGAATCATTCCAAGAGTAAACTATAAGGTAAGTCAATAGTAGTGATTATCTTTGGCCTTAAGATGATATTGAGTTGCTTACATCAGTATGTATCAACACCAATAATTTCTTATTGTACAACCCTGTGTACAATACCATAGATAATTAAGATTCACACAGTTCATATCTATAGGAGACTTGTGAATATTCATCACATGAAATGTTACATCAAGAATCTATAGTGCATTGATTGATTCGAACAACTATTATTCTTTCTCAGTCAATTTTATTCTTGATATCTTATGCAACTAAATAACAATTATTCAGTTTCATATTTGACTCCTATAGATGTACAAAGATTTACTATCTAACAGTAACCTATGAATATCATGAACAATAGTTGAGTCTAACTCAACACTTGCATTTTCTCGATTTCCTTTTACTTGTCTAAGTCTGCACACTATCGCAGCTCTAAGAACCATTTCCAATATCTCATATTGGAGACGCTAATTCTCCAATAGACATGCAAAAGTTGATAATAAGAATATCTGAAACTTCTTTCAAGTTTCATATTCGTTTTGCCAATATTCTTATATTGGTTGCAGTAGGAGAACTGCTACTTCTCTTTCTCAGCTGACCTTCCTACATCCTTTCAGGTGTGGATTCGATCGTTTAAAATCTTACCACTTACCATTCTCCAAGGCACATCATAAATATCTTTTCATCTTGATCTATCCAAATAAGAGATTTCATGATAATCATTGCCTTTCAGAAAGGCATACCATGAGTACCTCTTCACCTTGGTCTATCCAAGTAAGAGGATTCATGATACCTGATTAGGATAGTGACTTTCACTCTTCCCTAAAGACATTCTTTAGAGTTTTCTAGTCAGTCTGAGTATGAGAAGTATTGACATCCAATATGCCAACTTCTCGAATAGACGACATTTTAGTGAATCGAAGGAAATAACGTGATTTAAGCAGATAGTTCTGATAATTCAATTATGGTCTTTTATCTTGAATTATTTCCCACTATTTTTCGACGGACTGTATAACCTTCAGGTATACAGAACGGAAGACTCTGACGGTCTTCTAGTGACGATCAGAATCTCCAAGAGTCACAGTATGACCTCGGGTAAACACATAGTATCATACCATTATCTTAGAGCAACCATCTCATGGTAATTGCAACTCCTTGTAATATCCGATCTTATTTCGGCTCCCAGGTCTTTAATGGTCCTGGATAAACACAGTAGACCATTATCCCTGGTCTAAGCTTTACCATCAATACGTGACAGAGTAGAGTAAGAATGTAGCTCCCGGGTAAACGCGAGGATAGCTACACCGTTCCTCTATTCCAATCTCAAGGCATCAAGATGCCATAGTTAATAGTCATTTCATCAGATGGTGGCAGATCTCGGATAAACACGTAGAAACTATTATCACTGAATCAAGTTCTAAGAACTATATTGATGGAGAGCCACGCGGTACATTCTCAATGACTCGCGCTCCGACTTAGACTTTATGTTGAAGGTTTTGTTTATATTAAGTTGGTCTCATCCTAGGTGATAGTTCATAAATATATCGAATATATTTAACTATACCTAGATATTAGTAATCGATTCATAATAAAAAACTAAAAGCATGCATCATCCATACATGTTCATTATGTGGTTATGGACAACACGATGATTAACTGGAGCCAAACAATTAACATTTATATAATCTAAACATGCAAACACACAGCCACTGGTGATCTCATCTCCTGTCGCCTTCCTGGTTGCATTTGTGGATCATCCTCGCCCTTCCTCGGCCGGCGCGATCAATTACAAATAATATTAATTTTGAAACAATTTCAAATACAAATAAATTGTAAGAGAAAGCCTTATGGCCGAGTACAATAATGGAGGGAGATAGAATTACAATGGAATGAGTAAGAGAGGGAGACACGCAAGCCTCATTAATTAACACTTAATTAATGTACATCACATTTCATAACAATCCACATAATCACATACCATCACATGATATGAAATTAAATAAGTACATATCCATGACCACCACAAATTTTAACCATCCACACATGATAAAGCACATCACATGAAGGCTAAAATTTTGAAATTATAATAATTTTGGCTTTCTTAAAACCTGGGTACCAATCAAAATTGGATAATTTGAATTTTCGAAAATCTTATTTTCTAACATGCAGTAAATCTAATTTAAACATTAAACGCATCAACATGTGCAAACAAAGCTAAAATTAAAATTCTAAAATATTCCATGCAAAATTTAGAACAATTCTAAATTAATTAATCTAACACTTAGATTAATATTAAATCACATTAATAACAATTATTAATGTGAAACAATCTAACACTTAGATAGGATTAAAAATTCCTAAATAACACTTATAAAAGAATTAATAATTCCAATTATTATTCATTAACAACTCCTTGTTAATAAACCCATTTTATTAAATCTTATTTTTCAATAACAATTATTAAGAATAATTAATTAGAACATTTCTAATTAAAATAGTCTAACAATTAGACTTAATTAATCTCTTAATAACATTTATTAAAAGATTATATTATTAAGTAGATTAGATCTTCAAAAACTTAATTAAGAGATATTTGAAAATATTAATTAATTATCTTAATAACTATTATTAAGACTTAATTAATCCTCAATAACTTTTATCAAGGTTTATTTTCAAGAAATAATTAACCTTATAACAATTATAAATAGTTAATTAAACATTTAACAACCTTTTATTAAGTGTCTCTTAATTAAAAATAATTTCAAAACAACTATTGTTAGGAAATTATATATCTAATCAACTGATTAAAATCAATCAACAACATTTGTTTAATTAATTTTAAAGTCACAACTTAAAATAATTGACAACAATTGTTGATTATTATTTTAAGATCATGAGATAAAGAACCCCTCTAATCATTGATTAAAAAGTTAATTTCATAACAACAATTGTTAAAAATTAAGTAAATTTAATTAAGGGTTAACTAAACATTTAATAAACACTTATTAAATGTTCCTTAATAGAAATCAGTTTAACAACTCTTGTTAAATCTAATAAAGATCACATCTTTCACAATAACCCCCCACTAAAGATCATATCTTTAAATAACCTTCTTTAACTTAAAACAAGATTTAAAGTTTAAAACAGATTTTAAACCAAATCCTATTAAATTTTTAAGTTAAGCAGGTTTGGGGTTCTAGTTATTAAAGGGGTTTTAAATAATAAAGGGTTTAGGGTTTATAGGGGTTTGGGGGGTAAATGGGCTGGTTTTAGAGGGGTGAAAGGGGTTTTATGAGCCCAAATGGGCCAGTTGGGCCAGACCAGACCGTTCTGGGTCGGCCCAGGCGCCTGGCCTGAACCAGGCCTGCCCTAAGTGGGCTGGGCCTGGCTCGGTCCGGCCTGGACCGCCCGGGCGGGCCGCCTCGAGCCAGAACCCCGATGGGTTCTGCGGCTAGGGCAGAACCCTAGCCGCCGCCACCGTTCGAGCCCTCCCCTCTCCTGCCCGACGCCGGCAGGGTGGAGGGAGGAACAGGGCGGTGCCGCTGGCCTTCCCCTAATGCCCCTGATCGGGCTAGTGAGGCCGGTTGGCATGCCCGGAGCCGGTGGAGCTCCGTCGAGCCCTCCCGTTGAATCTAAACACTCGATAGCCCACTCCTTCTCAGGCTCACTATTTCCGACGCCGGCAGGAGGTGGCCGGCTAGAGGCTACAAGGGGGGGGGGGGGCATCCCCTTTCCTCCCCGGCGCTGACGATGGCCGACTGGGGACCTCTTCGCCGCCGGTGGCTGCCCAACAAGGTCGGTTAGAACTGATTTCATAACCTGTAGCCTTCCTTTCTTCCATTTCCAACAATTGGAAATCCATAGAGATGGAGGCTACATCGCCGGTCATCGGCAATCACAACCGCCTTTCGGGGACTTGCAGACATTGCCAGTTCCAAAAATCTACTCTATGGTGGTGTCCGACCACTATCAATACCCCTTCCAAGCCATGAAAACTTGTTCTTCATCTCTATGAAGAACCACCCGAAAAACCCAAAATTAATCAATTTTCTTCACAAAACTTAATCTTAAATTAATATGCTCATATGATGAACATCTTCTCTGAAAGAAAAACGACTCGAGCATGGAAATTATTTCAGAATAATAATCTTATCGTTCCGGAGCGGAACCTGGCTCTGATACCACTATTGGGATCCGGACGGGACGCGAAGAACGCAGCGGAAACGACGAACAAAATTTTATCCCGCCCGATGCCCGCTGATCCGATTCGGAACGAAAAACTAAAACAAAAAACAATTGGAAATAATCCGATTACCGCGCGCGGATTCGAATCCGCTTCCGTCTCGCTTCCATCGAGGCGATGCCGCGAGCCACACAAGCGTCCGGCCTCCAGCGGTATCCACACGATCCTCCGCAGTGATTCGTCCTCGATCCCTCGTCCGTATCAGCTCGCTCGCTGAAGATCCGTCGCCGCAACGATTGCCGAAAACCCGCCGACGGGAATTCCCGACTTTCGAGAATCACGCGCGGCAGAGACAAAGACAGTTCTGGCGCCTCGAACGGTGTGCCCAGAGGAGGAGAGAGAAAGGAGCGATGACGGCCAGCAAGGGGAAATCTTGGAGCTTGGCCCAGGGTTTCTCAACAGCGCGTATATATATTAAGTCGGCGCGACTTTTCACAAAAGTCCCCGAGTTAATATAAATCCCACTTATGTACCAGCGACTGAGAATCTTATTGCGTGTGACCCTCTAGGCCCATTTACCAGTCCAGTTTTCAGCCCGTTAAGTCCAATAACTAGTTATTGACTTATTGTAATTAATTAATATCTAGATATTAACTAATTACTCAACTGAATTATCATCGCATGTAAATTCGGTCGGACTTTCGATCAACTTGGGTGCCAAGCAATACCGCATGATCTCGGAAGGTAATGGGGTTCAGCAACCCACTCATGGAACCTGTCCGTCCACTGTTACCGCGTGGCTATAATCCTTCGTTCGCAGAATGCTCTCGAGTTAACCTAGGGTATGGTCAACTGTCAAATCCTAGATGGTCAACTCACTTAAATCAGACTCCGCTGTACAATATCCGAAAACCTATTTTCTGATATTGTTTATGCTCTGGCCAGAGACTCCTGCAGATCTATTCTAGACCATTATCTCTCCAGTTACCTAAGAGCGAACGATCCTTTATTGAACACACAATCACCTTCGAAGGTCTTCCGCTGGACCCGATCCTTGACTATTAGAGATCCCGTGGATAGGGATTCGTAAGTCAAGGTCAAAGTCCAGAAGTCCACCGACAAGGTGTCTTTGGTGTCTCAAGTCCAAGGATCAACCACGCCACTGTGACGATGAATCAAGCCGATTGACAGTCAGGTAAATTACCATTCGGCGATTCATGTCGGATCAGTTCAGTGAACTCATTCTCCAATGAGCACCTACAGGTTTACCATTGTGTCTCCACACAAGTAACTAACGAGATCAGTCATCCTCATCACATAAGCTGGAATAACCTGTACTAGTTTAACCGGATGTTTGATGTCCTTCTCAAACATCCTAAGACTAGGAACAATTGAGAATATGTGTTTATAAGTCATCAGTCTTATTATTATGATCTCATCATAATCTGATGACTACTGCACATATTTATGGACTTCATTATGCGCAAATATAAATATGCCAATCTACATAATGAATTTAATGCCATTTATTAGTGAACAAGATTGAAATAAGTGCCTTATGATTGGCTTAGAGGACACCTATATCCATCAAGAGGGTTACCTGGTGAACTCCGGGGTTAGCTAGTACCGGTGTCGGAGAGGTACCTGTGAAGTGTCACTCGTGTTGGGGGAAGGAGTAACCACCTGAGCCAGTTGGGCCGGAGTAGCTAGCGTGCTATCCGAGGGGTTACTGTTTGGTCTCAGCGGGTCGGCGTTTCCCACTTTCGTTTGTGTGGTTGGCGTGTCTTGCCGAGACGTTGGTTGTAGGCTCCCTGGTATAATGGTTTCAGAGATATGCATGTTATATTTCAAATGCATGTGATTTATATCGAGATTTAGGAGTAGTAATTACTGCTTTACTTGCTTACTTTACCTTTAGTTGTGTTTTTGCACTTGTGGGTGTGTGTGTGGGCAGTGGGGATCGAAGGATCCCTACTGAGTCTTTTCGTTGAGACTCACCCCTGCGTTTTTTAGGTGAGGGTTCCAGGCAGGCTTAGCGAGGAGAGTACTGCTTAGAGTTGCACGCCAACAGCTGTTGTTCCGGGGTATGGCCCGACGTAGTTGTTATTTTATTTCTGGCCTGTACGCTTAATTATTTCTTTTCTATTGGAATATGTTATTATTTGATCTGTCAAGTCGCATTGTTGTAACTTTTAATTCTTGCACTTTCTTTTTAGTTCAATACGATGTAAATGTTTAGCTTAGTTTATTATTTATTTTCCAGACTTATCTAGATTCTGGTTTGGTTCCAAATTAATGATTCGGTACCCATTTAGTAATCGGATCCTCGATTATAGGTTGGCGGGTCGTTACAGTGGGTATCAGAGCATTCGGTCTGGCAAATAAATGAATAGCTAGGTTAAATGTTGTAAGTCCGGCAAATAATTACATTATCCCGTATAGGCACGGCGGTAGTATAGGTTTTAGGATTCTAATTAGAACCTTTCGATTTTTTTTATGATTGTAGGTGATTAGATGGCTCCTAGGAAGAGGATGCCAGTTATTAGAGAGCGGGGAGATGTCCCTAGTGGATATGCGGCCGGTAGGCCGAGTGTGGAGCATTTCATGGAGGCTATGATGGACACGATGGCTAGATACCAGACCCGGGACCCTAGTGAGAGTTCCAGTGCTCGGGGAGGGTCTTCAGCTACACTGGAGAGATTCCTGAAGCTGAGGCCGCCTCATTTCACCGGTCGTCCCGACCCTGATGAGGTTGTTCATTGGTTGAGGGAGATGGAGAAGACTTTTGACTATGGATTGTGCGGCAGTTGAGAGAACTCCGTTGGCTACCTTCATGTTGAAGGATGATGTCTACGACTGGTGGACCACTTTGAAGAGTTTGTCTTATGCGGATAGGAGCCTCAGGGAGATTCCATGGGAGACTTTTGTGAAGGAATTCAATGCATAGTACATCCCTAGGCATGTTTAGAGGGCGAAAGAGAGGGAATTTATGGAGCTGACCCAAGGAAGCATGACAGTGCTTGAATACCAGACGAAGTTTGTTTCGCTTGGGAGGTTTGTGCCTTTTATCTCAGGAGACGAGGAGCGTCGGACTGAGAGATTTGTGGATGGACTAAGGTCTTGTCTGAGGAGTTTTGTGGCATCTCATTGTTGTACAGATTTGTCATCGGCCGTTAGGTGTGCCGCAGCAGTAGAGGCACAGCAGGATCAGTCGGCCCGGGAGAGCGGACTGACTACTCAGGGGCCAGTTCGTGGCAGGGGGAAGGTAGCGGCAGCAGCTCCTTCGTCCGGATCAGGATCGTCTTCACTTGGCTCCAGGTTCAGGAGCTTCTTTCGAGGCAGTGGTAGCAGTAGCGGCAGCAGCAGTAGCAGCAGACCGAGGCAGAGCCAGCAGAGTCAGTCAGTGTCCAGTGCACAGTAGGAGACAACTTAGAGGCTTCCGGCAGCCTGTCGGCATTGCGGTGGCACTCACGGTGGGACTCAGTGTCCTGCTTTTTCTGGGAGGTGCTACACTTGTGGCCAGCAGGGCCATTTGGCGAGGTTTTGCCCGCAGGGGCGTGGTCAGGGGCAGGGACTAGGTGATCAGAAGAAGCCGAGGACTCAGGAAACAGTTCTAGCTATCACCAGGAAGGAAGCTCGCGCATCCAACCTGGTGGAAGGTACACTTTCTGTCCTTGGGAACTCTGCACATGTGTTGATTGATTGGGGTGCTTCGCATTCTTTTATTTCTGAGCAGTTCATAGATGTTCTTTCTGCACCCGTTGATGAGATATCTGATGGATTGATGGTAGAGGTTCCTTCTAGGTATTTCTTATTGTCTTATAATTGTTTGAGTGATGTTCCCTTGACCATTGAGGGCCATGAGTTACCTACCCAGTTAGTTGTGCTTGCCATTCGTGACTTTGATGTCATCCTGGGCATAGATTGGTTGGAGACTTATTATGCTGAGGTGGACTGCCATAGGAAGAGGGTGCGTTTCTCTATTCCAGACATCCCGACCTTCTACTTCCAAGGTTTTAGGCTCTCTTCTCGAGGTATTCTTATTTCTGCCTTTAAGGCCCAGAGGTAGCTTGTTGGTGGTTGTGAGGTCTTCCTTGCCTCTGTTGTTCTAGCTTATGTTAATGGTAGTCCCAGTCCTTGGGAGGTGCCTGTAGTGTGTGACTTTGTAGATGTGTTTCCTGAGGAGTTGCCTGGCCTTCCTCCTCAGCGAGAGGTTGAGTTTACTATTGAGCTTGCACCGGGTACGGTGCTCCTATCTAAGGCCCTGTATCGGGTGGCGCCAGCCGAACTCACTGAGTTGAAGGCGTAGTTGCAGGAATTGCTGGATAAGGGTTTCATTCATCCCAGTACTTCTCCGTGGGGCGCTCCAGTTCTATTTGTCAGGAAGAAGGATGGTTCTCTGAGGTTGTGCATTGATTATAGACAGCTAAACCAGGTGACGATAAAGAACAAGTACCCACTTCCGAGGATCGATGATTTGATGGATCAACTGCAGTCTGCGAAGGTGTTTTCAAAGATTGACTTGAGATCAGGATATTATCAGATGAGGATCCGTGAGGTTGATGTTAGTAAGACGGCCTTTAGGACTCGGTATGGACATTATGAGTTTTTGGTTATGCCTTTTGGCTTGACCAATACTCCGGCAGCTTTTATGGATCTGATGAATCGGGTCTTCAGGGCCTATCTGGATCAGTTCGTGGTGGTATTTGTAGATGATAATCTGATATACTCTTCTTCTAAGGAAGAGCATGCCACACATCTTCAGGTGGTATTACAGGTTCTGAGAGAGCACCAACTCTAAGCTAAGTTTAGCAAGTGTGAATTCTGGTTAGACAAGGTGCACTTCTTGGGGCATGCCATTTCTGGCGATGGCATTGCAGTGGATCCAGCCAAGATTGAGGCAGTGATGGATTGGAGCAGGCCAACAACAGTAACTGAGATCAGGAGCTTCTTGGGGCTAGCAGGTTATTACAAACAGTTTGTTTAGGGTTTTTCTTCGATAGCGGCCCCCTTGTCGAGGTTAACTCGTAAGGGAGTTTGTTTCTTATGGACCGAGGAGTGTGAGCGGAGTTTCGTTGACTTAAAGACTCACCTCACTTCGGCTCCAGTGTTGGTGCTTCCATCAGGTTCAGGTGGATTTGTAGTTTATTCAGATGCATCACGTTAAGGTTTGGGTACAGTTCTGATGCAGCATGGTAGGGTCGTGGCCTATGCTTCTAAACAGCTGAAGAAGCATGAGGAAAACTATCCCACCCATGACTTACAGTTGGCAGCTGTAGTTTTTGCTCTGAAGATCTGGAGACATTGTTTGTATGAAGAGAAATTTTAGGTTTTTACTGATCACAAGAGCCTGAAGTATGTATTCACTCAGAGGGATCTGAACTTGAGGCAGTGTAGGTGGATGGAATTCATCGAGGATTATGACCTCGACCTGTCTTATCATCCGGGCAAGGCGAATGTGGTGGCAGACACCTTGAGTCAGAAGACGGTCGTGTCATATCTCATGGTTCGAGAATGGAGGTTATTTGAGCAGGTTGTGGAGTCTTCCTTTTGGGTTCCACGGGAGGTTGATAGAGCCGTGTTGGCTAGCTTAACGGTGAGGCCAGCAGTGTCCCACACTGTGATTGAGGCTCAGAGAGCAGATGTAGAGTTACCGTAGATTCTCCAGAGACTAGAGGTGGAGTTGTGGGATGATGGTACAGTCAGGTTTAGAGGCAGACTCTATTTTCCTGCCGAAGAGGACGTGCGCAGGAATGTCCTTGATTTGGCGCACCGTTCTAGATATGCAGTGCATCCCGGAACAACTAATGTAAGGACTGAGGTTTCGGGTTCAGTTTTCGGGTCGGTTTCGGGCCGGATCCCCTGGGTCGGACCTTGAGGGGTCTGGAGAATTTCTTCTGAATGACGTCTACACATCACGACGCCTTTTAAACGGTGTCTTGATAGGTGGACGCCATTTAGGCGAATTGCTGTTGTGCCACGTGGGCGCCACGTGGGCCGCGAGAGTACGGCCCCTGTCTTGTCGTCTGAACGGCGTCCATGATGGACGACGCGATTCAGACTGCCACCCTGCGATGTCAGTGTACGGTGCCTGACATGTCAGCTGAACGGCGTCCATGGTGGTCGACGCATTTCAGACAGCTGTCAGTACGGCCCGTCCTGTCATCTGATAGGCGTCCTTCTAGCTCGACGCGTTTTAGGCAGTTTCTGATGACCCCCGCGAGCCTCCTTTCTTTCCCTCATTTCTCACCTCTCTCTCTCTCCTCTCCCTCTCCGCCTCCTCCGATCCCAGTTTCCCCCCCCCCATTCCCTTCCTCTTCTTCCTCTTCCACCACTCCAACGCCTCCCTACTTCTCACCTCTGCCACCACCACTTCCTTCGCGGCGTTCCATTCTCCAGACGGCGGCCGACGTCCCGGCGGAGTGGCGACGTTCTCGGGGGTACCGGCGGCAGTCTGCGGTGTGGCGGTTGGGCGACACGGAGCCAGGAGGAGTTCAAGTATCCGGTAGGGGGACGAACCTTGTATGTGTTGCTCGTGCTTTCCTAGGCGTGTTTTGATGTGTTTTGGGCTAAATTGAGCATGTTTAGGGGGTGTTCTCGTGGGTATCACCGTGTTCATGTATGTGGTTTTATGGTAGGTTTGTGGGGGTTGAACTTCTCTTCCTCCCCCTTTCCGTTTTGGGGCTTTTTCGGGGCATTTGGGGTTAAGGGAGAAACCCTCGGTTCGAACCAGGGAACCAGGTTTCTGGCGCTAAACAGCGTCGTGCCTGGTCGACGCCTTTTTAGAAGGACGTCAGGGCAGTACGACGCGTTTTAGGGCAGAAACTTCCCTGTTCGAGGTTTCAAGAGTTAGGGATTCTGGCGTTAAATGACGTCATGGGTGGACGACGCCTTTTAGAAGGACGTCGGGCCATCATGACGCCATTTAGGCAGGAAATCACCCCGACTGAGGGTCCGTCAGCTTGGGATTCTGAGACTAAAAGACGTCATGGGTGGGCGACGCGATTCGAATGGCGTCGGGTAACCATGACGCGTTTTAAGGCAGAAATCCCCTGAGTAATGTTTTCCTAAAATTCCAGGATTTCTTAGCTGAATGGCGTCGGAGGATGTCGACGCCTTTCAAAAGGCGACCGCTGGTGTTGACGCCTTTTAGGCCAGATTTCCGTGGCCTCTGTTTTATGAACCAGTTTAGGGAACTTGAATGGCGTCGGCCTTGGGCGACGCGATTCAGGACAGAACAACACTAATTCATGCCAGTAAAATGTATTCATACTGCTAGATAGTTGGTTAGTGCATGCTTTAGTATACTTGGTTTCTTCATGACCGGATGGCACTGCGTTGTGTGTAGTGCGATCGCGGGCTTTTCACGTGACCGGATCGTACTGTGCCGGGTTTTGGTGTTTTGAGTTACTGTGGACCTGGAGTGACATTGTAGCGCTTTATCACCCTGTGCTGGTGGGGGCGTGAGCACAGCGCCGGTGGGGGCGTGGGCGGGGTGACGCCTAGTGAGAGAGGGTCACCTGGTGAACCCCGGGGTCAGCTAGTATCGGTGTCGGAGTGGTACATTCGGAGAGTCACTCATGCTGAGGGAAGGAGTAACCACCTGAGCCAGTTGGGCCGGAGTAGCTAGCGTGCTATCCGAGGGGTTACTGTTTGGTCTCAGCGGGTTGGTGTTTCCAACTTGTGCTTGCGTGGACGGTGTTTCCCACTTGCGGCTGTGTGGTTGGTGTTTCCCACTTTCGGAGGAGTGGTTGAGGTGTTTTGCCGAGACGGGAGATGTAGGCTCCTTGATAGAATGATTTTAGAAATATGCATGTTACATTCCGAAGGCACATGATTCATATCGAGATTTTAGGAGTAGTGTGTTACAGCTTTACTTGCCTTATTACCTGTACCTTTGTTACTGCACTTGTGGGTGTGTGTGTGTAGGAGGCGAGGGATCAGATGATCCCTACTGAGCCCAATTTTGGTGTGGCTCACTCCCTGCGTTTTCAGGTGTAGACCTTGTGGCGTGTAGCGGCGCGCGGTGTTCTCCTTGGTGTGCGGACCAGCAGCTATCTCAGTTCCCGGAGTATGCCCCGATGTTGTTGTACTTTATTTCTGCCTGTACTTAATTAATTTGTTGGACATGTAATTAATGTTGGACTGTGTACGGACATTATTATTTTACTTCCTGCGCACTGTACCTCCTTGTAGTCTGTGTGAATGTTATATTTAATTTTGTTTAACGCTTACTCCTCCAGATGTGCGTATAAATTCTTGGTATGAACCTACAGTTAATGGGCCGACATCCATTTAGTGACCGGGTCTCCGGTCATAGGATGGTGGGTCGTTACAGTTGGTATCAGAGCATAGTCTGGTCGAGTAAGTGGTAAACTGGGTTAGATATCGTGGTCCAACAATAAGTACGAGTCTGTACAGGCGATGGCTGCTGGTGTAGAGTGATAGGTTTTGACGTGTTTGTGTTGATTTTCGTGTTCGTGAGGTAGTGATGGCGCCGAGGAAGAGAGTTTCGTTGGCTCGTGGTACGAGATCAGACGATGGTAGTTCGGGGGCAGAAGGGCATAATGTGGATCGTTTCGTGGAGGCTATGATTGGAGCTATGGGTAGATACCAGCAGGGAGACGGTAGCGAGGGATCCAATTCCCGAGGTGACCAGTTTACAGTGTTAGAGCGGTTTTTGAGGTTGGAGACCCCTTCTTTCACAGGCCGACCAGTCCCAGACCAGGCAGCTCGTTGGATTAAGGAAGTGGAGTAGGCGTTTGACGTTCTTGAATGTGCTGAGAATGACAAGACCTTGTTGGCAACCTATTTGTTGAAGGATAATGCATACGAATGGTGGGTTTCCATCAAGAGAAGGATGTTTGCAAATAGATCTTTGAGAGAGATCCCTTGGGAGGCATTTGTGAGAGAGTTCAGTGGACAGTACTTTTCGAGGCACGTCCAGGAGACCAAGGAAAGAGAATTTAGGGAATTGGTGCAAGGTGACATGTCAGTTCTAGATTATCATGCGAAGTTTGTGGCTCTTGGAGGATTCGTTCCACACTTATCTGAGCAGGAGAGATATAGAACCGAAAGATTTGTAGATGGACTCCAATATGATCTAAGGACGATGGTGGCACCTCAGGGTTGTAGAGATCTGGCGTCAGCAGTTCGATGCGCGGCAGCGGTGGAGACTCAATTTCAGCAAATGGCGAAAGAGTTGGAGCGATCGGTACGAGAGAAGCAGCAAGGCAAGAGCAAATCAACGGTCCTTTCGTCAGGCGGTTCGAGTTCCTTTGAGTTCGGGTCCCAAGGGACATCACGTGATGAAGATGAGGACGGTTCGGCCCAACAAGTGCAAGCTGAGGCTAGCAGGCAGCAGGGAAAGAGACACGATGCGGCAGATTATTGTCCCCGTTGTAGTAGGTTTCACGGCAACCGGGTGTGTCCATTGGTCGCTAGTAGCTGTTTTGGCTGTGGCAGGAGGGGACATCTCGCGAGGAACTGTCCCCAGAAGAATAAGACGAGTCAGGGGCCGAGTGGTCAGTAGGAGCCCGGTACCTTATGTAGTGTTGTGTGCCCCTTTTTGTGGAGATCCGAGGTGCGGGGATAGGTGAACACTCTTATCTTGTCTTATGAGGTAGTGGTTGTGAATTCTTATGGCACTCTTTATGTATTGTGGGTCGTGGTGGTGATTTGGTATTGTAATGTGTACCTTGTAAGGTTGTTATATTATGATGTTGGTTTGTCAATTTTAGTGGAATCATGGCACATAATTAGTTTAGTGTTGATTTGATTGATGGATTGTGTGTGGGGAGCCCCCGTGTAAGAGTGTGATCGTTGAGGGCATTAGCAGGATTTTACCGATGGTTGGTCCAAGAGTTTTCTTCGATAGCAACCCCCCCCCCCCTTGTTGAGGTTGACTCGTAGGGGGATTCGTCTCACGTAGATCGAGGAGTGTGGGCGGAGTTTCATTAAGTTGAAGACTCGCCTCACTTTGGCTCCAGTGTTGGTACTTCTATTAGGTTCCGGTGGATTTGTGAGGTATTCAGTTGCATCACATCGAGGTTTGGGTGCGTTTTTGATGCGACTTGGTAAGATTGTGGCCTAGGGGCAGTTGAAGAAGCTTGAGGAGAACTATCCTTCTTTGACTCAGAGCTGGCAGCTGTGGTGTTTGCACTATAGATCTAGAGGCATTGTTCGTATGGGGATTATTTGAGCAACTGTGGAATCTCCCTTTCGGATTCCACGTGAGGCTGATGGAGCCAGGTTGGCCAGCAGTGTACCATACCGTAATTAAGACTTAGAGGACAGATGTAGAGTTACCGCAGATTCTTCAGAGTTCAGAGGTGGAATTGTGGGGCAGTAGTACAGTCAGATTAGAGATAGACTTTGTGATTTGACCGTGAAGGATGTACGTAGGTGTGTCCTTTTGGAGGCACACTGTTCTAGATTAATGATGCTTCCCAGATCGGGTAAGGCGTATCATTGTTAAGGTGGTCTAGTAAGAAGGAGGACAGGGGTGATTTTTGTGATTGAATGCTTGAATTGTCGGCAGGTTAGGGTGGAATATCAGAGTGGCGCAGCGGTAGCGTGGTTGCAGTCCTTGCCGATCCCGGTGTGGAGACAGGAGCCTGCGACTTGAGGCATGTATTAGGATTGTTTTATTCCCTGGTGGAGGGAGCGTGATCTGGATTACCATTGAGCAACTAACTACGTCAGCACACTTCCTAGCTATCAGGAAGGACTGGTCAGTCGGTAAGTTGGCTGAGTTGTTTGTGAGTTGGATCATCTCTTTCTGCTCGGTGTGCCCTTGTCCATCATGTCGGATCGGGCTTTGAGATTTACTCCTTAATTGTGGGAAGAGTCTTTGGAAGACTTTGAGTACGCGGTTAGCCTTCAGCCCGGCCTATCATCCCGAGGCTGATGGGCGGTCAGAGAGGGCCATTTGGATTTTGGAGGTCTTTGGTTAGTGGCATGTTGCCTAGACTGACGAGGTTCTTGAGAGCAGCGTTGGTTCATAGTGGGGTTTTGTGTACCATAGCAGTTACCACTCTAGCATTGGCACGACGCTTTTTGAGGCATTGTTTAGATGGTAGTGTCGATCCTTTGTGATCTATTCTGAGGTTGGCAAGAGTCAGTTAGCAGGATCAGGGTTGGTATGGCAGTGTGCTTGGGTTGCCAGAGTTGTGCTATCATCGGTAAGAGACCGATTGAGTTTGAAGTTGGAGACCTCGTGTTTTTCCAAGTCTTGCCCTCCGTGGGTGTGAAAAGATTTGAGAAGCAAGGTAAGCTGGGTCCGTGCCGTGCTGGGCCTCTTCCCGTTCTTGCTCGAATTGAGGAAGATTACCAGCCAGCCTTGCCGTTCAGTCTTGCGGGAGTGCACGATGCGTTTTGTGTTTCGTTGCAGAGGAGTGTTCTGGATCCGCCCCAGGTGTGTTAGAACTTTCAGGACTTGAGGTCGCTGAGGACTTGTCCTTTCCAGAGTGTCTCGTGCATTTTGAGAATCACTAGTGACAGGTCCTCCGGAACAAGGTTGCATCTGTGGACTGAGTATTTTGATAGTATCGCTCCGGGAGCGAGGCGACCAGAGGGCGCGTGATTGAGATGCTGGGAAGCAGTTCCCTACCCTTTTTGGTAAGTTCCCATGAGAGTTGGCAGTGGAGGCATTTTCGCCCTCGTTACCTGTAGCAGGCAATTTCGAGGACAAAATTCTTTTAAGGGGGGGAGAATGTAAGGACTGAGGTTTCGGGTTCAGTTTTCGGGTCGGTTTCGGGCCGGATCCCCTGGGTCGGACCTTGAGGGGTCTGGAGAATTTCTTCTGAATGACGTCTACACATCACGACGCCTTTTAAACGGCGTCTTGATAAGTGGACGCCATTTAGGCGAATTGCTGTTGTGCCACGTGGGCGCCACGTGGGCGGGTCTCGGGCCGCGAGAGTACGGCCCCTGTCTTGTCGTCTGAACGGCGTCCATGATGGACGACGTGATTCAGACTGCCACCCTGCGATGTCAGTGTACGGTGCCCGACATGTCAGCTGAACGGCGTCTATGGTGGTCGACGCGTTTCAGACAGCTGTCAGTACGGCCCGTCCTGTCATCTGATAGGCGTCCTTCTAGCTCGACGCATTTTAGGCAGCTTCTGATGACCCCCGCGAGCCTCCTTTCTTTCCCTCATTTCTCACCTCTCTCTCTCTCCTCTCCCTCTCCGCCTCCTCCGATCCCAGTTTCCCCCCCCCCCATTCCCTTCCTCTTCTTCCTCTTCCACCACTCCAACGCCTCCCTACTTCTCACCTCTGCCACCACCACTTCCTTCGCGGCGTTCCATTCTCCGGACGGCGGCCGACGTCCCGGCGGAGTGGCGACGTTCTCGGGGGTACCGGCGGCGGTCTGCGGTGTGGCGGTTGGGCGACACGGAACCAGGAGGAGTTCAAGTATCCGGTAGGGGGACGAACCTTGTATGTGTTGCTCGTGCTTTCCTAGGCGTGTTTTGATGTGTTTTGGGCTAAATTGAGCATGTTTAGGGGGTGTTCTCGTGGGTATGACCGTGTTCATGTATGTGGTTTTGTGGTAGGTTTGTGGGGGTTGAACTTCTCTTCCTCCCCCTTTCCGTTTTGGGGCTTTTTCGGGGCATTTGGGGTTAAGGGAGAAACCCTCGGTTCGAACCAGGGAACCAGGTTTCTGGCGCTAAACAGCGTCGTGCCTGGTCGACGCCTTTTTAGAAGGACGTCAGGGCAGTACGACGCGTTTTAGGGCAGAAACTTCCCTGTTCGAGGTTTCAAGAGTTAGGGATTCTGGCGTTAAATGACGTCATGGGTGGACGACGCCTTTTAGAAGGACGTCGGGCCATCATGACGCCATTTAGGCAGGAAATCACCCCGACTGAGGGTCCGTCAGCTTGGGATTCTGAGACTAAAAGACGTCATGGGTGGGCGACGCGATTCGAATGGCGTCGGGTAACCATGACGCGTTTTAAGGCAGAAATCCCCTGAGTAATGTTTTCCTAAAATTCCAGGATTTCTTAGCTGAATGGCGTCGGAGGATGTCGACGCCTTTCAAAAGGCGACCGCTGGTGTTGACGCCTTTTAGGCCAGATTTCCGTGGCCTCTGTTTTATGAACCAGTTTAGGGAACTTGAATGGCGTCGGCCTTGGGCGACGCGATTCAGGACAGAACAACACTAATTCATGCCAGTAAAATGTATTCATACTGCTAGATAGTTGGTTAGTGCATGCTTTAGTATACTTGGTTTCTTCATGACCGGATGGCACTGCGTTGTGTGTAGTGCGATCGCGGGCTTTTCACGTGACCGGATCGTACTGTGCCGGGTTTTGGTGTTTTGAGTTACTGTGGACCTGGAGTGACATTGTAGCGCTTTATCACCCTGTGCTGGTGGGGGCGTGAGCACAGCGCCGGTGGGGGCGTGGGCGGGGTGACGCCTAGTGAGAGAGGGTCACCTGGTGAACCCCGGGGTCAGCTAGTACCGGTGTCGGAGTGGTACATTCGGAGAGTCACTCATGCTGAGGGAAGGAGTAACCACCTGAGCCAGTTGGGCCGGAGTAGCTAGCGTGCTATCCGAGGGGTTACTGTTTGGTCTCAGCGGCTCGGTGTTTCCTACTTGTGCTTGCGTGGACGGTGTTTCCCACTTGCGGCTGTGTGGTTGGTGTTTCCCACTTTCGGAGGAGTGGTTGACGTGTTTTGCCGAGATGGGAGATGTAGGCTCCTTGATAGAATGATTTTAGAAATATGCATGTTACATTCCGAAGGCACATGATTCATATCGAGATTTTAGGAGTAGTGTGTTACAGCTTTACTTGCCTTATTACCTGTACCTTTGTTACTGCACTTGTGGGTGTGTGTGTGTAGGAGGCGAGGGATCGGATGATCCCTACTGAGCCCAATTTTGTTGTGGCTCACTCCCTACGTTTTCAGGTGTAGACCTTGTGGCGTGTAGCGGCGCGCGGTGTTCTCCTTGGTGTGCGGACCAGCAGCTATCTCAGTTCCCGGGGTATGCCCCGATGTTGTTGTACTTTATTTCTGCCTGTACTTAATTAATTTGTTGGACATGTAATTATTGTTGGACTGTGTACGGACATTATTATTTTACTTCCTGCGCATTGTACCTCCTTGTAGTCCGTGTGAATGTTATATTTAATCTTTTTTAACGCTTACTCCTCCAGATGTGCGTATAAGATCCTGGTATGAACCTACAGTTAATGGGCCGACATCCATTTAGTGACCGGGTCTCCGGTCATAGGATGGCGGGTCGTTACAACTAAGATGTATCATTGTTTGAGGAGGTACTTTTGGTGGCCTAGTAAGAAGAAGGATGTGGCTAGGTGCATGACTTGTCAGCAGGTTAAGGCAGAACATCAGAGACCAGGAGGGTCGTTGCAACCTTTGCTGATCCTGGAATGGAAATGGGAGCATGTGACTATAGACTTTGTGATGGGATTACATGTATCCTCTGGCAGAAGAGACGCGATCTGGGTCATTGTTGATCGATTGACCAAGTCAGCACACTTCTTGGCTATTAGGAAGGACTGGTCAATCGGTAAGTTGGCTAAGCTGTTTGTGGATCGTATCATCTCTCTGCACGGGGTGCCTTTATCCATCGTGTCAGACCGGGATCCGAGGTTTACTTCTAGGTTCTGGAAGAGTTTTCAGAAGGCCTTGGGCACGCAGTTGGCCTTCAGCTCGACCTATCACCCCGAGACTGACGGGCAGTTGGAGAGGACCATTCAGACTCTGGAGGATATGCTCCGGGCATGTTGCCTAGACTGGGGAGGTTCTTGGGAGCAGCACTTGTCTACAGTGGAGTTTGCTTACAACAACAGCTATCATTCTAGTATCGGCATGGCGCCTTATGAGGCATTGTACAGGCGACCGTGTCGATCCCCTGTGAATTAGTCCGAGATTGGCGAGAGGGAGATAGCAGGACCAGAGTTGGTACAACAGTTTGCTTGTGGTTGCCAGAGTGGTGCAACAGAGATTGATTGCAGCTCAGAGCAAACAGAAGAGTTATGCTGACATCCGTAGGAGACCGCTTGAGTTTGAGGTTGGGGATCACTTGTTTCTCCGAGTCTCGCCCTCTAAGGGTGTGATGAGATTCGGAAGGCGAGGTAAGCTGAGTCTGCGATATGTTGGGCCTTTTCCCATTCTTGCTCAAATTAGGGAAATGACATATCAGCTAGCCTTGCCACCTAGTCTTGCAGGGGTGCACGATGTGTTCCATGTTTCTTTGCTGAGGAGATATGTTCAGGATCCATCTCATATTTTAGATTTTTCAGAGTTGGAGGTCGTTGAGGATTTGTCCTTTCCAGAGTTTCCTGTACGTATTGAGGATCGCAGGGAACAGGTCCTTCGGAACAAGGTTGTACCTCTTGTTAAGGTGATTTGGCAGTACCGCTCCGGGGGCGAGGCAACCTGGGAGCGCGAGGACGAGATGCGGGAGCAGTTTCCCTACCTTTTCTCGTAAGTTCCCTTGTGAGCTTGTATCTTTATGTTCCTACTTCGTTAATTGTAGCAGGCAATTTCGGGGACGATATTCTTTTAAAGGGGGGAGAATGTAAGGACTAAGGTTTCGCATCCAGTTATCGGGTCAGTTTCTGGGTCGGATCCCCTGGTTTGGGCCCTGAGGGGTCAGGGGAGTACCAACTAAATGACATCTAGGATGCACGACGCCTTTTGAACGGCATCTTGCTGGGTGGACGCCATTTAGCTCGGTTGCTCTTGTGCCACCTGGGTGCCACGTAGGCGGGCTTCGGGCCGCGAGAGTACGGCCCCTGTCGTGTCGTCTGAACGGCGTCCTTGATGGACGACGCCATTCAGAGTAAGACTCTGGGTTGTCAGTGTACGGCGCCGGTCTTATCGTCTGAAAGGTGTCTTTTATAGGCGATGCGTTTCAGAGTCTCTGTCAGTACGGCCCGTCATGTCAACTGATAGGGGTCCGCGCCGCACAACGCATTTTACCCAGTTTCTGGTTAACCCCGCGAACTCTCCTTCCTTTCCCTCATTTTCTCCTCCCTCTTCTCTTTCCTCTCTTCCCCGGCGGCTCCGGCGATCTCTCTTCCCCCTCCTTCATGTCCTCCCACCATTTCATCTCTCGCTCCACTCCATCGACCTCCTAACTCCCACCACTACCACCACCACCTCCTCCGTGGCATTTTCTCTCTGGACGGCGGCCGACGTCCTGGTGGAGTAACGACGTCCTCGGCGGTACCGGTGGCGGCGTGGGGGCGAGACGGGTTGTCGGCTTGGAGCTTGGAGGAGTTTGAGTAACCGGTAGGGTGACGATTCCCGCTGTATTTCATTAAAAACCATGTTTTCCTGCTTTGAAGAATGTATGTTTTCCCGTTTTGAAGCATGTTTAGGGGTATTTTTGGGGTGAAAATGCTAAGTGCATGAGATGAGAAATTGGGTATTTTAATGGGTAGTTAGGTTCTCCTCCTTCCCCCCTATGTTTCAATGCCTCTTTTGTACGTTTTGGGGGAGAAATCCCAATTTGTGGATTGGGGGAACGAAAGGGAGAACCTGTTTGTCAGGACTAAATGGCGTCGAGGGACAGGGACGCCTTTTAGAAAGGCGGCTCCCACCCACGACGCGATTTAGCCCAATAACAGACCCTGTCTCGGGACTGATAAGCGTCTAGAGACATCGACGCCTTTTTCAAAAGGCGACTTGCTTGAATGACGCGTTTTAGTGAAAATTACCCCGTAGTCTGTCCCTGCTTCTGTCGCGATCAGGCGACGAGGGACAGCGACGCCTTTTCAAAAGGCGGGCTACCTGTGGCGACGCGTTTTAGGCCAATTTCGAGGGCCAGATTTCATATGAACCAGTTTAGGAGGCTTGAATGACGTCGGCCTTGGGCGACGTGATTCAAGACAGAATCACACTAATTCATGTATTTAATATGTATTACACTGTTAGATAGTTGGTTTATTGCATGTTTGAAACCGCACTCGAGGATGAGGATTTCTATGGACCGGATTGTACCGTTTTATGTTTCGTGCGACTGTGGACCTAGAGTGACAGTTGTAGCGCTTTATCACCCTGTGTTGGTGTGGGTGGAACACAGCGCTGGTGGGAGCAGTGGCAGGGTGACGCCTAGTGAGAGAGGGTCACCTAGTGAACCCCGGGGTTATCTAGTACCAGTGTCGGAGAGGTACCTGTGAAGTGTCACTCGTGTTGGGGGAAGGAGTAACCACCTGACGAGGGACAGCGACGCCTTTTCAAAAGGCGGCTACCTGTGGCGACGCGTTTTAGGCCATTTTCGAGGGCCAGATTTCATATGAACCAGTTTAGGAGGCTTGAATGACGTCAGTCTTGGGCGATGCGATTCAAGACAGAATTACACTAATTCATGTATTTAATATGTATTACATTGTTAGATAGTTGGTTAATTGCATGTTTGAAACCGCACTCGAGGATGAGGATTTCTATGGACCGGATCGTACCGTTTTATGTTTTGTGCGACTGTGGATCTAGAGTGACAGTTGTAGCGCTTTGTCACCTTGTGTCGGTGTGGGTAGGACACAGCGTTGGTGGGAGCAGTGGCGGGGTGACGCCTAGTGAGAGAGGGTCACCTGGTGAACCCCGGGGTTAGCTAGTACTGGTGTCGGAGAGGTACCTGTGAAGTGTCACTCGTGCTGGGGGAAGGAGTAACTACCTGAGCCTGTTGGGCCGGAGTAGCTAGCGTACTATCCGAGGGGTTACTGTTTGGTCTCAGCGGGTCGGTGTTTCCCACTTTCGTTTGTGTGGTTGGCGTGTTTTGTCGAGACGTTGGTTGTAGGCTCCCTGGTAGAATGGTTTCAGAGATATGCATGTTATATTTCGAATGCATGTGATTTATTTCGAGATTTAGGAGTAGTAATTACTGCTTTACTTGCTTACTTTACCTTTAGTTGTGTTTTTGCACTTGTGGGTGTGTGTGTGGGCAGTGGGGATCAAAGGATCCCTACTGAGTCTTTTCATTGAGACTCACCCCTGCGTTTTTCAGGTGAGGGTTCCAGGCAGGCTTAGCGAGGAGAGTACTGCTTAGAGTTGCACGCCAGCAGCTGTTGTTCCGGGGTGTGCCCCGACGTAGTTGTTATTTTATTTCTAACCTGTACGCTTAATTATTTCTTTTCTGTTGGAATATGTAATTATTTGTTGTGTCAAGTCGCATTGTTGTAACTTTTAATTCTTGCACTTTCTTTTTAGTTCAATGCGATGTAAATGTTTAGCTTAGTCTATTATTTATTTCCCAGACTTATCTAGATCCTGGTTTGGTTCCAAATTAATGATGCGGTACCCATTTGGTAATCGGATCTCCGATTATAGGGTGGCGGGTCGTTACAGTAACAATAATGGGCGGAGCCCGTGGGATGTCTTCAGTAATGACCTGCGACAAAATCAGAGTCAGGAGTAGGGTGCAGAACAGAGTGTGGATGGTGAAAACATGAGAGGGATAGGTTCCTCTCCAGAAAAGATCAGTGGTAAATCTAGTTTCATAAGGGTCATCCGGCTCCCCTTCATCAGTTTCTTCAGTCAGCAAAATCCTTTTATCAAAGATGGCCCCGGGCTTTTCAATTAATTCATCTATCAGTGGCGGCCACTTTGGTTCTGATGGATTTAAGAATAGCCTATTCAGTGCAATATATAGGTCCCATGTATCAAACCAGCGGTACCACTCACATTCTGGATCTTGAGTCTTCCTCCTCTTCATCGGCTACAGAGCCTCCAAGGGCTGGTATGTCAACAGTTGTGAACAATGTCTAGCCAGATCCTTCCCATATATATCATGGAGGTCAAAATGGGAGGTAATCACTATTGTATTATCGTTGTCATGTTGAATCATGGGCCCTTTAACAAAATGAGTAGACAAGGTCCAAGTCAGGGGATCTCGATTTTCTTTGCAAGGGGTAACCATTATCTTCCATATCCTCTGACCATCTTCGCCTTCTTGTTGTTCAACAATATTATGCCTCACTTTCTCCGGCCTATAGCCTAGGCCACTGCCAGATATTCTTCTCTCATCTACCACTGGTTTAGTTCTTCCTTGCAACCGGGTGCCTAGACCCTTTCCAGGTTGATATCCTACCTTTAGTATGATGATCCAGCCTGGGGTATCCATGGACTTCCCCCGCTTCATGGCATCGATCGAGTTAGATGTAGGCATGATATGCTTAAAGGGGTCTACCGAAAGGATGTAGGTTTGGCATAAAGAGATGGTTGGCCTGTGAGCGGTCGGAAGGACTGGATTTGGACTTATATTCAGCGAATGGGTTGCAGCAAGGATAGGCATACTAGTGACTTTGTAAGGGAACTTGAGGCATTGGTAGTTCGTTGATGGAACCGCCTCAAGTGACCTGATGTAAGGACGACTGAGTATGCCTTTCAGTGAAGGGTCAATCTCGAGAATATGAAATTCAACCTCAGCATGGCAAGCAGGGCCTAACTTTACCTTCAAATAGACCATGCCCAGAGGGGAACGGGTAGAGTTATCATAGGCAGTAACAAAAATGGGAGAAGGCAGCCTTTTTTTTTTCGGGACTCCGCAGAGCTCCAGAGTTCTTGGTGGTAACACATTGATAGATGTCCCGGTATCTACTGGACATGTATCCACAACCTTTCTACATATGTTAACAGTTATACTTAACGCTATGCTCCTTGTTGCCAACGGTACCAGTTCAGAAGTATGGAAGGATATAGAGGGCTGATCCCCCTGAGGGATCAACAATGCAGTGATCTTTTCTACTAGCAAGTCTTCACTGACCGTTACCCATTGTAGGTAGTCCATTAGGGCTTCTTGATGGACCTTAGATCTCTTGATCAGCTCTAATATAGAAATGCGTGCCGGTATTCTATCCAGCTATTTCAACAAATTATAGTGAGCTCCAGGTGTACTCTCTTCATTCTGAACCTCTTTTATTGGCTGTAATGGGCCATGTCGCACCGTAGATAGGGGGAACACCTTGTTGAATATTTGGCCACTTTGGAGTGCATGTTCTTCAATAGTGGAAGGCCCAGGCGTTATCTTGAGCACTGCCATGTTGAGGAGTGGTCCGGAGGGTGTAATGGTTTGGTAAGCGGGTGTTGGTGGGTTATTTGATGGAGGTAAGGGGACTCGGATGAGTGGTTTGGAGGGATGTAGGTGTGGATAAACGGGTGGTGGTGACGGATTATTTAGTTGAGGTACTGTGCGGATGAGCGGTTTAGAGGGTTGTATAGTACCAGGGTGAGTGGTTGTTGTAGGTGATGTAGGGAATGGTATACGGAGTAATGGTTTAGATGGCATGAGGGGTTCGTGGTTGGGTTGCGGAGGGTTATTTGGTGAAGATATGGTGGCGGATGGTGTAATGGGTTTAATGGTGATGGGTTGTGGTTTGGGTATGCGGAGGATGCGGCGAGGCGGTTGCTCGGCACTACTTGATATATGACTTGTTGAATAGATAGAGGAAGAATCCTCTACTTTCTACTGTTGCCCTCTACTAACCTCAGACTGGCTTCCCGTCAAAATGGGGGTGATCTAGTTTTGATGTTCTAGTAGTGGGTTCTATACTATGCCCATATTATGTGGTGCTGCTTGTTGTACCGGTGCTTTTTGGATTGGCTGCTACTACTGTGGTGGTTGTGGCTACTGCTACTGCTGCTGTGGTCTTCTCGCCTTTAAGGAGGCTATGTACTTCTTCATCTCCTCCCAATCAATCCCTCCTTGATCATTGAGATCATGAATGTAATCCTGAAAATGAAAACAAGCATCTACTGTGTGTCCTGGTTGACGATGGAACACATAGTAACGGGACATGTCAACACTTGGTGGCCAAACGGCCCTTTCCTTCGGCAGCACTAAGGCGTTGGCCGCCATAAGGGCATTGAATATATCCGTGAGGAATTCTGGTAGTTGGGGGTATGCCGACCTTCTGGGGCTAGGAGGTTTCCTCTGTTGTGTATAGTCTAGGAGGAGGAACATGAGTACAATTCGGCTGCTGCCGAGGTGGATTGTATACTTGCTAAGGGGGGTGTTGCAGTGCTGACTAAAGCTGCTGAGTAGGAGGCCTGTAACCCTGTTGGTTTTGATGCCTCGGTAACTGATATTGTTGCTGATTCCTCATAAACTAGGGCTGATTATTGTTCATTATACTGACCTGTTCATGAGACAACGTACCCTCGGTAGTTGGACCCATAAAAGAAGAGTTGGGGATAATAGACTTCCGAGGTGGAAGTCTATTGGGTCGATAAGGATCGAAGACACTAGCAAAGGTGGAATCTTTGAACACGTTCTGAGCATAACGCGCTATTTCATACAGATCTGCCAAGGTGGTTAAGTTGTTCAGTATCAACACTAGCTTGTACTGCGGGGTGGCGTTTGCAACCATCAAGTTTACCACTTCTTGTTCGGACAAGTGATCTCTTATCTTTTCAGCCATCCCTCGCCACCTATCGGCGAACACTATGAAGTCTTCATCCGACTTCATCTTCTCATTGAGTAAGTCAGTAATAGACTGTATCTTTGCAGGAACCTCTTTGACACCATGTCGAAGCTCTCTACCTCACTTGGGTCTAAAGAGAAGAACCACTCCAAGGCTGATCCCTCCAATGATCTTTTGAAGAGGAAAGCCAGTGCTTTTTTATCATGCTGCCAAAATGATGATTCATACAGGAATTCTTTGATGTGAAGGAAAGGATTGCCTGTGACGTTGTACTTTCTGTAGACTAGCATTTCAGAAGGCAAAAGATGGAATACTGGCGAATCAGGGACAGAGAATTCGGGAGTGGCCTTGTTGTCCATATTATTTTCAAGATTCTTGAACCGCTCATCCATTTGGGAAAATTTATTAAGTAGCAGTTGAGTGGTAGAATCTGCTAGTGGAGGTGGTGGCTGTTGAAAAGATTGCCTCCGCGAATAAGCAGGGATGCGACGACAGTAAGGTTGTGAACTGGCGGCGTTCACACCGTGCAACGAAGGCATTCTGATAAATTGGGATTTGCGGCCTAACAGGATGCCGTGAACCTGATTGTTGAGGGCCTGTGTGCCGAGGAGTGGAAATATGAATGCCTTTCATGCTCTGAGTAGGAGCTTGATAAGCATAAGGGTGAACCGAGGGACTTGGCTCAGAAGGATACAGAGGAGTTTTCCCTTTTTGAATGGATTGGACGGCGTCAAATTGACGAGGATCTACATGATTAGACAAAACTCCCATGAGGGTAGCGAGGTCAGAAGGATGATTAGCAGAGGGCCCAGCTTGGTCTTGGGCTCTTTAAAAGGTAGGATTGGAGATGACATGGACACGTGACTAATCGCCCAAATCTGGATGGTATTGATCATAGATTGAATCATCCTAAAACTAAAGGGCATAAGCATCCCCTTTGTGTATGGTTTGGAATTGGTCAGAATAACGAGAGATATAGGCATTTCTTTCATCTTCAGAATAAGATGCACCATAAACTTGAGGGGCATAAGCATCTTCCTCGTACTCGACCAGATCTTCTTGTTCAAAGGCAACCATGCCGACGGTCCTACCTGAACGTAGCGTCATTGTGTTGAGATGACAATTATTTTAATCAAGTTGGCACAGATTAACAACCAAATAGATGCTTACGTTGTTTTGAGAGTTACTTGTTGGGTTAATTGGAATTTTAAACTCAAGTTCTCTTAGTGGGTAGGATCCTAATTTCAATTCAATTTCCGCCATTATGCTCTACGGCTTCACTCACAATGGTATGAATAACTACCCGGGACTTCAAATGGTACAACCGATCGGATGAACAAAGAGGAGTTCCTTGCTTTTGGGGACTTACAGAGGTCTTAACATCAACCACTCTAGTCTGACCGAGGGACTGACCTAGTCAAAGAGAGGTAAGGATGCTAAGAGAGGTGTTCCTATAGAAGGGGGGTGAGCCCCGATGCAAATGACCTGTGGCCTGGATGGCCTCTAATGTAGAATAAGTATAGGTAACAAGGAAATCAATGATCCGAGTGTTAGGGACCAACAGGGAAAAGACCTTGAATCGCGTCGCTGTTCGTAGACGCTATTCAAGACAGTAGCCCCTCCTGTTCACAGTGGCTCGGGCAGCAAGGGAGATAAAAGGGGCACTAAATCGTGTCTTCAAAGGGCGACGCGCTTAATAAAACACGTTGCTCTGTGCAGACGCGCTTTGGGTCCCGAAAACAACAAACAGACAGCAAAACCAGGGGCAATTCCCTCTCCAAATAATAGGATGAATAATAGATTAATTCAAACAAAACACACTTTCCAATACTACTTCTCAACGCAATCAAGGGAGGGCAAGATTTTGCCACAAAGGGATGTGCACGAGGTGCACGTGGGGATAATGATCAAATAGCCAACCAACAAACCATCAAACGTGCCCGAGGGACACAAGCGATGCACCGAGGGTGCCCAATGGAAATAACAAGAGTAAATAAAATAACAAAGAAACGGCAAGACAAGTCCCACCGTGATTGCCAAAAAGTTGTAGTGCTCAAAAAGGGTGTGTGTTCATCATGCTATCATGTGTTTACTATGATTAACAATATGAAAGAAATTGTGATCACCAGAAACCCAAGGCTTCAGTGGAAAACTGATCGCTTACTAACCTTGCAAAATCGGGAGAGTGTGGGGGTCTTTTGTTCCTCTCTTTCGGCCGGCCGAAAGTAAAGAGCCTTCTTTTTTTTTCCTCTTGTTCTTTGGGGGTGTTTCTGTTGGGTTTTCTCGGTTTCTCCGGATCGCTCACGCAGCGGAAAAACAAAAAACAAAAAAAAAAATTTACAGTGATCCCTTCCCGTTTCGAAATCTAAAATACGATAATCGGATTATCGAAGTTCTCACCGTGTGCGGATTCGAATCCGCAGCCGTTTGGTTCCGTCGGTGCGACACCGCAAGCCGCGCAAGCGCCCGGCCTCTAGCGAAGTCCACGCGATCCTTCCCGTGACGGATATCCTTGAGTTCCTCGTTCTTTGCAGCCCACGAAGCCTACGCCGGTCGCCGCAATGATCGCCGCAACGCGCAGACGATTTCCCGTCGAACGGGATTCGGAGAAGCGGCGGAGCAGATCTGGATCTGTCTGGGCGCCAGAGAAGGACAGAAACTGAGGAGGGGCGGCTAGGGTTAGCAGCAGCTTAGCATGCTCAGCCCGTTCGCTATGTTTTATACTAACCGCGCGGTTTTTCATAAAAACCCCCGGTTTGTATAAAACCCACTTATTTATCCATCGCCTTGAGAATCGTTTGCGTGTGACCCTCTAGGCCCAAGTACCAGTCCAGTTAATGGCCCAACAAGCCCAGTGACTCCTCAATGGCTTTATTAATTAATTAATAACCCTTTATTAATCAATTAATCAATCGAATTGATGTCGCACATCGAATTCGACCGGGCCTCCGATCACGTTGGGTGCCAAGCAATACCGCGTGAACCGGAAGGTATTTGGGGTTAAGTAACCCACTCTTGGAACCTTTCCGCCGACAGTTACCACGCAGATATAATCCTTCATTCGTACAAGTGATTGTGTGGTCAACAAGGGATCATCCGCTCTAGGTGAAAAGAGAGAGTGTAACGATCCGAAATCCTATAATCGGAAACCCGATTACTAAATGGGTATCGGGTCATTATCTATAGGTTCACACCCGGATCTCATACGACACGTCTGGAGAAGTAAGCATTAAACAGGGTTAAATATAACAATCCCACGGACTTCAAGGAAAGTACAAGTGTGCAGGAAGTAAATTAATAATGTCCGTACACAGTCCAACAATAATTATATGATCCAAAGAATTAAATAAGTACAGGCAAAAGCAAAGTACAACAACATTGGGGCATACCCCAGAACTGAGATAGCTGCTGGCCCGCACACCAAGGAGAACACCACACGCCGCCACTCGCCAAGAAGTCCACACCTGAAACCGCAGGGAGTGAGCCACACCAGAATTGGGCTCAGTAGGGATCATCTAATCCCCGCCTCCCACATACACACACAAGTGCAGCAATACGGAAAAGAAGGCAATTTAATTAAATAAAGTAGTAACACAATTCCAAGATTTCGATATGAGACATATGCGTTCGCAATGTAACAAGCACAGTTCTAAGCAATTCAAGTAACCCAACTTAACACCACAATTCGTAACCAAAGATCCGGCTAAACAGTCAAACCACACTGTCGACTGTATACAAACGTCGCCCCACAACACCACCAACACCCACGCTTGTCCACCCCTACGATGTTCCGGTCACCGTAAGGTGAGGCAGTAAGTCAAACTAGGACTAACTGGGACTAGTGAACCACCACTACCCAGTTACGTGTGCACACAAGCAATCTAGACCACTACCCTATCGACCGGACTTCCCTCAACGCCAGGCCTCGGCGCTTCAAGAGGGCTCTGGGGACCGGCGAAACCCCCTTAAGCCGAGCCTATAGGGACTACCCGTAACCCTAACCTCCCGGGTCACATCATGCCAAAGGGCGAAGGGTGCCACTCGTAACCTCGATCTCTCAAGTTACATCAGGCCCAGTGGCGAAAGGGTAAACTCCAGCAGTACCACATCCGGTTCCACAGTAAGAAACATGCCGAAAACTGCCACGACAAACTAGGAAAACACCAACCCGCTGAGACCAAACAGCAACCCCTTGGATAGCGCGCTGGCTACTATGGCCTGACCGGCTCAAGGTGGTTCTGCTTCCCCCAGCCACAGGTGAAACACTAACATGTACCCCTTCCACACTGGTACGGCAACAATGCCACCTAGACACCGTGTCCCTCCCACACCGACACAAGGTGTCAAACGCAAACCACAATCGCATAAACACATGTACACACAATGTGATTCCGATTATACATAAATCTTCAGCCTCAATGTACGATTTCAAGCATGCATTTAGTGAGGTTATGTCTTGAATCGCGTCTCCTAAGGCCGACGTCATTCAAGACCCCTAAACTGGTTCATGTGAAAACTGACCTCAAAAGTTGGCCTAAAACACGTCGTTCAAACGGGTCGCAGTTTAAAAGGCGACGCTGTCCTTAGTCACTTAATAACAACAGAAACAGAGACAGACCTCGGGGTGATCTGAACTTAAAACGCGTCGTGCACGGAAGTCGCCGTTTGAAAGGCGTCGCTGTCCCCGAACGCCATTCAAAACAAAACTCTATTCTCTCAGAAACCACTTCCGGGACAAATCTGGCCTAAATGGTGTCATCCTAGCCCATCACCATTTTAAATGGCGTCGCCCTAGCTCGACGTCATTCAGAGCCGGAAATCTGGTTTTATGAAACTTCGCTCGAACCTCAAAACAGGGTTTCCTCTACCCCAAAATCACCCCAAAAATAGGAAATGAAGGGGAGAATCCAATTTACCACATGAAACACACTAATTCCCATTTCATAAAAATGACTATTTTCATTAAAAAGCCCCTTAACATGCTCATTCTACCCAAATCTTCATACACATCGCATGTTTCAAAGTGGGAAACATGGATAACACAACCAAATCACATGCAAAGATCGTCCCCCTATCGGTCACTTGAACTCCTCCTAGCTCCGTACCGCTGAACCGCCGCCGGTACCGCCGAGGATGCCGTCACTCTGTCGGGATGTCAGCCGCCGCCTAGAGAATGAAGTGTTGTGGAGGAAGTGGTGGTGGGAGTGGTGAGGGGTAGAGAGGTGTTGCAGTGGTGGAAGAGGAAGAAGGGGAAGGAGAAAGGGAAGGGGAAAATGGAGAGGATCGGAGAGAGGGAAGAGAGAGAGTGAGAAAGAGAGAATGAGAGAAAGGAGGGAAGGTTCAGGGTGTAAACTGAAACAGCTTAAAACGCGTCGTCCAAAACAGACGCCTTTTAGGTGACAAGACCAGGCCATACTCTGACAGAATCTCTGAATCGCGTCGTCCATATAAGACGCTGTTCAGACGACATGACTGGGGCTGTATTCTCGCGACCCAAAACTAGCATACGTGGCACCGACGTAGCGACTCTAAAACACGTCTTCCTTTCAGGACGCCGTTTGAACCCCGTCTCGAAAGCTCGACGGGATAAAGAACCTATGCCCCAGCCCCTACAAGGGCCCAAACCAAGGGGTCCGGCTCCGAAACCGACCCAATAACTGTACCCGGAACCTCAATCCTTACATTCTCCCCCCATAAAAAGAATTTCGTCCTCGAAATTGTAACCGCTCAAACGGTAACCACTGTTGACAATTCCATACCGGTAACACGGATCTCGTCAATCGCCTTCACAGATCACATACCTCCACAGGATTTCGTATAATCGGTCGATCTCATCAACACTAGACTAATTACATTCTATAATTCTGCCAATACTGATGGACCAAGATAACCATTCATTAGCCTTACGAGGCACATATTACAAAATTGATTCTCCAACATGTCCAAGATACATAAAAAGTGCCACAAGAACTCACAACTACTGCCTAAAAGATAAGACAAAAGTGTTCATCTAGTCCAGCACCTCGGTCCTCTTCTAATAAAATTCACAACACTACTCTAGGCCCAGGGCTTCTTCTGGTTACTCGGTTCCTGACCTGTCTTGTTATTCTGGGGACAGTTCCTTACAAGATGTCCCTTCCTATCACAGCTAAAACAGCTACCAATGACCAATGGACATATCCGATCACCATGCTGTCTACCACAACGGGGACAATGATCCGCCACACCATGTCCTGCTTCCTGCTGTCTGCTAGCCATAGTCTGCATTTGCCGAACCGAGCCATCTTCGTACTCATTATAAAGCATCCCTTGGAACCCGAACCCAAAGAACTCGAACCATCTGTCGAAAGAATCGCTGATTTGTTCTTACTTTGTTTCTTCCCTCGTGCTGACCGCTCCAACTCTTTCACCATTTGTTAGAACTGAGTCTCCACTGCTGCTACGCACCAAACTGTTGATGCAAGATCACTACAACAATGAGATGCCACCATTCCCCTCAGATCGTACCGGAGTCCATCCACAAATCTCTCCGTTCGACGTTCCTCATGCTCGGATATGTGTGGAACAAGCCTTCCGAGAGCCACAAACTTCATCTGATATTCCAGAACTGACATATCATTCTGTATCAATTCCATAAACTCCCTTTCCTTGGCCTTCTGAACATGCCTCGGAAAGTACTGTCCACTAAACTCTCTCACGAATACCTCCCAAGGAATCTCTCTCAAGGACCTATCTGAAAATATCATTCTCTTGATGGTAACCCACCAATCATAGGCATCGTCTTTCAACAAGTAGGTTGCCAACATGGTCTTGTCATTCTCAGCACGTTCAAGAATATCGAATGCCTTCTCCACTTCCTTAATCGAATGAGTTGCCTCGTCTGGGACTGGTTGACCCGTGAAAGAAGGGTCTTCAACTTCAAGAACCATTCCATTACCGTGGATTGACCACCTTGGGAGTTGGATCCCTCACTACCATCTCTCGTTTGGTATCTAGACATTGCCCCAATCATAGCCTCCATGAATCGATCCACATTATGCCCATCTGCCCCCGAACTACCATCATCAGTTCCTGTATTACGAACCAACGGAACTCTCCTCTTCGGTGCCATCACCACTCTATAACACAAAAATTGAAACAAAAACGTCAAAACCTATTAATCTATGCCAGTAGCCATCGCCTATATAGACTCATACTTATTGTTGGACTATGACATCTAACCTAGTTTATCACATACTCGACCAGACTGAGCTCTGATACCATTTGTAACGACCCGAAACCCTATAATCAGAAACCCGATTACTAAATGGGTATCAGATCATTATCTACGGGTTCACACCCAGATCTCATACGACACGTCTGGAGAAGTAAGCATAAAATAGGGTTAAATATAACAATCTCACGGACTTCAAGGAAAGTACAAGTGCACAGGAAGTAAATTAATAATTTCCGTACATAGTCCAACAATAATTACATGGTCCAAAGAATTAAATAAGTACAGGCAAAAGAAAAGTACAACAACATCGGGGCATACTACGGAATTGAGATAGCTGCTGGCCCACACACCAAGGAGAACATCACACGCTTCCACTCGCCAAGAAGTCCACACCTGAAACCACAGGGAGTGAGCCACACTAGAATTGGGCTCAGTAGGGATCATTTGATCCCCGCCTCCCACACACACACACACAAGTGCAACAATACGAAAAAGAAGGCAATTTAATTAAATAAAGTAGTAGCACAAATCCTAGATTTCGATATGAGACATATGCGTTTGCAATGTAACAGGCACAGTTCTAAGCAATTCAAGTAACCCAACTCAACACCACAATTCGTAACCAAAGATCCAGCTAAACACTCAAACCACACTGTCGACTGCATATAAACGTCGCCTCACAACACCACCAACACATACACCTGTCCACCCCTACGATGTTCCGGGCACCGTAAGGTAAGGCAATGAGTCAAACTAGGACTAACTGGGACTAGTGAACCACCACTACCCAGTTACGTGTGCACACAAGCAGTCTAGACCACTGTCCTATCGACCAGACTGCCCTCAACGCCAAGCCTTGACGCTTCAAGAGGGCCCTGGGGACCAGCGAAACCCCCTCAAGCCAAAGCTATAGGGACTACCTGTTAACCTAACCTCCCGGGTCACATCAGGCCAAAGGGCGAATGGTACCACTCATAACCTCGATATCTCAGGTTACATCAGGCCCAGTGGCGAAACGGTAAACTCCAGCAGCACCACACCCGGCTCCACAGTAAGAAACACGCCGGAAGCTGCTACGACAAACTAGGAAAATACCGACCTACTGGGACTAAACAACAACCCTTCGGATAGCGCGCTGGCTACTCCGGCCTGACCGGCTCAAGGTGGTTCCGCTTCCCCCAGCCATAGGTGAAACACTAACATGTACCCCTTCCACACTGGTACGGCAACAATGCCACCTAGACACCGTGTCCCTCCCACACCGACACAAGGTGTCAAACGCAAACCACAATCGCATAAAAACATGTACACACAATGTGATTCCGATTATACATAAATCTTCGGCCTCAATGTACGATTTCAAGCATGCATTTAGTGAAGTTCTGTCTTGAATCACGTCGCCCAAGGCTGACGTCATTCAAGACCTCTAAACTAGTTCATGTGAAAACTGGCCTCGAAAGTTGGCCTAAAACACGTCGTTCAAACGGGTCGCCGTTTAAAAGGCGTTGCTGTCCCTAGTTGCCTAATAACGACATAAACAGAGATAGGCCTCGGGGTGATCTGAACTTAAAATGCGTCGTGCACGGAAGTCGCCATTTGAAAGGCATCGCTGTCCCCGAACGCCATTCAAAACAGAACTCTATTCTCACAGAAACCGCTTCCGGGACAAATCTGGCCTAAATGGCATCGTCCTAGCCCGTCACCATTTTAAATGGCGTTGCCCTAGCTCGACGCCATTCAGAGCCCGAAATCTGGTTTCATGAAACTTCGTCCGAACCTCAAAACAGGGTTTCCTCTACCCCAAAATCACCCAAAAAATACCCAAAAATAGGAAATGAAGGGGAGAATCCAATTTACCGCATGAAACACACTAATTCCCATTTCATAAAAGTGACCATTTTCATTAAAAAATCCCTTAACATGCTCATTCTACCCAAATCTCCATACACGTCGCATGCTTCAAAGTGGGAAACATGGATAACACAACCAAATCACGTGTAAAGATCGTCTCCCTACCGGTCACTTGAACTCCTCCTAGCTCTGTGCCCCCGAACTGCCGTAGCGCAAACCGCCGCCGGTACCGCCAAGGACGCCGTCACTCCGCTGGGACGTCGGGCGCCGCCTGGAGAATGAAGTGCCGTGGAGGAAGTGGTGGTGGTAGTGTGAGGGGTAGAGAGGTGTGGCAGTGGTGGAAGAGGAAGAAGCGGAAGGAGAAAGGGAAGGGGGAAATGGAGAGGATTGGAGAGAGGGAAGAGAGAGAGTGAGAAAGAGAGTATGAGAGAAAGGAGGGAAGGTTCGGGGTGTAAACTGAAACAACTTAAAACGTGTCGTCCAGAACAGACGCCTTTCAGGTGACAAGACCAGGCCATACTCTGACAGAATCTCTGAATCGCGTTGTCCATACAAGACGCCGTTCAGACGACATAACCGGGGCCATACTCTTGCGACCCGAAACTGGCCCACGTGGCACCCACGTGGTGACTCTAAAACACGTCTTCCTCTCAGGATGCCGTTTGAACCACGTCTCGAAAGCTCGACGGGATAAAGAACCTATGCCCTAGCCCCTACAAGGGCCCAAACCAAGAGGTCCGGCTCCGAAACCAACCCAATAACTGTACCCAAAACCTCAATCCTTACAGAGAGAATGTTCTGGGAATGATGCGCTTAAGTCCCTGGCTAGGGTGGACACTGTATCAGATAAAGAGTTATCTGATATAGTTTAGCAGCATCCGATTCAAGTGAATCGACCGACTACGGTTTAACAGTTCACCATTTCCTTGGTCAATTCGGGAACATTGTACAGATGAAGGATTATATCGACGTGGTAACCGATGACGGAAATGTTCCATTTGTGGGTTGCAGAACCCTAATGCCTTCCAGGTTCCTGTAGTGTTGCTTGGCACCCAACGTGATTGGAGGTCCGTCCGAATTTAATGTGTGACATTAAATTCAACTAATTGATTAATATATGGATATTAATTAATTTGGTGAGTCAATAAAGAGTTACTGAGCTTAATAGGCCATTAACTAGACTAATATTTGGGCCTAAAGGGTTACACGCAAAAGATCTTTAGTGGATAGGTTGATAAACGGGTTTTATATTAAGTTTGGGTTTTCTGAAAAATGCACAAAACACTCAATATAAAAGGCTGCTGCTAGGTCAAAGGCTAGGCACTTTGACCTAGCAGCCACCCCTCTCTCTGGATGTCCCATCTCAAGGGGCACCCCCTTCCGACCTCCGCTTTGTCTCCTACCAGCCTCGATTCCCGTTCGACGGAAAATAATATCCACATGTCGCTGAGGGTTACGCGAAATCAAATGGGATCCACAAACACCGCATTGAGCGAGGAAGCGAAGACAATCTGTCACAGGGAAGTTCGCGTGGATACCGCTAGAGGCCAGGCATCTGCATAGTTCGCGGCATCACATCTACAGAACCACTCGCATGAAGATTCGAATCCACGCAAGGTGAAATCTATTCAACGCAGATTTATTTCTTGTTATTCAAAATGAGACGGGATCATTTTGTTTTAATTTCTCCTGTGCTCTTGGATCTCGTCATGAGATCCTTGTAGTGGTATTAGAGCCAGGTTCAACTGTGTTCTGCGCCGTTTCGATCTCAAAATCAATTTTTCCTTGTAACGTTCAATGCAATAATTCTATTTTTATGTTAGAAGTCTATTCATATGATGAACACAAATAATTAGATTGTTTTTAATTATGAAAAGTTGAATTTTTATGGGGTTTATTTGTGTTCTTCATCAGACGAAGAATGAGTCTTCATGGCAGCTTCGCAGGCATCCCCATGTCTTGGGGAGGGTAATCGAGGGGTCCTGGTTGCACCAAGGACACTGCCGGTCACCGTCGACACCGATTGCTAGTGTTGGAAAAGGCAGGCTGATGGTGACTGGCCGGACTCCACCCTTCTTCTTTGTCTCTCTCAGTCAGTTGTCATTAACAGAGAAAGGGGAAGGGGTCGGCGCCCTTCGAGACATTGTCGATGAGCCAGACAATGGTTGGGCCGTCGCCAGAGTGTCCGACAATGGACTGGCGGCAGCCTGGTGGCCAGCAAAGGGTGCCCCACCCTTGGGGCCTAGCTCCCTCCTGGGTAAGGTGCCGCCGGGGGGAGGGAGGGGGCGAGCCCTACGCGGCTTGGGTTTCCCAGCCACACGGGGCTTGATCCCTTGGGCCGAACCTAGCTCAGACCAGGCAGCCCCCTTAGGTCCAAGCAAAGCACTGGGCCTGGGCTCGGCATTGCTTTGGACCCAGAGCTCAGCCCTGGCCTGAGCCCAGGGTTCAATTGGGCTGAGCCTTGGCTTGACTAGTGGCTGAGCCAACTCGAGCCCAAATAAGGCCCAGGCCCAATTAAATTAAAATTAGATTTTAATTTTAAATTTTAAAATTATTTTAAAAATTAAAATTTTATTCAATTGATTAAATTGGGATTTAAAATGACTTTAAATCATTTTAATTGACAAATGTTGTTAATTAATTAGTGTTAATTATTAGTTTAAGGGTTCAATTAATTATTAACTCTAATTTCTTGATCTAAGAGATAGATAAACCGTTAATAATTAATAGTCTAATTGTTAGATTGCTAATTATTGATTAATCTAAATGTTAGATTAATTTTATATTATTAGAAGTGTTCTAATTTGCATGGAATATTATGAGAATTATTAATTTATAGTCTATGCACATGACATATGTGTTTAATACTTTAAAATTGATTTAATTGCATGTTTAACTAATTAAATATTTTTTGAAAATCTACTTATCCAATTTTGTTGGGTCTTTGGTTTATGAAACCAAAATTATTTATTTTTGAAAACCTTTCATTTAGCCATATGGTGAGCTCTTACATGTGTGGATTGGATAACAAGATAAACCATGGTCATCGATATGCACGTGTGAATTGCTGTACTTCATGTGATGATGTATGGATGTGGATCATGGTGGGATGTAATTGATGATTTATTAATTGTTAATAAATAGGGGTCTGTGTTATACCTCTCCCTCTCACTCTTCCAATGTAATTCTACCTCCCTCCTATTATGTATTTGCCATAAGGTATTCTTCTATTTACAAATTGTAAATTCATGATATTATATATTTAATTTCAATTATAAATTGATCGAGGCCATGGTGACTAGAGCGAGGATGATCCACAACTATAAGCAAGAAGGTTTTTGAAGGAGTTCAGATTGACTATGTGATTGCAGACCATTAATATAATTGTTATGTTAAATGTGAGTGAGTTTGACTGTATAGGTCAAGTCAAACCACTGTGCTATCCATGACCACACCTTTTCATGTATGTGACACATGCTTTTATTTGATTATGAATCAAATGTCTAAGTTAAGTATATCATAAATATATGTGATATATTTATATACTATCACCTAAGATGAGATCAAACTAAAATAAACAAAACCTCTAAGCTAAAGCGCTAGTTATCGAGAATGCACCGCGTGGCTCTTTACCATCATAGTTTTTAGGATTCGATTCAGTGATGACAATTTCTTGTGTTTCCTCGAGATCCGTCACTGTCAGATGAAGGAATTGAGAACTATAGCATTATGATGCCTTGAGATTGATAGAGGAACGATGCAGCTATCCTTACATTTCTCCAGGAGCTACATCCTAATCTATTCCATCACGTAATGATGGTAAAGCTTAGACTAGGAATAATGATTTATTGTGTTTCTTCAAGACCATTACCAACCTAAGAGCCGAAGCATGATCAAATATTGCAAGGAGTTGTAAGTACCATAAGATAGTTACTCTTAGATCATAGTATGATACTTGTGTTTCTCTAAGGTCATGGTATGACTCTTAGAGCTTCAAATCCCCATTAGGAGACTGTCGGCATCTCCCGTTTTGTATATTTGAAGGTTATAAAGTGCGACGAAAATTAGTAGGAGTAAAACTAGATGAAAATCCATATCTTGTTTTAATATTAATAATTGAATATATGATAATTACAATTTTATCTTCTGTAGGCTAAAATGTCGCACCATAACCTATTGCATAGTATACTAGATGTCAATAGATTGACAGGCCCTAATTACTCCGACTGGCTCAAGAAAATGAAGATTGTCTTTAGGTCTGAGCAGATTGCCTATGTCTTAAATGATGATCCTAGAGGCTGAATCAACATTAGATGCCCCTAAAGAGGAGATCATAACATATGAGAAATGGAAGGAAGACTCCACCATGGTCGAATGTTAAATGCTTGTCTCGGTGAGTAATGAGTTGCAAAGGCAACATGAAGAGATAGATGCAAGATCTATCATACTCTATCTGAAGGGGCTATTTAGTGAGCAGAGCATAATCGAAATATATGAGATATTAAAAAATCTGTTCAAGGCTCAAATGGCAGAGGGATCTTCAGTGCAAACCCATATGCTAAAGACGATTAAATGGATTAAAAGGCTGGATACTCTTAGGGTCCCACTTCCGAAGGTGATGCATATTGACCTTATTCTTTCTTCTCTTCTACAATCATATGCTCAATTCATTATTAATTTTAACATAAACAAGATCCAAACATCTCTAGCCGAGTCACTAAATATGCTGAAAATTGTAGAGGGCAACCTTGTAAAGGAAAAGCCCAAAGTCCTCATGGTTGGTAAGACTAACAGAAAGAGGAAGGTAGTCCAAGCCTTTAAGAAAAGCAAGGGCAAGAAGTAGGATAACCCAAAGATTGCCAAGAAGGGCAAAGGAAAATGAGTGGGAAAGGGTGATTGCTTCTACTGTCACCAGAAGGGCTACTGGAAGAGAAATTGCAAAGAATACCTCAAGGACAAGGTTCAAGGAAAGGCGAAGCAGCAAAATACTCCAGGTATCTATATGATATATATAAATTTGCTAGGTTGAGATTATACATCATGGGTATTAGATATTGGATGTATTTCCCATATCTATAATGATGTGCAGTGTTAACAAGAAGGTGTAAGCTGAGAACTGGCGAGGTGGAGCTGAGGCTAGGTAACGGCACAAGAGTTGTGGCGATCGTTTTAAGGACAGTGAATCTTAAGCTACCATCTGGAGACTCTTTATCATTAGATGATTGCTATATCTATTTTGTGTTTAGATAATGTTGGGTACAATTTATCTATTGAGAACAAATGTTGTTAAATTTATTTTGAAAATAAATTAGTTGCTTCTACTTCTTTAATCAATGGATTGTACTTGATGGATGTGTCTTATGATAGTCTTCATATCGATAGAGCTCTTAAGAAGATCAAGTGTGAAATGAATAGAGCCTACGTATGGCATTGTAGGCTTGGCCACATTAGAGAAAGTAGACTTCAAAGGTTGCATGAAGATGGATATTTAAATCAATTTGATTTTGAATCATATGCAACTTATGAGTCATGTGTGATGGGTAAAATGGCTAAGTCTCTATTTATTGGAAGTGGAAAAAGAGCCAATGACATATTGGAACTAATGCATTCTAATGTATGTGGTCCTATGTCTACCTAGCCATTGGTGGCTTCTCTTACTTCATTACATTCACTGATGATTTCTCTATATATGGCTTTGTGTACTTAATGAAGTACAAATCATAAGTCTTTAAAAAATTCAAAGAATTCAAGAATGAAGTGGAGAAGCAAACTGAAAAGAGTATCAAAACTATCTGATCGGATCAAGGTGGAGAATACATAAGTACAAAGTTTACACGGTGCCTAAAGGATAATGGTATCCTCTCTTGGCTTGTACCTCCTTATACACCTCAGATGAATGGCATACCATAAAGGAGGAATCGCACATTAATAGACATGGTATGTTCAATGATGAACATGTCTAAATTACCAGTATTCTTATGGAGATATACACTTAGCTCTGCTATGTATATCCTGAACATAGTGCCTAGTAAGTCTGTTAAATCCACTCCATATGAAATATGGAAAGGAAGAAAATTAGACCTTAAGCATATTAAAGTCTGGTGATGTCCTACTAATGTTAGAAGATATGATTCAGATAAACTAAAGTCCAAAATTGACAAATGCAGATTTATGGGATATCTGAGGGAAACTTACAATTACTACTTTTATCATCCTGACGAACAAAATGTGTTTGTCGGCTAGAGAGCTTGTCTTCTTAGAAGAAGATTATGTTCTTCAAAAGGACAGTAGAAGTACAGTAATTCAAGAAGAAGTTATAGACCTATAGACTATCATAGGTACATAAGATGAACTGTGGGTTTCTGAACCTGTTCAAACATACACATAGGGACCTCGTGTTGGATTCGATCGTAACCCCCGACAAATCACAGAAGCGGAGGAACATGAAACAAAATGATTTTCCAAACCGGTTCGAGCTTCGATTGATGCAACAAAAACGATCTAAATAAATCACATGAGATTTATCACCTTGCATAGAATATGTTATCTTGCGAATCGATGCCGAACTCCTCGAAGCTTTGAGTCGCACAAATGTCTGGCCTCTAGAGCTTAATCCACACCAACCCTTCACAACAACGGAGTTCACCTTCTCCAAAACCCACACAAACCCTCTTGCCTCAAGAACCTGGGAAGAGTCCAACTCTTCTTTTCCTCTTGACGGCCAATCTTTTGGAATGGTTAGAAATCTTTTTCTCTAGGTTATGGATTGGAGAATAGGTGGGTTTTTTATAGGAATGTTAAGGCGGCATCTTGAACCGCCTCGTTTAACCAAACCCTTCTTTAACTACCGCCGGTAAAGTAAACCCCAGGGTATATTATATATCAATATATTATTATTAGCTAATTTATCAAACAAGCCTAATAATACATATATTATATATATGTCCTTTATATCATTGCATATATACTTTTAAGCCATTTATAAATTATTTTCTCAAAAGAATTTAATGCTTTAGTATATTATTCCATACAACAATATTCCATTCTGCAAGAGTTATTTTTGTGTGATCTTCTAGGCCCATTATCACTGTAGTTTAAAGATCCATTAACTTCTAATCTAATTAGAAGTAAATCAAACCGGTTATTCCCAATAATCGTTTAATCTATTCCGAACCTTTTGATCATGTTGGGTCAAGCAAATCCGTGTGATCCCAGAGGATGTCGGGTTTATCTTCACCCTGTCTGGCACCTGTAAGTCTTCAGTTACCGTATCGCTATAATCTCTCGCTCATTCTATGAATCCGATCCAATCGTATGGTATGGTTTCATCAAACCACTAGTGATCGCGTCGTCTAACCATGACCTCCAAAATAATTTCACGTTCGTTCCAAATGAACTGATACCACCCTGGCTAGGGATTCAATGGAGCGTCTATGTCATGACTCATTAATTGTCTGTGATATACCTGACAGTGAGCGATCTCCTCTTGACCATTAATGGTCTTCGCATGTATCCCTATGTGGCTAATAATTCGGTGTTTCATGACTTATGGTTAAAGTCACTAGACCAAATATTAAACCACACTAGTCCTCATGCAAGACATCATTATTGTCTCAAGTTAAAGGATCAACGATACTACTGAGATAGATGGATCTTCAGTCGATATTAGGTATAATGAACCATATGAAGATCAATCAGCGGATCAATTCAGTGAACATCCTCCTGTTGGGATCTCAGCGTTTCTCTAGATCGCAAAATACAACAGAAAATAAAATAAAATCGGCGATCCGTTTCCCATTTCGAATAACTAAAACCAATAATCGGTGTATCGATTCTTACCGTATGCGGATTCGAATCCGCAACCCATCAGTTCCGTTGGTGCGACACCGCAAGCCGTGCAAGCGCCCGGCCTCTAGCGGAGTCCACGCGATCCTCCTCGCGATGGATATCCTCACGTTCCTCCTTCTTCGTAGCCCACGAAGTCTTCACCATTCGCCACAACGATCACCGCAACACGCGAACGATTTCCCGTCGAACGGTAGTCGGAGAAGCGGCGAAGCAGACCTGGGCATCCAGATTCGTCTAGGCGCCAGAGAGAGAGAGAAAGAGAGGAGAGGGCGGCTAGGGTTAGCAGCAGCTTGGCCTGCTCATCCCGTTCGCTACATTTTATATTAACTGTGCGGTTTTTCATAAAAACCCCTAGTTTATATAAAATCCACTTATTTATCCATCACCTTGAGAATCATTTGCATGTGACCTTCTAGGCCCAATAACCAGTCCGGTTAATGCCCCAATAAGCCCAGTGACTCCTTACTGGCCCGATTAATCAATTAATAACTCATATTAATTAATTAATCAATCGAATCAATGCCGCACATCAAATTCGATCGGGCCTCCGATCACGTTGGGTGCCAAGCAACACCGCGTGAACCTAGAAGGTATTGAGTTTAAGCAACCCACTCTTAGAACCTTTCTATCGACAGTTACCACGTGGATATAGTCCTTCATTTGTACATTGCTCTCGAGTTAACTTAGGGTATGTTGTACTGTCAAACCCAGACCAGTCGACTCACTTGGATCGGATGCTGCTAAATAAAATTGAAAAACTCTTTTCCTGATATTATTGTCCGCCCTAGCCAGCGACTTCCGCTCATCCTTCCTAGAGCATTCTCTCTCTAAGTACCAAGAGCGAATGATTCCTTATTGACACTCAATTCCCTTCTACGGTATTCTGCTATACCCAATCCTTGGCTGTTTAGAATCCCATAGTTAGAGATTCATAAACCAAAGTCAAAGCACAGAAGTCCACCGACAAGGTGTCCTTGGTGTCTCAGGTCCTAGGACTATCCACGCAACTGCGACAATAAAATCAAGCTGGTTGACAATGAGGTACTATACCATCCAGGGATTCAGTCAGATCAGTTCAGTGAACTCATTCTCGAATGAGCACCTACATATTCACCTTAGTGTCTCCACACAAGTGACTATGAGATCAGTCACCCTCATCTTATGAGCAGGAGTAATCTATACTAGTCTATCCGGATATCTGATGTCATTCTCGGATATTCTTCGACTAGGAACTATTAAGAATATGTGTGTTTAAGTGATCAGTCTCACTAGTATGATCTCATCATAATATGATCACTATCACACATATTCACGGACTTCATTATGAGACGATAATAACACGAATAATGCCATTAAATGAACGAGATTACAAAGTCATATTGGCTTGTAGACCACCTGGTCCGCCCAGCCCACCCGGCCTGGTGCACCCGGCCCCTTCCTCTTCAATATCCGATGCCCACCCCAGAAACCCTAGCACTTGCAGGTTTCATGGCGACGGTGGGGGGGGGGGGTTTCATAGCACCCGGCACTAGCAGGGCTTTCGGAGAAGCCCAAGAAGGGCCAGTTAAGACCTCCTTTTTCACCCCCCCCCCCCCCCAAAAAAAAAAAAAATGATTTTTTTCTTGTTTCTTTTCAAGAACATAGGAAGAAGAAGATGATGCTCCCTCCAGCCACCTCCAGAGGCCTCTCCTACAATGGCTAGGAACCCAGTGATGATCGAAGACTATCCCCACATGATCCGGGGTCCAAGTTATCCATCCCAACGCTTGGGAAGCCCTATGCAAACCCCAGTTCTTCGTCCAACGAAGAACACGAAATTCCCAATTAAAATTCGAAAAATTGCAGAAAAATAATCCAATTAACTGTGCTCATCGTATGAACACAGATCTAACAATTAATCGAACATTTATGCATGGAATAAATCACAAAAATATTAATTCGAAAATCGAAACGGGACGAGAAACAGCAGAACCTGGCTTTGATACCACTATTGGGATCTCAGCGTTTCTTCGGATCGCAAAGCACAGTGGAAAATAAAATAAAATTAGTGATCCGTTTCCCATTTCGAATAACTAAAACCGATAATCGGATCATTGATTCTTACCGTGTGCGGATTCGAATCCGCAACCGATCGGTTTCGTTGGTGCGACACCGCAAGCCACACAAGCATTCGGCCTCTAGCGGAGTCCACGCGATCCTCCTTGTGACGGATATGCTCACGTTCCTTATTCTTCGTAGTCCACAAAGTCTTCGTTGTTCGCCACAACGATCGCCACAATGCGCGGATGATTATCCGTCGAACGGGAGTCGGAGAAGCGGTGGAGCATGTTGGGATTTCTCGGGTTTCTTCGGATCGCTCACGCAGCGGAAAATAAAATATTAAAACAGTGATCTGTTCCCGTTTCGAAAAACAAAAATCGATTATCGGATAATCAAAGTTCTCACCGTGTGTGGATTCGAATCCGCAACAGTTCGGTTCCGTCGGTGCGACACCGCAAGCAGCGCAAGTGCCCGGCCTCTAGCGAAGTCCACGCGATCCTCCTCGCGACGGATATCCTCACATTCCTCGTTCTTCGCAGCCCACGAAACCTCCGTCGGTCGCCGCAACGATCGCCGCAGCGCGCGGACGATTTCTTGTCGAACGGGATTCGGAGAAGCGGCGGACCAGATCTAGATCTGTCTGGATGACAGAGAGAGAGAGAGAAACAGAGGAGGGACGGCTAGGGTTAGCAGCAGCTTGGCCTGCTCAGCCCATTCGCTATGTTTTATACTAACCGCACGATTTTTCATAAAAACCCCCAGTTTGTATAAAACCCACTTATTTATCCATCGCCTTGAGAATCATTTGCGTGTGACCCTCTAGGCCCAAGTACCAGTTCAGTTAATGGCCCAACAAGTCCAGTGACTCCTCACTGGCTTTATTAATCAATTAATAACCCTTTATTAATTAATTAATCAATCGAATTGATGTCGCACATCGAATTCAACCGGGCCTCCGATCACGTTGGGTGCCAAGCAACACCGCGTGAACCCGGAAGGTATTGGGGGTTACACTTGGATTGGATGTCGCTGATGAATATCGAAAAACTCCTTTCCCGATATTATCGTCCGCCCTGGCCAGGGACTTCCGCGCATCCTTCCTAGAGCATTCTCGCTCTAAGTACCGAGAGCGAATGATTCCTTATGGACACACAATTCCCTTCAACGGTATTCCTCTGTACCCAATCCTTGGCGTATTAGAATCCCGTGGCTAGAGATTCGTAAACCAAGGTCAAAGCACAGAAGTCCACCGACAAGGTGTCCTTGGTATCTCAGGTCCGAGGACCATCCACACAACTGCGACAATAGAATCAAGCTGGTTGACAGTGAGGTACAATACCATCCAGCGATTCAGTCGGATCAGTTCAGTGAACTCATTCTCCAATGAGCACCTACAGATTCGCCTTAGTGTCTCCACACAAGTGACTTATGAGATCAGTCACCCTCATCATATGAGTAGGAGTAATCTGTACTAGTCTAACCGGATATCCGATGTCCTTCTCGGATATCCTCCGACTAGGAATGATTATGAATATGTGTGTTTAAGTGATCAGTCTCATTAGTATGATCTCATCATAATCTGATCACTATAGCACATATTCACGGACTTCATTATGAAACGATAATTAATGCGATTTACACATAATGAATATTATGCCATTATATTAATAAATGAATGAGATTTACATAGTCATATTGGCTTGTAGGCCACCTAAAACTAACAATCTCCTACTTGGACTAAAGCCAATCACCTTTATACAATAAGTCTATAGACTCTAGGTGACGCTCAAACACAATTTGAGCCAACGGCTTTGTCAGTGGATCGGCTACATTGTCGACGGATGGAACTCTTTCTACTACTACATCTCCTCTGGATATGATCTCCCTGATAAGGTGAAAGCGCCTCAGAATATGCTTCGATTTCTGATGAGACCGCGGCTCTTTCGCTTGCGCAATTGCTCCATTGTTGTCGCACAACAGCGGAACATGATCAAAGATGCTGGGAACTATGTCAAGGTTGGTGGTAAAGTTCTTCAACCACACTACTTCCTTGAAAGCTTCAGCTGCAGCGATGTGCTCAGCTTCAGTCGTCGAATCTGCAGTGGTTGCTTGTTTGGAACTCTTCCAGCACACTGCGCCTCCGTTTAAAGTAAACACGAATCCAGATGTAGACTTGCAATCATCTGGATCTGACTGGAAACTCGAGTCAGTAAAGCCTCGCAATTTCAAGTCACCTCCTCCATAGACAAAAAACATATCCTTAGTTTTTCTCAAGTACTTAAGGATACATTTCACTGCCTTCCAGTGCTCTTCGCCTAAATCAGCTTGAAATCTGCTCGTAACACTTAGAACAAATGCAACATCAAGCCGTGTACACATCATGGCATACATGATAGATCCTATGGCAGAGGCATAGGGTGTAAGGACTGGGGTTTCGGGTTCTGTGTTCGGGTCGGGTTCGGGCCGGATCCCCTGGTTTGGACCCTGGAGGGGTCTTGAGATTCTTGGCTGAATGGCGTCAGCACTGTTCGACGCCTTTCAAAAGGCGTCAGGATGTGTGGACGCCATTTAGGTCTGTTGGTTGTTGTGCCACGTGTGCGCCACGTCGGCGGGTTTCGGGCCGCGAGAGTACGGCCCCTGTCATTTCGTATGAACGGCGTCCAGCTTGGTCGACGCGATTCAGACTGCGACATCTGAGATGTCAGGGCACGGCGCCAGAGCATTGACAGTACGGCCTGTCCTGTCATCTGAACGGCGTCCGTGGAGGGTGACGCGTTTCAGACCGCTGTCAGTACGGCTGTCCTGTCAGATTGATTGGCGTCTGCCTCGATCGACGCGTTTTAGCGGGATTCTGGTTGACCCCGCGAGCCTCCCCTTCTTTCCCTCATTCTCACCTTCACTCTCTCTCTCCTCGCCCTCTTCGCCCTCTCCGACGCTCTTCTTCCCCTTCCCTTCCTCTTCTTCCTCTTCCACCACTCCAACACCACCTTACCTCTCACCTCTACCTCCACCACTTCCTTCGCGGTGTTCCACTCTCCGGACGGCGGCCGACGTCCCGGTGGAGTGGCGGCGTCCTCGAGGGTACCGGCGGCGGTGTGCGGTGCGGCGGGACGGCGGCACGGAGCTTGGCGGAGTTCAAGAACCGGTAGGGGGACGAAACCTTGCGTGTGTGCTCGCTTGCTTCTTGGCGTGATGTGACGTGTTTGGGGTTAGATTGAGCATGTTTAGGGGGATTCCTTGTGGGAATGGCGATGTTTGTGGATGTGGTTTCATAGCATGATCGTGTTGCTTGACGTTCTCATCTTCCCCTTTTGGTTTTGGGGCTTTTCGGGTGCTTGGGGTTCAAGGGAGAAACCCTCGGGTTGAACCAGGAAACCTAGTTTCTGGCGCTAAATGGCGTCGTGCTTAGTCGACGCCTTTCCGAAAGACGTCGGGTCAGTACGACGCGTTTTAGGGCAGAAACCTCCCTGTTCGAGGTTTCCTGAGTTAGGGGTTCTGGCGCTAAATGACGTCATGGATGGACGACGCCTTTCAGAAGGATGTCGGGCCATCATGACGCCATTTAGGAAGGAAATGCCCCGTTTAAGGGTTCTGCAATCTGGATTTCTGGGTTGAATGGCGTCGGGCCACCCTGACGCGTTTTAAACGGCGACTTCAATGGTGGACGCATTTTAAGAGATAATCTGGCTTTTAATGAACCCGTCTGTGGAGCTTGAATGGCGTCGACCTCGGTCGACGCGATTCGAGACAGGAATGCTTAACTCTGATTATTTGATACACGTTTCACGGTGGGATGGTTCAGATGCATGTTTTGAGTTGTATATTGAGACTGAGGACTTCTGCATGAATGAGATTTCATCATCTATGGGTGTGTGCTTTAACCGTACGTTGAGACTGGGGTTTACTGTGCGAATGGAATGACAGCATATTATATATGTGTGTGTGTGCTTATACGACTGTGGATCGATATGGCTGTGGTTTCCGATGTCACCATGGACCGGTGGGGACAGGGTCATGGTGTCTGTGAGGAGGGGTACATGTTGTGGTTTACCTTTAGTTGAGGGAAGCAGAACCACCTTGAGCCCGTCGGGCCGGAGTAGCTGGTGAGCTATCCGAGGGGTTGCTGCTTGGCCTCAGCGGGTCGGGTTTCCCTTGTTTGTCGTGACAGCTTCCGGCGTGTTTCTTGCTGTGGAGCTGGTGGTGTTACTGGTGGGAGTTGGTTTACCCTTTAGCCATTGGGCCTGATGTGACCTTTGATCAAGGTTACAAGTGGTACCCTTAGCCCTTGGCCTGACGCAGCCCGGGAGAGTTGGGTTTGTGGGTAGTTCCTGTAGCTTCGGCTTGACGGGGGTTCGCCGGTCCCCAGGGCCCTCCTGGAAGCGCTGAGGCCTAGCGTGGAGGCAATCCGGTGGTAGGACAGTAGTCTAGACTGCTTGTGTGCACACGTAGCTGGCAGTGGCGGTACACTGAGTCCAGCTAGTCCTAGTTTGGCTCACTGCCTCACCCTACAGTGCCCCGGAACACTGTAGGGGTGGACAGGCGTGAGCAGTGGTGGTAGTGTTGGGAGACGACGTTTGACTTCGGTCGACTGTGTGGTTTAGTCGCCTTGTGGACTTCGGTTGTGAGACTTGACTCTGTGTTGGGTTCTTCGAGTTGCTTAGAACTGTTCTTGCTACACTGCTTATCGTGCGTTTCATGTCTGAGTTGAGTACGGTGTTTACTGCTTTACTTAATTGCCATATATCTCTGTTGTTGCACTTGTGGGTGTGTGAGTGGGAGGCAGGGGATCGGATGATCCCTACTGAGCCCAGTTCTGGTGTGGCTCACTCCCTGCGGTTTCAGGTGTGGACTTCGAGGCGCAGCGGTAGCGTGGTGTCTTCTTGGTGTGCGGACCAGCAGCTGTCTCAGTTCCGGGGTATGCCCCGATGTTGTTGTACTTTCCTTCTGCCTGTACTTATTTAATGTGTTAGACATTGTAAATATTGTTGGACTGTATACGGACATTGATATTTTCCTTCCTGCGCACTCATTTACCTTTGTAGTCCGTGTGATTGTTATATTTAGCCCTGTTTAGCACTTACTCCTCCAGATGTGTTGTGTGAGATCCGGGTGTGAACCCGTAGTTAATGGGCCGACATCCATTTAGTGACCGGGTCCCCGGTCATAGGATGGCGGGTCGTTACGTAGGGTACTCTATCCATGAATGCCCTCTCATCAGGAGTCTCTGGAGACTGCTCCCTTGAGAGACTAATTCCATGTCTCATCGGTATGAGACCTCTCTTGGAATTTTTCATGCCAAACCTTTTGATTATGGTATCTATGTACAAAGATTGGGTCATTCCAAGCATCCTCTTTGATCTATCTCTATAGATCTATATTCCCAATACGTAGGATGCTTCTCCCAAATCCTTCATGGAGAAGTTTTTTGATAGCCAGATCTTTACTGATGACATCATAGCTACATCATTCCCAATGAGTAGTATGTCATCTACGTAAAGAATTAGAAAAGTGACTGCACTCCCACTGGTCTTCTTGTACATACAAGGCTCATCTTCATTCTTAATGAAGTCATAAGACTTGACAGCCTCGTCAAATCTTTTGTTCCAGCTCCGAGAAGCTTGCTTCAGTCCATAAATGGACTTCTGAAGTTTGCACACTTTATCTGGAGATTCTTTGGTTGTGAAACCTTCTGGTTGTATCATATACACCTCTTCCTCAAGGTTACCATTAAGGAAGGCAGTCTTCATATCCATCTGCCAGATTTCATAATCAAAATGTGCAGCAATGGCGAGTAGAACTCTGATCGACTTTATCATGGCAACTGGTGAGAAAGTCTCGTCATAGTCAATTCCTTGCCTTTGACGATATCCCTTTGCCACCAACCTTGCCTTATAAGTGTCGATCCGTCCATCAGCACCGATCTTTCTCTTAAAGATCCACTTGCAACCGTTGGGTACAATACCCTCGGGCAAGTCCTCCAAGTTGCAAACTTGGTTAGTGTACATGAACTGGATTTTTGAGTTCATGGCTTCTCGCCATTTCCCGGTTTCTGGGCCTTCTATGGTCTCCTGGTAGGTTTTAGGATCATCATCCTCATTATATTCTACCTTAGACTCACCTTCAGCGATATGTCCCATATATCGTTCGGGTAGTCTAGGTAATCTACCAGATCTACGAGGCTCATGTGTGTGTACCTAAATAGATTCAGGAACTGATATCTCATCTGATGATAATGCAGCTGTTTGGGGTTCTAGAACCTCTTACAGTACTATTTTACTCCCACTGTCCTCATGAAGAAGGTATTCCTCTTCCAGGAAGATAGCTTTCCTGGCGACAAACACCTTTTGTTCACCAGGATGGAAAAAATAGTATCCAAAGGTTTCCTTTAGATATCCCACGAACCTGCATTTATTAGTTCGTGATTCCAGCTTGTCTGGATCATGTCTCTTTACAGGAGTAGGACAACCCCAGATTTTAACATGTTTAAATTCTAGTTTCCTGCCTTTCCATATCTCATATGGAGTAGAGGCCACAGACTTGCTGGGTACTCTATTCAGTAGATATGCTGCTGACTCTAGAGTATACCCCCAGAGGGACACTGGTAATCCCGAAAAGCTCATCATGGATCGCACCATATCCAACAAGGTGCGATTCCTCCTTTCCGATACACCATTCATCTGTGGTGTATGGAGGGGTCAGCTGAGAAAGGATACCATTATCCTTTAAGAATTGTGTGAAATTAGTACTCAAGTATTCTCCTCCTTGATATGATTGAAGAGCTTTAATACTCTTTCCTAACTACTTCTCTACCTCATTCTTGAACTCCTTGAACTTCTCAAATGCTTCCGACTTGTACTTCATTAAGTACATATAGCCGAATCTTGAGAAGTCATCGGTGAACGTGACGAAGTATGAAAAGCCACCTTTGGCTTGGGTGGACATGGGACCGCATACATCTGAATGTATTAGTTCCAGAATGTCCTTGGCACGTTCTCCATGTCCAGTAAATGGAGATTTTGCCATCTTTCCTATAAGGCAGGATTCACATGTTGCAAACGATTCATAATCGAATACTGTTAAATAACCATGCTTGTGCAACTTTTGCAACCTGCTTTCGTCAATGTGCCCAAGTCTACAATGCCACATATAGGCTCGGTTCACACAATTCTTGCTCTTCTTAAGAGCATTATCAATTTGAAGATTGTAATAAGAAACATCTAAGAGATATAGACCGTTGACTAAAGATGCCGAAGCTATTGATTTATTACCATAATAAATCGAACAACTTCTATTCTCACTAGTCAACCTATATCCTATCTTGTCCAAACAAGATATTAATATGATGTTCTTTATTATGCTAGGAACATAATAACAATCTTCTAATAGTAAGGCGTCTCCCGATGGAAGCCTGAGGTTTGCTGTCCCAACAGCAATCGCCGCAACTTTTGCGCCGTTTCCTAACCTCAATTCCACCTCGCCTTGTCTCAGCTTGTGCTTACTTGTCAGCATCTGTGCATCATGACAGATATGAGAAGCACATCCGGTATCCAATACCCAAGATGTGGAATCTCTAACTGACAAGTTGATATCTATCATATAGATATCTGAAGCTTCAGACAGCTTCACTCTTCTATGAGCTTTATCATGAAGGAACTCCTTGCAGTTCCTTTTCCAGTGACCATACTGCTTATAGTAGAAGCAGTCACCCTTCACTACTCTTTTGCCTTTGTCCTACGATCTTTTATCGTTAGCTATCATCTCTGCTTCAGGGGCATCCAATGCTGATACAGCAGGAGGATCAGCTCCAGGGATAAAGTTATTGTGCTCAGATCTGAAGACATTCTTCAGGTTTCTGAACCGATCCAAGTAGATCATGTAAGGAATCGCCATGAACGCAGCGGAAATAAAAATGATTCCATTGTATCGGTTGCTGGAGTCGTAAAACGGACATTAAAATCTAAGCGGGAAGAACAGTTCTTCACCTTTGCGGGGTTTCGAATCTCCCGTGGATGATGCTGACTCGGTAATCGCGCACGCGCACGATCTCTAGAGGTATCCACACGAGTTCCCACAGCAGACGCGATTTCCTCCTCGACTTGAGTGCTCCAACCAGATCTCAAATCTACCATGCGCGGTGAGAGACAGATCCACTCCAAGAGAGAGAGAAGGAGAGAGAGAGAGGAGAGAGAGAATCTGGGGAGTAAAATTCGTCCAACCAACTTTTTTACCACTCCCCCTTGGCCCTCCTTATATAGAAATAAGGATAAGCACAAGAGTTAATCCTCATGATTATCCAAGAGTTTGGCCTTGGATAATTCTCCATTAAATCTTCATGTTTATCCTGCAGCTTTTCACAAAAACCCAAATAAGCATGAAATTTAACATCTCTCACCGTCTGACGAGAACTCTTATGTGTGTGACCCTCTAGGCCCATATATCAGTCTGGTTGTAGGCCCATTAAACTTAGAACTGTTTCTTTAGTTTAATATTTATTAATTAACATTTAAACATCATATGTTAAATGATTAATTTAATAAACAAGTAAATTATCATCCGATGATTAATTCACTTGGCCTTCTGATCATGAACAGCACCAAACACTACCTCATGATCCCAGAAGATATAAGGGATACTGTTCCCTTTAATTGAACCTTTCCGTCTGCAGATACCGCACAGATATAATCCTTCACTCATGCAATGTCCCGATAACGCAAGGGTATGGTTTTATAGTCAACCCCTCTATCGCATTATCCAGATGGATTCCAGTACACAGTTAATATCTAGAAAGACATCTCTTTCATTTGACCCTGGCCAGGGATTTCTGTGTACACATCCATGGGACATTCTCTCTCCAGTCTTATACCAAGAGTGAGTGATCCCTTGTTGTTCACTCAATTACCTTCGCAAGCTTTCCACTGTATCTGAAAGACCGATTATGGTGGACTTAATGGTTAAAGTCCACGAGTCAGAGAATCAAGATACAATGGTCCACAAACAAGATATCATTGGTGACTCAGGTCAAAGGACCAACTGTGCTACTGCAACGATAGAATTCCCTGGTTGACTAATAGGTATAATTACCATCCAGGAATTCTTATTTGGGTCTGTTCAGTGAACTCATTCTCTAATGAGCACCCACTTGTTTGTCTTAGTGTCACCACACGAGTGAATGTGAGATCATTCATCCTCATCATATGAGCAGACATAACTTGTGTCGATCTTATCGGATATTTAATGTCCATCTCAAATGTCCTACGATCGAGAACTATTTAAGACAATTGCCTTAGGATATTGATCTCACTATCACGATCTCATCATGATTCAATATCCCATACATTTGTCGATGGACCTTCATTACGATAGTCGTTTGCGAGAACTATTAAATAAAGAAATAATTGTCTTTATTAATAATCTGAACTAGAATGTACAATGATTGGCTTTGAGGCCACCCAATTCTAACATATCAGGTAAGTCAAAAGGACATCAAGTATGCCACAGAGTGGGTTATTCGACGACATAATTCCCTACAGGAGATAAGTAAAATCTATTTAGCAGATGTTCAATTATTAAAATTTAAAACAAGACAAGGTCTTTTGTTCAAGTTTAACTCCTACTAATTTTCGACGGACTGTATAACCCTCAGTTATACAGAACGGGAGACGCCGACAGTCTCCTAATGCGGATCAGAATCTCAATGACTTGCACTACAGCCTTGTGGATAGCACAACAAACTGTAATACAATCAAAGAGCACCCAACTCATGGGACTTGCAACTCCTTGCAATATCTGATCATAGCTTCGGTCTCGAGAGATTTAATGGCCTTGTGGATAGTACAACAAACTATTAATTCTGGTCTAAGCTAACCATCGTTACGCGACGAGTATAGATTTGTATGCAGCCCTTGTGGATAGCACAACAAAGCTACATAGTTCCTCTACCCTGATCATATAGGCATCTAATGCCATAGCCACAGTTTCTCCTCCCAATTAAGCAGGCCTTGTGGATAGCACAACAAACCTGCCTAAAGTGATTTGAATCCTATGACTATAACCATGGTGGACCACGCGGTAAGTTCTTAACTACTAACGTTACGGTTTAGAGTTTATCTGAGGGTATTTAGATAACTTTTATCTTGGTCTCTCCTAGGTGATAGTATAAAAATATATCGTATATATTTAGTAAATAGTATACCTGGTTTGATTCATAATCAAAAGAAAACAATGCATCTCATACATGTCATTAGTGTGGTCATGGATAGCACAGTGGGTTTGACTGGAGCCAACAGTCAAACGCACACACAATCTAACACAACAATTATATTAGATAACCTGCAAACACATAGGCAAGAGATCTCCATCTTTTCGCCCTCCTGGTTGCAGCTGTGGATCGTCCTCGCTCCTTCCTCGGTTGCCTCGATCATATTACAATAAATTCTAGAATTTACAGGTAAATTGAAGAAGGCCTTATGGCGAGTACAAGAGTGAGGGAGGTAGAAATACATCAGAGAATGAGAGAGGGAGGTGCGCAGACCTTTATTTATTAACAATTAATAAACAATCATACATCCACGATCCACACAATCCATTCATCACATAAATAATTAATTAAGTGCATATCCATGACCACGGTGTGTTTTAAACATCCCACGCATGATTCAGCGCATCACATGGCTAAAATAAAAGAGTTTTCAAAATATATAATTTTGGCTTTCAAAAAACAGGGATCCAATCAAAATTGGTATTTGAATTTCGAAAACACTTTTAATTAACTTAACATGCAATTAAATCAAAATTTAAAAGCATTAAACACACATCACATGCGCACACACTCAAAATTAATAATTCCAGATTATTCCATGCAAATTAGAACAATTTTAATAATCTAACACTTAGATTAAACCCCATTAATAATCTAACAATTAGACTATTAATAACTAATCTAACTCTTAGACTAGTCTATCAAAGTTAATTAACAATTCAACACTTAAATTATTAATTAACTCTAATTATTAATTAACTACTAATCTAACTCTTAGATTAGTTAATTTAAAATCAATTATTAACTTAACACTTAAATTAATAATTAACTTTAATTAATTAATAATTACTAATCTAACTATTAGATTAGAAGATTAATGTTAATCATTAATTTAACCCTTAAATTAATAACTAACAATAATAATTAAAGACTACTAATTTAACACTTAAGTTACTCATCTAAATTAATTATTAATCTAACAATTAAATTAATAATTAACTCAAATATTAATTAACAATTAGATGAAATAATAGTTAATAATCTAAAAATTAGACTAATAACTATTAATAACTAATTTAACATTTAAATTAGTTAAATTAAGGTTAATTATTAATTTAACCGTTAAATTAATATTTAACTCTTAATTAATCAATCTCATTGTTAATATTAAAATGATTCAAAATCATTACTGCCCAAATAAATAAAAATTGAATAATAATTTTAGTTTTCAAAACAATTTTGAATTTCTAAAATTTGAATTCAAATTTTAACTAAATTTCAAATGGGCAATAGGGGTTTTAAAAGGGGTTTACTTGGGGTTTAATCACACATTAAGGGGAAGAGAAATGGGCTGGCTCAGCCACTTAGGCTGAGCCAATGGCTCGGGTCCTGGCTGAGCCAGGGCTCGAACCAGGCGAGTGCCTGGCTCGGGCCTGACCTAGCCAGGGCCCTGACCCGGCCCGGCCGGTCCGACCAACTCGGGACCGGGTCACTGGTCCTCATCCTCTCCAACCCACCACCGAAACCCTAGCCCCTTAACCTGGTTGCAGGTTGCAGGCGGCGGCAGGGCTCCACAGCGCCGCCCAGCGGCCACCCCAGCGTCGCCCGGCCCCCGGCCGGCGATGGCCCAGCGCCGGCGATGCCACCGGCACCGGCAGGGCCGCCGGTGGGGCCTAAGAAAGCAACAGTCGACCACCTTCTATCTCTATAAAACTGGTTTTTCAAAACTGTTTTGAAAAAGGGCCTCCCTCCGGCCATTACCAGAGGCTTCTCCAGCGCCGGCCACCGGTCCGGTGGTGACCAGGAACATCCCTACAGGGATTTGGGGTTCTGACACATCCCTCCAACGCTTGGGGTGATAGAACGACGCCACCGCAAACCCGGTTCTTCGTCCAACGAAGAACACCAAAAACCCCCAAATGAAAATCCGAATTTTGCAGAAATAAACACAATCATATTATTTTAGTTCATCTTATGAACACAGTTTCGGCAAAATAATCGAATTAGCGCATGGAGTAATTAGTGGAATTATCAAATCGAACACCGAAACGGGACGAGAAACAGTGGAACCTGGCTCTGATACCACTGTTGGGATTTCTCGGGTTTCTCCGGATCCCTCACGCAGCAGAAAATAAAATATTAAAACAGCGATCCGTTCCCATTTCGAAAAACAAAAATCGATTATCGGATAATCGAAGTTCTCACCGTGTACGGATTCGAATCTGCAACTGTTCGGTTCCGTCAGTGCGACACCGCAAGCAGCGCAAGTGCCCGGCCTCTAGCGAAGTCCACGCGATCCTCCTCGCGACGGATATCCTCACGTTCCTCGTTCTTCGCAGCCCACGAAACCTCCGCCGGTCGCCGCAACGATCGCCGTAACGCGCGGACGATTTCCCGTCAAACGGGATTCGGAGAAGCGGCGGAGCAGATCTAGATCTGTCTGGACGCCAGAGAGAGAGAGAAACAGAGGAAGGGCGACTAGGGTTAGCAGCAGCTTGGCCTGCTCAGCCCGTTCGCTATGTTTTATACTAACCGCGCGGTTTTTCATAAAAACCCCCGGTTTGTATAAAACCCACTTATTTATCCATCGCCTTGAGAATCATTTGCGTGTGACCCTCTAGGCCCAAGTACCAGTCCAGTTAATGGCCCAACAAGCCCAGTGACTCCTTACTGGCTTTATTAATCAATTAATAACCCTTTATTAATTAATTAATCAATCGAATTGATGTCGCACATCAAATTCGACCGGACCTCCGATCACGTTGGGTGCCAAGCAACACCGCGTGAACCCGGAAGGCATTGGGGTTAAGTAACCCATTCTTGGAACCTTTCCGCCGACAGTTACCGCGTGGATATAATCCTTCATTCGTACAATGCTCTCGAGTCAACTCAGGTTATGGCGAGCTGTCAAACCCTAACCGGTCGACTCACTTGGATTGGATGCCACTGATGAATATCGGAAAACTTCTTTCTCGATATTATCGTCCGCCCTGGCCAGGGACTTCCGCGCATCCTTCCTAGAGCATTCTCCCTCTAAATACCGAGAGCGAATGATTCCTTATTGACACACAATTCCCTTCGACGGTATTCCTCTGTACCCAGTCATTGGCGTATTAGAATCCCGTGGCTAGAGATTCGTAAACCAAGGTCAAAGCACAGAAGTCCACCGACAAGGTGTCCTTGGTGTCTCAGGTCCGAGGACCATGTACGCAACTGCGACAATAGAATCAAGCTGGTTGACAGTGAGGTACAATACCATCCAGCGATTCAGTCGGATAAGTTCAGTGAACTCATTCTCCAATGAGCACCTACAGATTTGCCTTAGTGTCTCCACACAAGTGACTTATAAGATCAGTCACCCTCATCATATGAGCAGGAGTAATCTGTACTAGTCTAACCGGATATCCGATGTCGTTCTCGGATATCCTCCGACTAGGAACGATTAAGAATATGTGTGTTTAAGTGATCAGTCTCATTAGTATGATCTCATCATAATCTAATCACTATAGCACATATTCACGGACTTCATTATGAAACGATAATTAATGCAATTTACACATAATGAATATTATGCTATTATATTAATAAATGAATGAGATTTACATAGTCAGATTGGCTTGTAGGCCACCTAAAACTAACAGAGCAGACCCGGGGATCCAAATTCGTTTGGGGCGAGAGAGAGAGAGAGAGAGAGAAAGAGAGAAGTGGGCGGCTAGGGTTAGCAGCAGCCTAGCCTGCTCAGCCCATTCGCTACATTTTATATTAACCGCGAGATTTTTCATAAAAAGCCCTGGTTTATATAAAACCCACTTAATTTATCCATTGTCTTGAGAATCATTTGCGTGTGACCCTCTAGGCCCATTAACCAGTCCGATTAATGGCCTAATAAGCCCAGTTACTCCTCACTAGCCCGATTAATCAATTAATAACTGATATTAATTAATCAATCAATCGAATTAATGTCGCACATCAAATTCGATCGGGCCTCCGATCACGTTGGGTGCCAAGCAACACCGCATGAATCCGGAAGGTATTGAGCTTAAATAACCCACTCTTGGAACCTTTCCATCAACAGTTACCACGTGAATATAGTCCTTCATACGTACATTGCTCTGGAGTCAACTCAGGGTATGGTGTACTGTCAAACCCAAACCGATCGACTCACTTGGATCGGATGCTGCCGAATAAAATCGGAAAACTCTTTCTCCGATATTATCGTCTGCCCTGGCCAAGGACTTCCGTGTGTCCTTCCTAGAGCATTCTCTCTCTAAGTACCGAGAGCGAATGATTCTTTATTGACACTCAATTCCCTTCGATGGTATTCTGCTGTACCCGATCCTTGGCTGTTTAGAATCCTGTGGTTAGAGATTCATAAACCAAAGTCAAAGCACAGAAGTCCACCGACAAGGTATCCTTGGTGTCTCAGGTTTGAGGACCATCCACGCAACTGGGACAATAGAAGCAAGCTGGTTGACAGTGAGATACTATACCATCCAGCGATTCAGTCGGATCAGTTCATTGAACTCATTCTCTAATGAGCACCTACAAATTCGCCTTAGTGTCTCCATTAAAGTGACTATGAGATTAGTTACCCTCATCTTATGAGTGGGAGTAATCTGTACTACTCTATCCGGATATCCGATGTCCTTCTCGGATATCCTTCGACTAGGAACTATTAAGAATATGTGTTTAAGTGATCAGTCTCACTAGTATGATCTCATCATAATCTGATCACTATCGCACACATTCATGGACTTCATTATGAGACGGTAATAACACGAATTTACACATAAAGAATAATGCAATTAAATGAACGAGATTACTAAGTCATATTGGCTTGTAGGCCACCTAAGAGTAACACCTCCCAAGATGAACACCCACACATATGTGCTGGTGCCCTGATAAAGTGTTAAATTGATCATTTAAGGGCAACCATATGCATCATGTTTTTATCTGCAAAATAACATGAAATGATAGATAATTGTGTAACAAGTCCAACGGTACCAATTTCATCAAATTCTGACTTAAAAACATCGTCATTTCATGTGATCAAAGGAGTGTAGCGCATTTGCGGTTTTTCGACAAAACCGAGACGAAATGAATAAATATGATGATATTTTTATGATAATGCGCTAAATTATATTTATTTGATGTGAACAGGACACGTCGATGATGCAGTGCAGCTGGAGGAGTTTCCGAAAATTTGGGGGAGGTCTAGTGTGCAGATTTCAACTAAAATAGGGGTAAAAATACAATTTGATTCCTTCCTTCGCTGGAGTTTCCTAAAACCCACTATTTCTCTCCGTCTCTCCGATTTCCTAAACACATCCCTTCCTTTATTTTAAAAATCATCTCTCTCTTTCTCGTTTTAGAAAGTCGAATCCTATTTCTTTTCCAATTTCCTCTTCCTCTCCAGATCCAAATCCTGTCCCTTCTCCAAGTCTCCCACATATCCTCCTCCTTTTCCAACTCAAACCCGGCAGCCTCTCCTCCTTCTCCTCTCTATTAAATCTCCCCCACGTTTAGTTTTCCTAGCCGATTCCTCCTCCTCCGTTTTATTCAGCAGCATCCTCTCTCCCTCTCCTCGGTAGCCTTTCTCTCCCGCAACCCTCTCCCTCTCCAACTCTCTTTCACGTTTTCTCTCTTTCTCTCCCTCTGTTATCTCTCCAGACCCTACCCTCTCTCTCTCTCTCGTCGGCTCTTCCCCCCTTTCTATTCTCTTCCTCTCTCCCGTATTCTCTCTTAGTTGGTTTTCACAGCATCCGTCCCTCTCGTTCTCTCTTTCTCTTTCTCCCGTCCTCTCTTTCTCTTGCTCTCGGTCTCTCTTTCTCCACCTACTCCAAGCGGCACCAGCAAGTTTCTCTCTGCAACCCCGCAACACCAGCAGCACCAGCAGCTGCTTCCTTCTCCACCCGACTGTTTCACCCGGCAACAACTCCAGCGCCGGCAGCTTCTCCCCGACCTGCAGCAGCCCTACGTTCACGGCAGCAGACCACCAGCAGCAACCCCAGCCAGCGGCTCCAGCAGCTCCAGCCATCCACGTTCGCTTGCTTCAGCACCTGTCCACGCACACCGGCAGCATCAGCTCCCATGCGCTGTGCCTGAAGCAGCCCAACGCACCCAGCCATGCATGCTTGAAGCACCACGTGTAGCACCTCCTGCCCAGCAACCACGTACCAGCAGCAGGCCTTCCTCAAGCTCCACGTCAAGCTGCACCCGGCACACCAGCACCTGCAAGCAGCTGCGACCCAGCCGGTTCTCTCCTCCAGCTAGCAGCTTCCTCCACGTGTAACCAGCAGTCCCTGCAAGTGGCAACAGCAGCAAGCGGTTTTAGCTAACGGTTCACTGCGCCATCCTTGCCAGTAGCTTGGTCCATTGCGCCAGCAGCCCACTTATCCCTATTTTAATCTAGTTTCTTTCCCTTCTCCCATTAGTTTAGAATTAGTTTAATTGTTTAGGGATAATTAATTGATATTTTGATTATTTAGTTTAATTTTATTGAACAATTAAATTCTGTAATTTATTTCATAATTTTTAGTTAATTCATGTTTTTCATGTAGTTAGATTTTAATGTTTTTGTCATAGATTTTAATTGTGCTTATTTTTTTTAGAGTTTGTGTTTAATTTCTGAAAAGAAAAGCAAGAAAAAGATTTGTTTAATTTAAATAATTATAATTTTAGGTAACATTAGTTAGTTTAATTCGAGTTTAATTAAGTAATTAGTTTCCTTAAATTCCCACTTATTTTTAGATTAACTAAAGTTCAAAGTTTTCAAAATTAGAATCTTAACTCTCTGTGGATCGACTCGGACTCACCACTATCAATTTCCAAAATTTGATTTGAGTGAGCTGGATAAATTTAGATTGAACGTTTTCATGTGTTTAACGACGCACAATTCGAAACGATCATGCCCCATACCTATGACCGTGAGATAGGTCATCTACACATCATGTGTGCTGATTTACAAGTAATCAATGTCCCAGAGTGATTACTCTCCAATCAGGAACAGTTTAAGGTATGCATCTTTGTACAGTCAAACTTACATTCTTGATCCTATGCATCTTTGTACAGTCAAACTTACATTCTAGATCCCATCTTGAAATTGTCTTTACACCACATACCTTAGGAACAACGGAAAGCAATCCACAGATTACAAGTTTACGCTCTAAATACCACTCAAATATATTGAATAGGATTGTACTACACTTTGGACCTACACGGCCCATAATTGGTCTGTTGGACACCCAAAAAAACTAACAATCTCCCACTTGTACTACAGCCAATTGCCCACAGTCTTGAGGTCCATCTTTTCCCAATGACGCTCAAACACAATCTGTGACAAAGGCTTAGTCAGTGGATCTGCAATATTGTCTTCTGATGGTACACGCTCTACCATCACATCTCCCCTTACAGCAATCTCCCAAGTCAAGTGGAAGCGCCTTAGAATATGCTTCGACCTTTGGTGAGACCAAGGTTCCTTCGCCTGCGTGATGGCCCCATTATTATTACATAATAATGGGATGGGAGACAATATGCTGGGAACTATGTCAAGTTCTGAGATGAATTTATTCATCTAGACTGTTTCCTTGGCAGCTTCAGTCGCAACTATATACTCTGCCTCTGTCGTTGAATCCGTAGTCGTTTCTTGCTTGGAACTCTTCCAACTGACTGCCCCTCCATTTAACATGAATACAAATCTAGACATGAATTTGCTATCATCTGACAGGAAACTAGAGTTTGTATATACTCTTAATTGCAAGTCCTCTTATCCTCTATACAACAAGAAAAGATCTTTAGTTCTTCTCAAGTACTTAAGGATGCATTTCACTGCTTTCCACTACTTTTCGCCTGGATCACTCTAATATCTGCTGATAATGCTCAAAGCATTGGCTACATCAAGGCGAGTACAGAGCATGGCATACATGATCAACCCTATTGTCGAGGCAAAGGGTACCCGACTCATGTGCTCTACTTCCTCAGGTGTTCTAGGGGCCATGCCCTTAGATAGGTAAATTCCATGTCTCATAGGAATGAGACTCTTTTTGAATTTTTGAACTGGAACCTCTTGAGTATAGTATCTATGTACATGGATTGTGACATTCCCAGTATCTTTTTTGATCTATTATGATAGATTCTTAAGCCCAGCACATAGGATGTTGTTAGAATTGGGTGGCCTCACAGCCAATCATTGTACATTCTAGTTCAGATTATTAATAAAGGCAATTATTTCTTCATTTAATAGTTCTCGCAAACGACTATCGTAATGAAGGTCCATAGACAAATGTATGGGATATTGAATCATGATGAGATCGTGATAGTGAGATCAATATCCTAAGGCAATTGTCTTAAATAGTTCTCGATCATAGGATATTTGAGATGGACATTAAATATCCGATAAGATCGACACAGGTTATGTCTGCTCATGTGATGAGGGTGAATGATCTCACATTCACTCGTGTGGTGACACTAAGACAAACAAGTGGGTGCTCATTAGAGAATGAGTTCACTGAATAGACCCAAATAAGAATTCCTGGATGGTAATTATACCTATTAGTCAACTAGGGAATTCTATCGTTGCAGTAGCACAGTTGATCCTTTGACCTGAGTCACCAATGATACCTTGTTTGTGGACCATTGTGTCTTTATTCTCTGACTCGTGGGCTTTAACCATTAAGTCCAGCATAATTGGTCTTTCAGATACAGTGGAAAGCTTGCGAAGGTAATTGAGTGAACAACAAGGGATCACTCACTCTTGGTATAAGACTGGAGAGAGAATGTCCTATGGATGTGTACACATAAATCCCTGGCCAGGGTCAAATGAAAGAGATGTCTTTCTAGATATTAACTGTGCACTGGAATCCATCTGGATAATGCAATAGAGGGTTTGACTATAAAACCATACCCTTGCGTTATCGGGACATTGCATGAGTGAAGGATTATATCTGTGCGGTATCTGCAGACGGAAAGGTTCGATTGAAGGGAACAATATCCCTTATATCTTCTGGGATCATGAGGTAGTGTTTGGTGCTGTTCATGATCAGAAGGCCAAGTGAATTAATCATCGGATGATAATTTACTTGTTTATTAAATTAATCATTTAACATATGATGTTTAAATGTTAATTAATAAATATTAAACTCAAGAAACAGTTCTAAGTTTAATGGGCCTGCAACCGGACTGATATATGGGCCTAGAGGGTCACACACATAAGAGTTCTCGTCAGACGGTGAGAGATGTTAAATTTCATGCTTATCTGGGTTTTTGTGAAAAGCTGCAGGATAAACATGAAGATTTAATGGAGAATTATCCAAGGCCAAACTCTTGGATAATCATGAAGATTAACTATTGTGCTTATCCTTATTTCTATATAAGGAGGGCCAAGGGGGAGTGGTAAAAAAGTTGGTTGGACGAATTTTACTCCCCAGATTCTCTCTCTCCTCTCTCTCTCTCCTTCTCTCTCTCTCTCTTGGAGTGGATCTGTCTCTCTCCGCGCATGGTGGATCTGAGATCTGGTCGGAGCACTCAAACCGAGGAGGAAATCGCGTCTGCTGCGGGAACTCGTGTGGATACCTCTAGAGATCGTGCGCGTGCACGATTACCGAGTCGGCATCATCCACGGGAGATTCGAAACCCCGCAAAGGTGAAGAACTGTTCTTCCCGCTTAGATTTTAATGTCTGTTTTACGACCCCAGCAACTGATACAATGGAATCATTTTTATTTCCACTGCGTTCATGGCGATCCCTAACAGTGGTATCAGAGCCAGGTTCGCGGGTTCGGTTGTAAAACGACACCGTTATGCGTGTTTTTCTCGTTATGCGTGAAGAACCCATATTGTACTTGTTCTTGTGTTTAATCCGATTAAAATTGACAGATTAGTGTTCATATGAAGATCACGATCAATTTGATTATTTTTCTGTATTTTTCGGATTTTTATTTGGGTTTTTCGGAGTTCTTCATGTGATGAGGAACCGGGGTACTTCGGCGGCTTTGTACGTGCATCCCAAGTGTTGGGATGGCGGCTCGGATGTCCAGATCTCTTGGTGATAGTCACCTCTACGGATTGGGCATGAAGATCGGGGCCGGAGTGCCCTTGGAGGTCCTCGAAATCGAGCCCAAAGTCGGATTTAAAACCCTGCAAAATCAGATTTTGGAGGGGTTTTAGGCTTGATTTTTCACCTCACCAGAGGCTGCCGGCGGCCCTACCTGCGCCGGGCACGTTGCCGGCGCCGGGGGCAATGCCGGCCGGGCCCGGCGGCGCCGGGGCTCGCCGGCGGCGGCGCCGGATCTTCCCAGCCGCAGCTTCTGCAAAAGGGATTAGGGTTTGCAGGTTTGAGAAGGGGCCGGTCGAATCCGTGTTGGAGGGGCTGAACCGCCCGGTCCCGACCCGGTCGGACCGGGCGGGGGCCGGGCGGCGCCCTGGCCGAGCCAGGGTGCGACCCTGGCCGAGCCAGGGCCCTGGGTCCGGGCCCTTTGGGCCTTAATGGCTGGGCCCATTTTATATTTTATTAAAAATTGTTTTTAATTACTGTTTAGCCCCTTATAAACCCAATTATAGCCCGTTTTAGCCTGTTTTAAAATTGTTTTAAAACAGAAAAATTATAAGAATAATTAATAAATGTTATTAATTAATTTTTATGATTATTAACGGCTTATTAAAGTGTTTAATAACTGTTAGTCTATTAAAGGGCTTTATAATTAATGGGTGTTAGTTAATTATTTAAAATTGTTTTAGATAATTAATTTTCCTGTTAATTTAATTAGTTTAAAACTGTTTTAAACTAATTTCATGCATAACTTGATTACTCTTAATGTTCAAATTGTTTGAATTTGGATTTAGATTAACTGAATAGTTTAGTTAGTTTATTTGTCAATAATGTTTTGAATATTATTGATTATGCTGAAATAAATGTTATTTCGAAAACTAATTGGTATTATAATTTTATATTTATAAAATTTAATACCAAACAGCAATTATGTGATGATTGTGATGCATGTGATGTGTTTTATGGTGGGATGATCATGGACTTAATATTTTCATGTGATGAATGATGTGAATGGATGCAATGCTTATTTCATTTGGTATTTTAAATAGGACCTGCGTGTCCTCCTCTCTCTTAATCCAAGTGTACTTTCTACCTTCCTATAAGATTGTACTCCCCTTGATAAGATCAAGGTTTCTAATTGTTTAAATGTACATTTGTGGACCTACGAGTCCTGAATTTCATATTTAAATGTATCGGATTAAGCTAAGAGGACGGGATCTTCTGAAGACACCTCTGGAGGAAGGACTCGCATCAAATGGAACCAGTGTTGTTGTTTTCACATTAGGATCCTATTATGGATCATCGTTTGGCTCCGATGATTCCATAGTAGCTTTAGCAGTCCATGATCATCCCCATTTAATTTTTCTACATATATGTGATATTTGTGGACTATGCTATCATATATATATATTTCTATTAAGTATATTGATACTTCAAATTGAAATACTATTGATAGCACGATTTTTTTTTAAATCAAAATCAAAACCCTCTTTTAAAACTTAAGTTGTAAACGTGAGATATTCAGAATAATCCACGTAACCCACCATCATTATAGATCTTAGGATAATTCTTATCTCAAACGGATTTGTTGTGCTACCACAAGGTCTGTTTGATTTAGAAATTAAACTAGGTCTACGACATGTAATGTCATTAAGATGAATGGACAAATAGTGTAGTTTTGTTGTGCTACCACAAGGATTGCACTATGAATTCATGTCATCTAAGTAATGATGGATAAACTTAACTGAATCAAATTGATTTGTTGTGCTACCACAAGGTCATTCTGATTCAGGGGTTAAATCGATCGGATATTGCAAACGTTGCAACTGTCAAGAGTTGACTGCCTTAGGGACTTGATGTGATTTGTTGTGCTACCACAAGGTCACATGCATGTTGCCCGAAGGATTCTGATCCCCACTAGGAGATCACCGGAATCTCCCGTTCTGTATTATAGAGGGTCATACAGATCGCCGAAAAATAGTGGGAGCATAAATCTAGATTAAAAGTCCTAAATCTGATTTTAAGAACTATCTGCTCATTTCATATATTTCCATGTAGGTCACTATGTCATCACCAAACCCCCTCCGTTGCATACTTGATGCAAACAAACTCACGGGACCAAATTACATTGACTGGTTACGCAACCTGAAGATTGTCCTCAGGTGTGAAAAGTTAACCTATGTCCTGGATTAACCAGATCCAGTGCAACCCGGTGATAATGCTAACGAAGATGAATTAATGATGTATGAAAATTGGAAGGAGGACTCAGTCAAGGTCCACTGTTATATGCTCGGTTCAATGAATAATGAACTGCAGCGACAGCATGATAACATGGAACCTAAGACCATTCTGAATCACCTACAAGAGTTGTTTGGTGAACAATCCAGAACAGAAAGATATGAGATATCTAAGAAATTGTTCAGGACCAGAATGAGCGAGGGCACATCTGTGCAAACTCATGTGCTCAAGATGATAGAGTGGATTGAGAGGCTTACTGTGCTGGGCTTTGTTATGAACAATGACCTAAGCATCGACTTAATCCTACAGTCTCTTCCAGATTCATTTTCACAATTCATTATCAACTTCAATATGAACAAAATTGAAGTTTCACTAGCTGAGCTGCTCAACATGTTGAAGACAGCAGAAGGCACTATCCAGAAAGATAAGCCAAATGTAATGCTTGTTGGTAAGACCAACAAGAAAAGAAAAGCTGGACAGACCTTTAAGAAAGGTAAGCCTAAGAAGCCAATGAAAAGCAAACCGGTGGTTCAAAAGGACAAAGCTAAAGTCAATGATAAAGGTCAGTGTTTCCACTACCATAAAGAAGGTCATTGGAAGAGAAACTGCAAGGTTTATCTTACAGAAAAAGCAAAGGAGAAACTTGGTGAAGCTTCAGGTATTCTCATGATCGATCTTAACTTGTCTTATAGAGAATCAACATCCTGGGTATTAGATACTGGATGTATTTCTCATATCTGCAATAATTTGCAGGTGTTAACAAGTAAAAGAAGATTGAACTGCGGAGACGTGGATCTGAGGCTTGAGAATGGAGCAAAAGTTGCTGCGTTAGCTGTAAGGACTGAGGTTTCGGGTTCAGTATTCGGGTCGGGTTCGGGCCGGATCCCCTGGTTTGGACCCTGAGGAGGGTCTTGAGATTTATGGCTGAATGGCGTCAGCACTGCTCGACGCCTTTCAAAAGGCGTCAGGTTGTGTGGACGCCATTTAGGTCTGCTGGGTGTTGTGCCACGTGTGCGCCACGTGGGCGGGTTTCGGGCCGCGAGAGTACGGCCCCGGTCACATCGTCTGAACGGCGTCCATGTCGGTTGACGCGATTCAGACTGTGACCTCTGCGATATCTGGGTGCGGCGCCAGAGCGTTGTCAGTACGGCCTGTCCTGTCGTCTGAACGGCGTCCGTGGAGGGTGACGCGTTTCAGACCGCTGTCAGTACAGCCGTCTTGTCAGACTGATAGGCGTCTGCCTCGATCGACGCGTTTCAGCTGGTTTCGGATTGACCCCGCGAGCCTCCCCTTCTTTCCCTCATTCTCGCCTTCACTCTCTCTCTCCTCGCCCTCTCCGCCCTCTCCGACGCTCTTCTTCCCCTTCCCTTCCTCTTCTTCCTCTTCCACCACTCCAACACCACCTTACCTCTCACCTCTACCTCCACCACTTCCTTCGCGGTGCTCCACTCTCCGGACGGCGCCCGACGTCCCGGCGGAGTGGCGGCGTCCTCGAGGGTACCGGCGGCGGTGTGCGGTGCGGCGGGACGGTGGCACGGAGCTTGGCGGAGTTCAAGAACCGGTAGGGGGACGAACCTTGCATGGACTGTGAATGTGTGCTCGTGATTTCCTTGGCATGGCATGTTATGATTTGGGTTAGAATGAGCATGTTTAGGGGGTGTTCTTGTGGGTATGGCCGTGCTCGTGAATGTGGTTTCGTAGTATGCTTATGGTAGATGAACTTCTTGTCCATCCCCTTCTGTTTTGGGGCTTTTTTGGGGCGTTTGGGGTTAAGGGTGAGACCCTCGGGTCGAACCAGGAAACCTGGTTTCTAGCGCTAAATGGCGTTGTGCCTGGTCGACGCCTTTCCGAAAGACGTCGGGTCAGTACGACGCGTTTTAGGGCAGAAACCTCCCTGTTCGAGGTTTCCTGAATTAGAGGTTCTGGCGCTAAATGACGTCATGTATGGACGACGCCTTTCGGAAGGACGTCGGGCCATCATGACGCCATTTAGGCAGGAAATGCCCCCGTTTAAGGGTTCTGCAATCTGGATTTCTGGGTTGAATGGCGTCTGGCGATCCTGACGCGTTTTAAATGACGGCTTCACAGGGGGACACGTTTTAAGGGATAATTTGGCTTTTAATAAACCCGTCTGAGGGTCTTGAATGGCGTCGACCTTGGTCGACGCGATTCAAGACAGAAATGCTTAAATCCTGTTATTTCATGTATATTTCACGGGGGGATGGTTCAGATGCATGCTTTGAGTTGTATACTGAGACTGAGGACTTCTGCATGAATGAGATTTCATCATCTATGTGTGTGTGCTTCAACTGTACGCTGAGACGGAGGTTTACTGTACGAATGGAATCATGTTGTGTGTGTGTGCTTGTACGAATATGGATTCGGAATGACTGTGGTTTCCGTTTGTCACCATGGGCTGATGGGAGAAGGGCCATGGTGTCTGTGAGGAGGGGTGCTTGTTGTGTTTTACATTTGGCTGAGGGAAGCATAACCACCTTGAGCCCGTCGGGCCGGAGTAGCTGGTGTGCTATCCGAGGGGTTGCTGTTTGGTCTCAGCGGGTCGGGGTTTCCCTGTTTGTCGTGATAGCTTCCGGCGCGTTTCTTGCTGTGGAGCTGGTACTGGTGGGAGTTGGTTTACCCTTTAGCCACTGGGCCTGATGTGACCTTTGATCAAGGTTACGAGTGGTACCCTTAGCCCTTTGGCCTGACGCAGCCCGGGAGAGTTGGGCTTGTGGGTAGTTCCTGTAGCTTCGGCTTGACGGCTGTTCGCCGGTCCCCAGGGCCCTCCTGAAGCGCTGAGGCCTAGCGTGGAGGCAATCCGGACGGTAGGACAGTAGTCTAGACTACTTGTGTGCACACGTAGCTGGCAGTGGCGGTACACTGGTTCTAGCTAGTCCTAGTTTGACTCACTGCCTCACCCTACAGTGCCCCGGAACATTGTAGGGGTGGACAGGCGTGAGTAGTGGTGGTAGTGTTGGGAGGCGACGTTTGACTTCGGTCGACAGTGTGGTTTAGTCGCTTGGTGGACTTTGACTGTGAGACGTGACTTTGTGTTGGGCTCTTCGGGTTACTTGGTACTGTTCTTGCTACACTGCTTATCGTACGTTTCATATCAGGTTGAGTGCTATGTTTACTGCTTTACTTAATTGCCATATATTCCTGTTGTTGCACTTGTGGGTGTGTGAGTGGGAGGCAGGGGATCGGATGATCCCTACTGAGCCCAATTCTGGTGTGGCTCATTCCCTGCGGTTTCAGGTGTGGACCTCGTGGCGAGCGGAAGCGTGGTGTCTTCTTGGTGTGCGGACCAGCAGCTGTCTTAGTGCCGGGGTATGCCCCGATGTTGTTGTACTTTCCTTCTGCCTGTACTTATTTAATTGTTGGACATGTAATTATTGTTGGACTGTATACGGACATTGTTATCTTTCTTTCTGCGCACTCGTTCACCTCGTAGTCCGTGTGTTTGTTATATTTAGTCCTGTTTAGCACTTACTCCTCCAGACGTGTTGTGTGAGATCCGGGTGTGAACCCGCAGCTAACGGGCCGACATCCATTTAGTGACCGGGTCTCCGGTCATAGGATGGCGGGTCGTTACAGATGGTATCAGAGCTCAGTCTGGTCGAGTATGTGATAAACTAGGTTAGATATTATAGTCCAACAATAAGTACGAGTCTGTACAGGCGATGGCTGCTGGTATAGATTGATAGGTTTTGACGTGTTTTGGTTCAATTTTCGTATTTGTGGGGTAGTGATGGCACCGAAGAGGAGAGTTCCGTTGGCTCGTGGTTCGAGAGCAGATGGTGGTGGTTCGGGGGCAGAAGGACATAATGTGGATCGTTTCATGGAAGCTATGATTGGGGCTATGTCTAGATACCAGCAGGGAGATGGGAGTGAGGGGTCCAGTTCCCGAGGTGGCCAATCCACGGTGGTGGAGCGGTTCTTGAAGTTGAAGCCCCCTTCTTTCACGGGTCAACCTGTTCCAGATGCGGCAGCTCAGTGGATTAAGGAAGTGGAGAAGGTGTTTGATGTTCTAGAATGTGCTGAGAGTGACAAGACCTTGTTGGCAACCTACTTGTTGAAGGGCGATGCTTATGATTGGTGGGTTACCATCAAGGGGTTGATGTTTCCAGATAGGTCTTTGAGAGAGATTCCTTGGGAAGGCTTTGTGAGAGAGTTTAGTGGACAGTACCTTCCGAGGCATGTTCGTAGGGCCAAGGAAAGGGAGTTTATGGAGTTGGTGCAGGGTGATACGTCAGTTCTAGATTATCAGATGAAATTTGTGGCTCTGGGAAGGTTTGCTCCACACATATCTGAGCGTGAGGATCTTAGGACGGAGAAATTCGTGGATGGACTTCGGCATGATTTGAGGGAGTTTGTGGCAGCTCATTGTTGTAAGGATCTGGCATCAGCGGTTCGGTGCGCGGCAGCGGTGGAGATGCAGTTTCAACACACGGCAAAGGAGTCAGAGCATTCAGCACAGGGGAAGCAGCAAAGTAGGGATAGATCAGCGGTCTTTTCGTCAGGTGGTTCGAGTTCTTTTGAGGTCGAGTTCCAGGAGGTACCTTGTGACGAGGATGAGGATGGCTCGGTTCAACAGATGCAGACAGAGGTCAGCTGGCAGCAGGAGGCGAGGCGGGACGCTGCAGGTCGTTGTCCCCGTTGTAGTAGGTTTCATGGCGACAGGATATGTCCCTTGATCACTGGTAGCTGTTTTGGCTGTGGCAGGAAGGGACATCTCGCGAGGAACTGTCCCCAGAAGAATAAGGTAGGTCAGGAGCCGAGCGGTCAGTAGGTGTTCGAGACGTGAGTGGAGTTGCGTCTCTTCGTGGTGGTCCGAGAGGCTGTGCTAGATGAGCACTTTTATCTTGTCTTGTTCAAAGGTGGTTGTGAACTCGTGTGGCACTTGTATGTATTTGGGCTTGGTGAAGAATCGGTTTTGTAATATGTGCCTTGCTAGTGTGTGGCTATTGTTGATCTTTTAGCTTTCGTCAGAATTGAGAATCTTGGTTAGCTTGGCGTGAATTCGTTTGGCTATTTCTGTGGAGCCTTGTATGTGCGATCGGTGAGGATGATTGTTGTGATCGGTGTGCCGGCATGTGATGGTTAGCCGAGTTGAGCGTTGAGCGGCTGCTAATTTCGAGGACGAAATTCTTTTAAGGGGGGGAGATTGTAAGGACTGAGGTTTCGGGTTCAGTATTTGGGTCGGGTTCGGGCCGGATCCCCTGGTTTGGACCCTGAGGAGGGTCTTGAGATTTCTGGCTGAATGGCGTCAGCACTGCTCGACGCCTTTCAAAAGGCGTCAGGTTGTGTGGACGCCATTTAGGTCTGCTGGGTGTTGTGCCACGTGTGCGCCACGTGGGCGGGTTTCGGGCCGCGAGAGTACGGCCCCGGTCACATCGTCTGAACGGCGTCCATGTCGGTTGACGCGATTCAGACTGTGACCTCTGCGATATCTGGGTGCGGCGCCAGAGCGTTGTCAGTACGGCCTGTCCTGTCGTCTGAACGGCGTCCGTGGAGGGTGACGCGTTTCAGACCGCTGTCAGTACGGCCGTCTTGTCAGACTGATAGGCGTCTGCCTCGATCGACGCGTTTCAGCTGGTTTCGGATTGACCCCGCGAGCCTCCCCTTCTTTCCCTCATTCTCGCCTTCACTCTCTCTCTCCTCGCCCTCTCCGCCCTCTCCGACGCTCTTCTTCCCCTTCCCTTCCTCTTCTTCCTCTTCCACCACTCCAACACCACCTTACCTCTCACCTCTACCTCCACCACTTCCTTCGCGGTGCTCCACTCTCCGGACGGCGCCCGACGTCCCGGCGGAGTGGCGGCGTCCTCGAGGGTACCGGCGGCGGTGTGCGGTGCGGCGGGACGGTGGCACGGAGCTTGGCGGAGTTCAAGAACCGGTAGGGGGACGAACCTTGCATGGACTGTGAATGTGTGCTCGTGATTTCCTTGGCATGGCATGTTATGATTTGGGTTAGAATGAGCATGTTTAGGGGGTGTTCTTGTGGGTATGGCCGTGCTCGTGAATGTGGTTTCGTAGTATGCTTATGGTAGATGAACTTCTTGTCCATCCCCTTCTGTTTTGGGGCTTTTTTGGGGCGTTTGGGGTTAAGGGTGAGACCCTCGGGTCGAACCAGGAAACCTGGTTTCTAGCGCTAAATGGCGTTGTGCCTGGTCGACGCCTTTCCGAAAGACGTCGGGTCAGTACGACGCGTTTTAGGGCAGAAACCTCCCTGTTCGAGGTTTCCTGAATTAGAGGTTCTGGCGCTAAATGACGTCATGTATGGACGACGCCTTTCGGAAGGACGTCGGGCCATCATGACGCCATTTAGGCAGGAAATGCCCCCGTTTAAGGGTTTTGCAATCTGGATTTCTGGGTTGAATGGCGTCTGGCGACCCTGACGCGTTTTAAACGACGGCTTCACAGGGGGACGCGTTTTAAGGGATAATCTGGCTTTTAATAAACCCGTCTGAGGGTCTTGAATGGCGTCGACCTTGGTCGACGCGATTCAAGACAGAAATGCTTAAATCCTGTTATTTCATGTATATTTCACGGGGGGATGGTTCAGATGCATGCTTTGAGTTGTATACTGAGACTACGGACTTCTGCATGAATGAGATTTCATCATCTATGTGTGTGTGCTTCAACTGTACGCTGAGACGGAGGTTTACTGTACGAATGGAATCATGTTGTGTGTGTGTGCTTGTACGAATATGGATTCGGAATGACTGTGGTTTCCGTTTGTCACCATGGGCTGATGGGAGAAGGGCCATGGTGTCTGTGAGGAGGGGTGCTTGTTGTGTTTTACCTTTGGCTGAGGGAAGCAGAACCACCTTGAGCCCGTCGGGCCGGAGTAGCTGGTGTGCTATCCGAGGGGTTGCTGTTTGGTCTCAACGGGTCGGGGTTTCCCTGTTTGTCGTGACAGCTTCCGGCGCGTTTCTTGCTGTGGAGCTGGTACTGGTGGGAGTTGGTTTACCCTTTAGCCACTGGGCCTGATGTGACCTTTCATCAAGGTTACGAGTGGTAGCCTTAGCCCTTTGGCCTGACGCAGCCCGGGAGAGTTGGGCTTGTGGGTAGTTCCTATAGCTTCGGCTTGACGAGGGTTCGCCGGTCCCCAGGGCCCTCCTGAAGTGCTGAGGCCTAGCGTGGAGGCAATCCGGACGGTAGGACAGTAGTCTAGACTGCTTGTGTGCACACGTAGCTGGCAGTGGCGGTACACTGGTTCCAGCTAGTCCTAGTTTGACTCACTGCCTCACCCTACAGTGCCCTGGAACACTGTAGGGGTGGACAGGCGTGAGTAGTGGTGGTAGTGTTGGGAGGCGACGTTTGACTTCGGTCGACAGTGTGGTTTAGTCGCTTGGTGGACTTTGACTGTGAGACGTGACTTTGTGTTGGGCTCTTCGGGTTACTTTGTACTGTTCTTGCTACACTGCTTATCGTACGTTTCATATCAGGTTGAGTGCTATGTTTACTGCTTTACTTAATTGCCATATATTCCTGTTGTTGCACTTGTGGGTGTGTGAGTGGGAGGCAGGGGATCGGATGATCCCTACTGAGCCCAATTCTGGTGTGGCTCACTCCCTGCGGTTTCAGGTGTGGACCTCGTGGCGAGCGGAAGCGTGGTGTCTTCTTGGTGTGTGGACCAGCAACTGTCTTAGTGCCGGGGTATGCCCCGATGTTGTTGTACTTTCCTTCTGCCTGTACTTATTTAATTGTTGGACATGTAATTATTGTTGGACTGTATACGGATATTGTTATCTTTCTTTCTGCGCACTCGTTCACCTCGTAGTCTGTGTGTTTGTTATATTTAGCCCTGTTTAGCACTTACTCCTCCAGACGTGTTGTGTGAGATCCGGGTGTGAACCCGCAGCTAACGGGCCGACATCCATTTAGTGACCGGGTCTCCGGTCATAGGATGGCGGGTCGTTACATTAGCTGTGGGGACAGCAAGACTTCAGATGCCGTCAGGAGACTCTCTGGAACTAATAGATTGTTATTATGTTCCAACCATTATTAGGAATATCATTTCTATTTCATGTTTAGATAGACAAGGATATTCTATGAAGCTAGAGAATAAATGTTGTTCAATTTATCAAGGAGACAAATTGTTTGCTTCCGGATATTTATTGAATAGATTATATTTACTTGATATTTCATATGATGTTTGTCTGGTAAATAATTCTCTTGAACGCTTAGATAAGGATGTGAATAAATCGTACCTATGGCATTGTAGGCTAGGTCATATAAATGAGAACAGGATCATAAGGTTGCAAAAGAATGGATATCTTGATCCATTTGATTATGAATCATTTGCAACCTGTGAAGCTTGTCTCATGGGAAAGATGACCAAAGCTCCATTCTTAGGACATGGAGAAAGAGATAAGGACTTATTAGAACTAATACATAGTGATGTATGTGGTCCAATGTCCACTCATGCTATGGGTGGTTACTCATACTTTGTTTCATTTACAGATGATTTCTCAAGATATGGCTACATATATTTGATGAAATATAAGTAAGAAGTCTTTGAGAAATTTAAAGAGTTTAAAAACGAAGTTGAGAACCAGACTGGAAAGAGTATTAAAACTCTTCGATCAGATCGAGGGGGTGAATACTTAAGTACAGAATTCACAGAATATCTTAAGGATAATGGTATTTTGTCTCAGTGGACTCCTCCCTATACACCTCAGTTAAATGGTGTATCGGAAAGGAGAAATCGTACTCTATTAGATATGGTACGATCCATGATGAGTTATGCCAAACTTCCAATCTCTTTATGGGGATATGCACTGTTGACTGCTGCATATCTGTTGAACAAAGTTCCTAGTAAGTCAGTACCTTCCACTCCATATGAGATATGGAAAGGAAAGAAACCAGACTTTAAGCATGTTAGAGTCTGGGATTGTCCTGCACATGTCAAAAGACATGATCCAGACAAACTGGATTCCAGGACAGAGAAATGTAGATTTGTGGGATATCCAAAAGAGACTTTTGGATATTACTTCTATCAGCCCAACGATCAAAGGGTGTTTGTCGCAAAAAGAGCTGTCTTCTTAGAGAAAGAATATCTTTCAAAAGAAGACAGTGGGAGCAAGATAGAACTGGAAGAAATTCTAGACTCACAAATCAACACTGGTTCATCTACTGAACCATTGACTCAAGAACTTGTTCAAGATGATACACAAAAGGTTTGCAGATCAAGTAGAGTGCCTAAGCAGCCTGAAAGATATGTTGGACATATCGATGATGGCAAGCCAAAAGTGCACTTAAATGAGGATGATGATCTTCAAACCTACCTAGAAGCCATAAATAGTCAAGAATCAGAAAAATGGCAAGAGGCAATGAATTCTGAAATTCAGTCCATGTATGCCAACCAAGTTTGGAACTTGGTTGATCTGCCAGAAGGTATGGTACCTATTGGCAGTAAATGGATCTTTAAAAGAAAGATCGGGGCAGATGGACAGATTGACACATACAAGGCAAGGCTGGTAGCAAAAGGATATCGTCAAAGGCAAGGCATTGACTATGACGAAACCTTTTCTCCAGTTGCCATGATTAAGTCAATCAGAATACTTCTTGCTATCGCTGCATTCTATGATTATGAAATATGACAAATGGATGTGAAAACAGCATTCCTTAACGGGAACCTTCAAGAAGAGGTGTATATGATACAACCTGAAGGATTCACTTCCAAAGAGCATTCAAGCAAGGTATGCAAGCTGCAAAGATCCATCTATGGATTAAAGCAGGCATCCCGAACTTGGAACTTAAGATTTGATGAAGCAATCAAATCTTATGACTTCATTAAGAATGAAGATGAACCTTGTGTATACAAAAAGGCTAGTGGGAGCGCAGTTACCTTTTTGGTACTGTACGTTGATGACATTCTACTCATTGGGAATGATGTAGGAATGTTATCATCGGTAAAGACTTGGTTATCCAAAAACTTCTCCATGAAAGATTTGGCAGAAGCATCCTATATTCTGGGAATAAGGATCTATAGAGATAGGTCCAAAAGAATGCTTGGCTTGTCCTAATCTATGTACATAGATACCATAGTCAAAAGGTTTGGCATGGAAAATTCCAAGAGAGGCCTCGTTCCTATGAGGCATGGAATTTATCTCTCTAAAGAAATGTCTCCCAAGACACCTGAAGAGAGGGCATACATGGATAGAGTTCCTTATGCCTCGGCAATAGGATCTATCATGTATGCAATGCTATGTACTAGGCTTGATGTGGCACATCCATTAAGTGTCACTAGTAGATATCAGGCTGATCCAGGTGAGGAACACTGGATGGCGGTGAAATGTATCCTTAGATACTTAAGAAGGACTAAGGATCTATTTCTTGTTTATGGAGGAAACGACTTGGAACTTCGAGGATTTACTGACTCGAGTTTCCAGTCGGATATGGATGACAGCAAATCCATGTCTGGATTTGTGTTCATGTTAAATGGAGGTGCAGTAAGTTGGAAGAGTTCCAAACAGGAAACAACTGCAGATTCGACGACCGAAGCAGAATATATTACTGCAGCTGAAGCGGCCAAGGAGGCGATTTGGATGAAGAAGTTCATCTCGGTGCTTGGAGTAGTTCCAAGCATTTCAGATCATGTTCCATTATTGTGTGACAACAATGAGGCAATAGCTCAAGCGAAGGAGCCCATATCACATCAGAAGTCAAAGCACATTCTGAGACGATTTCATCTGATTCGTGAGATCATCGCCCGAGGAGATATAGTAGTTGAGAAAGTCTCATCTGAAGATAATGTAGCAGATCCCTTGACTAAGCCATTATCTCAAAACAATTTAGAACGTCACCTTAAGTCTATGGGACTTAGACACATGGGTGATTGGCTATAGTCCAAGTGGGAGAATGTTAGAATTGGGTGGCCTCAAAGCCAATCATTGTACATTCTAGTTCAGATTATTAATAAAGGCAATTATTTCTTCATTTAATAGTTCTCGCAAACGACTATCGTAATGAAGGTCCATAGACAAATGTATGGGATATTGAATCATGATGAGATCGTGATAGTGAGATCAATATCCTAAGGCAATTGTCTTAAATAGTTCTCGATCATAGGATATTTGAGATGGACATTAAATATCCGATAAGATCGACACAGGTTATGTCTGCTCATGTGATGAGGGTGAATGATCTCACATTCACTCGTGTGGTGACACTAAGACAAACAAGTGGGTGCTCATTAGAGAATGAGTTCACTGAACAGACCCAAATAAGAATTCCTGGATGGTAATTATACCTATTAGTCAACTAGGGAATTCTATCGTTACAGTAGCACAGTTGATCCTTTGACCTGAGTCACCAATGATACCTTGTTTGTGGACCATTGTGTCTTGATTCTCTGACTCGTAGGCTTTAACCATTATGTCCACCATAATCGGTCTTTCAGATACAGTGGAAAGCTTGCGAAGGTAATTGAGTGAACAACAAGGGATCACTCACTCTTGGTATAAGACTGGAGAGAGAATGTCCTATGAATGTGTACACAGAAATCCCTGTCCAGGGTCAAATGAAAGAGATGTCTTTCTAGATATTAACTGTGTACTGGAATCCATCTGGATAATGCAATAGAGGGTTTGACTATAAAACCATACCCTTGCGTTATCGGGACATTGCATGAGTGAAGGATTATATCTGTGCGGTATCTGTAGACGGAAAGGTTCAATTGAAGGGAACAGTATCCCTTATATCTTCTGGGATCATGAGGTAGTGTTTGGTGCTGTTCATGATCAGAAGGCCAAGTGAATTAATCATCGGATGATAATTTACTTGTTTATTAAATTAATCATTTAACATAGGATGTTTAAATGTTAATTAATAAATATTAAACTCAAGAAACAGTTCTAAGTTTAATGGGCCTGCAACCAGACTGATATATGGGCCTAGAGGGTCACACACATAAGAGTTCTCGTCAGACGGTGAGAGATGTTAAATTTCATGCTTATCTGGGTTTTTGTGAAAAGCTGCAGGATAAACATGAAGATTTAATGGAGAATTATCCAAGGCCAAACTCTTGGATAATCATGAGGATTAACTCTTGTGCTTATCCTTATTTCTATATAAGGAGGGCCAAGGGGGAATGGTAAAAAGGTTAGTTGGACGAATTTTACTCCCAAGATTCTCTCTCTTCTCTCTCTCTCTCCTTCTCTCTCTCTCTTGGAGTGGATCTGTCTCTCTCCACACATGGTGGATCTGAGATCTGGTCGGAGCACTCAAACCGAGGAGGAAATCGCGTATGCTGCGGGAACTCGTGTGGATACGTCTAGAGATCGTGCGCGTGCGCGATTACCGAGTCAGCATCATCCACGGGAGATTCGAAACCCCGCAAAGGAGAAGAACTGTTCTTCCCGCTTAGATTTTAATGTCCGTTTTACGACCCCAGCAACCGATACAATTGAATCATTTTTATTTCCGCTGCGTTCATGGCGATTTCTAACAGATGCTTCTCCCAAATCCTTTATGGAGAATGTCTTAGACAACTAAGACTTCGTTGATGCCAGCATCCTTACATCATTCTCAATGAGTAAGATGTCATCAACATAAAGGACCAAGAAGGTCACTGAGCTCCCACTGACCTTCTTGTAAACACATGGTTTGTCTTCATTTCGAATGAAGTCAAAAGATTTGATAACCTCATCAAATCTCAAATTCCAACTTCGAGACACCTGCTTCAATCCATAAATGAATTTCTGAAGCTTGCATACCTTATTGTGATGCTGCGTAGAGGTGAATCCATCAAGTTGTTCTATGTACACCTCTTTTGACAGGTTTCCATTAAGGAAAGCTGTCTTCACATCCATCTGTCAAATCTCATAATCTAAGTATGTTGTAATGGCGAGGATTCTAATTCACTTTATCATTGCTACTGGTGAAAAAGTTTCATCATAGTCAACTTGTCTTTGACGATATCCCTTTGCTACTAGTCGAGCCTTTTAAGTGTCAATTTATCTATCTGCTTCGATCTTCCTTTTGAAGATCCATTTGCAGCCGATAGAGATCTTCCCTTCAGGTATGTCAACCAAGTTCCAAATTTGATTGGTATAAATGGATTGAATTTCTGAACCCATAGCTTCCTTCCATTTCTCGGAGTCAAAATTATGAATTGCCTCCTGATAGGATTGAGGATCATCATTGTAAGGATTGAGGTTTCGGATCCAGTTATCGGGTCAGTTTTCGGGGTCAGATCCCTTAATTTGGGCCCTGGTGGGGCTGAGACTTAGTTTCCTTTTCGCGTCAAGCTTGCTCGACGTGGTTTAAAAGGCGTCCATCAATGTGGACAGATTTTAAGCTGTGCCATGTGGGCGCCACATGGGCTGGCCTTGGGGCGCGAGAGTACGGCCCCTGTCTTATCGTCTGAATGGCGTCTTGTATGGACGATGCCATTTAGAGTACGACCCTACTTTATCAGAGTACGGCCCGGTCTTGCCATCTGAATGACGTCGGGCTTAGACGATGCGTTTTCCCCAGCTTCTGTTTGACCCCGCAAACCCTCCCTCCTTTCCCCCATTCTCTCCTTTCTCTTCGCTCTCCTCTCTTCCCTCCGACCTCCGGCAAATCCCTTCCCCCTCTCCTTATTTTCCTCCCTCCATTCCTCCTCTCCCTCCACTCCAGTAACCTCCTAACTCCCACCACTACTACCACCATCACCTCCGCGACGTTTTTCTCTCCGGACGGCGGCCAACGTCCCGGTGGAGTAACGGCGTCCACGGCAGTACCGGCGGCGGCGTGTGACGAGGCGGGTTGGCGGCTTGGAGCTTGGAGGAGTTCGAGTAATCAGTCAGGTGACGATTCCCGTTGTGTTTCATTTAAAAACCATGTTTTTTTCCGCTTTAGAGCATGTTTAGGGATTTTCTTGGGGTGAAAACACTAATTGCATGTGATGAGAATTTGGGTGTTTTAATGGGTATTTAGGTTCTTCTCCTCCTTCTCCACTTTTTTAGCATTTTTACACGATTTGGGGGAGGAAATCCCACCCCGTGGATTGGAAGATAGCGGAGGAAGAACCTGTCAGTGAGGGTTAAATGGCGTCGGGGGACAGCGACGCCTTTTACAATGGCGGCTTCCACCTGCGACGCGATTTAGCCCAAATAACAGACTCTGTCTCTGGACTGATGAGCGTCCAGGGACAGCGACGCCTTTTGAAAGGCGACTTCCATGCTCGACGCGTTTTAAGTCAGATCACCTCGAGGCCTGTCTCTGTTTCTATTGTTATCAGGCGACTAGGGACAGCGATGCCTTTTGAACGGCGACCTCTATAGATGACGCGTTTTAGGCCATCTTCCGAGGTCAGTTTTCACATGAACCAGTTTAGGAAGCTTGAATGACGTCGGCCTTGGGCGACGCGATTCAAGCTAGAATTCCATTAATCCCTGCAATTAACACGTGTTTACATTGTTAGATAGTTTAGTTAATTGCATGCTTAGAAATGTACTCGATGACGATAGATTCTATGTGATCGGATCGCACCGTGTTGTGTTTTGTGCGATCGTGGGCCTAGAGTGACAGCTGTTGGCGTTTAGGCACCCTATGTTGGTGTGGGAGTGACACGGCACCGGTGTGGGAGTGGCGGGGTGACGCCTGGAGAGAGGGTCACCTCGTGTACCCCGGAGTATAGCTAGTACCGGTGTGGGAGTGGTACATTCGGAGTGTCACTCGTACTGAGGGAAGCAGAACCACCTGTAGCCTGTTAGGCTAGAGTAGCCAACGCGCTATCCGAGGGTTGCTATTTGGTCTCAGCGGGTCGGTGTTTCCCGCATTCGTCCGTGTGGTTGGCGTGTTTTGCCGAGACGCTGGTTGTGCATTCCGTGGTAGAGTGACTTCATAATTGTGCATGTTATATTTCGAATGCATGTGTTTTATATCGAAATCTAGGAATTGTGTTTACTACTTTACTTGCTTAAATTATCTATATTTTAGTTGCTGCACTTGTGGGTGCGTAAGTGGGCGGTGGGGATCGAAGGATCCCTACTGAGTCTTTTCAATGAGACTCACCCCTGCGGTTTTCAGGTGAGGGTTCCAGACAGGCGTAGTGAGGAGAGTGTTGCTTTGGGTCGCGCGCCAGCAACCGCTATTCCGGGGTATGCCCCGATGTAGTTGTGACTTTATTTTCTGGCATTGATGCTTAATTATTTCCTTTTAGTTGGAGTATGTAATTATTTGCTGAGTCGAGTCGCATTGTAATAATTTTTAATTCTTGCACTTTCTTTTTAATTCAATGCGATGTGAATGTTTAGCTTAGTTTATTATTTATTTCCCAAACTTATCAAGATCCTGGTTTGGCTCCAAATTAATGATTCGGTACCCATTTAGTAATCGGATCTCCGATTATAGGGTGGCGGGTCGTTACAATCATCCTCATTTATCTGTACCTTAGACGAACCGTCAGAGATATGTCCAACATATCTCTCAGGTTCTCTAGGTACCCTACCAGATCTTCACAATATCTGTGTTTCATTTTGAGCATTTTCCTTAGGTGATGTCTCATCTAATGAGACTGTGTCCCCAGTTTGTGGTTGATGGACCTCGTCCAGTTCTATCTAACTCGCACTGTTTTTCTGGAGGAGATATTCCTTCTCTAGGAATACAGTTCTCTTAGCCACTAAGACCCTTTGCTCAGAAGGGTGATAGAAATAATATCCAAATGTCTCTTTTGGATATCCCACAAACCTATACTTGTCTGTTCTTGACTCTAGCTTATCTACATCATTCCTCTTCACATAGGCAGGACACCCCCAAACTTTAATATGATTAAACTTCAGTTTCTTTCCCTTCCATATTTCATATGGTGTGGTAGGAACTGACTTACTTGAAACCCTGTTTAACAAGTAGGCTGCAATCTCTAAAGCGTACCCCCATAGAGACAATGGTAATTCTGCCAAGGACATTATGGAACAGACCATGTCTAACAAGGTCCTATTTCTCCTTTCAGATACACCATTATGCTGTGGCGTATATGGTGGGGTCCACTAAGAAATTATTCTATTGTCCTTTAGGTAAGAAGTGAATTCGAGACTGAAGTATTCACCTCCTCGATCCGATCGAAGAGTTTTAATACTTTTACCAGTTTGCTTTTCTACTTCATTCTTATATTCCTTAAACTTCTCAAAAGCTTGTGATTTATATCTCATTGAATACACACAGCCATACCTAAAGAAGTCATCAATAAAAGAAATGAAAAAGAGATTTCCTCCTTTAGCTTCTATTGACATGGGTCTACATACATTCGTGTGTATGAGTTCTAGAAGCTCAACAGCCCTTTCACCATGTCCACTAAAAAGAGCTTTGGTCATCTTCCCTATGAGACATGACTTACAGGTATCAAATGATTTGAATTCGAATGAATTTAAGTATCCATTTGAACATAGGTGAGAAATCCTCTTCTCTCCTATATGACCAAATCTGCAATGCCAAAGATATGCAGGATTCACTTCTTCTCTCTTATCACTGGAAACCAGCATTACATCATTACACGTATCTAATACATATATCCCATTGAATAAATAACCATTAACTATAATCAAACCATTATTGATAATAGAGCACTCAGTGCTAGTTATTGTCAAAGCGTAACAAACATTGTTTAAGCAGGAAATAGATACAATGTTTCTAATAATTTCTGGAACAAAATAACACTCTATTAACTCCAGAATTATCCCATAAGGTAAACTAAGATGAACAATCCCCACAGCTTTAGCAGCAGCTATAGCTCCATTGCCCATCCTTAGTTGGATCTCTCTTTTGTCAAGTCTTCTTTTATTTGCCAGTACCTGCAAAGAATTGCATATATGAGATGCGCATCTAGTATCCAATACCCATGATGTGGATTTCATAAGCAATAAATTTAAATCAATCACAAAAACACCTTCATTTAAAATTGCCTTGAAATTTCTTTTCCAGTGACCTATCTGTCCACACCGAAAGCATTTGCTGTCTTTTTCATCCTTCTTGCCCTTGCCCTTGCCTGCCTTGGTGATCCGATTACCTTTAGTCGGTTTCTTTCCCTTCTTGTTATTGAGTGTCTGGGTAGCCTTCCCTTTCTTATTGGTCCGACCAACAATCATTATAGAAGATGGTTTCTCCTTCTGCATGGTCCCTTCAACACTCTTTAACATATTTAGGAGTTTTGGTAGAGAAACCTCAATCTTATTCATGTTAAAGTTCATAATGAAGGGAGAAAATGATTCAGGTAATGACTGGAGAATGAGATCAATGCTAAGTTCAAGATCCAACTTGAATCCTAGCCTATTGAGTCTCTCTATCCACTCCATCATTTTCAGTACAGGAGCCTGTACTGAAGCACCCTCAGACATCCTAGTCCTGAAAAGTTTCTTGGAGAGCTCATACCTCTGTATCCTACCCTGCTCACCAAAGAGCTGGCATAGTTGGAGAAGTATAGCTCTACAATCTGTCTTTTCAAATTGCCTCTGTAGCTCGGGAGTCATAGAGGCCAGTATGTAACACTACGCACGATAAGAATCTTCCTACCATTTTGCATAATTTAATTGATCACCCTCCTCGGCATCAGCAGGAGGCTCAAGTTGAATCGTGTCTAACACGTACACAATCTTTTCAACTGTTAAAACTATTCGCAGATTACGTAGCCAGTCTTAAAAATTAGGTCCAGTCAATTTGTTTGCATCCAAGATGCTATAGAGGGGATTCGACAATGACATGATGATCTGAATGAAAAAATAAAGAACAATATTTTAGCATGCGCTCAAGGTTCTAACTTTAGATATGGTTTTCTATCTTAGTTAGCTTCACTATTTTGCATCAAACTATATGACCCTTAATCATATGGAATGGGAGATCACGACGATCATCCTAGTGGGTCTAAATCCCAATAGAACTGAGATGCAATCTTGCGGAAAGGACAACAAATTACATCCAATGATCAAACTAAATAGAATGAAATTTAATTAATTGATCTTCTTCAATTATCTTTCATTAAAATTCATAATTTGATCTTTTGAAAATTATTCAATAATTTTAAAAATTCAAAATTTGAATTTTAACAATAATCCTCTTAAAATTCGAATTTAACGATTATCTGATAATTAAAAATTCGAAAGTTTGATTTTATACATAATCTTCAATTAAACTCAAAATATACATGATAATTATCAGATTAATCAAAATAAAATTTAACTAATCGTATCCGACAATTATCTTAATTTTTTAGATATAATTTTAATTTTTCTGAGCCAGTATAGTGCGCAGTGCGGGTTGGAGTAGTGCGCCTAACAGTGAAAAAAATCAAGTAACAAATTAATTTTAAACAATTTAAAATTAAGCAAACGGCAAGGCCAAGTGCCTGCCACCATGTTGAAGGCCACATGGTTGGCCGTCCACCCCTTGGAGTGGACGGCCACCATGTTGGCCGTCCACTCCAAGTGGACGGCCAACATGTTGGCCATCCCCTAGGTGGACAGCCACATGCATGGCCGTTTAATTTTCTTTTCCGAAAAATTTCCAAAAGAATCTCGCAAAACTTGACGGCCACTCCAAGTGCCGTTTACGTTCTGAATGGCCACTTCAAGTGCTGTTTATAATCTAGAAAAAAATTTCAAAATACTCAGACAGCCCGGCCTTTTGTCGTCCAGTTTCCTATTGTTCCGAAAAAAATAATTTTTTCATGACCCAAAAAATTAAAATAAAATTGAAGAACTTGAACATGATGTAACAACAGAGATCGTTCTTCCCAGTTGCATCAACATAAGCCAAAACCTGGCTCTGATACCACTGTTGGATTTGGTCGTAACCCCCGGAAAATCACAGAAGTGGAAGAGCATGAAACAAAATGATTTCCCAAACCGGTTCGGGCTTCGATTGATGCAACAAAAACGATCTAAATAAATCACACGAGATTTATCACCTTGCACATAATATGTTATCCTGTGAAAATCGATGCCGAACTCCTCGAAGCTTTGAGTCGCACAAACATCTGACCTCTAGAGCTTAATCCATACCAACCCTTCGCAGCAACGGAGTTCACCTTCTCCAAAACCTGCACAAACCCTCTTGCCTTAAGAACCTAGGAAGAGTCCAACTCTTATTTTCCTCTTGACGGCCAACCTTTTGGAGTGGTTAGAAATCTTTTTCTCTTGGTTACGGGTTGGAGAATAAGTTGGTTATTTATAGGAATGTTAAGGCGGCATCTTGAACCACCTCGTTTAACCAAATCCTTCTTTAACTGCCGCAATTAAAGTAAACCTTAGGGTATATTATATATCAATATATTATTATTAGCTTATTTATCAAATAAGCCTAATAAATAATACATATATTATATATATGTCCTTTATATCATTGCATATATACTTTTAAGCCATTTATAAATTCTTTTCTCAAAACAGTTTAATGCTTTAGTATATTATTCCATACAACAATATTCCGTTATGCAAGAGTTATTTGTGTGTGATCCTCTAGGCCCATTATCACTCTCATTTAAAGATCCATTAACTTCTAATCTAATTAAAAGTAAATTAAATCGATTATTCTCAATAACTGTTTAATCTGTTCTGGATCTTTTGATCACGTTGGTGTAGACACCGATTTTGGATCCCCTTTTTGGTCATGAACCCCATCCATCATTAGCCCGTCACCACCAAACCCACCACCTTAGCCATCTCATCTTTCAGCCCACTAAATAATTAGGCACATTAACCAATCTCGACCTTAGCCACCTTTTCGTGGAAGGCCAGCCAGCCTACCTTCCACCATCCTTAGAAGGCCAGCCAGCCTGCCTTCCACCATCCTTGGAAGGCCAACCAGCCTGCCTTCCACCATCCGTAGAAGGCCAGCCAGCCTGCCTTCTGCCATCCTTGGAAGGCCAACCAGCCTGCCTTCCACCATCCTTAGAAGGCCAATCAGCCTGCCTTCCGCCATCCTTAGAAGGCCAACCAGCCTGCCTTCCACCATCCTTAGAAGGCCAGCCAGCCTGCCTTCCACCATCCTTGGAAGGCCAACTAGCCTGCCTTTTGCCATCCTTGGAAGACCAACCAGCCTGCCTTCCACCATCCTTAGAAGGCCAATCAGCCTGCCTTCCACCATCCTTGGAAGGCTAGCCAGCCCGCCTTCCACCATCCTTAGAAGGCCAGCCAGCCCGCCTTCCACCACCCTTAGAAGGCCACCTCTTGGCTTCCACCACCCTTAGAAGGCCAACTGGGCCGCCTTCCACCTTTTCGTGGAAGGCTAACTACCTGGCCTTCCATGGAAGTAGGAGGCAAGATTGTTGGCCGTCCACTCCCCTAACTTCCCCTTTGACCTCGTCTTCCCACGATCTCCTCCACTCGCCACCCTCACCCCCACTACCCCGATCACTCCCCACTCCGGCGACTGCCGCGCGTGCACAACCTCCGATTCTTGACCACTCCCTATTGGTTCTTTGATGATTAACGGGGATTTAGAACTTGAATCCCTCCTTTTTTTTTCACCTATTTAAACCCCCCATGTCCCCTCGAGAGGGGAGGTTGGGTAGGGGGTTGGTGAGGGATTGGTCAGAGGTTGGCAAGGTAGAGGCTTGGCCAGGGGTTGGCAAGGTTTCAGTTGGCAGGAATCGGAAGGCTTCAGTCTGCGAGATAGGAGGTTGAAGAATTTCAAGCAAGAGAAAGGCCTTAGCAGTCCACAAGTCAGGGGAAGCAGAGGAATCCTCCGCATCCCAAATGGGCCCGTTTTCTTAACTCTTTCCTTACTTTTCTCTTTTCATTTTTCATTGCATTCCCATCATTCATCCACTCCGTAGCATCATCTTCTCTTCCTACTCTTTTCCTTTTACCACATTACTTTTACTTTTCACTACTACCACACACGAGCACCCCATCTGCATGCATGCATATTAGGATGACTTAGCACCTTTTACCCCAAAAGGTTTCAAACAAAAAAAACGGGAGGTGGGTGGCCATAACATATGGTCACCTTCCCTCCCCAAACACCCATTCGGTGCGTCCCCCTTCAATTCTAGCATTGTTTACATATTTGCACGAATCGATCCTACAGGTCGCAGTTCTAATCGGGTTATCTTATTCTTCTATTTGTCTTTTCTTTTCAGGGATCCTTACCACATTTTGTGTGTAGACTATCGATCTCTCCTCCTCTGGCCGGCCGGAGGAAGAGAAGAGGAATCCATCGTCTCCCGCTCCATCAGAATGCGATCATTCTCACCATCCTGCGGAGCACAGGGACCGTAAGGTAATGGTCCTGGCGATCACATACTTCGATTCCTAATCCTTCCAAATCGCCGCAGTGCTAAGACGGACGGAGAAGCCCTAGCTTGAAAGCCGCAGCAGCGGCGGGGACGTTCCGGGCACCTACAGCCTTCTGGCGATCACGGTGGGACATCTACTAGCTCGCTACACGCACGTCGATCAAAGGTAAGAAGGTAAGGCCCTGGCATATTTTGTTTTTTTTCTTGATCTGGACGGCCTGTTGTTAGGCCGTTCGAGATACCAAACGGCCAAACGGTCGGCCGTCCAACACCTTAGGCGGCCACGTGCCTGGCCGTCGATATTTCTAGACGGCCAATACCCTGGCCGTCTTCTTCTTTAGACGGCCAAGATACAGGCCGTCCTCCCCTTTTGACGGCCAATCCTCTGGCCGTCCTCTCTACTTTGTTAGCACATGTATGATGTATGCTGCCTACTTTGTTGATTCGTTGAATGGTCTGACTCGTTCTTTGTTAAGTTTTTGGGTTTTTTTGGGTACTCTCCGCGGGGGTTTTAAGGAAGAGCCGGCATCACATCTCTAGTCACCTCACCTACAGTATTTGACTCTCCACCTGAGGATTCCCACTCGGGTGTGACTAGTCTTATTCTGTTGGGAACCTCCGTGAGTCTCCGCGAGCCAGGGATTCCCACTTGGCCGTCGAGCAGGTTGTACCTAAAGCCACCTAATAGGGACCCGGGTTTGTGTGAGGAATTGAGCCTTTCCATTCACAATCATTCACCCACAGGTGTCACTGAGAGAATTGTTACAAAATCTAAGACACCTAATTAAACTCTAGTAGAACACGTTTTGAAAGAAGAATACAGGATCGTTAAGGGTTTGAACTTGGTTTGTTAGAAACCAACACTTATGATACAGTGTTAACATTTCAAGTGAAATATAAAATCTTTTAGGATTTGTGTTTCATAATGAATCGGATGTATGTTAACACTGTGTATGATGACATAGATGAGTTTGGTAACAATGTCATGCACAACCCTCTGTTTGAAATCGAAGAAGATCCACGACAAACCTTCATAGGTATGCTCCAAGCATCCAAAGAAGGACTTCCGAGGAAAGATTCTGATGAATCTTCTACCTTGCAGGGAGAAGATGAGCCTGTAATTTCAAGTAGAACATTCCAAAATCCAGGAGAAGATCTGGAACTTATTGCTGTATTATCACGTTATACTCCTGATCAACTCATCCAGTTAGTCTCCCGTGGCAAAATTCAGGATGCCACTCCAAGGAAAACTCAATTCCAAAGATCTTCTAGTCGACCCCAGGCTAATAAAACAATGCCAGCTCAAACAATCCCATCTAATCTCATCAATCAGGTCACACCTCCCAAGCAGGAGGAGTTCATCTATAAGAATGAGGTTGAGACTTGTGTGCGGCAACTCATGGCCGCAAATCTCAGCCTTAGACAACCTCATTCCCTTTTGAGCTACTGCAAGCTCCCTCCGACCTACTTTCCACCATGATTCAAAGTACCTAAGTACAGGAAGTACGATGGTACTACTGACCCACACCATCACTTATCTGGGTTTCTCATGGATTCTCACTAGTGGCTCTTCGATAGGGTCCTCCTTGTTCACCTCTTTCAGAAGTCTCTCAAGGGAGAGGCCTTGAGATGGTTTTCTTCTCTACTAGCCACTGACCTAATCAATTTTGATATGGTCTCTGAAAGATTCATCGCCCATTTCAATCACATGGCAGCCTTGCCCCCTACCTTATTTGACATTGTAATGGAAAAAATGAAGTCTGATGAAGACTTCACTCACTTTGCTAATAGGTGGAGAGCTTTGGCCTCTAGAGCAGCGGTTGTCATCCCTGAAGCCCAAGCGGTCACTATGCTTGTTAATAACACTACCCCTCAGCTTAGCTATTCTTATGCTTAGCGAACTTCAAACATTCGCTCAACTGTATAATCGAGCTAGAGTAGTTCAGTCTCAAATCCGAGACTCCACTCTACCTTCGTTCTTTGAGAACAGAAATAGGAACAAGAAAGTCACACCGACTCCTACTACAGAAGGAGTCACCATCAATGAGCAGGTCAATATGCTAGCACAGCCAACCAGGGTTCCCAATTCTCATCCTAAGTCTGATACTCAGCCCAATCAGAAACAATATTCAGCTGTTCCTCCCTCGACTAATTACAGTCGTCCTATGGCTAAGCGAGCATCATATCCGCCTCTGCCAAAATCATTAGCAGACATTTTTTATGCCTTGCTAGCTTGTAATGCCATTCAACTCCCACCTCAAAGAGAAGGTGTTCCGCACAATGCGGACACGTCCAGGTATTGCCCCCGGGACACACGATCTACAATTGCTTCACTTTTAGGGATTGGGTGTATGACTTGAATGATAAAGGTCGGATAAACTGGGAAGACATGAAAAATGCTATTGATGCTTTGAAGGCTAAGAAGGAATTAGGAATTGTGAAAGACCCGTTACCTTCTCATCAAGTAGTCCAAGATTCCTCCAGTTCTCAAGGAAAGGTCAACACTTTGATCAAAGACTTGGAGCCCAAAATAGTCTGCAGAGAACAATACTGGGAGTATGAAGGGTCTGGGATAAAACATCAAGATCCCACCTGGTCGCGTGAGACTAAAGGAGTTACTCCAGAAGTCTCTACGATCTCCCAAGACAAGCCTTTGGTCCTAATCCGACCCAAAGAACAACCAGCAATCCTCAAGCCAGTCACCCTCATTCAGATTCCTCCGATCACAGCCGAGGGACCCACCTTATCCATCTTCTGCCCAACCAGGAACCAGGGTCGATGACCTGCCCCAATCCCATAAGGTCACCAACGGAGGAAGCATATCCAATCTCGGTGGGAGTAACACTCAGGAATCGCATTATTCCTCCAAGCCAACCCTTGGACTCCCAGGGTAATTCAATCCCTATTGCAGGAAATGTCCAGTCTGAGTATGACATCCTCCAGCATTTGGAGAAGACTCATGCTAAGATCTTTATCCTTGAGCTAATCCGGAAATCTCCCACACACAGGGAAATGTTGTTTAATTTCCAACAGCAAATCACGGTTAATGAAGATCTTCCTATTCGAGGAGTCACTAATGCCATCCTCTTAGTCACTCAGACTCCCATGATATCCTTTCCAGGAAAAGATCTGGCTCCCCCCGAGTGCCGATCCCTTCCTTTGTGCCTAACTGCCACTCTTAATGGCCATTCAGTAGACTCCATTTTACTGAATACCGGAGCCTCTATCAATGTTTGTCCCCTCAAGACCCTCAAAAGGATAGGGATAGATCCGGAGAAGATTGAGTCCACCTCCATGATGGTCTCGGCCTATGATAATTCTCAAAGACCAGCATATGGAAAAATCTTCCTACAACTAGAAATCGGCTCGGTAGCCATGATTTCGGAATTCTACATCTTGGATGTTAAGTCCATCTACAATGCTATCCTAGGGAGACTTTGGATGGACCAAACCCTGGGAGTCCCATCCACCAACCACCAGTGCTATAAGTTCCCGTATAACAGGAAGATTGTGAAGGTCAAAAGCACTCCCTATATCGAGTCACTGGACTCAGTAACAACAGAACAGATTCCGTCTATGATAACTTCAAAGAAAGGCAAAGAGCCCGTTCTTTCATCAGTCAATTCTCATCCCAGGCCTAGGCCCGGCATAGGTTGGCAGCTCATGAGTAAGATAGGGTATAGTTCAGGTTCCGGATTAGGAAGAGAAGAACAAGGCATTCGTGACCCTATCTTAGAGAACTCTATCATCGGGGGATGTGGCCTGGGTTACAAGTCTACTGAACCAACAAAATGGACAAAGAAATGGTCCCTCATGAATCACTTTGTGAGAAAGAAGCAGGAGTTGCTTAGGATAGAAGAGGGAGTGCAAGAAGAGAATGAGGATAGTCGAGAGGAAAATGAAGAAGATTTCGGCATAACATCCTTGTTTCATGAATCAAACAACCCACAGATAGGGCTTTTTTGATCAAGAATGAACCAGCTCCTGCCACGTTCATTCTTTTCTTGTTCCACCCACCTTCCATCATGATGCTCCCAGCACCGGTCGACGCCCCTTCTTCTGAATGTTTCATGTTAGAGGCGTTTGGTCGTAAAAAAAAAAGTTCAATTCTCATCCTGAAGGGGGCGAGGTTACTTTTGAGGAACTTACATGGTGGGGCAACCCCGCCATCGTTGAATCTTTGTCCCAAGGATCTACCCTTGTCCCATTCGGGACAAAACTGACCCATTCTCCGGGTCATGTACATAGTAGTTTAGGAATTAGGACAGCCTCCTCCCTGTCCAGGGATTGTAGGGCTAAGCAGGTTCCTTTGTTCTTAGTTCAGGAGTTAGCAAATAGGTGTAAAGTTTTGAACAAAGTCGATAAGTTTCTTCAGATAGGGGTCATCTCTGAGCCATTGGAGCTTGTGAAAGTTGAATCTTGCAATGATGGTCTGGGAGTATTTGAGCTTAGCGAAGGGGAAGAGGATGATGACTTGGCCGAACCACTTGTCAATGGGACGAGACGGTTTGATGAATAGAGAAGGATCCAAAGATAGTGCTAATTAGCGCCCGATTGAGTCCGGAAGAAGAAGGGTCCATAATAGCCGTACTCCGGGAACATCATGATGGGTTTGCTTGGTCATATGAGGATATGCCCGGATTAAACACAGAATTGGTGGAACATCGGTTAATCCTAAAACCTGATGCTAAACCCGTGAAACAAAAGTTAAGACGGCTACAACCGGAATTAGCACTTAAGGTAAAAGAAGAGGTTGACAAATTACACAAGGCCAAGTTCATTCGGGTAGTGCTCTATCCTAAATGGGTAGCTAATATCGTCCCCGTAGCAAAAAAGGACGGAAGGGTTAGGGTTTGCATAGATTTTCGCAATCTCAATCAAGCCTATCCAAAGGATGATTTCCCACTTCCTCATATAGACTTGCTAGTCGATAACACGGCTGGATTTGAAATGTTGTCCTTCATGGATGGTTTTTCAGGATATAATCAAATCCGACTAGCTAAAGAAGACCAAGAGAAAACATCTTCCATAACCCCATAGGGAACTTATTGCTATATGGTCATGCCATTTGGGCTTAAGAATGATGGAGCCACCTACCAGAGGGCGATGATGGCAATCTTTCATGACATGATTCACATCGACATGGAGGTTTATGTGGATGATATCTTAGTGAAGTCTAAAATCAGGAAGGAACATGCTCAAGTTCTTAGGGCTGTAATGCAGAGGTCAGGAAAGCACCAACTGAAAATGAATCCAAAAAAGTACGTATTCGGTGTTTCTTCTGGTAAATTACTAGGGTTCATGGTAAGCATAAAGGGGATTGAGGTCGATCCGGACAAAGTGAAGGCGATAGTGGAAATGCCCCCTCCTAAAAATGTCAGGGATATAAAGGGTCTCATCGGTCGTTTGCAATTTATCAGACGGTTAATATCTCAACATTCTATGAGATGTAAACCTTTTTATGATTTGTTGAAAAGAGGGGCAAAGTTTATCTGGAGTGATAAATGTCAAAAGGCCTTCGATGAATTGAAGAGCTATCTCCTCAATCCACCAGTCCTTATGGCTCCTATCCCGGGGCGGCCTTTATTGCTATATGTCTCCACCACTGAAGAATCAGCTGGAGCAGTATTGGCCCAACTTAACGATGAGAAGAAAGAAAGAGCAGTATACTGTCTCTCCAAGCTCTTCAACGATGCTGAAAAGCGATACACTGCCATGGAAAGGACATGTGCGGCCGTCGTCTGGATAGTGCAGAAATTGAAGCACTACTTCCTCGCCCACGAGGTCAAACTCCTAGCAAGAATGGACCCGATAAGATATTTGCTAGAGCGGCCAGTTGTAACAGATAGGCTGATGCGATGGCAGACCTTCTTGAACCAATTTGACATTACCTATGTAAATCAGAAGGCTGTAAAGGGGCAAGCAATTGTCGAGCACCTAGCTCATCATCCGCTGCCTACATTTTCGCCCGCTAACGATGAATTCCCGGATGAGGAGTTGGGTCTAATAGTGGATGATACTCTATCCTGGGTCCTTTACTTTGATGGGGCGCTTAATTCTCAAGGCAGTGGGGTAGGAGTGGTCCTCGTATCTCCGGAAGGGGTAAGTATTCCGCACGCTTGCCAACTCTCCTTCTCAGTGACCAACAATGTCGCTGAATATGAGGCTCTCCTAGCTAGCTTAAAATTGGCATTGGTCCTCAAAGTCCTGGAATTGAGGATAATTGGAGATTCTCAATTGATCCTCCACCAAACCGTGGGCATGTATCAAACCCGGGATCCAAAGTTGAAGCCATATCAGGAGTTAGTAAGATCGCTAACCCGGCATTTCAGAAGGATTACCTACATACATGTGCCTAGGTCTCAGAACATCCTAGCAGATGCCCTGGCCTCCTTGTCTTCAGCACTAGAAATTCCTGTCACCAAAAGTTCAGCCACCATCACTTTACACAAGCAAGACTCGCCTTCCTGCTAGGACCCGTGGTTCCAGCAATTCCTTCTCTCATCTGAACATGTCTCTGCTATAACGGAAGAATTCACCCCCGGTTGGGATGATGGAAATCCATGGTATTTTGATATCATGAACTACCTTCGCGATGGATCCTTCCCATCTTATGCCACAACTTCAAACCGCAAGGCTATATGTCGAGCATCTCAACGCTACCTTATCTTAGGCGGACTTCTTTTCAGAAGATCCTTCAGTGGGGTGCTCCTTCAGTGTCTAGATGATGCCGAGATCCATCATGTCTTGGAAGCAACTCATGCAAGCGATTGTGGTGGTCATATCAATGGCCGTGCCTTAACTCAGAAGCTCCTCATGTCCTTTTATTGGCCTTCAATGGAGGCTGATTATTCCATATTTGTTCAGAGGTGCTTGAAATGTTAGTTACATGCTAACAAGATTCATGCACCTTCATCATCTCTCAAATACCATCATTTCCCCTTGACCCTATGCAAAGGCTAGGGAAAAGGTAGTTGCTCTTTTGGGGAAGGGGCCGAAAACAGATACTACTAACTGTTTCCCCTAATGTTGTGCATGCAGGTAGAACAGGTATGAACAAAAAAGTAAAACGAGAAGTGTCCGGACATCCAAATAGTGAAATATGCAAGCATAACATAATATTCATACATCACGATACAGGGGCATACCCCTATCAGCCCTCAATCCCTCTTCCTTCCCTCCGCCTCATCCTCTCTCCTATCTCGAGAGGAGTGTCTCATCTGACTTTCAGCATCATCCTCCCGAGCACGGCGATGACCTGATGCCGGTCGCATAGACCCCGAAGAGCCAGCAGGTCGAAGTGTTCTCCATGCGTCCTTAGCAAGAAGGGAGTCGAGGTATCTAAAGATAGAACTCCCAGCAGGTGCCTGGCCAGCCGATGGGGCAGGGATAGGAGGACGAGCTACTGGACTCTGTACGCTAGATCTCGTGGCTCGTTCTCGCCCCTTCTTCATCACTCGGTCCCACAGGGTCCGGTACTTGAAATCAAGCTCCCTTACCTCTGTCTGCGACCTCGTCAGCTCCTCCCGCAAGCCGGCTATCTTACCCTCCCAATACACGTCTGGATGGGATCCTTCTCTTGTCCTGGCCCGAGCAGTCCGCTCCTCTAGCACCTGATCTCTCAATTGCTGATTGAGGCTCTCTAATTCCTGCATCATGGCTAAAGCGGCTTCCACCTCCTAGCGCTGCAAAGGAACTTAGGGTTAAGCAAGCTCAATCGGAATAACACAAGAGTGGAACAATCCTCACCTGCTGTGCCAAGTCCGCCTCCCGGGCCTCCGTACGACGGAGGGCATCCTGCAACCTCGCCTCCCAATCAGCAGGGGCAGCTGGCCCCTGAGATGATGAGCCTGCGCCAAGATCTCCTCGCAGCCCGTGGCGGGCTAGCGTTTCTCTCTGCATCACAAAGAATTTCGCAAAATAAAAGAACAATTTCACACCTGAAACCAAAAATCAAACTTCTCACCAATTCTCCAATTTGGCGAAGCAAGTCGCTCGTCTGCAAAACCAAAATCTCATTATGATTCTTTAGAATCTGCACAGCTTCGGTTTCGGGCATCTGTTGCAAGAATACCACCAAGGTCAGTCAGTAAGAAGAGATTGGATGAAATGGATTGAAGGGTTTAGATTGACGCACCCGTCGTGCATCTAGAAACATGCGGTCCGCGTACCGTCGGGCGTAATCCCCCAAGTATGTGTAACTATCTCACAGGAATTTATCCTCCTGTAGGGCGTCCCCAGTGCGGTACCATACCTCGATCTTAGCTCGCCTTACCACTCGCCAGTCCTGACCAGTTGCGGAAGATCGGTGACGACCGCGGTTCATATCAAGGTAGGTCGGAAAGGGAAGTAAAGGCTGGTGCCATCCCCACGTGCGGAAAGCCATCCGAACAAAGAGGCCATCACAGATATTCACACATAACAGGGGCACTTCTCGCCGGAATTGGGAGAGACTCTGAGACACCCATGGATGATCAGCGAGGTCCTCCTCTGCATATGACATCCACACCACCTGAATGAAGTGAAAGGTTAGACTTAATCATTGTTCAAGAGGCACACATATCTTGAATTACTCACCATGTGAGGAGGAAATGTGTCGAGCTGGGCACGGATGTCCTCCACGCGGTACAAGACGGGACGATAATCCCGGATCACTTCCCATCGCGCCATAAGTGGAGTCCATCCCTCACGATCCGCAGAGACGGCCCCAAGACCGATGGGGAAGCGGGTATAACCCCAGATCTACAAGGGATAACACAGTCAATATCAACCAGCATAAGTGAGGAAGGACAAAGATCAACAATCAAGAAGGATTACCTGAAGAAAGGGCGTGAATCCGCCCAAATTGCCGGATCCCTGGCGATAGCTCACCAGGTGAGAAAAGAGGTGACCCAGCATCGCTGCTCCCCATGCCATCTTCTTCGCTGCTTGGAGGTCCTCCAATAGCGGCAAGTACGTCAAGTTAACCTTGTCCGAAGCTGTAGCAAATAGCAGTCTTCCGAAGAAGAACAGGAGGAAGATCTGCAAATTCTCATCATCTGAGCGGCCATCCAAATCTAACAAGGTCTCTACTCTCTCAGCAAAAGCCTTAAGAGTCTCGCTCGGCATCCGCCGTACCCGACTCAATCCCACGGACCGGGCAAAATGCCCGAGGGGTATGTGAGATAATGCTCCTTGAACTCGATAGTACCCTTCACCCAGGAGTCGATCTGAAAGCTGCCTATAATCCCTGAGCTCAAGACCCACTACTGGATCACTAATGACTGGCAAGCCTGTCAAAAAGGAGACGTCCTCCAACGTGGGCAGCATATGTGTAAGGACTGAGGTTTCGGGTTCGGTATTCGGGTCGGGATCGGGCCGGATCCCCTGGTTTGGACCCTATGGGGTCTTGTGTTTCTGGCTGAATGGCGTCAGCGCTCGTCGACGCCTTTCAAAAGGCGTCAGGGTGTGTGGACGCCATTTAGGTTGCTAGTTGTTGTGCCACGTGTGCGCCACGTGGGCAGTTTTCGGGCCGCGAGAGTACGGCCCCTGTCAGGTTTGTCTGAACGGCGTCCAGGTGGGTCGACGCGATTCAGACTGTGACATCTGCGATGTCAGGGCGTGGCGCCAGAGCGCTGTCAGTACGGCTGTCCTGTCAGACTGATAGGCGTCTGCCTCGATCGACGCGTTTTAGCCTGTTTCGGATAGACCCCGCGAGCCTCCCCTTCTTTCCCCTCATTCTCACCCTCGCGCTCTCTCTCTCCTCACCCCCTCCGCCTCTCTGGCGATCTTCTTCCCCTTCCCTTCCTCTTCTTCCTCTTCCACCACTCCAACACCACCCTACCTCACACCTCTACCTCCACCACTTCCTTCGCGGTGTTCCACTCTCCGGACGGCGGCCGACGTCCCGGCGGAGTGGCGGCGTCCTCGAGGGTACCGGCGGCGGTGTGCGGTGCGGCGGGACGGCGGCACGGAGCTTGGCGGAGTTCAAGAACCGGTAGGGGGACGAACCTTGCATGTGATGTTCGTGTGATTCTCGGCGTGACGTGATGTATTTGGGGCTAGATTGAGCATGTTTAGGGGGTTTCTTGTGGGAATGGCGGTGCTTGTGAATGTGGTTTCGTAGCGTGATCATGGTAGTTTGGATTTCCCTTCTCCCCCTTTGGTTTTGGGGCTTTTCGGGGTGCTTGGGGTTCAAGGGAGAGACCCTCGGGTCGAACCAGGAAACCTGGTTTCTGGTGCTAAATGGCGTCGTGCCTGGTCGACGCCTTTCCGAAAGACGCCGGGTCAGTACGACGCGTTTTAGGGCAGAAACCTCCCTGTTCGAGGTTTCCTGAGTTAGGGGTTCTGGCGCTAAATGACGTCATGGATGGACGACGCCTTTTGGAAGGACGTCGGGCCATCATGACGCCATTTAGGCAGGAAGTGCCCTGTTTGAGGGTTCTGCAATCTGGATTTCTGGGTTGAATGGCGTCGGGCGACCCTGACGCGTTTTAAACGGCGACTTCTTTGGTGGACGCGTTTTAAGAGATAATCTGGCTTTTAATGAACCCGTCTGTGGAGCTTGAATGGCGTCGACCTCGGTCGACGCGATTCAAGACAGGAATGAATAACTCTGGTTTTAATAAACCTGTTTGAGGGTCTTGAATGGCGTCGACCTCGGTCGACGCGATTCAAGACAGAGCCGTATGAACTCTGGTTTTCAGCATGTGTTTCACCGCGGGACGGTTCAGATGCATGCTTTGAGTTGTATACTGAGACTGAGGACTTCTGCATGAATGAGATTTCATCATCTGTGGGTGTGTGCTTTACCGTACGTTGAGACTGGGGTTTACTGTGCGAATGGAATGACAGCATGTTATATATGTGTGTGTGTGCTCATACGACTGTGGATCGATATGGCTGTGGTTTCCGATGTCACCATGGACCGGTGGGGACAGGGTCATGGTGTCTGTGAGGAGGGGTACATGTTGTGGTTTACCTTTAGCTGAGGGAAGCAGAACCACCTTGAGCCCGTCGGGCCGGAGTAGCTGGTGCGCTATCCGAGGGGTTGCTGCTTGGCCTCAGCGGGTCGGGTTTCCCTTGTTTGTCGTGACAGCTTCCGGCGTGTTTCTTGCTGTGGAGCTGGTGGTGTTCTGGTGGGAGTTGGTTTACCCTTTAGCCATTGGGCCTGATGTGACCTTTGATCAAGGTTACGAGTGGTACCCTTAGCCCTTGGCCTGATGCAGCCCGGGAGAGTTGGGTTTGCGGGTAGTTCCTATAGCTTCGGCTTGACGGGGGTTTGCCGGTCCCCAGGGCCCTCCTGGAAGCGCTGAGGCCTAGCGTGGAGGCAATCCGGTGGTAGGACAGTAGTCTAGACTGCTTGTGTGCACACGTAGCTGGCAGTGGCGGTACACTGAGTCCAGCTAGTCCTAGTTTGGTTCACTGCCTCACCCTACAGTGCCCCGGAACACTGTAGGGGTGGACAGGCGTGAGCAGTGGTGGTAGTGTTGGGAGGCGACGTTTGACTTCGGTCGACTGTGTGGTTTAGTCGCCTTGTGGACTTCGGTTGTGAGACGTGACTTTGTGTTGGGTTCTTCGGGTTACTTGGTACTGTTCTTGTTACACTGCTTATCGTACGGTTCCTATCAGGTCGAGTGCTATGTTTACTGCTTTACTTAATTGCCATATATCCCTGTTGTTGCACTTGTGGGTGTGTGAGTGGGAGGCAGGGGATCGGATGATCCCTACTGAGCCCAATTCTGGTGTGGCTCACTCCCTGCGGTTTCAGGTGTGGACTTCGAGGCGCAGCGGTAGCGTGGCGTCTTCTTGGTGTGCGGACCAGCAGCTGTCTTAGTTCCGGGGTATGCCCCGATGTTGTTGTACTTCCCTTCTGCCTGTACTTATTTAATGTGTTGGACATTGTAAATATTGTTGGACTGTATACGGACATTGATATTTTCTTTCCTGCGCACTCATTTACCTTTGTAGTCCGTGTGATTGTTATATTTAGCCCTGTTTAGCACTTACTCCTCCAGATGTGTTGTGTGAGATCCGGGTGTGAACCCGTAGTTAATGGGCCGACATCCATTTAGTGACCGGGTCCCCGGTCATAGGATGGCGGGTTGTTACAATATGTGCCCAAGGCATGATAAAGGCTCTACATCTGTCATCCCAGCGTTTTCGCAGAGCCACCAAGAAGGGTGCATCCACCATAAATGGTCGGATCCGAAACAACGGCCCAAACTCTGCCCCGAAGTCTCTGCGGTCCCTATAAATCCACCAACGGTCGCATCCACTTGGAAAAGGAGTCGGTCCGGCAGTGCATGGTACCAGGCCCAGACCAACTCCCAAGAAACTCTGCCCCGAACTCTCTGCGGTCCCTGTAAATCCCAAGAAGACAAAAGTTAGGGGCATACATATGCAAAAGAGGTTTGGGTCGGACGGTGGGGCCGCCGGCCGCCCGCCCTGTCGGACGGCACGGCCGCCTGCCCTGTTGGATGGCACGGCTGCCCGCTGCCCGCCAGGTCGGACGGCAGGGTCGCCCGCCGTCCGCCGAGTTGGACGGCGGGGCCGCCAGCCGCCCGCCCTGTCGGACAGGGGGGCCGCCGGCCGCCCGCCCTGTCGGACGGCACAGCTGCCCGCTGTCTCCCAGGTCGGACGGTAGGGTCGCCCGCCGTCCGCCGGGTCGGACGGCAGGGCCGCCCGCCGTCCACTAGGGCGGACGACAAGACCGCCCGCCACTCGTACGGACGGACGGCAGGGCTGACGGCCGTCCGCCATGCCGGACGGCGCGAATGCACGCCGTCTGCCAGGTCGGCGGCCACAGATCAAATCAAAATCAAGAAAAAATCATAGGGCCTCACCCTCTTCTTCTTCTTCGGGGGAACCTCCTCGGTGCTGCCATCTTCCTCCTCATCTTCTTCTTCTTATCTGTCGTCTTCTTCCTCTTCATCAACTTCATCTTCCTCCCCTTCATCATCATCTTCCGTCGCCCTCCCTTCTTCTCCTTCTTCTTCGCCGCGGAGCGTGTCTTTGCCGGCCTCCTCGCCGCCGCCGCCACCAGCACTCGCACCGTCGGCCGCCGCCGCCGCCACCAGCACTCGCACCGTCGGCCGCTGCCGCCTCACCATCACCACCACCGGCCCTCCTCCTCCTAAGGGAACGGGGAAGCCACACTCGAGCCATGAGAGAGTAAGGGGAAAGCCGGGACGAGGAGAGAAGAGGAAGAATGGGCAGGGAAGAGTAACACCCCGAAGGCCTTTTAAGGGCAATCACCGGCACGGACGGCCAAAACCATGGCCGTCCGTTGGGCCGAACGGCCACGTGTATGGCCGTCCGCCAGAAGACGGCAGGAACGGACGGCCACGCACGCGGCCGTCCGCCAGCACGGACGGCCACTCGTGCGGCCGTCCGATGGTACGGACGGCAGCGCGTGAGGCCGTCCGCCGGTACTGACGGCCGCGCATGAGGCCGTCCGCCGGCACGGACGGCCACACATACGGCCGTCCACAAACCACGGACGTCCACAACTATGGCCGTGCGATGGGTCTGACGGCCACTCGTGCGGCCGTCCACTGGTATGGACGGCCAAAAGAAGGACCGCCCGTGGATCTTTGTCCAAAGGAACTTTTAAAATTGGAAATAATTTTTTTTTTATTCTCTAAGTTTCAATGAATACGTCATTCAAGTGCTCTACGACCCATGAAAAAGGCACATACAGCAGGTCGTACATTTCTTAAGTAATTCACATATTTCTCGACTTCTTCTGAAGTCTCTGCTACATCAATGCAAGCCTTGGTGAATCTAGAGTGACGACGCCATGCACATCGGAATCGCTCTATAGCCCGTGCTTCCCTCACATACCCTGTATGCCTCGGCACAATCATCATATCATGTAAATCAGGAAAAGGCACCTGTCTTGGAACTCCAATCTGGAGATGGCAACGATGCCCTTGGTACACGGTTAGCTCGTCAGGGCCGATTAGCCATAGCTCACGCTTACGAGAAGCCCTTGTGGTAAATTCCATACCCCAAAGGATCATCGGAACAAAGATGAATTTTTCCACAGTCAGAAAATTCAGGAAATCACGCCAGTCATCCCTCGTCTTGAGATGAGCCGTGAGAAATCTGATTTGATCCTCGGGACCAAGAAGCGAGCGTGTAGGATACCACGCACTGTGCTGAAATATCTTGGAAGTGGAGGTCACTTTCTCATCAAAATCAAAAACTAAGTGCATCTCCATCCACAACTGCAGAGTGAATAAACTCCCCCTTATAGATAGCCCCATGCTCATGTGGCTAAGCCCTCCATATAGATGTTACAGAATTACCGGGGCAAGAGATTGACCTTCCCACAACAAGCTCAGCACACCAACATACTCCCTTTCTAACACAAAGCCTGAAGTTCGAAACCACAAGACTCCCCCGAGGACTAAGCATAATCCCCGCATCAGTCTCTCAGACTCGACCGTCTTGCGTTTAATCTCTTGGATCAACCAGTGCGCTAGACGATCGACGAGGATTCCTCGCTTGTCACTCATGCGGCACACCTCCCGTTTGTCTTGCACTATATCAGCAAAATCACCTCCCTTGCAGGCAGAGCCGAGGGATCGCCAGTGACTAGACCCTCCCAGCCATAAAGGATTAACACCTCCTCCACCAGCACTGTCGCTTCGAACTCTCGAAACACGAATGTATGCGTCTCCGAATGCCACAGTTCAAGCAGTGCACCCAGCCCCTCCCAATGCCAGTGAACGGAGGTGAACCATTTCGCAAACACAATAGATCGAGTCAGATTCCACCGGCGCATATACACCCTCATGTTCAGGGTAATCTCGCCCATCAGGGCCGCAAGCCATGCATACTTGCGAGTATGCCGAGCATCAGGGAACTTAGGCATAGGCTGCAAGACAACCAAAGGTCAAAAGAGAGAAGAGAGAATCAAAGTAAACGGCATAAAAATTGGAGCCTACCTGTCCATGAGCCAGTAGGTTGCTGAGATGGCCTTCAACGTCAGATAGAACCTGAGGTTCCCTAGCAGTTGCATGAGCAGAAGACGAGGCCATTTTCCCCATAGAAAAGTTTGAGTTTTCCAGAAGGGAGCTTCGGGACGAATCTCCTCTTTTAAGGCCACACGATAAAGTACAAACTTTCCATGTTCCATAAAAGACGGAGGGCATGCATATCCATCCTTTCATAGACGGCATATCCCTTGGCCTTCCACCTTTTCATAGACGGCATATCCCTTGGCTTTCCACCTTTTCGTAGAGGGCATGCTAGTTGGCATTCCATCATTTTGGAAAAGGCTCACCCACGAAAAGGTATATTGCCCTTCACCCCCTTTTACTTCGAGGAGGCAACTTCACCCTAAGTTCAGGAGACCACTTTGCTTAAACATCAACAAACTAAGGGTTATTCCTGAAAATCGAGTCGAAGCCATATCGGATTGGCATTCTACCATTAGAATAGCCATATCTTCCATATCGGCTTCGACTTGAAACTAAATATTTGCTTCTCATCTTTTTGCAGTATAAATACTTAAATGATGTGATCATTGGATATATGAACTTTGCTAATGTGTGCTATTGCAGCCCCAGGAAAATTGAAGCAAGTAGAACTGGAGACACAGGAGGCTAATAACTTTGGGCATATAGACTCTGAGTTCCTCTTTAAACAAAACAATGAGGAGTCTATATTCCCCAAGTTATTCGATTGGCCAATAAATCCCTCCTGTTTGCATTAGGAATTTGTTTTCCAATTTTTAAACCAGCATGCATTGCATAAGCATCATCCACTATTCCCTCCCTAGGGGCAAAGACCACAATTTATCACTCTGCTTACCCCATTGTTGATCTGTGAGTCTGGCAATTGTTTGTCTATTAGCCCTTTAAATTGCAAGACCTTATCCTTTTCAACTCGTGTGCTCGAGATTCTCTCGCGTGGCGATCATATGATGCGCTAGGCCACCGTGCGCCCGTTGTGTTGAGATCATTTCAAGTCACACCCCTCCATCTTTCATGCTTGAGATCCCCTTGGGCCAGATCGTCGCATCCTAGTGCGCCAAGGCCTCGCGGTTCCAGCACCCGAGGGTCCCACGGATTGTGATTCTCTAGTTTGAACTTCGTTCCCCTTCTTAATCTCCCTTGCAATTCGAATAGCCAACTCTCATGCATTTACCACACTCTCATACCATCTTTGGATATAGCTCATCCCTTCTTTCGGCTGTCCAAAATCAGGTTCGATTTTCGGAACACCTATTTATCATTCCGCTCCACTCCACTGCAAAACAGGTGTCCCGGAGGGGCATTTGTAGACACAGATTTTGGACCCCCCTTTTGGTCATGAACCTCATCCATCATTAGCCCGTCACCACCAAACCCACCACCTTAGCCATCTCATCTTTCAGCCCACTAAATAATCAGGCCCATTAACCAATCTTGACCTTAGCCACCTTTTCGTGGAAGGCTAGCCAGCCTGCCTTCCACCATCCTTAGAAGGCCAGCCAGCCTGCCTTCCACCATCCTTGGAAGGCCAACCAGCCTGCCTTTTACCATCCTTAGAAGGCCAACCAACCTACCTTCTGCCATCCTTGGAAGGCCAACTAGCCTGCCTTCCACCATCCTTAGAAGGCCAGTCAGCCTGCCTTCCGCCATCCTTGGAAGGCCAACCAGCCTGCCTTCCACCATCCTTAGAAGGCCAGCCAGCCTGCCTTCCACCATCCTTAGAAGGCCAACCAGCTTGCCTTCCGCCATGCTTGGAAGGCCAACCAGCCTGCCTTCTACCATCCTTAGAAGGCCAACCAGCTTGCCTTCCACCATCCTTGGAAGGCCAGCCAGCCCGCCTTCCACCATCCTTAGAAGGTCAGCCAGCCTGCCTTCCACCACCCTTGGAAGGCCACCCCTTGCCTTCCACCACCCTTGGAAGGCCAACTGAGCCTCCTTCCACATTTTCGTGGAAGGCCAACTACCTGGCCTTCCATGGAAGTAGGAGGCAGGATTGTTGGCCGTCCACTCCCCTAACTTCCCCTTTGACCTCGTCTTCCCACGATCTCCTCCACTCAGCACCCTCACCCCCACTACCCCGATCACTCCCCACTCCGGCGACTGCGGCGCACGTACAACCTCCGATTCTTGACCACTCCCTATTGGTTCTTTGATGATTAACGAGGATTTAGAACTTGAATCCCTCCTTTTTTCTTCACCTATTTAAACCCCCCATGTCCCCTCGAGAGAGGAGGTTGGGCGGGGGGTTGGTGAGGGATTGGTCAGAGGTTGACAAGGTAGAGGCTTGGCCAGGGGTTGGCAAGGTTTCGGTTGGCAGGAATCGGAAGGTTTCAGTCTGCGAGATAGGAGATTGAAGAATTTCAAGCGGGAGAAAGGGCTTGGCAGTCCACAAGTCAGGGGAAGCAAAGGAATCCTCCGCATCCCAAATGGGCCCATTTTCTTAACTCTTTACTTACTTTTCTCTTTTCATTTTTCATTGCATTCCCATCATTCATCCACTCCGTAGCATCATCTTCTCTTCCTACTCTTTTCCTTTTACCACATTACTTTTACTTTTCACTACTACCACAAACGAGCACCCCATCTGCATGTATGCATATTAGGATGACTTAGCACCTTTTACCCCAAGAGGTTTCAAACAAAAAAAATGGGAGGTGGGTGGCCATAACATATGGTCACCTTCCCTCCCCAAACACCCATTCGGTGCGTCTCCCTTCAATTCTAGCATTGTTTACATATTTGCACGAATCGATCCTACATGTCGCAGTTCTAATTGGGTTATCTTCTTCTTCTGCTTTGTCTTTTCTTTTCAGGGATCCTTACCACATTTTGCGTGTAGACTACTGAGCTCTCCTCCTCTGGTCGGCCGGAGGAAGAGAAGAGGAACCCATCGTCTCTCGCTCCATCAGAACGCGATCATTCTCACCATCCTGCAGAGCACAGGGACCTTAAGGAATGCTCCTGGCGATCACATACTTTGATTCCTAACCCTTCCAAATCGCCACAGTGCTAAGACGGACGGAGAAGCCCTCGCCTGAAAGCCACAGCAGCGGCGGGGACGTTCTGGGAGCCTACAGTTGGGTCATGCAAATCCGCATGATCCTAAAGGATGTCGGGTTTATTTTCACCCTGTCTGGCACTTGTAAGTCTTCAGTTACCGTATCGCTGTAATCTCTCGTCAATTCTATGAGTCCGATCCGATCGTATAGTATGGTTTCGTCAAACTACTAGTGATCGTGTCATCTGACCATGACCTCCATAATAATTTCACGTTTGTTCCAAATGAACTGATACCACTTTGGCCAGGGATTTAATGGAGCGTCTATGTCATGACTCATTAACTGTCTGTGATATACTTGACAGTGAGCGATCCCCTCTTGACCATTAACAGTCTTTGCATGTATCCCGATGTGGCTAATAATTCGGTGTTTCATGACTTATGGCTAAAGTCACTTAACCAAACATTAAAGCACATCATTCCTCACACAAGACCTCATTAATGTCTCAGGTTAAAGGTGATGGATATAGGTGTCCTCTAAGCCAATCATAAGGCACCTATTTCAATCTGGTTCACTAATAAATGGCATTAAATTCATTATGTTGATTGGCATATTTATAATTGCGCATAACGAAGTCCTTGAATATGTGCAACAGTCATCAGATTATGATGAGATCATAATAATGAGACTGATGACTTATAAACACATATTCTTAATTGTTCCTAGTCGTAGGATGTTTGAGAAGGACATCAAACATCCGGTTAGACTAGTACAGGTTATTCAAGCTCATATGATGAGGGTGACTGATCTCGTTAGTTACTAGTGTGGAGACACAATGGTAAACCTATAGGTGCTTATTGGAGAATGAGTTCACTGAACTGATCCGACATGAATTGCCGAATGGTAATTTGCCTGACTGTCAATCGGCTTGATTCATCGTCACAGTAGCGTGGTTGATCCTTGGACTTGAGACACCAAAGACACCTTGTCGGTGGACTTCTGGACTTTGACCTTGACCTACGAATCCCTATCCACGGGATCTCAAATAGTCAAGGATCGGGTCCAGCGGAAGACCTTCGAAGGTGATTATGTGTTCAATAAAGGATCGTTCGCTCTCAGGTAACTGGAGAGAAAATGCTCTAGAGTAGATCCGCAGGAGTCTCTGGCCAGAGCAAAAACAATATCAGAAAAGTGATTTTCGGATATTGTAAAGCGGAGTCTGATTCAAGTGAGTTGACAATTTAGGGTTTGACAGTTGACCATACCCTAGGTTAACTTGAGAGCATTGTGCAAACGAAGGATTATAGTCACGCGGTAACTGTGGACGGACAGGTTCCATGAGCGGGTTGCTGAACCCCATTACCTTCCGGGATCATGCGGTGTTGTTTGGCACCCAAATTGATTAGAAGTCCGACCGAATTTACATGCAATGATAATTCGGTTGAGTAATTAGTTAATATCTAGATATTAATTAATTACAATAAGTCAATAACTAGTTATTGGACTTAACGGGCTGAAAATCGGACTGGTAAATGGGCCTAGAGGGTCACACGCAATAAGATTCTCAGTCGGTGGTACATAAGTGGGATTTATATTAACTCGGGGACTTTTGTGAAAAGTCGCGCTGACTTAATATATATACACGCTGTTGAGAAACCCTGGGCCAAGCTCCAGGATTTCAGCAATCGTTGCGGCGACGGATCTTCAGCGAGCGAGCTGATACGGACGAGGGATCGAGGACGAACCACCGCGGAGGATCGCGTGGATACCGGTGGAGGCCAGACGCTTGTACGGCTTGCGGCATTGCCTCGACGGAACCGAGACGGAAGCGGATTCGAATCCGCGCACGGTAATTATATTTTGATCCGTTTATCGATTTGCGTTTTTCGTTCCAAATCAGATCAGCGGGCATCGGGCGGGATTAATTTTTGTTCTTCGTTTCCGCTGCGTTCTTCGCGTCCCGCCCGGATCCCAACAGTGGTATCAGAGCCAAGTTCCGCTCTGATCTGCTCCGGAACGATAAAATTATTATTCTAAATTATTTCATGCATAAATTCGTTTTTCCTCATAGATATTGTTCATGGGATGAACTTAGAATATCAAATTTAATTTTTCTGTGTGAAAAATGAATTTTTTTTTGGAGTTTCATCGCGTTCTTCATGGTGATGAAGAACCGGATTTGTGGGCTTCAAAAGGGGAGTAATGGTGGTTGGACCATCTCTGAAGGTTTGCTGGTATGACCAGCTACCCCTCGCCATCCCCGAAAAATTTCCATGGCGGCTGGTGGAGCTTTTCTTCCCATAATTTTCAAGAGTTGAAAAAGATTGTGGAAGAGCTGAAATCTGCGAAACTGCACAAATCTCCATTTTTGGAGGTTCACCGGCGGCGAAGGAGTCGCCGGCCGGCCACCACCGGCGGGGGAAATGGAAGGGGTAACATCCCTCTGCAATTTCCGGCCACCATCGCTACAAACAGGGCTGAAAAACCGTAAACAGGCCGGCCGAACCAGGCCTTGTGCGCTTGGACCGGCCGGTCCCGCGCCAGGCGCCTGGCTAGGCGCGGCCCAGCCCGGCCGGCCCAGGCGCTGGACCTGGCTGGGCCAGGTCGCGCCTGGGTCCAGGCCCCCTGGCCCGAGCCAGGTTCAACCTGGTTCGGCCCTGGTGGCCATTGGCCCAAACCCACTCAGCCTATTAACCCTTAATCCCTCAAAACCCCAATAACCCTTATTGATAATTTTAAATCCCCACCCATTTAAATTGTAAAACATGATTATTTAATGTTTAAATATATTTTAAATTTAAATATGTTATTTACAGTTAAATGAGTTAATTAAGATATGATCTTGATAAAAAGGGGATTTTAAATTACGATGTGATCCTTATTATTGATTAACAAGTGTTGTTAATTAATTTAATTAAAGGGGTTATTATTAAGATTTGATCTAATTTGAATATTGCTTTTAAATAAGTGATTTGTAGGGGTTTATAATTTAAGATTTGATCTTAAATAAACGGGTATTAATTATTTAAGATGTGATCTTAATTTAATTAACAACTATTGTTAATTTAATGTATTTGAGATTGGATCTTAAATTAAAGGGATTTTAATTTAGATTTGATCTAAATGTTTAATTGACAAGTGTTGTTAATTAATATTTAAGATATGATCTTAATGTTAATTCTTTTTAACTAAGAGATTAATAATGGTCATAATTAAGATATGATCTTAATTCATCATTAACAACTATTGTTAATTTATATTTAAGATGTGATATTAAGTTAATATTAACATGTGTTGTTAATTAAATGTTAAATTATGACCTTAATATTAAATAACAAATGTTGTTATTTGCTCTTAGTTAAGTGATTAGATTAATATTAATAATTTCTTAGCAATTGTTGTTAGGAAATTATTTTAATAATTAGAGACATTTAATAATGGTTGTTAAGTGATTAATTAACTTCTTTATAATTGTTATAATTAAGTTAATTAGTTCTTGAGTAATAAACCTTAATAAATGTTATTAAGGACTAATTAAATCTTCATAATAGTTATTAAGTTGATTAATTAGTTTACTCAAGTATCTCTTAATTATTGGTTTTAAAGATCTAATCTACTTGAAAATTAATCTTTTAATAAATGTTATTAAGAGATTAATTAAGTCTAAGATGTTAGACTATTTTAATTAGAAATGTTCTAATTACTATTTCTGAATAATTGTTATTGAGAAATATGAATTAAATAAATGGGTTTATTAACAAGGAGTTGTTAAGGGGTTAATAATTTGAGTTGAAAATTCTTTTATAAATGTTATTTAGGAATTTTTAATTCTTTCTAAATGTTAGATTGTTTCACATTAATAATTGTTATTAATGTGAATTAATATTAACCTAAGTGTTAGATTAATTAATTTATAATTGTTCTAAATACTGCATAGAATATTTTAGAATTTTAATTTTAGCTTTGTGTGCACATGTTAATGTGTTTAATGCTTTAAATTAGATTTATTACATGTTAGAAAATAAGATTTTCGAAAATTCAAATCATCTAATTTCGATTGGTACTCAGGTTTTAAGAAAACCAAAATTATTATAATTTCAAAATTTTAACCTTCATGTGATGTGTTTTATCATGTGTGGATGGTTAAAATTTGTGGTGGTCATGGACATGCACTTAGTTAAATTTCATATCATGTGATGGTGTGTGATTATGTGGATTATTATGGAATGTGATGTTCATTAATTAAATGTTAATTAATGAGGCCTACGTGCCTCCCTCTCTCCATTCAATTGCAATTCTATCTCCCTCTGATATTGTACTCGGCCATAAGGCTTTTTCTTACAATTTATTTGTATTTGAAATTGTTTCAAAATGAATATTATTTGTATTTGATCGCGCCGACCGAGGAGAGACGAGGATGATCCACAAATGCAACAAAGAAGGCGACAGGAGATGAGATCACCAGTGGCTATGTGTTTGCATGTCTAGATTATATAAGTATTATATAGTTTTGGTGATTAATTGTTTGGCTCCAGTTAATCACCGTATTGTCCATGACCACATAATGAACATGTATGGATGATGCATGCTTTTAGTTATTGATTATGAATCGATTGCTAATATCTAGGTATAGTTAAATATATTCGATATATTTATAATCTATCACCTAGGATGAGACCAACTTAATATGAACAAAACCTTCAACATAAAGTCTAAGCCGGAGCGCGAGTCATTGAGAATGTACCGTGTGGCTCTCCATCAATATAGTTTTTAGAACTTGATTCAATGATGACAGTTTCTACGTGTTTACCCGAGATCTGCCACCATCTGATGAAAGGACTATTAACTATAGCATTATGATGCCTTGAGATTGGAATAGAGGAACGGTGTAGCTATCCTCGCGTTTACCCGGGAGCTGCATTCTTACTCTACTCTGTCACGTATTGATGGTAAAGCTTAGACCAGGTATAATGGTCTACTGTGTTTACCTGGGACAATTAAAGACCTGGGAGCCGAAATAAGATCGGATATTGCAAGGAGTTACAATTACCATGAGATGGTTGCTCTAAGATAATGGTACGATACTATGTGTTTACCCGAGGTAATACTATGATTCTTGGAGATTCTGATCCTCACTAGAAGACTGTCAGAGTCTTCCGTTTTGTATACCTGAAGGTTATACAGTCCGTCGAAAAATAGTGGGAAATAATTCAAGGTAAAAGACCATAATTGAATTATTAGAACTATCTGCTTAAATCACATTATTTCCTTCGATTCACTAAAATGTCGTCTATTCGAGAAGTTGGCATGTTGGATGCCAATACTTCTCATACTCAGCTGACTAGAAAACTCTGAAGAATGTCTTCAGGACCAAGTGAAAGTCACTATCCTAATCAGATATCATGAATCCTCTTACTTGGATAGACCAAGGTAAAGAGGTGCTCATGGTATGCCTTATTGAAAGGCAATGATTATCATGAAATCTCTTATTTGGATAGACCAAGATGAAGAGATATTTATGATGTACTTTTGAGAAAGGCAAGTGGTAAGATTTTAAACAATCAAATCTACACCTGAAAGGATAAAGAAAAGTCAGCTGAGATAGAGAAGTAGCAGTTCTCCCACTGCAACCAATATAAGGATACTGGTAAAGGCAAAACGAATATGGAACTTGAAAGAAGTTTCATATATTCTTGTTATCGTCTTTTGCATGTCTATTAGAGAATTAGCGTTTCCAACATGAGATATTGGAAATGATTCTCAGAGCTGCGATAGTGTGCAGACTTAGACAAGTAAAAGGAAATCGAGAAAATGTAAGTGTTGAGTTAGACTCAACTATTGTTCATGATATTCATAGATTACTATTAGACAGTAAATCTTTGTATATTTATAGGAGTAGAATATGAAACTAAATAATTGTTATTTGGTTGCATAAGAAATCAAGAATAACATTGATTGAAAAGAATAATAGTTGTTCGAATCAATCAATGCACTATAGATTCTTGAAGTGACATTTCATGTGATGAATGTTCACAAGTCTCCTATAGAAATGAACTGTGTGAGTCCTGATTATCTATGGTATTGTACACAAGATTGTACAATAAGAAATTTTTGATGCTGATGCATATTGATGTAAACAGCTCAAAGGCCAAAGATAATCACTACTATTGACTTACCTTATAATTCACTCTTAGAATGATTCGATTGCATGTACTTACTGAAGTACAAGACAAATATATCTGAGAGATTAAGGAATAAGATCAATATGAAGTATTAGAATTTTTGATTTGATCAAAGAAACTAATACTTTAGTATATGATTAATATAAATCATTATGAGGATAATTGTATCCTCGCTCGATTAATCCTCATTATGCATCATAGCAATATGATAGAATGAGGAATTGCACCTTATTAAGATATGGTGCAATACATAATAAGATTTGTCTAATTCTTATCCTTTTGAACATGAGTATGAACATTAGATGTCCATACTTTAAAGATGATTCCAAATAAGTCAGTGTATGTTCATATAAGATATGGAAATCAAATAATTCATATGAGATGTGAATTATGAACAAACCTGTTTTTAAAGTCAGGTATTATCGTGGTGTGAATTTGTAAATGTTTAAAGAGTTTGGACATTACAATTATTGGCCAGGCGATAATGAAATAATTATCGTCCTGAAAGTTGTCTTCTGTGAAGAGGAATATGTCCTCAAAGAAGACAGTAGGAGCTAATAAAACTAGAAGATGTTCTAGATTCACAAGCTAACATAAGATTATTAGATAATCTTTAGTTATTTGGAACCAGTCATAACACACATCAGAGAGCTTCATAGATTTTTGAGATTCTCTCAGTGACTAGAAGGATATGTTTGACATATTTGATTTAGCAAGATGAGAAGAGCTCAAAAATAGATTATGATCTAAAATCTATGATAATGATGCTCTCTGTAATTACAACTTTGAGATTGACAAGTTGTCAATACTGCCTATCATTATTATGAGATGATGACAGTTAGATATTAAAAGCGCTCTCTCAATGTGATTGAGGTAAAGACGTATATGATACACCTTTAAAACTTTTAGAATGTCCAAGAAGTAAGTTATTATTTCAAAAGATTATTTTGAATCAAACTAAAACTTCCTAAAGTTGTAATAGGAGTTTTTGACTTAATTGTCAGGTATTATGTGATCATTAAGACTGATCATGGATTGTGTGTTTTCAAAGAGGACAGTGGGAGTACGGTCGCTTTAGTAATGCTTTATGATAGTAACATCAAAGTCATTGAGAATGACATCAGGATGTTACTATTAGTGAAAGCATTGTTAACCATGGTTTCTTCCATAATGGATTTAGTAATAATATCCCACGTATTGGAAATACGAATCTATTAAGATAGATCGGTGGGGATATTATATTGACCTGTATGTCAAGATATTTGGCATAAGTTTCATAACAAGTCTCAATTGTTGAGATATAAAATTTATTCATTTAAAGAAAAGGTTCCTTAAAGGATATAGGAGTGAAATGCATCATTAAGCGCTTGAGAAGTGGTAAGGATGCATCCACGTATATAGAGAGGATGATTTGAAGCTATGAGGTCACACTGACTCAAATTTCAAGTCAAATAATGGATTCAACCTTCTAGTAGAAATGAATGGATTGGAATGGTTCCAATCCAAAACTCGATATTAAGGTGACGACATAAATAAGTGATACTGTTATTAGAACAGTATGGATGAAAAGGTTCATCCCTAAATTAGATGTAGTTCTAAAAGGTCTTTGATACCATCCTATCGTTGTAGGACAACAGTGGGAGCAATGAATTGTGTGATCGAGCCATGGTCTCTTCAGAAGTTACAGAACATTCTGAGGCTCTTTCATAGGCTTAGAGACAAAGGATTAAGAGGAAATAACGTAATGGAAAATATTCCATCTATAGATAATTTAGCAGATCCCTGACCAAGTATTAGTCACAGACTTTTTATGAGCATCACCTAGATTTGATGGAGATCAAATGCGAAGGTGATTGGCTTGAGTCCAAGTGGGAGATTGATGGATATATGTGTCTTCTAAGTCAATCATAAGGCACTTATTTCAATCTGGTTCACTAATAAATGGCATTAAATTCATTATGTAGATTGGCATATTTATATTTGCGCATAATGAAGTCCATGAATATGTGCAATAGTCATCAGATTATGATGAGATCATAATAATGAGACTGATGACTTATAAACATATTCTCAATTGTTCCTAGTCATAGGATGTTTGAGAAGTGTTGGGATTTCTCGGGTTTCTCCGGATCGCTCACGCAGCGGAAAAATAAAATATTACAGCGATCCGTTCCCGTTTCGAAAAACTTAAAACAACGATTATCGGATAATCGATTCTCACTGTGTGCGGATTCGAATCCACAACCGTTCGGTTCCGTCAGGCATAGGTTCCATTATGTATGCCATACTATGTACTAGGCCTAATGTAGCATATGCTATAAGTATTACGAGTAGATATCAGGCAGATCTAGGTGATGAGCACTGAAAGAGTGTATATCCTTAAGTACTTGAGAAGAACTAAGGATATGTTTCTAGTTTATGGAGGAGGAGACTTAAACCTACGATGATACACTGACTCGAGTTTTCAGTCTGATCCGGATGACAGCATGTCTAAGTCTGAATTTGTATTTACATTAAGTGGGAGAGCAGTGAGCTGAAGAAGTTTCATGCAAGAAACCACCATAGAATCGACAACTGAAACTGAGTACATTGTTGCAGCTGAAGCTGTCAAAAAAGAAATATGGATGAAAAAATTCATCAGCAATCTTGGTGTGGTGGAGAGTATCTTTGATCCTGTCCCACTATTGTGTGACAACAATGGGGTGATAACTTAAGCGAAAGAGCAGTCTCATCAGAAGTCGAAGCACATTCTAAGGCGCTTTTACTTGATCAGAGAAATAATTGCTCGAGGAGAAATAATTGGAATTGGTTCCCTCAGTCGACAACATTATAGATCTACTAACAAAGCCGTTGTCTTAAAATGTGCTTGAGCATCACCTTGAGAATATAGGTATTCAATACAAGGGTGATTGGCTTTAGTCCAAGTGGGAGATTGTTAGTATCAGGTGGCTTGCAAGCCAATCAAATACTATGTATTGTCCAATTATTAATCAAATTGGCACAAATTCATTGTGTAATTCGACTTTAATTATCATTTCGTTATGAAGTCCATGAATATGTGCAATAGTCTTCAGATTATGATGAAATTATAATCATGGGACTGAAGACTTGTAAACTTATGTTCTTAGTTGTTCCTAGTTGAAGGATGCTTGAGAAAGACATCAAACATCCAGTTAGACTAATACATGTCACTTCAGCTCATGTGATGAGGGTGATTGATCCTATAAGTCACTTGTGTGGAGACACTATGTTGGACATGTAGGTGCTTATTGGCGAATGAGTTCGCTAAACTGATCTGACCTTGAATCACTGGATGGTAATTACCTAACTGTTAACTAGTTTGATTCATTGTCACAGTTGCGTGGTTGGTCTTTGGACCTAAGCCACTAAGGACACCTTGTTGGTAGGTTTATGAGCTTTGACTTTGACTAACGAATCCCTAACCTTGGGATCTCAATAAGTTAAGTGATCAGATTTAGAGAAATACTCTTGAAGGTGATTGTGTGGTCAACAAGGGATCATCTGCTCTTTGTGAAAGGAGATAAAAGATAAGGATTGAGGTTTCGGGTTCAGTTATCGAATCAATTTCGTTTGGATCGCCTAGTTTGGGTCCTTATGGACATGGTGTATGGATTCTGAACTGCGTCGGGTTGGCGAGATGTGCTTTGAAAGGCGTCGCTCATGGGCGACAAGATTTAGTACCATGCAAGTGTGACCTGTGTATGGGCGATGGGAGACGTGGGCAAGGCCTGAACTTGTCTTTTGAATGACGTCATTCTGGGATGACGCAATTTAGCTTCAATGGGTTAACACCCCAAACCACCCTTCTTTCTTCCTCCTTTCTCTCTTCCCCCCCTCTCATTCTCTCCTCTTCCTTCCCTCTCTTCCTCTCCCTCTTCCTCCTCCACCACTCCATCTCCCCACAACCACTTCCACCACCATCTCCACCGTGGCTACTCACTCTCCGTACGGTGGCTGATGTCTTGGCGCATCCACGATGGTACGGCGACGGCTTAGTAGTGAGGTGGTTCGATGATGAGGAGACGGAGCTCGGTGATCCATCGGCATTGCAGCGGCGCTTCCACGGAGAGGGGACTCTATGAGGGGTCAGGAGGAGTTCAAGTAACCGATAGGGTGATGATCCTCATGCGTGTTTCAATCGGTTAATCTTGTGGTTTTCGATGAATTCATGTAGAGATCATGCTTAAGATCTTCCTTCTAAATTTACCTCTTCCTAGTCTTCCCATGATCGCATGATGAACATGAGTATAGCATGAATTAGCCAATTCCTTGTAATGTTAATGCTATAGTTGCATTGAGATTTTTGAGTGGATTATGAGCATGTTTTGAGTGAGTTTTATGGAAGAAATCATTGATTCTATGGAATTGGGGTTTTGGCATGTTTTAATGGGATTGATGGATGCTTTCTCTCCCTATATTGGTGTTTCCGTTTTGGTTTGTGGAAGGGGAGTGCCCTGTGGCTCGGTGAGACTAGGGGGAGATATGGTCTCAGGCGCTAAATCACATCCACGCAAGTTGACATGATTTGTCAATCATGTCAGCCTGAGTGGACGCGATTCAGGCCTGTGTCCCTGAGTCTCCGAGGCCCCAAAGTGATGAAAACTAGTTTTAAGGTCAGTTGAATCACGTCGACCTGAGTCGACACGATTCAAACCTGAACTCCCTCTAATTCTTGCATCCAAAAGAATGTAATTAATATATGCATTGAGTTAATTCCCCTATACATTATGCTCCACTTTGATTGGAGAATAGGAGAAGAATAAGGGCGAATAAGGGGAGAATAAACTTAATTTTGCTTTGACATATGGAATGGCTTATATCGTGCAGAATAACGTATCGGGGGAATAAAGAGAATAAGCCATTCCTCCCTAGTCCCAAGAATTGCTTATTCTTCTTATTCTACAAATCTATCAAACCAAAACGCCTCTTATTCTAGTATACACTATTCCGTTAGTGGGCCCCACAAAATAACTTATTCTGTAAACAAAGTGGGGCTATGTAAATTAGATTCTTGTATAATGTTATATAACTTTGTTAAATGTATGCTTGGAATCATACATTGGGGCGAGGTTTTCCAACTACTTGGAATCAGATGTTCTTATGTGGCCATAGACCTAGAGTGACAGTTCAGTTTGCATCCTACCATATGTGTCGATGTGGGAGTGTCACAGGGCCAGTGTGAGAGTAACACGTTGGTGCCTAGGAGGCAAGGGCCACCGGGTGTACCTCGGGAGTGAGTGGCAGATTCTGGAGTTTGTCACTCATGGCTGGGTGGAGGTAAAACCACCTAGAGCTGGACAAGCTAGAGTAGTCAGCGTGTTGTCCGAGGGGTTGTTACTCTGTTGCAGCGGGTCGGTGTCTCCTACTCGACTTGATAGTTTCTTGTGTGCTTCTTACTAGAGACATGGAGATTTATTTATTGTTTATTTTGTGCACATATTGCCCATATTTCCTTGTTGCGCCGTGGGTATGTGTATTGGAGGTGGGGATCGTGGGATACCTACTAAGTCCATTTCTAGTGTGACTCACTCCCTACATTTTAAGGTGAGGATTCTCGGCGAGCGTCGGAGTTGCAGGTCCCGTCTTAGGTTGTGCGCCAACAACCACTATTCCGAGCTATGCCCCAACGTAGCTGTATTTTCATTTCTGGCCTATATGCACTATTATTTCCTTTCAGTTGTGGATTATGTATTTATCTGCTTAATCGAATCAGACTGTAATAACTTTTATTTCCTGCACTTTCATCTTACATTTCAATATTTGTATGGTTTGTTTAGCTTAGTTTATCATTTATTCCTATACTTATTTGAGATCCTGGTTTGGCTCCTAATCATAACGGTTCGATACCCATTTAGCAATCGGATCCCTGATTATAGGGTAGCGGGCCATTATAGTTGGTATCAGAGCACTTGGTTTGGCAAATATGTGAATAACTAAGTTAAATATTGTATGACAACAAATGAATACATTACCCTATACAGGCACTGTAGATAGTTTAGATTATGGGTTCTAATTAGAATCTTTTGATCTCTATGAGTGTAGGCGATAGATGGCTCCTAGGAGGAGCATACCAGTTATTCGTGATCAAGGATACATTTATAGTGGGTCTGAGGTGGGTAGGAAGAACATGGAGCATTTTGTCGATGCAAGGATGGAGATGATGACTAGGTATCAGGCCCGAGATCCTAGTGAGGGTTCGAGTTCTCGGGGTGGATCTTCGGCTGTGTTAGAGAGGTTCCTAAAGCTGAGGCCGCCTCATTTCTTTGGTCGCCCAACCTTGATGAGGCAGCATACTGGCTGAAGGAGATTGAAAAGACCTTTGATATATTAGATTGTGTGGCAACAGAGAAGACTTCATTAGTCACTTTTATGCTGAAGGATGATGCATATGATTGGTGGACCACTTTGAAGATAATGGCCTATGCAGATAAGAACCTTAGGGAGATCTCATGAGTGATGTTTGTGAAGGAATTCAACAGGCAGTATTTTCCCAGGCATGTCTAGAAAACTAAGGAGAGATAGTTCATGGAGTTTACCCAGGGTGGCATGTCAGTGCTTGAGTATCAGATGAAGTTTATTTCCTTGGGGAGGTTTGTACCTTTCATATCAGAGGATGAGGAGCACAGGACCGAGAGATTCGTTGATGGACTAAGCTTTGATTTGAGGAGTTTGGTGGCAGCACATTGTTATTTAGGCTTAGCTTCAAGAGTGAGGTGTGCGACAGCAATGGAGGAACAGCACGATCAGATGGCTCGAGCACGAGGATTGGTAGCTCAGGGATTGGCATAAGGCAAGGGAAAGACCGCAGCAGTAACTCCTTCTTATGGTTCAAGATTGTCTTCACTCGGCTCCAGGTTCAGGAGGTTATTCCTAGGTGGCGGTGCTAGTGGCGGCAACAGCAGACCCAGGTAGACCCAACAGAGTCAGTCAGTGGCCAGTGTGCAGCAGGAGGCAGTCCAAAAGGGTTCCAGTGACTTTTGTTATTATGGTGGTGCACATAATGGGACTTAGTGTCCCGCATTCTCAAGCAGGTGTTACACTTGTGGTCAGCAGGGCCATTTGACGAGGAGTTGTCTTCAAAGGTACAATTAGGGGCAGGGCCCAAGAGATCAGAAGAAGTAGAGGACGTAGGGGAGTGTTCTCGCTTTCACCAGGAAGGAGGCTCATATGTCTAACTTGGTAGAAGGTACACTTTCTTTCCATGAGAACTCCGCTCATGTGTTGATTAATTCTACTGCATCGCATTCTTTTATTTTTGAGAAATTCATAAATGTTATTTTTGTGCATGTTGAAGAGATTTCCAATGGGCTAATGGTTGAGGTTCCTTCTAGAGATTTTCTATTGACTTATAATTGTTTGCGCGAGGTTCCCTTAGCCATTGAGGGTCATTAGCTACCAGCCCAGTTGTATGTGCTCGCCATTCGAGTCTTTGATGTCATTTTAGGCATGGACTAGTTGGAGGCCTATTATATTGAGGTGGATTGCCACAAGAAGAGTGTGCGCTTCTCTATTTCAAGTGTTCCAGCCTTCTACTTCCAAGGTATTAAGCTCTCTTCTCGTGAGATTCTCATTCCTACTTTTAAGGCATGGAGATTGCTCGTTGGTGGTTGTGAGGCTTTCTTTGCTTTAGTGGTTGTGGCTCATAGTCATAGTATTTCTAGTCTTATGGATGTGTATGTAGTCTGTGATTTTCTGAATGTATCTCCTGAGGAGTTGCCTAAACTTCCTCCTCAATGGGAGGTTGAGTTCACTATTGAGCTCACACCATGTACAACATCCTTGTCTCCGGCTCCGTATCGGATGGCTCCGGTCGAACTCGCTGAGTTGAAGGCACATTTACAGGAGTTGCTGGATAAGGATTTTATCCGCCCTAGCACTTCTCCGTGGGATGCTCCTGTTCTATTTGCTAGAAAGAAGGAAGGTTCCTTAAGTTTGTGTATTGATTACAAATAGCTAAACTATATGACATTGAAGAACAAGTACCCACTTCCGAGCATCGATGATCTGTTGGATCAGTTGTAGTTTGCCAAGGTATTTTTGAAGATTGACTTGAGGTCTGGATATACTAGTTGAGGATCCATGAGTCAAATGTGAGTAAGAAAGCTTTTAGGACTCGATATGGACACTACGAGTTTTTGGTTATGCCTTTTGGCTTGACCAATGCTCTGGCAATTTTTATGGATCTGATGAACCAGGTTTTCAAGACTCATCTGGATCAACTTATGGTGGTGTTTGTGGATGATATCTTAGTATATTCTTCTTCTAAGAAAAGAGCATGCCATACATCTTCAAGTGGTGCTACAGGTCATAAGGGAGCACCAACTCTATGCCAAATTCATCAAGTGTGAATTTTGGCTAGGTGAGGTGCACTTTCTGGGACATGTTATTTTTGGTGATAGTGTCTCTATGGATCCAGCCAAGGTCGAAGCAGTGATGGAATGGAGGAGACCGATGATAGAAACATAGATCAAAACCTTTTTGGGATTGGTAGGATACTATAGGCGGTTTATTCAGGATTTTTCTTTCAAAGCAGCACCCTTGACGAGGTTGACTCGCAAGGGAGTTTCTTTTGTGTAGACCGAGGAGTGTGAGGAGCTTTGCTGAGCTAAAGGCTCATCTCACTTCAGCTCCTGTTCTGGTTCTTCCTTCCGATTCGGATGGGTTCGTGGTCTATTCAGATACTTCTCGTCGTGGTTTATGTGTAGCCCTGATGCAGCATGGAAGGGTTGTAGCCTATGCGTCTAGGCAGCTGAAGCGACATGAGGAGAATTACCCCACCCATGATTTGGAGTTGACAGATATAGTATTTATATTAAAGATTTGGCGGCACTATTTGTATGGGGAGAAGTTTCAAATTTTCACTGACTATAAGAGCTTGAAGTATATATTCACTCAGAAGGATTTGAACTTGAGGCAGTGTTGGGGGATGGAGTTCATTAAGGACTATGATCTCGACCTTTCTTATCACCCGGACAAGGCTAACGTTGTGGCAGACGCCTTGAGTCGAAAGACAGCCATGTCATACCTTATGGTTTAGGAGTGGAAGTTGTATCAGTAAGTTGTAGAGTCTTCCTTCATAATTCCTCGAGAGGTTGGCGGAGCGGCAGTGGCTAGTTTGACTATAAGACTAGTGGTGTACCATTCTAATTGAGGCTCAGAGGGCTGTCTCAGAGTTACCGCAGATTCTTCAGATATCAAAGGTGGAAGTATGGGATGATGGCATAGTTAGGTTTAAAGATAGACTTTATGTCCTAATAGAGGAAGATGTACGTAGGAGTGTTCTTGATGAGGCACATCATTCTAAATATGCCGTGCATCCCAAAACTACCAAGATGTACCATTGTCTGAGGCAACATTCTTGAAGGCTAGGGATGAAGAAGGATGTGGCCGAATATGTGGCAAAGTGCTTGATTTGCCAACAGGTGAAGGCAGAGTATCAAAGGCCATAGGGTTTATTGCAGCCATTGTCGATACCAGGGTGGAAATAGGAGCATGTGACCATGGATTTGGTGATGGGATTGCCCGTAATATCCAATAGGAGAGATGCGATCTAGGTGATTGTTGATCGATTGACCAAGTCAGCTCACTTCCTAGCCATCAGGAAGAATTGGTCGATTAGCAAGTTGGCCAGACTGTTTGTATATCGCATCGTGTCTTTGCATGGTGTGCCCTTGTCTATTATTTCAGATCAGGATCTGAGGTTCACCTCAAGGTTTTGGAGGAGTTTCTGGAAGGCTCTGGGTGCTCAACTAGCATTCAGCTTGGCTTATCACCCTAAGACTAATGGACAGTCAAAGAGGACCATTCAGATTCTAGAGGATATACTAAGGGCTTCTTGCCTGGAGTGGGGAGGTTTTTGGGAACAACACTTACCTACTGTGGAGTTTGCATATAACAATACTTATCATTTCAGCATCAACATGGCGCCGTACGAGGCATTATATAGGGGACCATGTCGATCTCCATTGGATTGGTTTGAGATTCGTGAGAGGCAGATAGTAGGGCCATATATGATACAACAGTGTGCAGAGGTTGCTAGATTGGTGCGGCATAGGTTGACTGCAATTCGGAGTAGGCAGAAGAGTTATGCTGATGTTCGTAGAAGACCACTTGAGTTTGAGGTTGGGGATCACGTGTTCCTCCGAGTCTCACCCACCAAGGGTGTGATGAGATTCGGGAAACAACGCAAGTTGAGTCCGCGATTTATCGGGCCTTTTCCCATTTTTGCTCGAGTTGGGAAGAGAGTGAATCAACTAGCCTTGCCACCTAGTCTTGCTAGAGCCTGTTGGTTTCTCGGGTTTCTCCGGATCTCTCGCGCAGCGGAAATATCTATCATATAGATATCTGAAGCTTCATATAGCTTCACCTTTTCATGAGCTTTATCGTTAAGTAACTCCTTGCAGTTCCTCTTCCAGTGACCATACTGCTTACAGTAGAAGCACTCACCCTTTACTACTCTTTTGCCTTTGTCCTTCGATCTTTTATCGTATGCGATCATCTCTATCTCAGAGGCATCTAATGCCGATTCAACAGGATGATCAGCATCAAGGGTGTAGGCAATCTGCTCAAATCTGAAGACATTCTTCAAGTGTCTGAGACAATCTGAGTAGATCAGGTAAGTCAAAAGGGCATCAAGTATGTTGCAGAGTGGGTTATTCGACGACATAATTCCCTACAGGAGATAAGTAAAATCTATTTTAGCAGATGTTCAATTATTAAAAATAAAACAAGACATGGTCTTTTGTTCAAGTTTTAACACCCACTAATTTTCGACGGACTGTATAACCCTCAGTTATACAGAACGGGAGACGCCGACAGTCTCCTAGTGAGGATCAGAATCTCAATGACTTGCAGTACAGCCTTGTGGATAGCACAACAAACTGTAATACAATCAAAGAGCACCTAACTCATGGGACTTGCAACTCCTTGCAATATCTGATCATAGCTTCGATCCCTAGAGATTTAACGGCCTTGTGGATAGCACAACAAACCACTAATTCTGGTCTAAGCTAACCATCGTTACGCGACGAGCCTAGGTTTGCATGCAGCCCTTGTGGATAGCACAACAAAGCTACATAGTTCCTCTACCCCGATCATATAGGCATCTAATGCCATAGCCATAGTTTCTCCTCCCAATTAAACAGGCCTTGTTGATAGCACAACAAACCTGCCTAAAGTGATTCGAATCCTATGACTATAACGATGGTGGACCACACGGTAAGTTCTTAACTACTCGCGTTACGGCTTAGAGTTTATCTAAGGGTATTTAGATAACTTTTATCTTGGTCTCTCCTAGGTTATAGTATATAAATATATCGTATATATTTACTAAATACCATACCTGCTTTGATTCATAATCAAAAGAAAAACAATGCATCACATATATGTCTAGTGTGGTCATGGATACTACAATGGGTTTGACTGGAGCCAACAGCCAAACGCACACACAATCTAACATAACATTTACATTAGATAAACCTGCAAATACATAGGCAAGAGATCTCCATCATATCGCCTTCCTGGTTGCATTTGTGGATCGTCCTCGCTCCTTCCTCAGTTGCCTTGATCAGATTACAATAATTCTATAATTACATGTAATTAGAAGAGAGTCTTATGGCGAGTACAAGAGAGAGGGAGGTAGAAATACATCGGAGAATGAGAGAGGGAGAGACACGCAGATCTCTATTTATTAACAATTTAATAAACATCCATCATTCATCCACGATCCACACAAACACATCATTCATCACATGAATAATTAAATAAGTGCATATCCATGACCACGGTGTGTTTTAAACATCCTACGCATGATTCAACGCAGCACATGACTAAAATAAAAGAGTTTTAAAAAATAGATAACTTTGGCTTTCAAAAAGCTGGGATCCAATCAAAATTGGTATTTGAATTTCGAAAACACTTTTAATTAACTTATCATGCAATCAAATCTAATTTAAAAGCAATAAAACACACATCATATGTACACATACTCCGAATTAATAAATTCCAGATTATTCCATGTAAATTAGAACATTTCTAATATTTAATAATCTAACACTTAGAAAAAATCACATTAATAATCTAACAATTAGACTATTAATGACTAATCTAACTATTAGACTAGTTCGTTAAAGTTAATTATCAATTTAACACTTAAATGATTAATTGACTCTAATTATTAATTAGCTACTAATCTAACTATTAGATTAGTTAAATTAAAATTAATTATTAACTTAACATTTAAATTAACACTTAACTTTAATTAATTAATAATTACTAATCTAACTATTAGATTAGATGATTAATGTTAATCATTAATTTAACCCTTAAATTAATAACTAACAATAATAATTAAAGACTACTAATTTAACACTTAAATTAGTCATCTAAGTTAATCATTAATTTAACAATTAAATTAATAACTAACTTACAAATTAATTAACAATTAGTAGAATTAATAATCTAACAATTAGATTAATTATTAACCACTAATTTAAATTATTAAATTAGTCAAATTAAGATTAATTATTAATCTAACATTTAAACTAATAATTAACTCTTAATTTGTTAACAACTAATTATTAATTAAAAAAATGATTCATAATCGGATCGCACTGTGTTGTGTTTTGTGCGATCGTGGACCTAGAGTGACAATTGTTAGCATTTAGGTACCTTGTGTCGGTGTGGGAGTGACACGGTGTGGGTGTAGGAGTGGTGCGGTGATGCCTAGAGAGAGGATCACCTGATGTACCCTAGAGTATAGCTAGTACCGGTGTGGGAGTGGTACATTCGGAGTGTCACTCGTGCTGGGGAAAGCAGAACCACCTAGAGCTAGACAAGCCAGAGTAGCCAGCGCATTATCCGAGGGGTTACTGTTTGGTCCCAGCAGGTCGGTGTTTTTCGAGTTCGGCCGTGTGGTTTGTGTGTTTAGCCAAGACGCTGGTTGTGGACTACATAGTGGAGTGATTTCAGAGATGTGCATGTTACATTTACGAATACATGTGTTTTATATTGGAATTTGAGAATCTTTGGGAGTTGTGTGTATTGCTTTATTTATTTAAATTGCCTATAATTGTGTTGTTGCACTTGTGGTTTCGTGAGTGGGTGGTGGGGATCGAAGGATCCCTACTGAGTCCATTTCGATGAGACTCACCCCTGCGGTTTTTAGGTGAAAATTCCAGGCAGGCGAAGTGTGGAGGGTGTTGTCTAGGGTTGTGTGCTAGCAGCCACTGTTCCGGGGTATGCCCCGATGTAGTTGTTATTTTCCTTTCAGGCCTGTATACTTAATTATTTCTTTTTAGTTGGAATATGTAATTATTTGCTGAGTCGAGTCGAATTGTAATAATTTTTAATTCCTGTACTTCCTTTACAATTCGATGTGATGTGAAATGTTTAGCTTAGTTTATCATTTATTTTCTAGACTTATCGAGATCCTGGTTTGGCTCCAAATTTTAATGATTCGGTACCCATTTAGTAATCGGATCCCTGATTATAGGGTGGCGGGTCGTTACAAGATGTCTTTGGTATCTCAAGTCTAAGGATCAACCACACCACTGTAACGATGAATCAAGCCGGTTGACAGTCAGGTAAATTACCATTCGGCGATTTATGTCGGATCAGTTCAGTGAACTCATTCCCCAATAAGCACCTATAGGTCCTCTATAGTGTCTCCACATAAGTGACTAACGAGATCAGTCACCCTCATCAAATAAGTTGGAATAACATGTACTAGTCTTATTGGATGTTTGATGTCCTTCTCAAACATCCTACGACTATGAACAATTAAGAATATGTGTTTATAAGTCATCAGTCTCATTATTATGATCTCATTATAATCCGATGACTATTGCATACATTCATGGACTTCATTATGCGCAATTATAAATATGTCAATCTACATAATGAAATAAATGTCATTTATTAGTGAACCAGATTGTAATAGGTGCTTTATGATTGGCTTTGACGACACCTATATCCATCAATCTCCCACTTAGACTCAAGCCAATCACATTCGCATTTGATCTCTATCAAATCTAAGTGATGCTCACATAAAGTCTATGACTAAGACTTGGTTAGGTATCTATTAAATTTTTCACAGATGGAATGATTTTCATTACATTATTTCCTCTTAATCCTTTATCTCTAAACTTGCGAAAGAGCCTCAAAATGTTCAACAACATATGATGAGACCATAGCCCTATTAGAAAATTTATCGATCCCACCGTGTTCCTACAATAACGGGACATGATCAGAGACCTTTTAGAACTACATCTAGTTCAGGTATGAACTCCTTCATCCATACTGTTCCAATTAACAATATCACATGTTTATGTCGTCATCTTAGTAGCAAGTTCTGGGTTGAAACCCTTCCAATCCACTCCATATTGTTCTGTCAACAATATCAAACTGTAAGCATGTTAATAGTGGTTTCTAGATTGGGATTTTTCCAATCCACTGCTTTCTCATTAGAAGGCTAAACCTATGTCTGATTTGAAATTTGAGTCAGTGTTACCTCATAGTTTCAAATCATCCTCTTCATTATCTAGGAGTTCATCCTTAGCACTTCTTAAATACATAGTGATGTGTTTTACTCCTTCTCTCCAGGTTCTCATAGTGATGTGTTTTACTCCTTCTCTCCAGGTTCTTATGTATTCTTAAAGAAACTTTTCCTTAAAGAAATAAATTCTATGTCTTAACAATTGCGACTAATTATTGAATTTATCATGTCAAACATTTTGACATACAAGTTAATATTATTGATGGTAACATCCTGACGTCATTTCCAATGACATTGATGTTATTATCACAAAGCATTAACAATGCGACTGCGCTCCCACCATCCTCTTTGTACCCACATAAACTGTGGTCATTCTTAATTATCACTTAGTATTTGACCATGACGTCAAAACTCTTCTTGCAACTTATGGAAACTTCAGTTTGATTCAAAAATAACCTTTGAAATCATAACATGCTTCCTAGATATTATAAAAACTTTAAAGTTGTATCAGATATATCTTTTCCTCAATCACATTGAGGGAATGTTTTTTAATATCCAACTACCTTTATCTCACTATCATGATAGGCAGTATTGGCAAAGATAATTCTAATAAACTTATTTATGGTAACCACGTAGGAAAAATTTGTCAAAGTCAACACTTTGACCTTGACTATTTTCTTCAGTTCGCCATATAAGTCTTAAGTAGTCCATCTATATTAATCTTAATTATGAAGATTTATTTGCTTCTGACAAGTACATAACCTTCTAGCAATACTATCAAGTTCCAAACTTAATACATGTTATGGACTATTGTAACGACTTGTCACCTTATAATCGAGGATCTGATTACTAAATGGGTACCGAATCATTAAAATTAGGACCCAAACCAAGATCTCAAATAAGTCTGGAAAATAAATGATAAACTAAGCTAAACAATCCACACAACATCAAATTGTAAAGAAGGTGTAGGAGTTAAAAATTATTACAATTCGACTCGATTTAGCAAATAATTACATAATCCAATTGAAAAAAAATAATTATACGTACAGGCCTAAAAATGAAAGAAAAACTACATCGGGGCATATCCAGGAATAGTGGCTACTGACGTGCAACCCGATACGAAACTCCTCAACCTCTACACCTGCCAAGAACCCTCACCTGAAACCGTAGGAGGTGAGTCACAGTAGAATGGACTCAGTAGAGATTCTTCGATCCCCACCTTCTACACACACAACCACAATCGTAACAACACAAAGATATAGGCAGATAAGCCTAAATAACACAAAGAAGCTTAGCTACAACCGCGAGAGTCGAAGAGAAGAAACCACATCCCCAAAGATTTCATTGCGAGATATGAAATACATGCATTTGTAAATGCAACAGACAAAATTCTAAAATAACTCAACTCAACACCGTGGTTTACAACCAACGTTCCGGCTAAACACACAAACTACACAGCCGAATGTGAAAAACACTGACCCGCTAGGATGGAACAACAACCCCTCAGATATTGCGCTGGCTACTCCGACCTATCTAGCTCTAGGTGGTTCTGCCTTCTCCCAGCCACGAGTGACACTTCGAAGTGTACCACTCCCACACCAGTACTAGCTGTTACCCCGGGGTACACCAGGTGACCCTCGCCTACTAGGCGTCACCTTGTCAATCCTATACCGATACAGGGTGTAAAGCGCTAACAACTGTCACTCTAGGTCCACGATCGCATAAACACAATACAATGTAATTCCTATCACATAAAAATCCCCGCCCCCAATGTATGATTTCAAGCATGTATTTAACAAGGTTGGCTAACAATATACAAGAATCTAATTTGACATTTTGCATGATAGTCACACATGTTAAACGCAGGAAATTAAGGACTCTGGCTTAATCGCGTCGTCTAAGCTCGACGCCATTCAAAGTCCTGAAAATTGGTTCCCACAGAAACTGGCCTCGGGAGGGATCTAGGCCTAAATCGTGTCGCCTATGGTCGACACCATTTGAATGGCGTCACTTGGTCGTGATGCCATTTACCGTCCGAAAACCGAATTGTCCTCTGGCACCTAGGCCTAAATCGCGTCACCCATGGCCGACACGATTTGCAAATCGTGTCACCCTAGCCCGACGCCTTTTAACGCCCGAAATAGAACTTCCCTCCGGCCTCCCTCGAGCCATAACACAAAACCCCCAACTCCAAATGAGCAAAATAACATAAAGGAGATAGGGGAAAACCATAAATCGTATTAACCATGCCAATCCCATTTCCAAAACACCATTTTTCCATCAAAACAACCCCTTAGAACATGCTCAAATCTATACCCAAAAATCCTCCCACATAACCATAGCATGCTCCAAAGCAGGAAATCATGGTTTTAAAATAATTGACTACATGTGAGGATCATCCCCCTACCGGTTATTTGAACTCCTCCTAGCTCCTTGCTACCGATCCGCTACACCGCAAGCCGTTATCGAGTACCACCGTGGACACCGTCACTTCTCCGGAACGTCGACTGCCGTTCAGAGAGAAAGGTGCCATGGAGGAGATGGTGGTGGTAGTGGTGAGAGGTGGGAGGGTATTGTAGTGGTGGAAGAGGAAGAAAGGGAAGAGGAAGGGGAGGGAAAGAGGAAGGGAAACGGAGGGTTCGAAGAGAGGGAGGAGAGACAGAGGAAAGATGAGAATGAGAGAAAGGAGAGAGGGCTCAGGGCGTCAAACCAAAACATTCTAAATTGCGTTGTTCCTAGATGACGCCATTCAAATGACAGGACGGAGTCGTACATTGACAGATCTTTGAATGGCATCAGCTATACAAGACGCCATTCAGACGACAAGATCGGGGCCGTACACACGCCCCCCAACGCCCACCCACGTGGCACACCTGCAAGGCTTCTAAATGGCGTCCTCCTAGGCCGACGCCATTTAAAGTCGCGTCGAGCAATTAAGAGGCCATGCATTAGGTCCACAAGGACCCAAACTAAGGGGTCTGACACAAAAATTGACCCAATAACTAGATCCGAAACCTCAGTCCTTACAACTATGGCTTAGAATTCTTAACTTTTTGCCAATCTCAAAGTTGTAATAATAGAGAGCATCCTCATAGATTTTGGATCATAATCTACTTCTTTGAGCTCCTCTCATTCAGCGATCTTTGATATGTCAAACATATCATCTAGCTATTGAGATAATCTCAAAAAATCTATGATGCTCTCCTATGCATGTCATAAATGGTTCCAAACAATCAAATATTATTTAATAATCTTGTATCAATTTGTGGGTCTAGAACATCTTCTAGTTTTATCAGCTCCTACTGTCTTCTTTGAGGACATATTCCTCTTCGTAGAAGACAGCTTTCTAGATGATAATCATTCCATTATCGCCTGACCAATAAATATAATGTCTAAACTCTTTGATCATTTCACAAATTTACACTACATTATGTCTTTCTTGGGTCTAACTTCTTTTTATCATGAGTTTTCCATGAAACCAGGACATTCCTTGATATTAATATTCTTAAAGTCAAGTTTGATTATAATTCACATCGCATAAGAATTATCTTATCTCCATATCTTATATAGACACACTGACTTATTTGGAACCATATGTAAAATGTGGACATCTAATGTTCATATTCATATTTACGAGGGTATAAGAATTTAGACAAATCTTATTATATATAGCACTATATCTAGTTAAGTACAATTCCTCATTATATCATATTACTATGATCTATAATGAGGATCGATCGAGAGATGATACCATTATTCTTTTAATGATTTGTGTGAACCCTATACTCAAGTATTAATTTCCTTGTTCAAATCAAAAAATTCTAGTACTCTTTCCTATTAGCCACTTTATCTTGATCTTCTATATCTTAAGCTCTCAGATGCTTTCGGCTTGTACTTCAGTAAGTACATACTGTCGAATCTATCCAAGAGTTAACTATTAAGATAAGTCAATAGAAGTGATCATCTTTGGCCTTAAGAAGATATTAGACTATTTACATCAGTATGTATAAGCTCCAATAATTTTTTATTACATAACCTGAGTGTACAATGCCATAGAAAATCATGATTCACAAAAACCTTTTCTATAAGAGACTTGTGAACATTCATCACATGATATGTCACATCAAAAATCTATAGTGCATTGGCTAATTTTAAAATATTTTATTTTATTTCTAAAATCATATGGAACAACACTCGTTCCTTCTCAGTCATTGTTTCTCACTTTTACAATTCTTGATATCTTATGGAACTAAATAATAATTATTCAGTTTCATATATTAGTCCCTTAAAGATATACAAAGGTTCACTATCTCACAGTAACCTATACATCTCTTGAACTATTGTCGAGTCTAACTCAACCATTTCATTCTCTCGATTATCTTTTACTTGTCTAAGTCTGCATACTATTGCAGATCTGAGAATCATTATCAATATCTCATATCGGAAATGCTAATTCCCCAATAGGCATGCAAAAAGGTGATAATAAGAATGCCCAAAACTTCTTACAAGTTTCATATTCTTGTTGCCCTTCCCAATATCAAATATTGGTTGCAGTAGGAGAATTGCTCATTCTCTCTTTCAGCTGACATGCCTTTATCCTTTTCAGGTGTGGGTTCAACCATTTAAAATCTTACCTCTTGCCTTTCTCAAAGGCAATCCATGAATACCTTTTCTCCTTAGTCTATCTAAGTAAGAGATGACATAACATCCACTGCCTTTCTCAAAGACATACCATGAGTACCTTTTCTCTTTGGTCTATCCAAGTATGAGATTTCATGATATTTGATTAGGATAGTAGTTATCAATTGACCTTGAAGACATTCTTCAGAGTCCTTTAGCCAATCTGAATATGAGAAGTATGGGCATTTAGTATGCCAAATCTCGTATTAATAGACGACATTTCAGTTAATAGAGGAAATAAAGTGATTTAGGCAGATAGTTCTTATAATTTAATTATGGTCTTTTATTTTGAATTATTTTTCACTATTTTTCGTCGAACTATATAACCCTCATGTATACAGAGCAGGAGATGCCGACAATCTTCTAGTAGGGATCATCATCTCAATGACTTGTAGTACAGCCTTGTGGATAGTACAACAAACTGTAATACAATCAAAGAGCACCCATCTTATGGGAGTTGAAACTCTTTGCAATATTTGATCATGACTTTGGTCCCAAGAGATTTAATGGCCTTCTGGATATTACAACAAACCATTAATTCTGTTCTAAGAATTACCATCGTTACGAGATAGGCATAGATTTGCATGCAGCCCTTGTGGATAGCACAACGAGATTCCATAGTTCCTTTACCTCGATCAATCGACATCTCATGCCATAGACATAGTCTCTCCTTAAAATTAGACATGCCTTGTGGATAGCACAACAAATCTGCCTAAAGTAATTTGAGTCCTATGACTATAATGATGGAGAACTACGTAGTAAATTCTCAACTACTCACATTACGGCTTAGACTTTAGTAAGGGTTTCAGAAAACTTTTATCTTGGTCTCTACCTAGGTGATAGTTTATAAATATATTGCATATATTTAACTATACCTAAATAATAGCAATTGATTCATAATAAAAAACTAAAGTATGCATCAATCCATACATGTTCATTATGTGGTCATGGACAACATGGTGATTAACTGAATCCAAACAATTAATCACCTCAACAATATAACAATTATATTATCTAAAAATATGCAAACACATAGGCTCTGGTGATCTCATCTCTTGACGCCCTCCTAATTGCACTTATGGATCATCCTCGCCTCTGCTCAGCCAATGCGATCAATTACATATGATATGGAGATTTGAAACATATTTCAAACACATATTAATTGTAAGAGAAAGCCTTATGGCCGAGTACATTAATGGAGGGAGATAAAATTACATTAGAATGAGATAAAGAGGGAGGCATGCAGGTCTTATTAATTAACAAATTAATTAAATCACATCAAATTCTAAAATGATTTACATAATCACACATTATCACATGATATGAAATTAACTAAGTGCATGTCTATGACCACCACAAATTTTAACCATCCACACATGATCAAACATATCACATGAAGGCTAAAATTTTAAAAATAATAATTTTAGTTTTCTTAAAACCTAGGTACCAATCAAAATTAGATAATTTTGAATTTTGAAAATCTTATTTTCTAACATGCATTTAAATATAATTTAAAGCATCAAACACATCATCATGTGCACACAAGATTAAAATTAAAATTTTAAAATATTCCAAACATTATTTAGAACACTCCTAAATTAATTAATCTAATGCTTAGATTAATGTTAAATCACATTAACAACAGTTATTAATGTGACATAATCTAACATTTAGATGAAATTATAAATCTCTTGATAACTCTTATAAAGGAATTTATAACTTTAATTTTAATTTCTTAACAACTCTTTGTTAAGAACCGCTTCATTAAATAATATTTTAACAACAATTGTTAAGAAATATTAGTTTAGAATAATTCTAAATCAACTAATTTAACACTTAGATTAATTGAAGTTGCCTTAACAACTCTTGTTAAGTTATCCCCAAATTTAAAATTCTCTTAACAACCTATTATTAAGAAAAATCACCAAGATATGAATAATCGCTTAACAACTCTTGTTAACTCATGCACATTAACAATTAATTCCATTACAAGTCTTGTTAATGGTCCTTGAGGTACAAACACTCCCATAACTGTTGGGATCTCGGGTTTCTCCGGATCTCACACGCAACGGAAATAAAAATAAAGCAGAGATCCGATTCCTATTTCGAAAAATACTAAAACTTCGATAATCGGATTATCGAATCTCACCGTGTGCGGATTCGAATCCGCAACCGTTCGGTTCCGTCGGTGCGACACCGCAAGCCGCTCAAGCGCCCGGCCTCAAGCGGAGTCCACGCGATCCTCCTCGCAATGGATATCCTCACGTTCCTCGTTCTTCGCAGCCACGAGACCTCCGCCAATCGCCGCAACATTCGCCGCAACGCATGGACAATTTCCCGTTGAATGGGAGTCGGAGAAGCGGCGGAGCAGATCCGGAGATCCAGATATGTTTGAGACGCCAGAGAGAGAGAGAAAGAGAGGCTGGGGTGGCTAGGGTTAGCAACAACTTCGCCTGCTTAGCCCGTTCGCTACATTTTATACTAATTGTGCGATTTTTCAAAAAACCCCCCGGTTTGTATAAAACCCACTTATTTATCCATCGCCTTGAGAATCATTTGCGTGTGACCCTCTAGGCCCAATTACTAGTCCAGTTAATAGCCCAATAAGCCCGGTAACTCCTTATTGGCTTTAGTAATCAATTAATAACTCTTTATTGATTAATTAATCAATCGAATTGATGTCGCACATCAAATTCGGCCGGTACTCCGATCACGTTGGGTGCCAAGCAACACCGCGTGAACTCGGAAGGTATCGAGGTTAAGTAACCCACTCTTGGAACCTTTCTGCCTACAGTTACCGCGTGGATATAATCCTTCATTCGTACAATGCTCTCGAGTCAACTCAAGGTATGGCGTGCTGTCAAACCCTAACCGGTCGTCTCACTTGGATTGGATGCCGCTGATGAATATCAGAAAACTCATTTTCCGATATTATCGTCCGCCCTGGCCAGGGACTTCTGTGCATCCTTCGTAGAGCATTCTCTCTCTAAGTACCGAGAGCGAATAATTCCTTATTGACACACAATTCCCTTCAACGGTATTCCGCTGTACCCAATCCTTGGCTGTTTAGAATCCCGTGGCTAGAGATTCATAAACTAAGGTCAAAGCATAGAAGTCCACCGTCAAGGTGTCCTTGGTGTCTCAGGTCCGAGGACCATCCACGCAACTGTGACAATAGAATCAAGCTGGTTGACATTGAGGTACAATACCATCCAGCAATTTAGTCGGATCAGTTCAGTGAACTCATTCTCCAATGAGCACCTACAGATTCACTTTAGTGTCTCCACACAAGTGATTTATGAGATCAATCACCCTTATCATATGAGTAGGAGTAATCTGTACTAGTCTAATCGGATATCCGATGTCCTTCTCGGATATCCTCTGACTATGAACGATTAAGAATATGTGTGTTTAAGTGATCAGTCTCATTAGTATGATCTCATCATAATCTGATCACTATAGCACATATTCACAGACTTCATTATGAGACGATAATTAATACGATTTACACACAATGAATATTATACCATTATATTAATAAATGAATGAGATTATAATGTCAGATTGACTTGTAGGCCACCTAAGACTAACAATCTCCCACTTGGACTAAAGTCAATCACCTTTATACAGTAAGCTTATAGACTCTAGGTGACGCTCAAACACAATTTGATCTAACGGCTTTGTTAGTGGATCTGCTACATTGTCGACTGATGGAACTCTTTCCACCACTACATCTCCTCTGGATATGATCTCTCTAATAAGTTGAAAGTGCCTCAGAATATCTTTCGATTTCTGATGAGACCACGGCTCTTTCACTTGTGCAATAGTCCCATTGTTGTCGCACAACAGCGGAACATGATGAAAGATGCTGGGAACTATGTCAAGGTTGGTGATAAAGTTCTACAACCACACTACTTCCTTGAAAGCTTCAGCTGCAGCGATGTGCTCAGCTTCAGTCGTCGAATCTGCAGTGGTTGCTTGTTTGGAACTCTTCCAGCACACTACGCCTCCGTTTAAAGTAAACACGAATCCAGATGTAGACTTGCTATCATCTGGATTTGACTGGAAACTCGAGTCAGTAAAGCCTCGCAATTTCAAGTCACCTCCTCCATAGACAAAAAACATATCCTTAGTTCTTCTCAAGTACTTAAGGATACATTTCACTGCCTTCCAGTGCTCTTCGCCTAAATCAGCTTGAAATCTGCTCGTAACACTTAGAGCAAATGCAACATCAAGCCGTGTACACATCATGGCATACATGATAGATCCTATGGCAGAGGCATAGGGTACTCTATCCATGAATGCCCTCTCATCAGGAGTCTTAGGAGACTGCTGCTTTGAGAGATTAATTCCATGTCTCATCGATATGAGACCTCTCTTAGAATTTTCCATGCAAAACCTTTTGACTATGGTATATATGTACAAGGATTAGGTCATTTCATGCATCCTCTTTGATCTATCTCTATAGATCTGTATTCCCAAAACGTAGGATGCTTCTCCCAAATCCTTTATGGAGAAGTTCTTCGACATCCAGATCTTTACTGATGACATCATAGCTACATCATTCCCAATGAGTAGTATGTCGTCTACGTAAAGAACTAAGAAAGTGACTGCGCTCCCACTGGTCTTCTTGTATACACAAGGCTCATCTTCATTCTTAATGAAGTGATAAGACTTGACAGCCTCGTCAAATCTTATGTTCCAGCTCCGGGAAACTTGCTTCAGTCCATAAGTGGACCTCTGAAGCATGGTAAAAATAGTATCCACAGGTTTTCTTTGGATATCCCACAAACCTGCATTTATCAGTTTGTGATTCCAGCTTGTCTGGATCATACCTCTTTACATAAGCAGGACAACCCCAGACTTTAACATGTTTAAATTTTGATTTCCTGCTTTTCCATATCTCATATGGAGTAGAGGCCACAGACTTGCTGGGTACTCTGTTCAGTAGGTATGCTGCTTACTTTAGAGCATACCCCTAGAGCGACACTAGTAATCTCGAAAGACTCATCATGGATCGCACCATGTTCAACAAGGTGCGACTCCTCCTTTCCGATACACCATTCATCTGTGGTGTATATGGAGGGGTTAGCTGAGAAAGGATACTATTATCCTTTAATAATTGTGTAAAATTAGTACTCAAGTATTCTACTCCTCAATCTGATCGAAGAGCTTTAATACTCTTTCCTAACTGCTTATCTACCTCACTCTTGAACTCCTTGAACTTCTCAAATGCTTCTGACTTGTACTTCATTAAGTACACATAGCCGAATCTTGAGAAGTCATCGGTGAACGTGATGAAGTATGAAAAGCCTCCTTTGGCTTGGGTGGACATAGGATCACATACATCCAAATGTATTAGTTCCAGAATGTCCTTGGTACGTTCTCTATGTCCAGTAAACGGAGATTTTGCCATCTTTCCTATAAGGCAGGATTCACATGTCGCAAACGATTCGTAATCGAATGTAGTTAAGTAACCATGCTTTTGCAACTTCTGCAACTTGCTTTCACCAATATGCCTAAGTCTATAATGCCACATGTAGGATTGGTTCACACAATTCTTGCTCTTCTTAAGAGCATTAACGATATGAAGATTGTAATAAGAAACATCCAAAAGATATAGTCCGTTGACTAAAGATTCCAAAGCTATTGATTTATTACCATAATAAATCGAACAACTTCTATTCTCAATAGTCAACCTATATCCTATCTTGCCCAAACAAGATACTGATATGATATTCTTTATTATGTTAGGAACATAATAACAATCTTCTAATAGTAAGGCGTCTCCTGATGGAAGCCTGAGATTTGCTGTCCCAACAGCAATCGCCGCAACTTTTGCGCCGTTTTCTAGCCTCAATTCCACCTCGCCTTGTCTCAGCTTGCGCTTACTTGTCAGCATATGCGCATCATGAAAGATATGAGAAGCACATCCGATATTTAATACCCAAGATGTAGAATCTCTAACTGACAAGTTGGTATCTATCATATAGATATCTAAAGCTTCAGACAACTTCACCTTTCCATGATCTTTATCGTTGAGAAACTCCATGCAATTCCTCTTCCAGTGACCATTCTGCTTATAGTAGAAGTAGTCACCCTTTACTACTCTTTTGCCTTTGTCCTTCGATCTTTTATCGTTAGCTATCATCTCTACTTCAGGGGCATCTAATGCCGATTCAGCAGGAGGATCAGCTCCAAGGATAAAGTCAATGTACTTAGATTTGAAGACATTCTTCAGGTTTCTGAACCAATCCGAGTAGATCAGGTAAGTCAAAAGGGCATCAAGTATGCCGCGGAGTCGGTTATTCGACGACATAATTCCCTATAGGAGATATGTAATACCCTTTAGCAGATGTTCAATTATTAAAATAAAACAAGACATGGTCTTTTGTTCAAGTTTTAACTCCCACTAATTTTCGACGGACCGTATAACCCTCAGTTATATAGAACGGCAGACGTCGACAGTCTCCTAGTGGGGATCAGAATCTCAATGACTTGCAGTACAGCCTTGTGGATAGCACAACAAACTGTAATACAATCAAAGAGCACCCAACTCATGGGACTTGCAACTCCTTGCAATGTCTGATCATAACTTCAGTCCCCAGAGATTTAATGGCCTTGTGGATAGCACAACAAACCACTAATTTTGGTCTTAGCTAACCATCGTTATGTGACGAGCATAGATTTGCATGCAGCCCTTGTGAATACCACAACAAAGCTATATGGTTCCTCTACCTCGATCATATAGGCATCTAATGCCATAGCCACAGTTTCTCCTCCCAATTAAACAGGCCTTATAGATAGTACAACAAACCTGCCTAAAGTGATTTGAATCCTATGACTATAACGATGGTGGACCATGCAGTAAGTTCTTAACTACTCGCGTTACGGCTTAGAGTTTAGATGAGGGTATTTGGATAACTTTTATCTTGGTTTATCCTAGGTGATAGTATATAAATATATCATATATATTTACTAAATACTATACCTACTTTGATTCACAACCAAACATTAAAAACAATGCATCACATACATGTCTAGTGTGGTCATGGATAGCACAATAGGTTTGACTAGAGCCAATAGTCAAACGCAAACACAATCTAACATAACATTTATATCAGATAAACTTGCAAACACATAGGCAAAGGATCTTCATCTTTTCGCCTTCCTGGTTGCAACTGTGGATTGTCCTCGCTCCTTCCTCGGTTGCCTCGATCATATTACATTTAAATTCTAGAATTTACAAGTAAATTGAAGAAGGCCTTATGGTGAGTACAAGAGAGAGGGAGGTAGAAGTACATCGGAGTTCGATAGAGGGAGAGGTACGCAGACCTCTATTTATTAACAATTAATAAATAACCTTACATCCACGATCCACACAATCCATTCATCACATAAATAATTAAATAAGTACATATCCATGACCATGGTGTGTTTTAAACATTCCACACAGGATTTAGCGCATCACATGGCTAAAACAAATGAATTTTCAAAATTAAATAATTTTGGCTTTCAAAAATTGGGATCCAATTAAAATTGACATTTGAATTTCGAAAACTCTTTTAATCAATTTAACATGCAATCAAATCTAATTTAAAAGCATATAAAACGCACATCATATGTGCACACATTCCAAATTAATAATTCCAGATTATTCCATGCAAATTAGAACACTTCTAATAATTAAACAATCTAATATATAGATTAAAAACATATTAATAATCTAACAATTAGATCATTAATAATTAATTACCAATCTAACTCTTAGATCAACAAATTAAAATTAATTATTAATTTAACACTTAAATTAATAATCAACTTTAATTAGTTATTAACAATTAATCTAACTCTTAGACTAATTAATTAATTAATATTAATAACTAATTTAACTCTTAAACTAGTAATTAACACAAATTAATTATTTAACTAGTAATCTAACTCTTAGATTATTGGATTAATATTATTAATTTAACTCTTAAACTAATAATTAATAACTCCTTATTAAACCATTATATTAGTTAATTAAAATTAATCATCAATTTAACAATTAAACTAACAATCAATTCCTATTTACTAATAACTACTAATTTAACATTTAAATTAGTCTATTAAAATTAATTATTGATTTAACACTTAAATTAATAACTAATTTTAATCAATTCACAACTATTTGTTAAATAATGATTCTAACATCATCAATCAACCCAATTCAATAATATTAAATAAAAGAAATTTAATTTTCAAAACATTTTGAAATTTAAAATTTAAAGTCTAATCATATATGAATTGGGTCAAAGGAGTTTAATTTGAACAAGATGTTTAATAAATAATTAGGATTTAAATGGGGCAAATGGGATTGGGGTTTAAATTGGGCCCAGCCCAATAACCTGAGCCATGGGTCGACCTGGTTCGAACCAGGTCCAAACCCTGCTCATGGTTAGGCCCAGCCTAACCAGCGTCCTGGTCCTGCCCGGTCAAACCTGCCCGAGCCGGCCCCCAAACCACCCAGGCCGGCCCTCCCCTCCTTCCTAGCCCGACCCCAACCTGCAAACATCCAAAACCCTAATAGTTTGCAGGTGGCGGTGGGGAGGAGCTGCAGGGCTCCGGCGGCCGAGCCACCGGCGCCGCCCGGCCCCGCCGGCGGTGCCCTCGGCGCTGGCATGCACGCGGGTGGCTTCCGGTTAGGGTGCAAATCAAGCCCCAAAAGTTCCCTTTTTTCTAGTTTCTTTAAACCCAAGAACGAAGAAAAAGAACTCCCAGCTTCTCCAACGGCCTGTCCCGGTGGCGGTCTAGGTGCCCGGTGGATAGTGGTGACTATCCTCTTGAGATCCGAGGATCCGGCCTGCCATCCCAACACTTGGGAAGCACGTACGAAGCTGCCAAAAACTCTCCGTTCTTCGTCCCACGAAGAACACACCCCAAATTAATTTTGAAAAATTGAAAGAAAATAATTTGATTAACTGTGTTCATCGCATGAACACAGATCCATCAATTAATCGAAGTTATAGCATGGAATAACTCATGAAAAAATTAATTTCAGAGATCGAAACGGGATGAGAAACAGTTCATCGTTAATTTTAACATGAACAAGATCTAGGCCACCTTAGCTGAACTGCTGAACATGTTAAAAACTGTTGAGGGGAACCTTGTGAAGGATAAACCCCAAGTCCTAATGGTTGGTAAGACCAACAGAAAAAGACTTGCAGTCCAAGCTTTTCGAAAGAATAAGAACAAGGTTCAAAGAAAGGCAAAGGTTACCAAGAAAGACAAGGGTAAAAGTGCTGAGAAAGGTGATTGCTTCTACTGTCACCAGAAAGGGCATTGGAAGAGGAATTGCAAAGAATACCTCAAGGACAAGGCTCAAGGAACTGTGAAGCAACAAGACGCTTCAGGTATCTATATGATAGATGTAAACTTGTCAATAAGAGATTGTACATCATGGGTATTAGATACTGGATGTGTATCTCATATCTGCAATTCTGTGTAGGCACTGACAAGAAGGCGTAAGATGAGGACCGACGAGGTGGAGCTGAGGCTAGGTAACAACGCAAGAGTTGCGGCGATCGCTGTGGGGACAGTGAAGCTCAAGCTACCATCCGGAGACACATTTTTATTTGATGAATGTTATTATGTACCTAGCATAATAAGGAACATCATTTCTATTTCATGTTTAGATAGAATTGGATACAATTTAAATTTTGGGAACAATAGTTGTTCAATTTATTTCGGAAATAAATTAATAGCTTCTGATATTTTGTCTAATGGATTGTATCTATTGAATGTGTCTCATGATAATTTACATATCGGTTCTTCAATTCAAAGAAGTAAGTATGAAATGAACAAAGCCTACTTGTGGCATTGTAGGCTTGGACACATTGGTGAAAACAGACTCCAAAGGATGCATAAAGATAGATATTTGGATCCATTTGATTATGAATCATATGCAACCTGTGAGTCATGTTTAATAGGTAAAATGGCTAAGTCTTTAATGAGTCAATGGTTCATCAGATGAACCGTCAGTTTCTGAATTTGTTCAAAATGATATACACGAACCTCGTAGGTCTGGAAGAGTACCTAAACCACCAGAAAGATATGTGGGACATATTAATTTGGATGGTTCGAGGATATTCTATAATGAGGATGATGATCCTAAGACTTATCATGAGGCCCTTGAAAGTCCAGAGGCCGGGAAATGGCGGGAAGCCATGAATTCTGAAATACAGTCCATGTACATCAACCAAGTTTGGAACTTGGTGGATTTACCCGATGGTACAGTACCTATCGGCTGCAAATGGATCTTTAAAAGAAAGATCGGTGCAGATGGACGTATTGAGACTTATAAAGCAAGATTAGTGGCGAAAGGCTATCGTCAATGTAACGACCCGCCACCCTATAATCGGGGATCCGATTACTAAATGGGTACCGAATCATTAATTTGGGACCAAACTAGGATCTAGTAAGTCTGGGAAATAAATAATAAACTAAGCTAAACATTCACATCGCATTGACTTGAAATAAAAGTGCAGGAATTAAAATTATTACAATGCGACTCGATACAGCAAATAATTACATTCTCCAACAGAAGGAAATAATTAAACATACAGGCCAAAGATAAATAACAACTAGATCGGGGCATACCCCGGAACAACCGCTGAAGGCACACCACCCGGCCGCACACGCTGCTCTAAGTCTGCTGAGAGTCCTCACCTGAAAACCGCAGGGGTGAGTCTCAAGACAAGACTCAGTAGGGATCCTTCGATCCCCACTGCCCACGCACACACCCACAAGTGTAAAGTACAGCTAACAGTAGAGTAACAAGTGTAGTGGCAGGTACAATATCTAATTCTCTACGTGAGAACACATGCAGTCGAAATATAATAATCATGCACATTTTAAACCAACCGTTAGAAAACCCACAACTGCCGTCTCGATAGAACTCGCCGACCGTACAAACAACGGTGAAAAAAACCTCGACCCGCTGAGACCAAGGAGCAGTCCCTCGGATAGCACGCTCGCTACTCCGGCCCAACTGGCTCAGGTGACTACCCCTTCCCTCAGCATGAGTGACTCTCCGAATGTACCACTCCGACACCGGTACTAGCTGACCCCGGGGTTCACCAGGTGACCCTCTCTCACTAGGCGTCACCCCGCCCACGCCCCCACCGGCGCTGTGCTCACGCCCCCACCAGCACAGGGTGATAAAGTGCTACAATGTCACTCCAGGTCCACAGTAACTGAAAACCGAACACAGTGCGATCCGGTCACATGAAAAGCCCGCGATCGCATAACACACATAGAACCATCCGATCATGAGGAATCCATCTCTATCGGGTGCATTAAAACATGTGCTAACCAACTATCTAGCAGTATGAACACGTTTTACTGGCATGAATTAGTGGAATTCTGTCTTGAATCGCGTCGACCGAGGTCGACGCCATTCAAGCTCCATGTATAGGTTCATATGAATCAGTCTTCAAAATCTGGCCTTAAAAGGCGTCGACACCAGAGGACGCCGTTTAAAAGGCGTCGACATCCTCAGACGCCATTCAGCACAGAAAACCAGGATTTTCCGAAATCTTTAAACAGGGGATTTCTGCCTTAAAAGGCGTCATGGCTACCCGACGCTATTCAAAACGCGTCGACCACCCATGACGTCTTTTAGTCCCAGAATCCCAAACTGGCAGACTCTCAGTCAGGCGATTCCTGTCTAAAAGGCGTCGTGATGGCCCGACGCCCTTTGAAAAGGCGTCGTCCATGCACGAGGAACCAGAGTTGCCATGAGCCCGAGGGCTCCCCTTTTCAACCCAAACAGCCCCAAAATACCCAAAAACGGAGGAGAAAGAGGGGCACACAATCCATAGGAAATCTCAATCATAGCAAATCCCCCATATCATCAAAAGAACTCCTAAACATGCTCATTCTACCCCCCAAAACCAAGGATCCACAACATGCATAAACGGGGGAAAACATGGTTTAAACACAAAGCCGTGGGAACCGTCACCCTACCGGACACTCGAACGCCTCCGAGCTTCAAGCCGTCCGCCTGTCTCGCCCCACGCCGCCGCCGGTACCGCCGAGGTCGTCCTAGCCCCACCGTGACGTCGGCCGCCGTCCGGAGAGTAGAACGCCGCAGTGGAAGTGGACGTGGTAGGGGTAGGAGCCAGGTAGAGGATGGAGTGGAGGGAGAGGCGAAATGGTGTGAGGAAAAGAGGGAGGAGGAGGGGGTCGCCGCCGGTCACCGGAGGAGGAGGAGAGAAGGAGAGTAGGAGAAAATGAGGGAAAGAAGGAGGGCTCGCGGGGTTAACCAGAAACTGGCTAAAAACGCCTCGACATGCACGGACGCCTATCAGGTGACGTGACGGCCGCTCTGACAAGATTCTGAAACGCGTCGTCCTTCACAGACGCCATTCAGACAACTTGTCAGGGCCGTACTCTGACACACCCAGAGTCTCAGTCTAAAAGGCGTCAACCCACACGGACGCCGTTCAGACGACCTGACAGGGCCGGACTCTCGCGGCCCGAGGTCAGGCCACGTGGCACCCACGTGGCAGAACCTGAAACGCGTCTGCCACGGTGGACGCCGTTTAAAACGCGTCTCGGGGTCCTGACGCGATTCGACTCAGAACCCCCGCCCCTCACCAGGGCTAGAACTACAGGGCCCGACCCGAAAACCGGATCCGAAAGTCTCGGTCCTTACAGTCAAAGACAAGGTGTTGACTATGACGAAATCTTTTCACCCGTTGCTATGATTAAGTCCATCATAATTCTTCTCGCCATTGCTGCCTACCATGATTATGAAATCTGGCAGATGAATGTGAAGACTGCCTTCCTCAATGGAAATCTTGAGGAGGAGGTGTATATGATACAACCAGAAGGATTCACATCCAAAGAATCCCCAGACATGGTATGCAAGTTGCAGAGGTCTATTTATGGACTGAAGCAAGCATCCCGAAGCTGGAACATAAGATTTGATGAGGTAATCAAATCTTATGGCTTCATTAAGAATGAAGCCTAGTGTATACAAGAAAAACAGTGGGAGTGCAATCACATTTCTGGTTCTTTACGTTGACGACATCATACTCATTGGGAATGATGTAGGAATGATGTCATCAGTAAAGATATGGTTGTCAAAGAACTTCTCCATGAAGGATTTGGGAGAAGCATCTTACGTATTGGGAATACATATCTATAGAGATAGATCAAAGAAGATGCTAGCTTTAACCCAATCCATGTACATAGAAATCATTGTCAAAAGGTTTGGCATACAAAATTCCAAGAGAGGTCTCATACCGATGAGACATGGAATTTCACTCTCTAAAGGTCAGTCTCCCAAGACACCTGAAGAGAGGGCTGTGATGGATAAAGTCCCCTATGCTTCTGCCATAGGGTCCATCATGTATGCCATGCTATGTACTAGACCTGATGTAGCATATCCTCTAAGTGTTACGAGCATACATCAGGCAGATCCAGGTGATGAACACTGGAAGGCTGTGAAATGCATCCTTAAGTACTTGAGAAGGACTAAGGATCTATTTCTAGTCTATGGAGGAGGAGACTTAAAGCTGCAAGGATACACTGACTCGAGTTTTCAGTCTGATCCTGACGACAGCAAGTCAACATCAGGTTTTATTTTCACACTCAACAGGGGAGCAGTGAGCTGGAAAAGTTCAAAGCAGGAAACCACTGCTGATTCGACAACGGAAGCTGAGTATATTGCTGCTGCTGAAGCCGCCAAGGAACCTGTATAGATGAAGAAATTCATCGGTGATCTTGGTGTGGTGGAAAGCATATCTGGTCCCGTCCCACTGCTGTGTGACAACAATGGGGCGATTGATCAAGCGAAAGAGCCGAGGTCTCATCAGAAGTCGAAGCACATTCTGCGGCGCTTTCATTTGATCAGAGAGATTATAGCTCGAGGAGATGTCGTGGTGGAAAGAGTTCCCTCAGTCGACAACATAGCAGATCCACTTACAAAGCCTTTGTCTCAAAATGTTTTTGAGCGTCACTTAGAGAATATGGGTATTCTGTATAAAAGTGATTGGCTTTAGTCCAAGTGGGAGATTGTTAGTATTAGATGGTCTCAAAGCCAATCCGATACTGTGTACTTATTCAAATTATTAATAATTGGCAATAATTCATTGTGTGTAATTAATTCGATCTGTGTTTATCGTATCACGATGAAGTCCATGAACATGTGCAATAGTCTTCGGATTATGATGAGATCATAATTACGGGACCGAAGACTTATAAACACATGTTCTTAATTGTTCCTAGTCATAGGATGTTTGAGATAGGACATCGAACATCCGGATAGACTAGTATAGGTTACTTCAGCTCATATGATGAGGGTGACTGATCCTATAAGTCACTTGTATGGAGACACTATGCCGAACCTATAGGTGCTCATTGGTGAATGAGTTCACTGAACTAATCCGACTATGAATCGCTGGATGGTAATCACCTCACTATTAACCAGCTCGATTCATTTGTCACGGTTGCGTGGATGATCCTTGGACCTGAGACTCCAAAGATATCTTGTTGGTAGGTTTCTGAACTTTGACCTTGACGAACGAATCCCTAACCATAGGTTATCAATAAGTCAAGCGATTGGGTTCAGGGAAATGCCCTCGAAGGTAATTGTGTGTTCAATACGGGATCATCCGCTCTCGGTAGTTTGAGAGAGAATGTTCCGAGAATGATGCGCTTAAAGTCCCAGGCCAGGGCGGACTCTGTAATCGATAAGGAGTTATCGGATTAAGATTAGCGGCATCTGATTCAAGTGAATCGACCAAATAGGGTTTAACAGTAAACTATGCCCTAGGTCGATTCAGGAACATTGTACGGATGAAGGATTATATCCGCGTGCTAACCGATGGCAGAAAGGTTCCAATAGAGGGTTGCGATAACCCAGTGCCATCCAGGATCACACGATGTTGCTTGGCATCCAACGTGATCGGCAGTCCGTCCGAATTTATTATGGGACATTAAATTCGGCTGATTAATTGAATATAAGGATATTAATTAATTCAGTGGGTCAGTAAAGGGTTATTGGACTTAATGGGCTATTAACTGGACTGGTATTTGGGCCTAGAGGGTCACACGCAAATGGTTTTCAAGTCGATGGATAATCCGACAGGATTTCAGATAAGTCTGGGTTTTTATGAAAAACCGCAAACTGACTTATTATAAAAGAACGGATTCTACGTACGGAGCCAGCAACCCTGACCTAGCCGTCATTCGTTCTTTCTCCCTTTCTCTCTCTTCTGGGCGTGCGGTTCCCAACTGCTCCACCTTCCGTTCGACGGGGATTCCGAATCCGCATGTTGCGGCGGATTACGCGCAACCAGACGGGATCTACGAACGCCGCAGCGAGCGAGGAAGCGAGGACGATCCATCGCGAGGAGAACCGCATGGATACCGCTAGAGGTCAGGCATCTGTGCGACTTGCGGCATCGCTCCGACGGAACCGGAAAACGGACGCGGATTCGAATCCGCGCAAGGTAAATTCGATTTACTCCGATTTTATTTCTAGGATCGAAACGGGACAGATCCGATCCCAAATATTTTTTTTTATTCTGCTGCGTTTTTTGGTCAGATCCCGACACAACAATCCCAATAGCTCACATAAAGTCTGTGACTAAGGCTCGGTCGGGGATCTGCTAAATCATTCATAGATGAAATATTTTCCATTACGTTATTTCCTCTCTAATCCTTTGTCTCTGAAATTGTGAAAGAGACTCATAATGTTTTACAACTTCTGATGAGACTATAGCTCGACCACAAAATTGATCACTCCCCTTGTTATCCTACAACAGCGGGATGGGATCAAAGACCTTTTAGAACTACATCTAGTTTAAGGAGGAACTCTTTCATCCATACTGTTCCAATAATAGTATAATCTGTTTATGTCATCATCTTAATGGCGAGTTCTGGGTTGGAATCCTTCCAATCCACTCCATACTGTTCTATCAACAATATTAGCTATAATCATGTCAGTAGTCGTTTTTAGCTTGGGACTCTTCCAATCCACTTCTTTCTGATTAAAAGATAAAATCCAAGTCTGACTTGAAATTTGAGTCAGTGTGACTCATGGTTTCAAATCATCTTAATGGCGAGTGCATTCTTAACACTTCTCAAGTACTTAGTGATGTGATTCACTCCTTTTATCAAAGTTTTCATGTATCCGTCAAAGAACATTTCCTTGAAGAAATAAATTCCATGTCTCAACAATCGAGACTTATTATGAAATTTATGTCAAATATTTTGATATACAGCTTAAGGTAACATCCTCATCGATCTATCTTAATAGATTCGTATTTCCAATACGTGGGATGTTGTAACCAAACTCATTATAGAGGAATACATAGTTAATAATGTTTTTATTGATAGTAACATCCTGTTGTCATTCTTAATGACTTTGATATTATTATCACAAAATATTACTAATGCGATCGTACTCCCACTGTCCTCCTCTTGTACACACACAATTCATGATCATTCTTAATGATCACCTAGTGTTTGACCATTGGGTCAAAACTTTAATTGCAACTTTCGAAACCTTCAGTTTAATTCAAAATGATCTTTGAAATCATAACTTGCTTCCTAGATATTCTAAAAGCTTTAAAATTGTATCATATACACTTTTTCCTCAATCACATTGAAGGAATACTTTTTAATATTCAACTGCCTTATCTCATCATCATAATGGGCAGTTTTGGTAAGTAGAATTCTAATAAACTTAATTATAGTAACTACTGATGAAAAATTTGTCTAAGCCAACACTTTGACCTTGATCATTTCTTTCAGTTTGCCATATAAGTTTTAAGTAGTCAATTTGTACTAATCTTCATTCTGAAGATTTACTTGCTTCTAACTGGTATAATACCCTGAAGCAATACTATCAAGTTCTAAACTTGATAGGTAATATGGAATAATATTTTGAATTCTTAATTTTCTTACCAATTTCAAAGTTGTAATTATAATTGGAAGCTTCCTCATAGACTTTGGATCATGATGCGGCAGAATCCGATTCGGCCCATTGCAGCAGGCCCAAACCCCATTCAGCCCAACAGTAGCAGTATTAGGCCCTCCGGCGGCCTTCGGCCCGTTAGCGGCCCAGCAGCCCTCGGCCCATAAGCGGCCCCGTCGCTCCCGGCCCAGCAGGCTTCAGCCCGTCAGCGGCCCACCAGCCTACGGCCCGGGAACAGCACGGCGGCCCAGGGCCCAGCAGGCTTCGGCCCGTCAGCGGCCCAACCCCCGTCGGCCCGGCAGCCGAATCCGGCCCACTCCGGTGGCGGATCAGACGCTATGGCGGTTTGTCAGTAAGCCTCCTTTTAGTCCTATATCGGCTGCCACCGTTAACCATCCGCTACCCTCCGCTATAAGTATCCTGCTATTTGTGGCCAAGGAGGTAGGTGGGAAAAACGGATGCCCCCCTAAGCTTCCGAAACCCCTTAAAGGACTACTGTCCGAATAGTGTTCTAGCTATTTCTTCTTGCTTCCTGAATCGAATCTTCTTCAGAAGCTAACTTGACCGTCGGAGGGGGTTCCCCAGGGCTGACGCCCGGGACTCCTGCTGACTGGTTCTTCTTCTTCTTTCCCTCCTGCAGGGGCTCGGTTCGAATCATCGCCGACCTCCCCGAGTCGGTCTCGGCCGCCGACCTCGGACTCCTCTCCCCGGTCTCGACGCCGAACGCCGGCTGCCCCGCGCCAGGAGACTCGGTCTCACGCTGAAGTAGCCTTCGGACTCGCCGTCCGAGGGCAATCCCGTCGGTCGCCCCGCGCCAGGAGACTCGGCCTCGCGCTGAAGGTGCCTTCGGACCCCCTCGTCGGAGAGCGAGCCGTCCCCCCGTCCGATCTCGGACTTTCCGGCTTCTGCTCCGACGCTCGTCGACCACTCAGCCGACAGGAGCTCCTGCTCGCGCCGCGCCTTCGTCCGACCGAAGGAGCAGCGGCTCACTATCCAAGAGCAGCTCCGGCGGCAGATCGCGCCCCCCGCGGGCGGATCCTCTTCATTCCGAAATAGCCTCGGCTTCGCCCTGTTGTGGATCCCCGTCGGGTCCCCTCGTCACCGTTCGATCCGGACCGGCTCCGGATCCTCCTTGTTTCGGATCCCCATTTGCAGGATCCGGTCATGATAGATCCAGTCTACATCACGTGGCGCCGTCTGTGGGAAACAAACAAACAAGTCATGTCTCGACAACCTGTCACCCGGCGATCCGGACAAAGCGAAACAGAGGCACGGGAAGTCTCAGCGTGGCTACCACCCTCCGAAGGCACCCCGTCCGTCCCTTCGAGTGCGGTTTGGCTAGTTGCGCCAGGGTCCACAGCTGAAGACAACCGGATAAAGGAACTTCAGCAACAAATGACCGCACTGACTGCCACGGTCGCATCTTTAGCAGACATGGTATCCGCCATGGCCCAGTATCTGGGGATACTGAGCCAACTCCCTGGTCAAGCACCTCCCTTGTTCCCTATGCAGATCAAGGAGCCTCGGCCAGCGTCTCCGCAAGCCTTTGCCGACAAAGCCGTTTCGGCAAACGAGCCCTCAGCACCACTAGCCCCTTCAGCGGCTCATCCTCAATCTGCAAATCAAGAACCTTCATATGGGCGGTATCGAAAGGAACGGGGTCGAGGCAAGCGACAGGGTCTGCAGCCACGACACCTACCGCTGATTGCTCCCCCTTCCCGAATGCTTACGGAGATAAAGTCAATGCTCCGGCCGCCACCGCGTATGAAAACTGATCCTCGCCGAAGGGACCCTAGCAAGTATTGCGAATATCACTGCGCGATCGGCCATACGACTGACGAATGCCGGTACCTTCGGGAGGAGATAGATCGCCTCGTCAGAGAAGGCCAACTGCCACGATACCAGTAGGAATGGCCTCGACAGAGGCGCAACTCGATGACCTCACAAGCGGTGAGGCAACATCCAAGGAAATCCTCTTCTCCAAGGCTATGCCTCTGAAACAGCTGAAGTGTTTGTAAACAAAAGCGACCGGGGGGCTCACAGAGTCGGGACCCCTTCGGACACGCATCCTCCGTTGTATTTAAAAATACGGAGTACCTTCGGCACCTTATGTAATTAGACCCGGGTTTTATGAATGAAGTCTCTTTTGAAAGGACTATGTCCGACAACAGACTTCTCCAAAATCTGCGGCGAACCCGATCCGAGGGCGGCTCTGGCCATTAGTATCGGATCGGAGCAGCATTATTCAAAGACCGCGTCAACCCGATCCGAGGGCGGCTCTGGCCATTAGTATCGGATCAGAGCGGCATTATTCAAAGACCGCGTCAACCCGATCCGAGGGCGGCTCTGGCCATTAGTATCGGATCGGAGCGGCATTATTCAAAGACCGCGTCAACCCGATCCGAGGGCGGCTCCGGCCATTTAGTACCGGATCGGCAGGATATTTTCTAAGCCCGCAAATAACCCGTACCGATCGGGAAGCGGCATGGTTTTTCTAAAAAGTCCGCAAATAATCCTGATCCGAGGGTGGCTTCGGCCACGTATACCGGATCGGGAGCGGCATGGTTTTTTTCTAAGTCCGAGTAAACCGTACCGGGAGTGGCTTCGGCCATGCAAACCGTATCGGGAGCGGCAAGGTTTTCTCTAAAGTCCGTGTAAACCGTACCGGGAGTGGCTTCAGCCATGCAAACCGTATCGGGAGCGGCATGGTTTTCTCTAAGTCCGTGTAAACCGTACCGGGAGTGGCTTCGGCCATGCAAACCGTATCGGGAGCGGCATGGTATTCTCTCTAAGTCCGTGTAAACCGTACCGGGAGTGGCTTCGGCCATGCAAACCGTATCGGGAGCGGCATGGTATTCTCTCTAAGTCCGTGTAAACCGTACCGGGAGTGGCTTCGGCCATGCAAACCGTATCGGGAGCGGCATGGTATTCTCTCTAAGTCCGTGTAAACCGTACCGGGAGTGGCTTCGGCCATGCAAACCGTATCGGGAGCGGCAAGGTTTTCTCTAAGTCCGTGTAAACCGTACCGGGAGTGGCTTCGGCCATGCAAACCGTATCGGGAGCGGCAAGGTTTTCTCTAAGTCCGTGTAAACCGTACCGGGAGTGGCTTCGGCCATGCAAACCGTATCGGGAGCGGCATGGTTTTCTCTAAGTCCGTGTAAACCGTACCGGGAGTGGCTTCGCCCATGCAAACCGTATCGGGAGCGGCATGGTATTCTCTCTAAGTCCGTGTAAACCGTACCGGGAGTGGCTTCGGCCATGCAAACCGTATCGGGAGCGGCATGGTATTCTCTCTAAGTCCGTGTAAACCGTACCGGGAGTGGCTTCGGCCATGCAAACCGTATCGGGAGCGGCATGGTATTCTCTCTAAGTCCGTGTAAACCGTACCGGGAGTGGCTTCGGCCATGCAAACCGTATCGGGAGCGGCAAGGCTCTTTCTCTAAGTCCGTGTAAACCGTACCGGGAGTGGCTTCGGCCATGCAAACCGTATCGGGAGCGGCAAGGTTTTCTCTAAAGTCCGTGTAAACCGTACCGGGAGTGGCTTCGGCCATGCAAACCGTATCGGGAGCGGCATGGTTTTCTCTAAGTCCGTGTAAACCGTACCGGGAGTGGCTTCGGCCATGCAAACCGTATCGAGAGCGGCAAGGTTTTCTCTAAGTCCGTGTAAACCGTACCGGGAGTGGCTTCGGCCATGCAAACCGTATCGGGAGCGGCATGGTTTTCTCTAAGTCCGTGTAAACCGTACCGGGAGTGGCTTCGGCCATGCAAACCGTATCGGGAGCGGCATGGTTTTCTCTAAGTCCGTGTAAACCGTACCGGGAGTGGCTTCGGCCATGCAAACCGTATCGGGAGCGGCAAGGTTTTCTCTAAGTCCGTGTAAACCGTACCGGGAGTGGCTTCGGCCATGCAAACCGTATCGGGAGCGGCATGGTTTTCTCTAAGTCCGTGTAAACCGTATCGGGAGTGGCTTCGGCCATGCAAACCGTATCGGGAGCGGCATGGTTTTCTCTAAGTCCGTGTAAACCGTACCGGGAGTGGCTTCGGCCATGCAAACCGCATCGGGAGCGGCAAGGTTTTCTCTAAGTCCGTGTAAACCGTACCGGGAGTGGCTTCGGCCATGCAAACCGTATCGGGAGCGGCAAGGTTTTCTCTAAGTCCGTGTAAACCGTACCGGGAGTGGCTTCGGCCATGCAAACCGTATCGGGAGCGGCAAGGTTTTCTCTAAGTCCGTGTAAACCGTACCGGGAGTGGCTTCGGCCATGCCAACCGTATCGGGAGCGGCATGGGTTTCTCTAAGTCCGTGTAAACCGTACCGGGAGTGGCTTCGGCCATGCAAACCGTATCGGGAGCGGCATGGTATTCTCTCTAAATCCGTGTAAACCGTACCGGGAGTGGCTTCGGCCATGCAAACCGTATCGGGAGCGGCAAGGTTTTCTCTAAAGTCCGTGTAAACCGTACCGGGAGTGGCTTCGGCCATGCAAACCGTATCGGGAGCGGCAAGGTTTTCTCTAAAGTCCGTGTAAACCGTACCGGGAGTGGCTTCGGCCATGCAAACCGTATCGGGAGCGGCATGGTTTTCTCTAAGTCCGTGTAAACCGTACCGGGAGTGGCTTCGGCCATGCAAACCGTATCGGGAGCGGCAAGGTTTTCTCTAAGTCCGTGTAAACCGTACCGGGAGTGGCTTCGGCCATGCAAACCGTATCGGGAGCGGCATGGTTTTCTCTAAGTCCGTGTAAACCGTACCGGGAGTGGCTTCGGCCATGCAAACCGTATCGGGAGCGGCATGGTTTTCTCTAAGTCCTTGTAAACCGTACCGGGAGTGGCTTCGGCCATGCAAACCGTATCGGGAGCGGCAAGGTTTTCTCTAAGTCCGTGTAAACCGTACCGGGAGTGGCTTCGGCCATGCAAACCGTATCGGGAGCGGCATGGTTATCTCTAAGTCCGTGTAAACCGTATCGGGAGTGGCTTCGGCCATGCAAACCGTATCGGGAGCGGCATGGTTTTCTCTAAGTCCGTGTAAACCGTACCGGGAGTGGCTTCGGCCATGCAAACCGTATCGGGAGCGGCAAGGTTTTCTCTAAGTCCGTGTAAACCGTACCGGGAGTGGCTTCGGCCATGCAAACCGTATCGGGAGCGGCAAGGTTTTCTCTAAGTCCGTGTAAACCGTACCGGGAGTGGCTTCGGCCATGCCAACCGTATCGGGAGCGGCATGGGTTTCTCTAAGTCCGTGTAAACCGTACCGGGAGTGGCTTCGGCCATGCAAACCGTATCGGGAGCGGCATGGTATTCTCTCTAAATCCGTGTAAACCGTACCGGGAGTGGCTTCGGCCATGCAAACCGTATCGGGAGCGGCATGGCTTTCTCTAAGTCCGTGTAAACCGTACCGGGAGTGGCTTCGGCCATGCAAACCGTGTCGGGAGCGGCATGGCTTTCTCTAAATCCGTGTAAATCGTTCCGGGAATGGCTCCGGCCACGTATACCGATTCTGGAGGCGCCAAGGCATATCTAAGTTCGCGCAAGTGGAAGCGTGAAGGGCTTCGGCCATCCGACAAGCGTAAGAAGCGGCAAGATGCCCCTAAGGGATCATATGAACCACCATAGTAAAGGCCCCGGCCGAATACTGTGACAACGTTCTATCCGAGCCGGCATCGGGTTTCGGCCTTACAAGCTATAGCGAACGACGACGGGATCTCAGGCTCCTGAAGGGCTATATTCGGTCGATCGTACGCAAGCATCCAGGTAAAGCCAAAAACCTTCCTTCCATTTTCTAAAGCAAAAGGAGATACAAGGCTCAGCCGTATGCCTGGCCAAGAGCTTACAAAAGTAAAGCAAAAAGAAAACCGAGGGGAACCCTCGTATCAGTCCTCGACAACCCCCTCCTCCTCCACCTCGACGACGTTTCGGTCAGGAGAAGGAGAGGGAGAGTCGACGACCTGCACCGCTTCAGAAGCGGCGCCTTCAGCAAGGGCATCTTCAGCAGCAGCCTCTTCGGCATTGGCCTCTTCAGCATCGGCCTCTTCGGCATCGGCCTCTTCGGTCTCGGCCTCCTCGGCACCGGCCTCCTCGGCATCAGCTGGAGGCGAGGCCCTCTCCGCCACGAGCTCCTCCCACCAGGATAAAAGCTCCCGGGCTTCCTCGCCCTTTGGCATGGCTTCCCCGGTCAGATCGACGCTCGGGCAGGCCCTCTGGGCGACTGCTAGTCCGAGGTCGAAAACCGCGGAAGAAGCCTGCAGCTGGGCTTGGAGGATCTCCTGGGCATAGTCGTTCCCGGCCTTGTAGTTGGCCACGGCCGACTCCGCTGCCTTTCCCAGTTCCCGCTTCAAGGTCGACACCTCCTCGATGAGGCGGCGCTTCTCCGAAGCTCGCCGAGCCTCCCTGTCCTGGGTCTGGGCTTTGAAAGTCCGGAATTCGGACTCGACCGCCGCAAGATCGCTCTCGGCCTTCTTCTTGGCCTCGGCGGCGGCACGGGCCTCTGCTGCCCTCTTCTCCAGCTGCTTCCGCGCTCGGGCACTCGCAGTCACGAGCTCCTCAACTAGGGGCTCGATGCGAGGAGCCGCCGAAGTGCCTTCCCCCGAACCAACCGGATCCACCTCGGCTTCCAGAAGCTTACGCTGGAGCAGCTCCTGACGATGCATCAGGACACGGCTCGTCATCGAAGCCTGCGGATCGAGGGCAGATGAGGGCCAGTAGAATCAGAAGAAGTAGCTGAAGATGAGCTGAAACACTTTCGGGGTGCTCACCTGAACCGACAGACGGGCACTCATCTCCGTCAGATCAGTGATGGAGTGGGCCTTCAGCTCCTCGAAGATTGAAGGGAGAGTGAGGCTGTTGAGCAGACGAAGGCACGTCTGCGGATCCTCCATGCTCTCCCCCGATGCGGGGTGCCGCCGCTCGAGCTGCGCCCGCGGTTCGGCATCTCCTCCATCGGCTCCTGCCGATACGGCCGGAGGGGAGTCACCCCTCGGCATCTCAGGGGACGCCAACCTTGCAGCCCTTCGGGCCCCGGCGCTCCTCCTGATTAGCTGAGCTTCCACCTCTCCCTCGGCCTCCTCTACCCGGGGGCGCTTCGACGCTCGGCCGCCTCCCCGAGAGGCAAACTTAGTCTTCTGCTCCCTCTCAAGAGCAGCGGCGACTGCACGACCCTCGGCGGAGGCCGCGGTCCCGAGGCCCCCGCCTCTTGTCCTCGGACCCCCGGTGCCTCGGACAGGCCTGCTCACCGCCTGCGGGGCCGGCGCCCGGCGCGAAACGCGCTGATCCGATAGCTGATCGAGGAGGGCATCGAGCTGGGCCATTGCTGCAAAGCAAGAAAGGGATATCAGAAGCCAAAAACAACGATCGAGTAATAGACTCAGAGCCGACTTACCCTCGGCCGAAACTTCGTCAGCCTCCAAAGCCGGAAGAGCTTCGGCCGGAGGAGCGGCAGTCCTTCCCCCGCGGTCCCGCGGAGTCTCCCCGGGAGGTAGGTACGGAAAGACCCGCTCCGGATCACGCTTAGGGTCCGGCCAAACCCCGGCACCTATCAACCGCTCCGCGTCGGAAAGAAGCACCGAGACATCGTAAGGGGCCTTCGCCTGAACGTGACCCACGATAGTACTCTGAACGGGAGACAGAACAGGAGGTCCCGAGAGTCCTTCGGCCAGCGGCACCCATTCGGTGGGGAAGGGCCACACACCCTTCTCCTTCTCCGGTAGAGAGACGAAGATAAACTTCCTCTTCCAGCCATGGATAGACGAAGGCTTCCCAGAGAAAATCCTCCGGCCAACCCGGGGGACAAAGCAGTACCATTCCGACTTCCCCTGCGTCTGGATCTTGAAGAGATAGCGAAAGACATTGAGGGAGGGGCGGATTTTCACGTGAGCGAAGACGCTCAGGAATCCATACACAGTGCGCCAAGAGTTGGGGAAGAGCTGAGAAGGGGCCAGCCCGTAGAAGCTAAGAAGATTGACGACGAAGGTGGGGAGAGGGAGACGGAATCCCGCCTCAAAGCTATCGACGTAAATAGAAAAAGACCCCGGGCGAACGGTATTTGCCCTAGTGGCGGAATCGGGCCGATGGGGGGTCGTCCAAGAGGGAAGCTGAAAGTAAGAAACTAAGTTCCTCACCTCTACATCCGAAAGGGCACAGCTTGCCCCCGAAGCAACATCCGGGAGGCGGCGTTCCGAGGTGGAAGCCTGGCCCGAGTCCCGAACTTCTTGAAAAGCCTCGGCCCCGGAAGCCTCGGCCTCGGAAGCCTCGGCCTCGGGAGCCTCGGTCTCAGAAGCCTCGGTCCCAGAAGCCTCGGTCCCAGAAGCCTCGGCTCCAGAAACCTCAGTCCCGGAAGTTTCGGACCCGGAGCTTTCGGACTCCCCGGACATCGCGGAAGTAAGAGATCCCGAGGCAAGAGGGTCCGACAGGGAGGGGGGAGTGTACTCCTCGTCCGAAGGGGTAATCTCACTAGAAGAGCTCCGGACCATAAAGCCGCGGAGGGAGGGAAGAAGACTGAGGCTTACTCGCAGAAAGAAGGAGAGGATCTCTCCTGAACCAGGCGTCGCCTCAAGCCTCCAGACTCCACAGGCAATGCACTCTGAGGGACGAAGAGCCTCCCCCGGTAGCCGACGAAGCTCGGATGAAGCCTTCAGGAAACTGGCCTCTCGCAGGAGAAGGAAGAAGAGCTCGGGCAGTTGCGGGGGGAACGTAAGCACGGCAGCAAGAAGAGGAACAGTGCCCCGCAGAGGGCCTGTATTTATAGAGCCCGGTCGATACGCCTCCCGCCGAAGCCTGCGGCCGAGATCATCCCGCTCGTCCCGTCGCTCCTTCCGGATGCCCGCCACGTGTGCCATCCTTCGGCAATGATGGCGGACCGGCTCCGGGACATGAGGCAAGAGCGATCAGCGGCTGACAGCACTCCGACCCTTCGGCTAACCACTCGGATGCCCGCCACGCGTCCCGATCCGCAGGCGACAAAGGGAGCGGCGGCAATCCGAGCGGAGCCTCGGGCAGAGAGCCGGAGCGATCCGCGACCCACGGGCGGTCGGGATCCGTTTGTGTTTTCTCCAGAGCGGCTGGATGCGCGACGCGTGTCCCGTGCTTCCTCGCGAGGCGACGCACCGTCCCGTCCATTTAATGAGGCCTGACGCGGGTCAGAGGTACCGACCCTTCGGCTTCTCAGCCCTCAGCCTTCGCCGACCCTCTGAGCAAGGACAAAGCGACCGCACGGCCCTCGGCCGACCGAGGGCCTCCTCTTCCAGAAGAAGGGGGAATACGACTCCGAGGAAGACGCCTGCTGTGGTTTCCTTTCTTTTCTGGCAGTTTCAGGCTATACTCTTGCCATCTCAGAACTGAGGAAGACAAGAGTGGGGGGCTATGTGATGCGGCAGAATCCGATTCGGCCCATTGCAGCAGGCCCAAACCCCATTCAGCCCAACAGTAGCAGTATTAGGCCCTCCGGCGGCCTTCGGCCCGTTAGCGGCCCAGCAGCCCTCGGCCCATAAGCGGCCCCGTCGCTCCTGGCCCAGCAGGCTTCAGCCCGTCAGCGGCCCACCAGCCTACGGCCCGGGAACAGCACGGCGGCCCAGGGCCCAGCAGGCTTCGGCCCGTCAGCGGCCCAACCCCCTTCGGCCCGGCAGCCGAATCCGGCCCACTCCGGTGGCGGATCAGACACTATGGCGGTTTGTCAGTAAGCCTCCTTTTAGTCCTATATCGGCTGCCACCGTTAACCATCCGCTACCCTCCGCTATAAGTATCCTGCTATTTGTGGCCAAGGAGGTAGGTGGGAAAAACGGATGCCCCCCTAAGCTTCCGAAACCCCTTAAAGGACTACTGTCCGAATAGTGTTCTAGCTATTTCTTCTTGCTTCCTGAATCGAATCTTCTTCAGAAGCTAACTTGACCGTCGGAGGGGGTTCCCCAGGGCTGACGCCCGGGACTCCTGCTGACTGGTTCTTCTTCTTCTTTCCCTCCTGCAGGGGCTCGGTTCGAATCATCGCCGACCTCCCCGAGTCGGTCTCGGCCGCCGACCTCGGACTCCTCTCCCCGGTCTCGACGCCGAACGCCGGCTGCCCCGCGCCAGGAGACTCGGTCTCACGCTGAAGTAGCCTTCGGACTCGCCGTCCGAGGGCAATCCCGTCGGTCGCCCCGCGCCAGGAGACTCGGCCTCGCGCTGAAGGTGCCTTCGGACCCCCTCGTCGGAGAGCGAGCCGTCCCCCCGTCCGATCTCGGACTTTCCGGCTTCTGCTCCGACGCTCGTCGACCACTCTGCCGACAGGAGCTCCTGCTCGCGCCGCGCCTTCGTCCGACCGAAGGAGCAGCGGCTCACTATCCAAGAGCAGCTCCGGCGGCAGATCGCGCCCCCCGTGGGCGGATCCTCTTCATTCCGAAATAGCCTCGGCTTCGCCCTGTTGTGGATCCCCGTCGGGTCCCCTCGTCACCGTTCGATCCGGACCGGCTCCGGATCCTCCTTGTTTCGGATCCCCGTTTGCGGGATCCGGTCGTGATAGATCCAGTCTACATCAGATCATAATCCACAACTTTAAGCTCCTTTCATTATGCTATCTCTGATATGTCAAATATATCCTTTTAGCCATTAAGAAAATCTCAAAAATTCTATGAAGCTCTAATGTGTGTTATGAATGGTTTCAAACATCCAAAGATTATCTAATAATCTTATGTTAATTTGTGGGTCTAGAACATCTTCTAGTTTTATTAGCTCCCACTGTCTTCTCTGAGCACATATTCCTCTTTATAGAAGACAACTTTTAGGACGATAATTATTCTATTATTGTCTGGCCAATAAATATAATGTCCAAATTCTTTGGACATCTCACAAATTTACACTACATCTTGTCCTTTTGGATCCAAATTCTTTGGATCATGTCTTTTTCCATAAGACCATGACACAACATAACTTTAATATACTTAAAATCAAGTTTTTCTTATAATTCATATCTCATATGAATTATCTTATCTCCATATGCACTGACTTATTTGAAAGAATGTGTAAAGTATAGACATCTAATGTTCATACTCGTATTCACAAGGATACAAAAATTAGGCGAATCTTATTATGCATTGCACCATATCCCATAAAGTACAATTCCTTATTATACCATATTGCTATGATATACTATGAGGATCAATCGAAAGAGGATAAAATTATCCTTTTAATGATTTGTGTGAATCCCATATTCAAGTATTAATTTCTTTGATCAAATCAAAGAATTCTAATACTCTTTCCTTTTAGTCACTTAATCTTGATCTTCTATTTCCTAATCTCTTAGATGCATTCGACTAGTACTTCAGTAAGCACACACAGCCGAACCTTTCTAAGAGGAAACTATTAAAGTAAGTCAATAGAAGTGATTATCTTTGGCCTTAATAAGTTATTGGGCTATTTACATTATTATGTATAAGCACCAATAACTTCTTATTGTATGACTTAGTGTACAATGCTATAGATAATCATGATTCACTCAGTTCATTTCTATAAGAGACTTGTGAACATTCATCACATGATATATCACATCAAGAATCAATAGTGCATTGACTGGTTTTAAAATCTTTCATTTTATTTCTAAAACCATATGGAGCAACACTTGTTCCTTCTCAGTCAAGATTATTCAATTTTAAAATTCATGATAATTAATAGAACTAAATAACAATTATTTAGTTTCATATTAGTTTCCTAAAGATATACAAAGATTTACTGTCTAACAGTAACCTATGTATCTTTTGAACTATTGTTGAGTTTAACTCAACACTTTTATTTTCTCGATTTTCTTTTACTTGTCTAAGTCTACATACTATTGCAAATGTAAGAATCCTTTCCAATATCTCATATTGGATATGCTAATTCTCCAATAGATATGTAAAAATGGATAATAAGGATACGCGAAACTTCTTACAAGTTTCATATTCTTTTGCCTTTACTAATATCCTTATTAGTTGTAGTGGGAGAACTGCTCCTTCTCACTTTCAGTTGACTTGTATTTATTTTTCTTAGGTGTGGGTTCGATCGTTTAAGATCTTACTTCTTGCCTTTCTCAAAGGCATAACATGAATACCTCTTCGCCTTGGTCTATCTAAGTAAGAGATTTCATGATTTTCTATTAGGATAGTAGCTGTAAGGACTGAGGCTTTCGGATTCGGTTTTCAGGGTCGGACCCTGTAGTCCTGGCCCTAGTGGGGTCTGGAACTCTGTGTTGTTTCGCGTCTCGCGGGCTCGACACGGTTTAAACGGCGTCCACCGTGGCAGACGCGTTTCAGGTTCTGCCACGTGGGTGCCACGTGGACTGACTTTGGACCGCGAGAGTACGGCCCTGTCAGGTCGTCTGAACGGCGTCCGTGTGGGTCGACGCCTTTTAGACTGAGACTCTGGGTGTGTCAGAGTACGGCCCTGACAAGTTGTCTGAATGGCGTCTGTGAAGGACGACGCGTTTCAGAATCTTGTCAGAGCGGCCGTCATGTCACCTGATAGGCGTCCGTGCATGTCGACGCGTTTTAGCCAATTTCTGGTTAACCCCGCGAGCCCTGCTTCTTTCCCTCATTTTCTCCGACTCTCCTTCTCTCCTTCTCCTCCGGCGGCGACCCCCTCCTCCTCCTCCCTCTTTTCCTCACACCATTTCGCCTCTCCCTCCACTCCATCCTCTACCTGGCTCCTACCCCTACCACTTCCACTTCCACTGCGGCGTTCTACTCTCCGGACGGCGGTCGACGTCACGGTGGGGCTAGGACGACCTCGGCGGTACCGGCGGCGGCGTGGGGCGAGACAGGCGGACGGCTTGAAGCTCGGAGGCGTTCGAGTGTCCGGTAGGGTGACAGTTCCCACGGCTTTGTGTTTAAACCATGTTTTCCCCCGTTTATGCATGTTGTGGATCCTTGGTTTTGGGGGGGTAGAATGAGCATGTTTAGGAGTTCTTTTGATGATATGGGGGATTTGCTATGATCGAGATTTCCTATGGATTGTGTGCCCCTCTTTCTCCTCCGTTTTTGGGTATTTTGGGGCTGTTTGGGTTGAAAAGGGGAGCCTTCGGGCTCAAGGCAACTCTGGTTCCTGGGGTTGAAAGACGTCGTGCATGGACGACGCCTTTTCAAAGGGCGTCGGGCCATCACGACGCCTTTTAGACAGGAATCGCCAGACTGAGAGTTTGCCAGTTTGGGATTCTGGGACTAAAAGACGTCATGGGTGGTCGACGCGTTTTGAATAGCGTCGGGTAGCCATGACGCCTTTTAAGGCAAAAATCCCCTGTTTAAAGATTTCGGAAAATCCTGGTTTTCTGTGCTGAATGGCGTCTGAGGATGTCGACGCCTTTTAAACGGCGTCCTCTGGTGTCGACGCCTTTTAAGGCCAGATTATGAAGACTGATTTATATGAACCTATATATGGAGCTTGAATGGCGTCGACCTCGGTCGACGCGATTCAAGACAGAATCTCACTAATGCATGCCAGTAAAATGTGTTCATACTGCTAGATAGCTGGTTAGCACATGTTTTAGTGCACCCGATAGCAATGGATTCCTTATGATCGGATGGTCCTATGTGTGTTATGCGATTGCGGGCTTTTCACGTGACCGAATCGCACTGTGTTGGGTTTTCAGTTACTGTGGACCTGGAGTGACATTGTAGCACTTTATCACCCTGTGCTGGTGGGGGCGTGAGCACAGCGCCGGTGGGGGCGTGGGCGGGGTGACGCCTAGTGAGAGAGGGTCACTTGGTGAACCCCGGGGTCAGCTAGTACCGGTGTCGGAGTGGTACATTCGGAGAGTCACTCATGCTGAGGGAAGGGGTAGTCACCTGAGCCAGTTGGGCCGGAGTAGCGAGCGTGCTATCCGAGGGGCTGCTCCTTGGTCTCAGCGGGTCGAGGTTTTTCCCACCGTTGTTTGTACGGTCGGCGAGTTCTATCGAGACGGCAGTTGTGGGTTTTCTAACGGTTGGCTTAGAATGTGCATGATTATTATATTTCGACCGCATGTGTTCTCACGTAGAGAATTAGATATCGTACCTGCCACTACACTTGTTACTTTACGGTTAGCTGTACTTTACACTTGTGGGTGTGTGCGTGGGCAGTGGGGATCGAAGGATCCCTACTGAGTCTTGTCTTGAGACTCACCCCTGCGGTTTTCAGGTGAGGACTCCCAGCAGACTTAGAGCGGCGTGTGCGGCCGGGTGGTGTGCCTTCAGCGGTTGTTCCGGGGTATGCCCCGATGTAGTTGTTATTTATCTTTGGCCTGTATGTTTAATTATTTCCTTCTGTTGGAGAATGTAATTATTTGCTGTATCGAGTCGCATTGTAATAATTTTAATTCCTGCACTTTTATTTTAAGTCAATGCGATGTGAATGTTTAGCTTAGTTTATTATTTATTTCCCAGACTTACTAGATCCTGGTTTGGTCCCAAATTAATGATTCGGTACCCATTTAGTAATCGGATCCCCGATTATAGGGTGGCGGGTCGTTACAGTTGGTATCAGAGCATACGGCCTGGCAAATAAATAAATAACTAGGTTAAATGTTGGAACTTCGGCAAATAAATACATTATCCCGTACAGGCACGGCGGTAGCATAGGTTTTAGGACTCTAATTAGAACTCTTGATTTTGTAATTGTAGGCGAGTAGATGGCTCCCAGGAAGAGGATGCCAGTTATTCGAGAGCGGGGAGATGCCCCTAGTGGGTCCGAGGCAGGGAGGCCGAGTGTTGAGCAGTTTATGGAGGCCATGATGGATACTATGGCTCGATATCAGACTCGAGATCCTAGCGAGGGTTCTAGTACTCGGGGAGGGACCACAGCTACACTCGAGAGGTTCTTGAAGCTGAGGCCACCCCACTTCACCGGTCGTCCCGACCCTGACGAGGACATTCATTCGCTTAGAGAGATTGAGAAGACTTTTGATACTATGGACTGTGCAGCAGTAGAGAGGACCCCGCTGGCTACCTTCATGCTGAAGGATAGCGCCTATGACTGGTGGACCGCGCTGAAGAGTTTATCTTATGGGGACAGGAGTCTTAGGGAAATTTCTTGGGAGACCTTTGTCAAGGAGTTCAATGCACAATATTTCCCTAGACATGTCCAGCGAGCCAAGGAGAGGGAGTTTATGGACCTGACGCAGGGGAGTATGACGGTACTTGAGTACGAGGCGAAGTTTGTTTCGCTGGGACGGTTCGTGCCTTTTATATCTGAGGACGAGGTGCGTCGCACGGAGAGGTTTGTGGATGGGCTTAGGCTCAGTTTGAGGAACTTCGTGGCGTCCCATTGTTGTACAGACTTGGCGTCAGCAGTTAGGCGTGCAGCAGCTGTAGAGGCTCAGCAGATCCAGTCGGCCCGGGAGAGAGGGCAGACTGTTCAGGGGCCAGCGCGAGGCAGGGGTAAGGCAGCGGCACCGGCTCCTTCTGTCGGATCGGGATCGTCTTCTCTCGGCTCCCGATTCAGGAGATTCTTCAGGGGTGGTGGCAGCAGTAGTGGCAGCAGCAGGCCCAGGCAGGGTCAGCAGAGTCAGTCTGCATCCAGTGCACAGCAGGAGCCAGCTCAGAGGCTTCCGGCTGTTTGTCAGCAATGTGGTGGTGCTCATGGCGGGACTCAGTGTCCCACTCTTCCCAGGAGGTGTTTTTATTGCGGCCAACAGGGCCACCTGGCAAGGCAGTGCCCGCAGGGGCATAGTCAGGGGCAGGGTCATGGCTATCAGAAGAAGCCGAGGACTCAGGGGAGAGTGCTGGCTATCACCAGGAGGGAGGCTCGCGCGTCCAACTTGGTGGAAGGTACACTCTCTGTCCTTGGGAACTCTGCGCATGTGTTGATCGATTTAGGTGCTTCGCATTCTTTTATTTCCGAGCAGTTCCTAGACATTCTTTCTGCACCCGTTGATGAGTTGTCTGATGGTCTGATGGTTGAGGTTCCTTCTGGAGACTTCATGATATCTTATAATTGTTTGAGGAATGTTCCCTTGACCATTGAGGGTCATGTGCTACCTGCCCAGTTGGTTGTACTTGCTATCCATGATTTTGATATCATCCTGGGCATGGATTGGTTGGAAGCCTTTTATGCGGAGGTGGACTGCCACAGGAAGAGGGTGCGCTTCTCTATTCCGGACATCCCGACCTTCTTCTTCCAAGGTATTAGGCTTTCTTCTCGAGGTATTCTCATTTCTGCCCTTAAGGCACGGAGGTTGCTTGCTGGTGGCTGCGAGGCTTTCTTAGCCTCTGTCGTTGTTTCTGATGTCTGTGCTAGTCCCAGTCCCTGGGAGGTGCCTGTTGTTTGTGAGTTCGTAGATGTTTTTCCTGAGGAACTGCCTGGCCTTCCTCCTCAGCGAGAGATAGAGTTTACCATCGAGCTTGCACCAGCTACGGCGCCCTTGTCTAAGGCCCCGTATCGGATGGCGCCAGCCGAACTCGCTGAGTTGAAGGCGCAACTGCAGGAGTTGCTGGATAAGGGTTTCATTCGTCCCAGTACATCTCCGTGGGGTGCTCCGGTTCTGTTTGTCAGGAAGAAGGATGGTTCCTTAAGATTGTGCATCGATTATAGGCAGCTGAACCAAGTGACAATAAAGAATAAGTACCCGCTTCCTAGGATCGACGATTTGATGGATCAGTTGCAGACAGCAAGGGTGTTTTCCAAGATCGATCTAAGATCTGGGTATTATCAGATGAGAATCAGGGATGTGGATGTTAGTAAGACGGCTTTCAGGACTCGGTATGGGCATTATGAGTTTTTGGTTATGCCCTTCGGCTTAACTAATGCTCCGGCGGCCTTTATGGATCTGATGAACCGAGTCTTCAGGACCTACCTGGACCAGTTTGTGGTTGTGTTTGTTGATGATATTCTGATCTATTCTTCTTCTGAAGAAGAGCACGCTGCTCATCTTCGGGCAGTGTTGCAGGTCCTGAGAGAGCACCAACTTTACGCCAAGTTCAGCAAATGCGAATTTTGGCTGAACGAGGTGCACTTCCTTGGGCACGTTATTTCTGGTGAAGGCATCGCGGTGGATCTAGCCAAGATAGAGGCAGTGATGGACTGGAGCAGGCCGACTTCAGTGACTGAGATCAGGAGTTTTCTGGGGCTTGCCGGTTATTACAGGCGGTTTGTTCGGGGATTCTCTTCGATAGCGGCCCCCTTGTCGAGGTTGACTCGAAAGGGAGTTCGTTTCGTATGGACTGAGGATTGTGAGCAGAGTTTTATTGAGCTAAAAACTCGTCTCACGTCAGCCCCAGTGTTGGTGCTTCCATCTGGGTCAGGTGGATTTGTGGTTTACTCAGATGCGTCCCGTCGAGGTTTGGGAGCAGTCCTTATGCAGCATGGCAAGGTAGTTGCTTATGCTTCTCGGCAGCTGAAGAGGCATGAAGAGAACTATCCTACTCATGATTTGGAGCTTGCAGCTGTGGTGTTTGCACTGAAGATCTGGAGGCATTACTTATACGGAGAAAAATTCCAAGTTTTTACAGATCACAAGAGCTTGAAATATGTGTTCACTCAGAGAGACCTGAATCTGAGGCAGCGGAGGTGGATGGAATTTATTAAGGATTATGACTTCGACCTTTCTTACCATCCGAGCAAGGCGAATGTGGTGGCAGACGCTTTGAGTCGAAAGACGGTCATGTCATACCTCATGATTCGGGAGTGGAAATTATTTGAGCAGGTGGTGGAATCCTCCTTTAGGGTTCCACGTGAAGAGGATAGAGCAGTGCTTGTCAGCCTGACTGTGAGACCGGCTGTGTACCATGCTGTGATTGAGGCTCAGAGGGCAGATGCTGAGTTACCACAGATTCTCCAGAGGCCTGAGGTTTAGTTGTGGGATGATGGTACCGTCAGATTCAGAGGCAGACTCTATGTCCCGACTGAGGAAGATGTGCGCAGATGTGTTCTTGATGAAGCGCACCGTTCGAGGTATGCTGTGCATCCCGGGACAACAAAGATGTATCACTGTTTGAGGAGGCACTTCTGGTGGCCCGGTATGAAAAGAGATGTGGCTGAGTATGTGGCTAGATGCATGACATGCCAGCAGGTTAAAGCCGAGCATCAGAGACCAGGAGGGTTGCTGCAACCCTTGCCGATTCCTGAGTGGAAATGGGAGCATGCGACGATGGACTTTGTGATGGGATTGCCTGCATCCCCTAGCAGGAGAGACGCTATCTGGGTCATCGTTGATCGGCTGACCAAGTCGGCACACTTCCTAGCCATTAGGAAGGACTGGTCGGTCGGCAAGCTGGCTAAATTGTTTGTGGACCGGATTATCTCTCTGCACGGGGTACCCTTGTCCATTGTATCAGATCGAGATCCAAGGTTTACTTCCAGATTCTGGAAGAGCTTTCAGCAGGCGTTGGGAACTCAGTTGGCTTTCAGCTCGGCCTACCATCCAGAGACTGACGGGCAGTCAGAGAGGACTATTCAGACCTTGGAGGATATGCTCAGGGCGTGTTGCCTAGACTGGGGAGGTTCGTGGGGACAACACTTGTCCACCGTGGAATTTGCCTACAACAACAGCTATCATTCTAGCATCGGCATGGCGCCTTATGAGGCTTTGTATGGGCGGCCGTGTCGATCTCCGGTGTGTTGGTCCGAGATCGGTGAGAGGCAAATAGCAGGACCCGAGTTAGTGCAGCAGTGTACTGAGATTGTCAGGACGGTTCGGCAGAGGTTGACCGCAGCTCAAAGCAGAGAGAAAAGTTACGCAGACATCCGACGGAGACCACTTGAGTTTGAAGTTGGGGACCACGTGTTTCTCCGAGTCTCACCCTCCAAAGGTGTGATGAGATTCGGGAAGCGAGGCAAGCTGAGTCCGCGATATATTGGACCTTTTCTCATTCTTACTCGAATTGGGGAAACCGCGTATCAGCTGGGCTTGCCGCCCAGTCTTGCAGGAGTGCACGATGTGTTCCACGTGTCCTTGCTGAGGAAGTACGTTCAGGATCCATCCCATGTGTTGGATTTTTCAGAGTTGGAGGTCGCTGAGGATTTGTCATTTCCAGAGTATCCTGTTCGTATTGAAGATCGCAGAGATCAGGTCTTGCGAAACAAGGTCGTGCCGTTGGTCAAGGTGATCTGGCAGTACCGCTCCAGAGGTGAGGCAACCTGGGAGCGAGAGGATGAGATGCGGGAGCAATTTCCTTACCTCTTTTCGTAAGTATTCCCGTGAACTTGTATCCCCGTTGTGACCTTGATATTCCTAGCAATCAATTTCGAGGGCGAAATTTCTTTTAAGGGGGGGAGAATGTAAGGACTGAGGCTTTCGGATTCGGTTTTCAGGGTCGGACCCTGTAGTCCTGGCCCTAGTGGGGTCTGGAACTGACTTTGGACCGCGAGAGTACGGCCCTGTCAGGTCGTCTGAACGGCGTCCGTGTGGGTCGACGCCTTTTAGACTGAGACTCTGGGTGTGTCAGAGTACGGCCCTGACAAGTTGTCTGAATGGCGTCTGTGAAGGACGACGCGTTTCAGAATCTTGTCAGAGCGGCCGTCATGTCACCTGATAGGCGTCCGTGCATGTCGACGCGTTTTAGCCAGTTTCTGGTTAACCCCGCGAGCCCTGCTTCTTTCCCTCATTTTCTCCGACTCTCCTTCTCTCCTTCTCCTCCGGCGGCGACCCCCTCCTCCTCCTCCCTCTTTTCCTCACACCATTTCGCCTCTCCCTCCACTCCATCCTCTACCTGGCTCCTACCCCTTCCACTTCCACTTCCACTGCGGCGTTCTACTCTCCGGACGGCGGCCGACGTCACGGTGGGGCTAGGACGACCTCGGCGGTACCGGCGGCGGCGTGGGGCGAGACAGGCGGACGGCTTGAAGCTCGGAGGCGTTCGAGTGTCCGGTAGGGTGACGGTTCCCACGGCTTTGTGTTTAAACCATGTTTTCCCCCGTTTATACATGTTGTGGATCCTTGGTTTTGGGGGGGTAGAATGAGCATGTTTAGGAGTTCTTTTGATGATATGGGGGATTTGCTATGATCGAGATTTCCTATGGATTGTGTGCCCCTCTTTCTCCTCCGTTTTTGGGTATTTTGGGGCTGTTTGGGTTGAAAAGGGGAGCCCTCGGGCTCATGGCAACTCTGGTTCCTGGGGTTGAAAGACGTCGTGCATGGACGACGCCTTTTCAAAGGGCGTCGGGCCATCACGATGCCTTTTAGACAGGAATCGCCTGACTGAGAGTTTGCCAGTTTGGGATTCTGGGACTAAAAGACGTCATGGGTGGTCGACGCGTTTTGAATAGCGTCGGGTAGCCATGACGCCTTTTAAGGCAAAAATCCCCTATTTAAAGATTTCGGAAAATCCTGGTTTTCTGTGCTGAATGGCGTCTGAGGATGTCGACGCCTTTTAAACGGCGTCCTCTGGTGTCGACGCCTTTTAAGGCCAGATTCTGAAGACTTATTTATATGAACCTGTATATGGAGCTTGAATGGCGTCGACCTCGGTCGACGCGATTCAAGACAGAATCTCACTAATGCATGCCAGTAAAATGTGTTCATACTGCTAGATAGCTGGTTAGCACATGTTTTAGTGCACCCGATAGCAATGGATTCCTTATGATCGGATGGTCCTATGTGTGTTATGCGATCGCGGGCTTTTCACGTGACCGGATCGCACTGCGTTGGGTTTTCAGTTACTGTGGACCTGGAGTGACATTGTAGCACTTTATCACCCTGTGCTGGTGGGGGCGTGAGCACAGCGCCGGTGGGGGCGTGGGCGGGGTGACGCCTAGTGAGAGAGGGTCACCTGGTGAACCCCGGGGTCAGCTAGTACCGGTGTCGGAGTGGTACATTCGGAGAGTCACTCATGCTGAGGGAAGGGGTAGTCACCTGAGCCAGTTGGGCCGGAGTAGCGAGCGTGCTATCCGAGGGGCTGCTCCTTGGTCTCAGCGGGTCGAGGTTTTTCCCACCGTTGTTTGTACGGTCGGCGAGTTCTATCGAGACGGCAGTTGTGGGTTTTCTAACGGTTGGCTTAGAATGTGCATGATTATTATATTTCGACCGCATGTGTTCTCACGTAGAGAATTAGATATCGTACCTGCCACTACACTTGTTACTTTACGGTTAGCTGTACTTTACACTTGTGGGTGTGTGCGTGGGCAGTGGGGATCGAAGGATCCCTACTGAGTCTTGTCTTGAGACTCACCCCTGCGGTTTTCAGGTGAGGACTCCCAGCAGACTTAGAGCGGCGTGTGCGGCCGGGTGGTGTGCCTTCAGCGGTTGTTCCGGGGTATGCCCCGATGTAGTTGTTATTTATCTTTGGCATGTATGTTTAATTATTTCCTTCTGTTGGAGAATGTAATTATTTGCTGTATCGAGTCGCATTGTAATAATTTTAATTCCTGCACTTTTATTTTAAGTCAATGCGATGTGAATGTTTAGCTTAGTTTATTATTTATTTCCCAGACTTACTAGATCCTGGTTTGGTCCCAAATTAATGATTCGGTACCTATTTAGTAATCGGATCCCCGATTATAGGGTGGCGGGTCGTTACAGTAGCTATCATTTGGTCCCAAAGACATTCTTCAGAGTCCTCTAGCCAATATGAATATGAGAAGTATTGGCGTCTAGTATGCCAAGTCTCGGATTAATTGACGGCATTTTAGTTAATAGAGTAAATAAAATGGTTTAAGCAAATAGTTTTTATAATTCAATTATGGTCATTTATCTTGAATTATTTCCTACTATTTTTCAATGGATTGTATAACCCTTAGGTATATAGAATGGCAGACTCCGATGGTCTCCTAGCAGAGATCAGAATCTCAATGACTTGTAGTACAACTTTGTGGATAGCACAATAAACTGTAATATAATCAAAGAACACCCATCTCATGAGACTTGCAACTCCTTGCAATATCTAATCATAGCTTTGGTCCCCAGAGATTTAATGACCTTGTAGATAGCATAACAAACTATTAATTCTGGTCTAAGCATTACCACCGTTACTAGACGGGTATAGATTTGCATGCAACCCTTGTGGATAGCACAACAAGGCTATATAGTTCCTCTACCCTGATCAATAGGTATCTTACGCCATAGCCAGAGTATCCCCTTACAGTTAGACAGGCCTTGTGGTAGCACAACAAACCTGTCTAAAGTAATTTGAGTCCTATGATGGAGGACCACGCAGTTAGTGCTCCACTACTCACGTTACGGCTTAGACTTTAGCGAGGACTTTAAATAACTTTTATCTTGGTCTCTTCCTCGACGATAGTTTATAAATATATCGCATATATATATATATATATATATATATATATATATATATATATATTTAATTATACTTAGATAATAACAATTGATTCATAATCAAAAGCAAAACATGCATCAATCATAAATGTTCATTATGTGGTCATGGACAACACGGTGATTAACTGGAGCCATACAATTAATCACCAAAATTATATAACAATTATATAATCATAACATACAAATACATAGGCACTGGTGATCTTATCTCTTGTAGCCTTCCTGGTTGCACTTGTGGATCATCATCGCCTCTCTTCGGCCGACACGAATAATTACATATAATATGGAGATTTGAAACATATTTCAAACACATATTAATTGTAAGAGAAAGCCTTATGAACGAGTACATTAATGGAGGGAGATAGAATTACATTGGAATGTGATAGAGAGGGAGCCACATAGGTCTTATTAATTAACAAATTAATTAAATCACATCAAATTCTAAAATGATTCACATAATCACACACTATCACATGATATGAAATTAACTAAGTGCATGTCTATGACCGCCACAAATTTTAACCATCTACACATGATCAAGCACATCACATAAAGGCTAAAATTTTGAAAATAATAATTTTGATTTTCTTAAAACCTAGGTACTAATCAAAGTTAGATAATTTTGAATTTTGAAAACCTTATTTTCAAACAAGCATTTAAATCTAATTTAAAGCATTAAACACATCAGCATGTGCATACAAGACTAAAATTAAAATTCTAAAAATATTCCATGCATTATTTAGAATACTTCTAAATTAATTAATCTAACACTTAGATTAATCTCAAAACACATTAACAACAATTATTAATGTGAACTAATCCAAAATTATAACTCCCTCAATAACTCTTATAAAGTAATTTATAATTCTAATTTAATTTATTAACAACTCTTTGTTAAGATCCCCTTTATTAAATAATATTTCTTAATAACAATTCTTAAGAAATATTAATTAAAACATTTCTAAATAAGATTATTCTAACAATTAGACTTAATTCAATATCTTAATAACTTTTATTAAAAGGTCTCTTTTTAAGTAAATTAGATCTTAAAAAAAAACTTTAATTAAGAGATCCCTGAGAAAATTAATTAATTATGTTAATAACTATTATTAAGACATAATTAATCTTTAATAACTTTTATTAAGGTTTATTCTCAAGAAATAATTAAACCTATTATAACATTTATAAATAGTTAATTTAATCACTTAATAACCTTTTATTAAGTGTCCCTTAATTAAAATTAATTTCATAATAACAATTATTAAGAAACTAAATAAATATAATCCCCTAATTAAAATAAATTAACAACATTTGTTAATCAATTTTAAGGTCACTGCTTAAAAAGTAAATTAGCAACACTTGTTAACTTAATTTAAGATCACATCCTAAATAACCCCTCCAATCACTTAATTAAAAGCAATTTAATAACATTTGTTAATCAAAATTAAGATCAAATCTTAAAAGACCCATTTAATTGAAAATAAAAAATTTAAATTTAAAATATATTTTAAACAAAAATTAATTATGTTTTCAAGTTAAATCGGTGGGGGGGTTTAAATTTATAAAAAGGTTTATGGGTTAATGGGCCAAGTTTAGAGGGGCTGGCCCATTGGGCCTATGCTCGAAACTGGGTTCAGAGCCGGCCAAGTGCCCACCCAGGCCCACCTAGTCAAATCAGGAGCTGGGCTGGGATTAGGCCCCCGGTTGAGCCAGCGTAGGGCCGGCCGGTTTAGCGCCCTGCGTGCCAGTGCGTGGGCCGCTCGGGACCGCCCGGTCCAGGCGCCCAGCGCCTGGCTCGCCCGGGACTAGGGTTAGGGTTTCCCCACCCCAGCCGCCGTCGGTTAGCTCGATTACCCCCCCTTTTCTGGCTCCTCTCCGACGCCAGCAGGGTGAAGACTGGCCAGAGGTTGCCGAGGGGGGGGGGATCCTCTTTCCTTCCTCGGCGCCAGTGATGCCCGACCGGCGTAGCCAACGTTTTCGATGAGCCCAAAAACCGGTGTTTTAAACTATTTTAATCAGCGCGTTCACTGAAGATCCATCGTCGCAACGACGTCCGAAAACCCGGGACGGGAATTTTTGACTTTTGGGAATTGCGCACGGTGGAGACGGGGTAGCACCCGGTGCACTGAAAGGGGCACCCAGAGGAGGAAGAGAGAGGGGAGGACGGCTAGCCTTGGGAGCTCTTGGAGTTTGGACCAGGGTTTCTCAACAATGCGTATATATATTAAGTCAGCGCGACTTTTAATAAAAGTCTCCGACTTAATATAAATCCCAGCTAAGTACTACCGACTGAGAAACTATTTGCATGTGGCCCTCTAGGCCCATTAACCAGTCCAGTTTTCAGCCGATTAAGTCCAATAACAATTTATTGACTTATTGTAATTAATTAACATTTGATATTTAATTAATTACTTAATCGAATTAACATCTTATGTAAATTCGGCCGGACTTCCAGTCAAGTTGGGTGCCGAGCAACACCGCATGATCTCGGAAGGTAATGTGGTTCAACAACCCACTCATGGAACATGTCCATCCACAGTTACCGCGTGACTATAATCCTTCGTCCACACAATGCTCTCAAGTTAACCTAGGGTATGGTCAACTGTCAAACCCTAGATGGTCAACTAACTTGAATCAGACTCCGCTGTAAAATATCCGAAAACACCTTTTCTGAGATTGTGTCTGCTCTGGCCAAAGACTCTTGCAGATCTATTCTAGAGCATTCTCTCTCAGTTACCTGAGGGCGAACGATCCTATATTGAACACACAATCACCTTCGCAAGCCTTCTGCTGGACCCGATCCTTGACTATCAGAGATCCCATGGATAGGGATTCGTAAGCCAAGGTCAAAGCCCAGAAGTCCACCGACAAGGTGTCTTTGGTGTCTCAAGTCTAAGGATGAACCACGCCACTATGACAATAAATCAAGTCGGTTGATAGTCAGGTAAATTGCCATTCGACGATTCATGTCAGATTAGTTCAGCGAACTCATTCTCCAATGAGCACCTACAGGTTCTCCATAGTGTCTCCACACAAGTGACTAACAAGAATAATCTTATAAGCTGGAATAACATGTACTAGTCTTACCGGATGTTTGATGTCCTCTTTAAACATCCTATGACTAGGAACAATTAAGAATGTGTTTATAAATCATCAGTCTCATTATTATAATCTTATCATAATCCGATGACTACTGCACACATTCAAAGACTTCATTATGCGTACTTATAAATATACCAATCTACATAATGAAATAAATGCCATTTATTTATGAACTAGATTGTAATAGGTGCCTTATGATTGGCTTAGAGGACACCTATATCCATCACCCTTGAACCGAACATTTCAGTCTCCTTGTTCTTCATCAAGTTCCTACTCAGGTCATGGAAGGGCTTCGTATTTCTACTCCTTGCCAAATGGGACCCCAACAATCTAGCTCTCAATACTCGGTCAGGCCGCACACTCCCACTCACCATATTGCCTTCTGGCATGGCAGAAATTCTGCCAGTTCACAACCGCACTGTCCTCCTTGCCCTAGTTATTCTAGGAGGCAGGCATTCCAAGTACCACTACGTCAGTCAACCGATCCTGTTACTCAAGCCTTGTTCACCAAGATCAATCAGATGGACAAGCAGTTCAAAGACTTTAGAAGGATGATTGACACCAAAGCTGCTCTTGAGATTTCTGTCCCGTCTCTATCAGTTTTCCACCTCTTACCATCTGAAATGCTGGTTTACAAGAAGAATAATGGCACATGTAATCCATTTATCCATCTGAAGGAATTCCTGTATGAATCCTTGTTCTGGTAGAATGATTAAAGATTACTTGCCTTCCTGTTTAGAAGGTTGTTGGAAGGATTCGCCCTTGAATGGTTTTTCTCCCTGGATCCTATTGACGTTGAGTATTTTGATACAATTTCCAGAAAATTCTTGCAGAGATATAAGGACAGAGTTGCTCCATCCATGTCCATTACGGATCTAGTGGCTGAAAAGATGATGCTCGATGAGGACTTTGTAGCTTTCACAGATAGATGGCGAGCCATGGCAGAGAAAGTGAAAGACCAATTGTCCGAGTCAGAAGCGATGAAGATGATGATAGCAAATGCCCCACCACGATACAAATTGGTCTTAACTCTAAATAATTTGACCAATATGGCTGACTTATATGAAAGGGTGTACTATGCCCAGAATGCCTTCAAGGATTCCACATTCTCTAGCGTGTTTGATCCTCATAAACCCAACATGCCTCCACCAAGGAAGCCTAATGTTCCTAGCTCTTCCACCACGGGTCCGACTACTGAGGGCACTCTATCTCATGAGCAGATTAGCACCATGAACAACAACAACAAAGCTCAGTTTATGAGAAACCAGCCACCACAGTACAATGGGCAGAGATTACAGAACCAGCAGGGCTTCAGGCCACCACAATAGTCTTTACAACCAGTCTACAATCAACCCCGACAATAGCAGAGTTATAATCAAGTTCCGCCACCCACTGATTACGCTCAGCAAAGAAAACCTCTAGGTCCCAGGAGAGCATCATACCCACCATTGCCAGAGTCACTCCCTGACATTTTCAATTCTCTCGTGGCAGCTAACGCTTTGCCACTGCCTGAAGAAAGGGCTATCTGGCCGTAAAACACCGACACATCCCGTTATTGTGTGTTTCCCTGTCACCTTGGGCACACTGTGGACGTTTGCTTCCAATTCAAGGATTACATTCATGATCTAAACGATCAAGGGGGTATTGACTAGGAAGATATGCGTAAGTACATCACCGCTTTGAAAGTAAAGAGACCTCAGCAGCAACAACAACAACAACAGCAACAACAACAACAACAACAACAACAACAACAATATCAAATCCAGAAGACACCTGTTTAGCAGGCGACACCTCCACCAATTATGGGAAGAGTGCAAAGTCCGCTCCCGAAGCATCCAAATCAGATAGCCCCAATCCTTACTAATAGCTAATTTGAGGCAAATAGGGGACAACAATGGAGGGTAGAAGAAACCTCATCCATATACTCCACCATACACACTCAGAATACTATTGTCCAGCCACCACGTTGCATCATTCACATTCCTAGGCCTTCGCCAGACCCACTAACACCCGTTCCACCACAACACATAAAAGCTAACCTCACCATACCTATTGTGTTTGGATTCGGGTGGGGCGCGATGAACACAGCGGAAGCATCAATAAAATCTTGCCCGAAGCCCTCTGATCCGATTCGAAACGAAAAATCGTAAACCGAAATTCGGGTGTAATCAGATTACCATGCGCGGATTTGAATCCGCTTCCGTTTTGGTTCCGTTGAGGCAATGCCGTGAGCCACACAAGCGTACGGCCTCCAGCGATATACACGCGATCCTCTACGATGGTTCGTCCTTGCTCCCTTGTTTGTATCAGTTCGCTCGCTGAAGATTCGTCGCCGCAACGATCTCCGAAAACCCGCGGATGGGAATTTTCGACTTTCGGAAATTGCGCGCGGCGGAGACGGGAACAGTCCTGGCGCCTCGAGAGGGGTGCCCAGAGGAGGAGGAGAGAGAAGGGGGGGGGGGACAGCCAGTATGGGGAAACCCTTTAACTTGGCCCAGGGTTTCTTAACAGCGCGTATATATTAAGTCGGCCCGACTTTTCACAAAAGTCCCCGACTTAATATAAATCTCACTTAAACGCCACCGACTGAGAATCTATTTGTGTGTGACCCTCTAGGCCCATTAACTAATCCGATTTTCAGCCCATTAAGTCCAATAACTAGTTATTGACTTATTGTAATTAACCCACTCAGCCCGTTTCTCAACCCACTCATAGAACCCGTCCGTCCACAGTTACTGTGTGGCTATAATCCTTCGTTCGCACAATGCTCCTGAGTTAACCTAACATATGGTCAACTGTCAAACCCTAGATGGTCAACTCACTTGAATCAAACTTCGTTGTACAATATCTGAAAATATCTTTTATGATATTGTTTCTGCTCTGGCCAGAGACTCTTGCGGATCTATTCTAAAGCATTCTCTCACCAGTTACCTGAGAGAGAATGATCCTTTATTGAACACACAATTACCTTCGAAGGTCTTCTGCTGGACCCGATCCTTGACTATTAGAGATCCCATAGATAGGGATTCGTAGGTCAAGGTCAAAGTCCAGAAGTCCACCGACAAGGTGTCTTTGGTGTCTCAAGTCCAAGGATCAATCGCGCCACTATGACGATGAATCAAGCCGGTTGATAGTCAAGTAAATTACTATTTGGCGATTCATGTCGGATCAGTTCAGTGAACTCATTCCCCAATAAGCACCTACAAGTTTGCCATTGTGTCTCCACACAAGTAACTAACGAGATCAGTCGCCCTCATCATAGGAGCTGGAATAACCTGTACTAGTCTTACCCGATGTTTGATGTCCCTCTCAAACATCCTACGGCTAGGAACAATTAAGAATATGTGTTTATATGTCATCAGTCTCATTATTATGATCTCATCATAATCCAATGACTATTGCACATATTCGTGGACTTCATTATGCGCAATTACAAATATGCCAATCTACAAAATGAATTTAATGCGATTTATTAGTGAATCATATTAAAATAGGTGCCTTATGATTGGCTTAGAAGACATCTATATCCATCAATCTCCCATTTGGACTCAGGCCAATTACCTTCGCATTTGATCTACATCAAATCTAGGTGATGCTCACATAATGTCTGTGACTAAGACTTGGTCAAGGATCTGCTAAATTGTTTATAGATGGAATATTTTTCTTTACATTATTTCCTCTTATTCCTATGTCTCTAAACTTATAAAAGAGCCTCAAAATGTTCTGCAACTTCTGATGAGACCATAGCTCGACCACAAAATTGATCTCTCCCACTGTTGTCCTAAGAAAATGGGACGGTATCAGAGACCAATTAGAACTACATTTAGTTCAGGGATGAACTCTTTCATCCATACTATTCCAATAACAATATCACTTGCTTATGTCGTCATCTTAATATCGAGTTTTGGATTGGAACCCTTCCAATCCATTCCTTTCTTATTTGAAGGTTAAGCCCATGATTTAACTTGAAATTCAAGTAAGTGTGACCTCATAGTTTCAAGTCATCATCTCTATATACAGGAGTGCAGCCTTAGCACTTCTAAAATACTTAGTGATGTGTTTCACTCCTTCTATCAAGGTTTTTCTTTATCCTTTAAAGAACTTTTTCCTTAAAGAAATAAATTTCATATCTCAACAATTGAGACTTATTATGGAATTTATGCCAAACATTTTGACATACAGGTCAATGTAATATCCCCACTAATCTATCTTAATAGATTCGTATTTCCAACACGTAGGATGTTATAACCAAACCTATGATAGAGAAAAACATGGTTAATAATGCTTTTACTGTAGTAACATCCTGATGTTTTCCTCAATGACTTTGATATTATTATCACAAAGCATTACTAAAGCGACTGTACTCCTACTGTACTCCTTGAACACACACAGTCCCTGATCATTCTTAATGAACACATAATATTTGACCATTAAGTCAAAAACTCTTAATACAACTTTGGGAAGCTTTACGTTGATTCAAATAGATTTTTGAAATCATAACTAACTTCTTGGATATTCTAAAAGCTTTAAAAGTGTATTATATACATCTTTTTCTCAATCACATTGAGCGAACGCTTTTCATATCCAACTGCCATCATCTCATCATTATGATAGGCAGTATTGGCAAGTAGAATTCTGGTAAACATATGAATGGTAACTACTGAGAAAAACTTGTCTGAGTCAACATTTTGACGTTGACTATTTCCTTCAGTTTACCATATAAGTTTTAAGTAGTCCATTTATGTTAATCTTCATTTTGAAGATTTACTTGCTTTAGGTACAATACCTTCTAGCAATACTATCAAGTTCTGAAATCAATAGTAGTTATAGACTATGGCTTAGAATTCTTAACTTATTGTCAATCTCAAGGTTGCAATGAGAGAGAACATCATCATAGACTTAGGATCATAATCCACATCTTTGAGCTCATCTCATTATGCTAAATTTGATATGTCAAACATATCCTTCAAGTCACTCAGAGAATCTCAAAAATCTATGAAGCTCTCTAATGTGTGTTATGAGTGGTTCCAAACAACTAAAGATTATCTAATAATCTTATGTTAATTTGTGGGTCTAGAATATTTTCTAGTTTTATCAGCTCCCACTGTCTTCTTTGAGGACATGTTCCTCTTTATAGAAGACAGCTTTCAGGACGATAATTATTCTATTATCGCCTGGCTAATAAAATTAATGTCCAAAATCTTTGGACACCTCTCAAATTTATACTAGGGTATAACTTGACTTTAAAATTAAGTTTGTTTATAATTCACATCTCATATGAATTGTTTGGTTTCCATATCTTATATGGACACACATTGACTTATTTGAAACCATCTGTAAAGTATGGACATCTAATGTTCATACTCATGTTTAAAAAGATATAAGAATTAGATAAATCTTATTATGTATTGCACCATATCTTAATAAGGTGCAATTCCTCATTCTATCATATTACTATGATGTACAATGATGATCAATCGAACGATGATACAATTATCATTTTAATGATTTGTGTGAATTATATACTTAAGTATTAATTTATTTGATCAAATCAAAGAATTCTAATATTTCATTTTGATCTTATACCTTAATCTCTTAGATGCATTCGACTTGTACTTCAGAAAGTACATACAATCGAATCATTCCAAGAGTAAACTAATAAGGTAAGTCAATAGAAGTGATTATCTTTTACCTTAAGAGGATATTGAGCTGTTTATATCAGTATGTATTAGCACCAATAATTTTTTTTTGTACAACCTTGTGTCCAATACCATAAATAATCAGGAATCACACAGTTCATTTATATAGGAGACTTGTGAACATTCATCACATGAAATGTCACATCAAGAATTTATAGTATATTGACCGACTTTAAAATCTTATGAAACAACTATTGTTCCTTCTTAGTCAATGTTATTTACTTTTATAATTATTGATATCTTATGGAACTAAATAACAATTATTCAGTTTCATATTAGACTCCTACAGATATGTAAAGATTTATTGTCTGATAGTAACCTATGCATATCTTGAACAATTGTTGAGTCTAACTCAATACTTATATTTTCTTGATTTCCTTTTACTTGTCTAAGTCTGCATACCATCGCAAATCTGATAATCATTTCCAATATCTCATATTGGATACGCTAATTTTATAATAGGCATGCAAAAGTTGATAATAAGAATATATGAGACTTCTTTTAAGTTTTATATTCATTTTACCTTTATCAATATCCTTATATTGGTCGCAATGGTAGAAGTGCTACTTCTCTATCTCAACTAACTTTCCTTTATCCTTTTAGGTGTAGGTTCGACTATTTGAGATCTTACATCTAGCCTTATCAAAGGCACACTACGAATACCTCTTCTTCTTGGTCTATCCAAGTAAGAGATTTCATGATAACCATTGCCTTTCAAAAAGGCATACCATGAGTACTTCTTTACCTTGGTCTATCCAAATAAGAGAGTTTATGATATATGACTAGAATAGTGACTTTCACTTGGCCCTGAAGACATTCTTCAGAGTTTTCTAGTCAATCTGAATATGAGAAGTATTGGCATCTAATATGCCAAATCTTGAATTAATAGATGACATTTCAGTATACGAAGGAAAAAACGTGATTTAAGCAGATAGTTCTTATAATTCAATTATAGTCTTTTATCTTGAATTATTTTTCACTATTCTTTGACAGACTGTATAACCTTCAGGTATACAAAACAAGAGACTTCGACGGTCTCCTAGTGAGGATCAGAATCTTCAAGAATCATAATATGACCTCGAGTAAACACAAAGTATCATACAATTATCTTATAGCAACCATCTCATGGTAATTGCAACTCCTTGCAATATCCGATCATATTTCAGCTCCCAGGTCTTTAATGGTCCTAGGTAAACAGAGTAGACCAATATCTCTGGTCTAAACTTTACCATCGATATGTGACAGAGTAGAGTAAGAATGTAGCTCCTGAATAAACGCGAGGATAGCTACACCGTTCCTCTATTCCGGTCTCAAGACATCATAATGCCATAGTTAATAGTTCTTTCATCAGATGGTGATAGATTTTGGGTAAACACATAGAAACTGTCATCACTGAATTAAGTTCTAAAAACTATATTGATGGAGAGCCACACGGTGCATTCTCAATAACTCGCGCTCCGACTTAAACTTTATATTGAAGGTTTTGCTTATTTTATGTTGGTCTCATCCTAGGTGATAGTTTATAAATATATCGTATATATTTAACTATACCTAGATATTAGCAATTGATTCATAATCAAAAACTAAAAAGCATGCATCAACCATACATGTTCATTAGTGGTCATGGACAGCACGGTAATTAATTGGAGCCATACAATTAATCAACATAACTATATAACAATTATATAATTAAAACATGCAAACATATAGGCATTGGTGATCTCATCTCCTTTCGCCTTCCTAGTTACACTTGTGGATCATCCTCGCCTCTCCTCAGCCGACATGATCAATTACAATATAAAATAAATTTTGAAAGAATTTTCAAGTACAAATTAATTATAAGAGAAACCTTTATGGCTGAGTACAATAATGGAGGAAGATAGAATTACAATAGAATGAGAGAGAGAGGTAGGCACGTAAGCCTCATTAATTAACAATTAATTAACTCACTCAAATTCTAAAAAGATCCACACAAACCATATACCATCATATGATATGAAATAAACAAAATGCATGTCCATAACCACTTCAAATTTTAACCATCCACACATGATAAAATATATCACATGAAAGCTAAATATTTGAAAAATAATAATGTTGATTTTCTTAAAATTTGGGTACCAATCAAAATTGGATAATTTGAATTTTTCGAAAATCTTACTTTCTAACATGCATTTAAATCTAATTTAAAGCATCAAACACATCAACATATGCAAACAAAGCTAAAATTAAAATTCTAAAATATTCGATGCATAATTTAGAAGAATTCTAAATTATTTAATCTAACATTTATATTAATCTTAAATCACCTTAATAACAATTATTAATGTGAAACAATCTAACATTTAGATAAAATTAAAAATTAATTAACAACTCTTATAAAAAATAATTTATAATTCCTTAACAATTAATTTAAGATCTCAAGTAACCCCACTAATCACTTATGTATTAAATTAAAATTAAGAACATTTGTTAATAAGATTTAAGATTACATCTTAAAGAAAATATATAAATTAACAACACTTGTTAATTATTATTAAGATCATATCTTAAATTAACCCCTTTAATAACTTAATTAAAAGCAATTTACAATTAAGATCATATCTTAATTATAGCCCCTTTATTTTAACTCAAAATAATAAATTCAATGCTTAAAACACATTTTAAACAAAAATTATTTTATTATTATTTTTTTAGATAAAGGGGGTGGGGTTTGTTTTAATAAAGAGTTCACAAGGGTTTAAAAGATAATGGGCTAGGGGGTAAATGGGCTAGGCCAATTGGGCCCTGGGCCCGGGCCATAAGGCTGGCCTGGGCATCCTGGTCTGAGCCAGGCAGGCCCCAATGGGGCGCCTGGGCTCGAGCCAATACTAGACCCAGCCAGGCGCCGGTTAGGCCGGCCCGGTTCAGGCTCCTGTATGCCTGGCGCACGGGACCACCCGACCTAGGGCCCTAGGCACCTGGTTCGCCCGGCCTACAAGGCTAGGGTTTGCCTCCCCCTTGTATGCAGGTTTGGGGCGGTGTCGCCCCTGGTGCAGCGGCGGGGGGCGGCCAGAGGCAGCAGGGGGTTGACCCGCTTTCCATCCCCGGCCCTGGCAATGGCCGGCTGGTGATCTCCTTGCCGCCGATAGCCCCGAAATCCGACGGTTAAGAGGGGTTTTGCAAACCTTGCCCTCCCCTTCTTCTTCCAACACTTGGAAAAATTGCCAAAGATGGAGGCTCCACTGCTTGTCACCGCTGCCCAGTAGGTGGCCGGTGAGATTGCCGCCCACCACCGGTCACATCAGAGATGACAAGGACGGCCGGCGGTGTCCAAAAAACCCACAACATTAACCTTTGAAGCCGTTCTTCATCCACATGTAGAACAAAACAAAAAACCCTAAAATTAAATCATTTTTATTCATAGAACATTAATCTAAAATTAATATGGTCGTGCGATGAACATCTTCTATGAGAGAAAAATGATTTGAGCATGGAATCTACTTTAGAATATTAATTTCGTCATCCCGAAGCTGATCAGAGCGGAACATGGCTCTGATACCACTGCTTGGATCTGGGCAGGGCGCGACGAACGCAGCGGAAGCATCAATAAAAGCCTGCCCGAAACCCTCTGATCTGATTCAGAACGAATAACTGTAAACCGAAATTCGGGTGTAATCAGATTACCGTGCATGGATTCGAATCCGCTTCCATCTTGGTTCCGTCGAGGCGATGCCGCGAGCCGCATAAGCGTCTGGCCTCCAGCGGTATCCATGCGATCCTCCGTGGTAGTTCGTCCTCGCTCCCTCGTCTGTATCAGCTTGCTCGCTGAAGATTCGTCACTGCAACAATGTCTGAAAACCCGCGGACGGGAATTCCCGACTTTCGGAATTGTCTGCGGCAGACACGGGAATAGTCCCGGTGCCTCGAGAGGGGCGCCCAGAGGAGGAGGAGAGAGAAGGGGGGGGACGGCCAGCAAAGGGAAACCCTTTAGCTTGGCCCAGGGTTTGTCAACAGCGCGTATATATTAAGTCGGGGCGACTTTTCACAAAAGTCCCCGACTTAATATAAATCTCACTTAAACACCACCGACTGAGAATCTATTTGCGTGTCACCTTCTAGGCCCATTAACCAGTCCGATTTTCAGCCCGTTAAGTCTACTTATTGACTTATTGTAATTAATTAATATCTAGATATTAACTAATTACTTAACCCAATTAACATCTCATGTAAATTCGGTCGGACTTACGATCAAGTTGGGTGCCAAGCAACACCGCATGATCACGGAAGGTAATGGGGTTCAGCAACCCACTCATGGAACCTGTCCGTCCACAATTACCGCGTGGCTATAATCCTTCGTTCGCACAATGCTCTCGAGTTAACCTAGGGTATGGCTATAATCCTTCGTAGGTCAAGGTCAAAGTCCAGAAGTCCACCGACAAGGTGTCTTTGGTGTCTCAAGTCCAAGGATCAACCACGTTACTGTGATGATGAATCAAGCCAGTTGACAGTCAGATAAATTACCATTCGGCGATTCATGTCGGATCAATTCAGTGAACTCATTCCCCAATGAGCACCTACAGGTTTGCCATTGTGTCTCCACACAATAACTAACGAGATCAGTCACCCTCATTATATGAGCTGGAATTACTTGTACTAGTCTTACCAGATGTTTGATGTCCTTCTCAAACATCCTACGACTAGGAACAATTAAGAATATGTGCTTATAAGTCATCTGTCTCATTATTATGATCTCATCATAATCCGATGACTATTGTACATATTCATGGACTTCATTATGTGCAATTACAAATATGCCAATCTATATAATGAATTTAATACCATTTATTAGTGAACTAGATTGAAATAGGTGCTTTATGATTGGCTTAGAGGACACCTTTATCCATCATACTGTCACCACTCCACCACCTGCCATCTTTAAACCAATATCCACTACACCAAGGCCTTTACCATTACCAAATAAACCACCACCCATCTACGAACAAATCATGCCATCCAAACTATGCATCCCTTTCCCCATGCCATCACCTAGCCATAATACCCTACAACCCACTAAACCCCTCATCCGCATTGCGCAATCCCCGGCCATCACCCCAAATCCACCACTCATGCCATCTAAACTGCTCATTAACCCGACAGTTATCAAAGCATTACGCCCTCCATTGTTGAGCCACAACCTCTAATGCTCCAAAGCAGTAGAATCTTCAACAAAGTGTTCCCCCAGTCTTTTGTTCAAGATGGTCCATCAAAGCTAGCTGAAGAAATACAGACTGAAGAGAGTGCACCAAGCACTCAGTATGATCTGCTGAAGCACTTACACAAGACTCTGACATGCATCTCCATGTTAGAATTAGTTAAGAGGTCTAAGACCCACCAGGAGGCCTTGATGGAATATATGCAGAAGGTTATGGTAAATGAAGATGTACCGGTTGAAAAGATCACTGCACTGTTGGTATCATAGGGTGAACAGCTGTCCATATCCTTCCATTCTTTAGAACTGGCACCCCTGGCAGCGCGGTATGGCTCTGAGCATTATGGTAAACATCTGTAAGAAAGATGTAGATGCGTGTCTGGTGGATACCGGAGCATCAATAAATGTGTTGTCGCCGAGAACTCTGGAACTTTTTGGCGTGCAGAAGGAGAAGTGGCTGCCATCACCCATATCTATCACAGCCTATGATAACTCCACTCGATCCCCACTGGTCATGGTCTACCTTAGAGTAGAATTAGGCCCTATCTGTCACCTTGAGATCGAATTTCACATTTTGGAGACAGTCCCTTCACTCAAAGGCATTCTTGGCCGTCCCTACATCAAACTTCTTGAGGCAATTCCATCCACCAATCATCAATGCCTCAAATTCCCCTAGAAGGGGCGCATTGTCAAGGTCACCGGTATGCCTATCCTCACTGCCACCCATTCTTTGAACATCAATCCAATTCCCAATCTCTCACCTATTCAGAAACCAATTCTATCTCTGCTACAGACTTACCTTCCTTCAGCATATCTGCTGAAGTCTACCCTACCCTCATCATATCCGTTCAGTGCAATGAAGTGGGGGAAGTACATGAGTACCCCAAGATGGAACATAATGATGAAGATTGGATACCAACTAGGAAAGGGTCTAGGCACTCAACTACAAGGAAGAACTAAACCAGTCAGACATGATAGAATGGTACCTGGAAACGGTCTGGGATACAAACCATAAAAAGTGAGACATAACATAGTATAGTAGGAGGAAAGTGAAGACGGTCACAAGATATGGAAGACCATGGTGACCCCTTGCAAGGAAAATCGGGACCTGTTAACCTGGATGTTGTCCACTCATTTTGTCACGGGCCCCATAATCCAACAATGTAATGACAACACGGTGGTGATCACCTCCCACTTTGATATGCGTGATGTACATAGGAGAGAGTTGGCTAGACACTGTACACCATTCTTTACATATAAATCTTTAGAGGCTCTGCGACCTATGAAAAGGATAAAGTTCCATGACCCATAGTGTGAATGGTAGAGGTGGTTTGACATGTGGGGCCTATACATAGCTCTGAACAGATTATTCTTGGATCTTTCTGAATCAAAGTGGCCGCATCTGATAGAAGACCTAATTGAAGGGCCTGGGGTCATATTTGATAAAAGAATCTTGCTGAGTGATGAAGCTGATGACTCCTATTGATCGCTCAAAATTATGTGTCGTTAAGCATATTCGAACATCAATCTTAAAATTCTAATTTCCACATATAATTATTTGAAAAATAGCAAGTTGTGAGATTGGGTAGAATCCACATAGAAATAGATTTTTTAAGTTGAAAACCTTGAGTTTTTAGAGGAAAAACATGGAAGAAATAAAAGGGAGCATGATGATTTGATAGATAAGAATTGAAATTAATCGGACTTACTATGAACTCACAAAAGGAGCACCCCTAAATGAGCATAATTAGACCATCTACTAAACTAAGACTACCTCTAAAACACTAATTAAAAGTAGAATATAAAGTTTGAATAGTGTCAACATAAGAAAAAATAAAAGTTGTAGAACAAAAAGAGAGAGAAAAGATAACTTTTTTTAAAGGATCTACTGTCATTTATTAACAGAACTACATGAAATTTTACAAAGACATTTAAAATAAAAAAATAATATTACTTTTATAAGGAAACGTTTATAGAAAATATTCAAAATACAGTGTAACATGAAAAACTCAAAAACTAAAGAGAGAGGCGATGGAGAGAGAAAACTGGTGTTTGCAACCGTCGTACTCCTTTGCGTGGATCCTTGATAGCCCTAGAATCCTTCCAGTGGTTAGTTGCAGTGCCTCAAGTCCACCTCTTGCCCCTGGCAGTCGTTGGTTTGAGAGAGATGTAGAGAGAGAGAAAGCAAGAGAGAGAGAGAGAGAGAGAGAGAGAGAGAACAAAAGCTAGAGAGAGAGGGGGCTGCTATAGTACACGGGTACCATAGCTGCTATAGTACCCACGGGTACTGTAGCAGAAAGAGAGAGAGAAGGTAGAAAGGAGAAGAAAAAAAAAACAACCGGAGAGAGAAAGGAAGGAAAGAAGGAGATTCTTTTAAAAGGAGAGGATATTTTCAAAAAGAAGAAAGGAGGGGAAGAAAAAGGCAGCGGCTAATCTAAGGCTCCTTGAGAAAAAATTAGGACAACCTTCAGAGAGTAGTCAAAGACCATTTTACCCCTGCTCTATTAATTCTTCCATAAGATAGTTATTTTTGCTGAGATTTGAACTTTGGACCACCCATAAATCTCTAAAGACCTAACTACTGCACCACATCGTCTTCATAAAGATGTTTACATAAAAATAAATATAAATTAGGATATTATCATGAATAAAATTATATTTATGCTGAAATAAATTTATTTATTATCTCGATTTTGCTGAGAAAACAACAAATACACTACACTCTGTTATTCACATGAAATGATGATGTTTTTAACTCGAAATTTGACAAAATTGGTATCGTTAGAATCAGTGCAAAATTATCTATCATTTCATGCAGTTTTAAATATAAAATTATGATTATAGTGTATGCACTTGTTCTTTTAACGATCAAAACAATCAACTTATCACACTCTCCAAGTTATTCATTGCTAGTCCCTTACCAATGTGAATAGAGGACAAATTGGGACAACAATGAACTATCATGCTTCATTTGTAGTTATCTATCACAATCAATTAAATGGTAGCTGATCGGTTAACCTAAAGTTCATATTTCACACTACATTTTGGTTCGCGACAGGTGATCGTGCATGTAAGTTGGCATGCTTAGAACTCGTTTTTGCCCTTTCCGTTATATCCTCGCCTTTACTAACCCTCTAGATAAAACTACCTGGGGAAGAGAAGAGAAAAGGGATTTCCCAATTAGTTTGAGAGGATCGTTTTTCAGCTCCTACTCCGACTCAGTACTTTTTACGATTTGGTCGTATTTCTTTTAGTATGAGAGACTTTTTATTTAGCGCGGGTTTTTCATTTACTTGCGCTTTTGCCTTTGAGAGTGCGTACTTTTTACTACTCTCTTTAATTTGCCTGAGGGGAGGTGCGTACTTTTTTCCACCTGCCTTCCTTTAGCTCTTTTTAACACCCTATTTGACATTTAATGTTTACAACCATCTCTTTTTAAATGACCGCCTCTTTAGAGTGCTGAGTGGGTCGGTCCCTATTACTAATCCTAACGTTCTTTTCATTAAACTCAAAAGAAAAAAAATTGGAATAGGTAGTCCTATCCTTAAGGTTAATTCCAACAATTTTATACTTTCAAGGTCTTTCACTCATTCTAAGTTGACGTGTGTGTGTGAAAATCATTCATGTCATGGCTTCTTGTGGAATGGGATATTCGGAACTTTAACATCTCTATCCAATTTGGCTAACATAAAATTGATTTGATTATGATTCACTTAATGAAACATGATTCCAGGCAACTTACATGGGATGTGAAAAAGAAGTTCTTGAAAATTTTTAAACATTTTCTTAGTAAAAAAATATATATCAGTTTTCTTCAAAAGATATTTCAAAAAATGCATATTGATTGCCTCCCCCCAACTTGAATGGCATTGTCTTCAATGGCATATAGGAAATGAACAAAATGCTAGCCATAAGAAAACGGGGAAGGAGATAAACAACCTGTGGCCATGAAGATGTGACATTACCAAAGTCGGCTGCTGCATAAAAACCTAAAGAAGAGGAAAAACAAAAGATGATAAAAAATGCTGGGTTGCCTCCCAATAAGCACTAAGTTTAACGTCTTCAGCCAGACAGAAGTACAATTATTGTGGGTCACTTAGTGTCACAAATGATAGATATAGGTGACCTCCAAGTCAATCACAAGACACCTATCTCAATCTGGTTCAATAATAAATGGCATATATAATTCATTATGTAGATTGGCGTATTTATTATTGTGTATAATGAAGTCCATGAATGTGTGCAACGGTCATCAAATTATGATGAGATCATAATAATGAGACTGATGACCTATAAACACATATTCTGAATTGTTCCTAGTCGTAGGATGTTTGAAGAGGACATCAAACATCCAGTAAGACTAGTATAGGTTATTCCAGCTTATATGATGAGAGTGACTAATCTCGTTAGTCACATGTGTGGAGACACAATGGTGAATCTGTAGGTGCTCATTGGGGAATGAGTTCACTGAACTGATCCGATACGAATCGTTGAATGGTAATTTACCTGACTGTTAATTGGCATGATTCATCGTGACAATGGCGTGGTTAATCTTTAGACTTGAGACACCAAAGACACCTTGTCGGTAGACTTCTGGGCTTTGACCTTGGTTTACGAATTCCTATCCACGGGATTTTTGATAATCAAGAATCGGGTCCAACGAAAGACCATCGAAGGTGATTGTGTGTTCAATAGAGGATCGTTCACTCTTAGGTAACTAGAGAGAGAATGCTCTAGAATAGATCCGCACAAGTCTTTGGCCAGAGTAGACACAATATCAAAAAAGGTGTTTTCGGATATTGTACAGCGGAGTCTGATTCAAGTGAGTTGACCATCTAGGGTTTGACAGTTGACCGTACCCTAGGTTAACTCGAGAGCATTTTGCGAACGAAGGATTATAGCCATGCGCTAATTGTAGACGGACAGGTTCCATGAGTGGGTTACTGAACTCCATTACCTTCCGAGATCATGCCGTGTTGCTTGGCACCCAACTTGATTGGAATTCCGACCGGATTTTACATGAGATGTTAATTCGATTAAGTAATTAATTAATATCTAGATATTAATTAATCACAATAAGTCAATAACTAGTTATTGGACTTAACGGGCTGAAAACTGGACTGGTTAATGGGCCTAGAGGGTTACACGCAAACAAATTCTCAATCGGTGGTACTTAAGTGGGATTTATATTAAGTCGGGGACTTTTTTGAAAAGTTGTACCGACTTAATATATATGTGCGCTGTTGAGAAACCCTGGACCAAGCTCTAGGAGATCTCAAGGCTGGCCGTCCCCCTCTCTCTCTCCTCCTCCTTTGGGCGCCCCGTTCGAGGCGCCGGGAGACTTCCCTTCTCCGTCGCGCGCATTTCTCAAGAATTCCCGTCTGGATGATCCGAACATCATTGCGGTGAGAAATCTTCAGCGAACGAGTTGATCTGGACGAGGGAGCAAGGAAAAACCACCGCGGAGGATCGCGTGGATACCGCCGGAGGGTAGACGCTTGTGCAGCTCGCGGCATCGCCTCGACGGAATAGAAACGGTCGTGGATTCGAATCCGCACACGATGATGAGATTACGACCCATTTTTGTTTTTCGTTTTTCATTCCGATTCGGATCAGCGGGAATAAGGCGGGTATTTTCTTGTTGCTTCTGCTGCGTTCGTCGCAGCCCGCCCGGATCCCAACAGTGGTATCAAAGCCAGGTTGTGCTCTGATACGCTTCGGAACGATAAAATTATTATTCTGAAATTAATTTCCATGCATTGATTTATTTTTCTCTCGCAAATTTTGTTCATGAGATGAACATGCCATGATTTGGAATTTATTCTATGGAGAGAAACCAAATTTATGTGGGGTTTTCGTTGTGTTCTTCATGAGGATGAAGAACCGGGTTTAGGAGGGCTTCAATGGTGAATGAGGAGCCGGAGATTACTCTAGGCACCGCCGGTGAGACTGGCAATGGGCTGCCGATGTTATAGCCCCTTCTCTCTCTATTTTTCCAAATGTTGGAAGAGATAGGAAGAAGATGGCCACAGTTTTAAACCGTGAACCGCACTCATTTGGGGAACCCCCGGCGGCAAGAGGATCGCTGGGGGCCACTGCCGGCGATGGAGATGGAGGGTGCGACCCTTCCCAGCAACATCCGACCGGCCCTCCTCGTACTGGCGCCGAAGAAGGACCTAAAAGGGCGTCAGCGACTGGTTTCTGCAACCAGGTTAAAGGAGGAGCAAATAAGGGGATGCCGGAGATACCACCTGCGCTGTCCTACTGGGCAACCTTACCGGCCCCGTTAGGAGCGGTAGGGGAAGGCCGGCGGCGCCACTCCAGTCCCCACTCCACCCTACTGGCGTTGGGCAGGGAGGAGATAGCCTCAGGCGGCGGCGGCTAGGGTTCTGCCCTAGACGCAAAACCTGTGCGGGTTCTGGCTCGGGCCGGCCCGCCCGAGCGGTCCAAGTTGGACCCGAGCCAGCCCGCATGGCCCCAACCCACCCCCCTTTAAACCCCAAGCCCATTTAACCCCAACCCGAATACCCCTCTTAATCCCCAAGTATTGACAAATAGGATAAGTTAATTGAGATTTTATTTTAAAATGTTTTAAAACTAAGATTTCAATTAATAAAATATTAAAGTGTTGTCTTAAAATTGTTTTAAGACTAACATTTAATATCTCTATATTTAATTAACAAAATATCCAATTGAGATTAAGTTTTAAAATTGTTTTAAAACTAAAGTTTAATTATCAAGATATTAATTGAGGTATTGTCTTAAAATAGTTTTAAGACTAATATCCGGTTAACAAATTTTATATACTAATTAAGCCATCGTTTTAAAATTGTTTTAAAACTTGTGCTTAATTAAATCCCGTTTTTTCATTGAGGTTGAATTTAAAGATATCGATCTTTATTAGTATTAACAATTGTTGTTATATCATTATTTATTGATCTAATTGCAAGGATAATAATTGATGAATTTTTATTGTTATTTAATATTAGTCTAAATGTTAGATTAATGTTAAATGAAATGAAAAAATTATTATTTCTTTATTAGGGATCGCTAAAGAAGTACTTGAACCTCAAGGACCATTAACAATAGTTGTAATGGTATTTCTTAAGTAATTATTAATATCTTGGTGATTTTCTTTAACAATAGGTTGTTAAGAGAATTTTTTTTATATTTGGGGATAACTTAACAAGAGTTGTTAAGATAATTTCAATTAATCTAAATATTAAGTTAATTGATGTAGAAATATTCTTAAATTATATTTCTTAATAATTATTGTTGAGAAATATATTTTTTATATATAAAGGGGTACTTAACAAAGATTTGTAAAGTAATTAATAATTAGAATTTAAATTCTTTTATAAGTGTTATTAAGTAATTTTAAATTCTATCTAAATGTTAGATAATATAACATTAATAATTGTTGTTAATGTGATTTAATAATAATATAAGTGTTAGATTAATTAATTTAAAAATGCTCTAAATTATGCATGGAATATTTTAGAATTTTAATTTTAGTTTTGAGTACACATGTTGATGTGTCTTAATGCTTTAAATTAGATTTAAATGCATGATAGAAAATAGGATTTTCAAAAATTCAAATTATCCAATTTTGATCAGCACCCTGATTTTGAGAAAACTAAAATTATTACTTTTCAAAATTTTAGCCTTCATATGATGTGTTTTATCATGTGTGGATGGTTAAAATTTGTGGTAGTCATGGACATGCACTTAGTTAAATTTCATATCATGTGATGATGTGTGATTATGTTGATTGTTACGGAATGTGATGTATATTAATTAAATATTAATTAATGAGGCCTGCGTGCCTCTCTCTCTCTATCATTCCAATGTAATTCTATCTCCCTCTATTATTGTACTTGGCCATAAGACTTTCTTTCTATTACAATTTATTTGTATTTGAAATTGTTCAAAAATTAATATTTTTTTAATTGATCGCGATGGCCGAGGAGAGACGAGGATGATCCATAAGTGCAACTAAGAAGGCAACTGGAGATGAGATCAGCAGTGCCTATGTGTTTACATGTTTTAATTATATAATTGCTATATAGTTGGGGTGATTAATTATATGGCTCCAGTTAATCACCGTGCTGTCCATGACCACATAATGAACATGTAGGAATGATGCGTATTTTTCTTTTGATTATGAATCAATTGCTATTATCTAGGTATAGTTAAAAATATTTGCAATATATTATAAACTATCACTTAGGAAGAGACCAAGATAAAAGTTGATGTAGCCGAAGCTATCACGGTCGGATTCCGAGACTGGAATCCGAGATTGGATAAGATCGAAGAAAAAGGACCGAGGGAGATCCGGACCGAGACGAGGGCGGACGCGGGGCCGAGGATCCGAAGTCGAGAGGTACCCGGGTGAAAGCTCGCCGGGGGCGAAGCCGAGACTCCTTCGGCCGAGGCGGACCGAGGGAGAAAACCCAAGGTCGGTGGCCGAGGCCGACTCGGAGAGGTCGGCGAAGATTCAAACCGAAGCCCATGCAGGAGGAAGAAGAACCGATCAGTGAGGATCCCAGGCTTCGGCCCAAGAGAACCCCCTCCGATGGCTAAGTTAGCTTCTGAAGAAGATTCGATTCAGAAGAGAAGAAAGAAGAGGTAGCTTTAATGCTTTTGGACTATTGTCCTTGGTCAAGAAAACATACCTTTGGTAATAAATAGCATTGTATTTATAACGGAGGGTAGATGTTACTCAACCGTGGCAGCCGATATAGGACTATGTTTAGGTTTAGTGGTAAACCGCCATAGTGCCTAACCCTCCCACCGGAGTGGGCCGGATACGGCTACTGGGCCGAAGGTTGGGGGCCGTTGTTGGGCCGAATGCCGCTAGTGGGCTGAAGCCAATTGGGCTGAAGGCCGCTAGCTAGGCCGAGGCCAATTGGGCTGAGGGCCGCTGGTGGGCCGAATGCTGCTAGGCCGTTGATGGGCCGAAGGCCGCTGGGCTACTAATGGGCCGAGGGCCGCTGGGCTGCTGATGGGCCGAGGGTCGCTGGGTCGCTAATGGGCCGAAGGCTGCCAGTGGGCCTCTTGCTGTTATTGCTGTTGGGTTGACGCTGGTGTTCGGCTGTTTAATGGGCCGAATCAGATTCTCCCCCATTACAGGGCCCCCTACTCTTGTCGTTCTCAATTTCATGAAACGCCGAGAGTAAAATCCGAAGCTTTCTCGCGAGATTAATATGACACGAGCCTTGTTCGAAACCTTCGCTCCATTTTGAAAGTTGTCTTTGCCTTAGGTCGGCCGAGGGCTGGTGACAAACAGCCTCGTCTCAAGCCGGGACCCTGTCTTAGACACCTTCGTCTCAGGCCGAGACTTGGTGACGGATGCCTTCGTCCCCAGTCGCAAAAGGGCGAGTCCTTAGAGTATATCAGGACACCAGGCAAGGGCGGGAAAGACCTCGAGCTTCCCGCCTTCACGGTCGCGTCATAACAAAAATAGGACACTTGTTGTGCATCCAGCCGGTCTGTCGAAAGCACAGAAAGATCTCAGCCGTTAACAGCGATCACGCGGATCGCGCGTCACTTCGGCTCTCTGCCCAAGACTTCACCTGGATCGCCGCCTCTCCTGCTTTCGGCACAAGGATCGGGACACGTGGCGAGCATCCGGACGAAGAGCCAGAGGGTCAGGCCACACCCGGCCGTTGATTGTATCCTCTCGATCCGACAACCCACTCGTCATTATGGCGAAGGACGGGACACGTGTCGCGCATCCGAGCAGAGCGGTGCCGAGGAGGGGGAAGATCTCGGCCGTCGGTTCCGCACCGGACCCCCTCAAGTCCCCCTATAAATATCAACCCCCCTCCCCTGGCTACTGTTCTGCTTTCTTCTTCCTTTGCACCTGTGCATCCCTGCGAGTGGCTTCCCTGAGCGTCTTTGCTTCATCGGCATAGAGCGTGCCATTGTGGGTGTTTGATGGTGCCTTATCCATCGCTGGGGAGCTCTTTGTCACCGGGAGTCGTCGCCGGGGGATCCTTTGTCGCCGGAGAGACTGTTAGCCATTGGGGAGATCTTATTTTGAGGGTAAGCCTCAGTTCTTCGCCTTCTCCGCTTTGTGATTCATGTCCAGCTATTCCGCTTCGGCCGAGAGTAGCTCTTCGGCCGAAGGCAGTTCTTCTTGCTCTTCGTCCAGACCTCCCCAGTCTTCTCTATCATCTCCCTTCTCTTCAAACTCTTTCCGTCTGTCATGGCGGACGAAGCCGAGACGGTTCTGGCTGCCGCCGTGCCTTCCACTTCCGACCGTCGCCCGGCCGAGATGGTTTCGGATGTAGCTAGTGTCCTTGACACCGATACCGTCAAGGTTATCACTAACTACTACCAGATTCCATCTTGGATGGTTCTCGTTCGGCCCGGGAAGCTCACCAGGGCTAACTCCGTTCAGCCGGGTAGCTTTTCAATTTATGAGCATAGCTTTCGGGCGGGCTTCTGCATTCCTTTGTCATAAATCTGCTAAGTTTTTACGGACTAGCCCCGTCCCAATTCTATCCGAACTCCTGGCGGACAGTTTATGCTTTCTTCGCCTTGAATTCTTATCTCGAAGTCAACCCTTCGGTAAATATTTTCCGTCAGCTGTTCAAGATAAAACCTCAGGGGAAGTCTTCCGGGTACTGCTTTGTCCCTCGCTTTGGCCGGGGTATCTTCTCCGGGAAGCCCTCGTCTATTCACCATTGGAAGAAGGGCTTCTTTTTCATCTCTCTTCCGGAGGAGGAGAAGAGTGTGTGGCCCTTCCCCACCGAATGGGCACCTTTGGTCGAGGGCCTCTCCGATCCACCCTCTCTCAGCCCCGAGCAGCTCGCCGTCGTGCACCTCTTTGAGGACATAGCTCCGTACAAGATTGCAGAGTTCTTCGAGGACGAGGACAGGCTTATAGAGATGGGAGCCTGGCCGGACCTGACGTTCTCTCCTCCTCGGGTCTCCCTTTATCTACCTCTCGAAGATACCCTGGAAGAGGCTGAGGAGAGAACTGCCGCGACCGGGTCTCTGGCTGAAGCCCGTCCGTCCGAAGAGGGCGCCGAAGCTGCGGCCGGGGGTAAGTCGGTCTTGAGTCAAAAAAGTTGCCTTTTGAACTATTGTTAACTCTTTTTTCTGCTTGCAGAGATGTCTGGTCTTCGGGGATTGATCAGCCGGATCTCGAAGCAGTCCAGTCAGTCTCGACCGTCCCAGTCGTGGCCCGCGGAAGGTAGGACGGCTGGAGGGGTTCTGGCCCCCAGCGTCCGGACCACAGCAGACGGCGACTTCGGCCGAAGGTCGCGCTGCCGCTGCTGCTCTTGAGAGGGAGCGGCAGAAGAGAAAGACGGTCTCCGGAGGGAGTGGTCGGCCACAGAAGAGGAGCCGGGTAGATGATCCCGGTGAGAGGGAATCCGTCCCGGCGACTAAAAGGCTGGTGGCAGAACGGGGCGCCCCGCTCTCGTCACCTCCCGAACCGCAGAGGGGCGACTCTCCTTCGGCCACCGGGGCTGGTGCGGAGACTCTTTCGTACCCGTTCAGGGCGGCCGGGATGCACATGTCCCGGGAGTATGGGCACGAGCCCTGGCGCCCGGACGCGGGGGTCTTTGCAGACGATAGTCTGGAAGACTCCCGGACATGTCTGCGTCTAGTCCGCGGCTGGACCCTCCCAATGGCCGGGGACAAAATCAAGGAGCTTTCTTCGGAAGGCTTATCCTTGCAGTTCGTCCGGCACGCCGTCCAGGTGAGAGCCCCTTCATCTTTGTGTTTGCTCGTCGTTTCCCTTAGCTGCCTTGAACTTATTTTTACTTTCTTGCTCTCGGCTGCAGGCCGCGGTCATGTGCGGGGCCCTTGCTCGCCGCCAGGCTGCCATCCAGCAGAAGCTCTTGGACATCGACCATGCTTCGGATCACCTGGCCTCGGGCAAAGTGGCCTCGGTGCAGCGCGATCTCGAGGCCAGCATCGACGTCCTCCTCTGGGCAAATGCGCGGATGCGGGCCGAGCTGGAAGGGCAGAAGGAGGTGATCCATACCGCCTCTGAGGCCAAGAAGAAGGCCGAGAAGGAGCTGGAGCGGGCCCGGGCCGAGGTCGCGTCCTTAAACGCCGAGATCCAGGATAAGGCCAAGGATCGGGAAGAGGAGCGCTGCCTTCACGCCGAAGAGGTTTTGGCTATGAAAGCTTACTTGGAGGCCAGGGCCAAGGAAGCTGACGACGTTGCTCGCACAGCCGTGGTGAGCTACAAGGAAGGCCCTGAGTTCGCCGAGGAGATGATGGAGGCCAGAGTCAAGGCGGCATCTGCCATGTTTGATCTGGGGCTAGCTATCACCCAAAAGGCGTGCCCGGGCACAGATCTGACCAGCATCGGCTACCCAACGGACGAAGAGGGCGAGGAGATCTTGGACTGGTGGCAAGAGCTCAAGGCCGAAAGAACTCCGGCTTCTCCGGAAGGCGCCGCGGCCGAACCGGCCCAGGCTTCCCCTCCGGCGTCTCTCGGACAAACCCCTGTCGACGTAGATGGCGAGGATGCCGAGTGCTAGTCCGGGGGCATGTCCCGGTCATTTTTTTTTTTTCAAGATGCCGAGGCCGGGCATACGGCCTGCTTTTGTACTTGTGTTTACATAGAAGGCATTTTGTTTATGTTTGCTTCATAGCACGTCTTTGAGTAGATAGCCGAGCTCAATTCTACATGTGTCCGACGCCATGCCGCCCCCGATACGGTTTGCATGGCCGAAGCCACTCCCGATACAGTTTGCACGGACTTAGGGAATAATGCCACTCCCATACGGTTTGCATGGCCGAAGCCACTCCCGGTACGGTTTGCACGGACTTAGAGAATAATGCCGCTCCCGATATGGTTTGCATGGCCGAAGCCACTCCCGGTACGGTTTGCACGGACTTAGAGAATAATGCCGCTCCCGATACGGTTTGCATGGCTGAAGCCACTCCCGGTACGGTTTGCACGGACTTAGAGAATAATGCCGCTCCCGATATGGTTTGCATGGCCGAAGCCACTCCCGGTACGGTTTGCACGGACTTAGAGAATAATGCCGCTCCCGATACGGTTTGCATGGCCAAAGCCACTCCCGGTACGGTTTGCACGGACTTAGAGAATAATGCTGCTCTCGATACGGTTTGCATGGCTGAAGCCACTCCTGGTACGGTTTGCACGGACTTAGATAATAATGCCGCTCCCGATACGGTTTGCATGGCCGAAGCCACTCCCGGTACGGTTTACATGGACTTAGAGAATAATGCCGCTCCCGATACGGTTTGCATGGCCGAAGCCACTCCCGGTACGGTTTAAACAGACTTAGAGAATAATGCCGCTCCCGATATGGTTTGCATGGCCGAAGCCACTCCCAGTATAGTTTACACGGACTTAAAGAATAATGCCGCTCCCGATACGGTTTGCATGGCCGAAGCCACTCCCGATACGGTTTACACGGACTTAGAGAATAATGCCGCTCCCGATACTTCGAAAGAAATATAATATATTCATGACTTCCGGCTAAACTCCGGGGGAAATGACTTACATGAAGTAGCGCCGAAGACGCTCCACATTCCAGGTACGAGCCAAAGGTTGGCCCGAAAGGGTCTCTAGCCGATAGGCCCCTCGTTGGATCACTTCCCTTATGCGATAAGGTCCTTCCCAGTTGGGAGAAAGCTTTCCTGCAGCTTCGGCTGACTTGGATGGGTGAGCGTTCCTCAACACGAGATTCCCGGCTTCAAAGCTTCGAGGCTTCACTCAAGTGTTATGGTATCTTGCCATGCGCTGCTGATAAGCCGCCAGCCGAATGCGAGCTTGATCCCTCGTTTCTCCTACAAGATCAAGGTGATCTTTCAGGGCTTCATCATTAGCCTTCGGATCATGAGTAAGAACCCTTGGTGATGGCAAGCTGACTTCAATAGGAATAACAACTTCTACCCCGTAGGCCATTCGGAATGGGGTTTCGCCGGTAGGGGTTCGGCTTGTTGTCCAATAAGCCCATAGAACGCTTGGTAGCTCTTCGACCCATCGGCCCTTGGCCTTGCCGAGGCGAGTCTTCAGTCCTCGCAATAGACTTCGGTTAGTGACCTCGACTTGGCCATTCGTCCGAGGGTGTGCTACCGAGGCGAACTTATGGAGAATGCCGAAGCTGGCGCAGTTGTCTTTAAACCGATGGCTGTCAAACTGTTTGCCATTATCTGAGATAATTGCCCGAGGGATGCCGTATCGGCAAATGATGGACTTCCATACGAAGTTCCACGTATTGCTATCGGTTATAGACGTGAGGGGTTCGGCTTCTACCCACTTGGTGAAGTAATCCACTGCTACAATAAGGAATTTTCTCTGTCCGGTGGCCATAGAAAAGGGTCCTAAGAGATCAATCCCCCACTGGGCGAAAGGGCAGGGATCTGACAGAGGAGTCAGGAGGGTCGCCGACTGGTGAATGAGGGAACTGAATCTCTGGCACTGGTCACAGCAGCGGACGAGAGCGGCCGCGTCCTCTCGGAGCGTTGGCCACCAGTATCCTTACCTCAAGAGTTTGTGGGTTGATCGTTCCAAATTGTGCGTCGTTAAACACCCATGAAAACGTTCAATCTAAATTTATCCGGCTCATTTAAATCTAATTTTGAAAATTAATAATGATGAGTCAGAGTCGATCCACAGGGAGATAGAATTTTAATTTTGAAAACTTTGGAATTTAGTTAATCTAAAAATAAGTGAGATTTTAAGTAAACTAATTTCTTATTTAAATTAAAACATAATTAACTAATGTCACCTAAAAAGATAATTGCTTGAATTAAATAAATCTCTTTTTTTTTTCTTTCTAAAAATTAAACACAAACACATATATAAAAAAAATACGCACAACTAAAAATTATAACAAAGACATTGAAATTTAACCACGTGGAACTTATTAATTATCTAAAAATTACGAAACAAATTACAAAATTTAATGGTTTAATAAACTTAAACTAAATAAACAAAGTATGAAATAACAACTAACTAACCCTAAATAATTAAACTAATCCTAAACTAATGGGGGAAGGAAAAGAATCATAATAACAGCATTCTGTTGGAACTTTGTGGGTGGTTGCCGGCTGGTGCTGTGAACCGCAAGGAAAGGAGGGTGGCGCAGTGGACCAGCGGTGCTGTTGCTGTGTAGCTGCCGACTGGTGAAGGTGCAAGCTGCTTGCTTGGCCGGGTGCTTGAAGAGGGGTGTTGGTTGGCGTGGAGGCTGGTGCTTGCTTGGGCTTAGACGTGCCTGCATGCATGCAGGCGTGCATGCACTGGAAGCACGTGGAGGGTGCGGTTGCTGCTGGTCCTGGGTGTGCGTGGGATGCTGCTGAAAGCTCTGCCGTGTGGAGGAGCTTGCTGGAAGCTCTGCCACGTGGAGCTGGAAGGTGCTAGAGGCTGGTGCTTGCTTGGGCTTAGACGTGCCTGCATGCATGCAGGCGTGCTTGCCGGCTGCTAGCCGGAGGATAGGAGGAGGCCGGCAACGTGCACGGGCGGTGCGTGGAGGAGCCGGGAGCATGCACACTGGGCCAGGTGCTGGTGCGTGGAGCCAGGAACCGAAGAGAGAGAGAGACGTGGGGAGAGAAGAGAGGAGAGAGGGAGGAAGAGAGAGGAAGGGCTACGGGAAGCTAGGGATAAAACGGAAAGAGAGAGAACAAAGGGAGAAGGGAAACCGATATAAAACAGAGAGGGAGGACGAGAGATAGAATAGAAGAGAGACCGAGAGAGGGAGAGAACCGGAGAGAGGTATAGAGGGATGCTGGAAAGGAGAGGGAGAGAGGACCATGAAAGAGAGTGCTGGGAATAGAGGAGGGTTGCGGGTTTGAGTTGGAAAAGGAGGAGGAGAAAAAATTGCGAGAAGGAGGAAATAAGAGCAGGAGAAGGACTCGAGAGCGAGAGAGAGAGATTCGGGGCTGAGAAGAAAGGGTGAAATATATAGAGAGGAAAAGAGACGTGGGAAAGGAAACTGGAGAGAAGGGAGGAAATCGAGGGACAGAGAAAAGGAAACAGAGAGATTTTCTTTAATTTGGGAGGGAAACTTTTTAAAAAAAAAAACAGTGGGGGAAAGGAAAGTGCCGGGTCTTTCTTGGATTCTTCGGGCAAGAATTTGGGTAGTATTAGGACCTCAAATGATGTTTTTACCCCTGCTTTAATCTTTTGGACAAAATGACGTCAAATTTATCGAAATTCGAACACTAGACCTCCCCCAAATTTTTGGAAACTCCACCAGCTGCACTGCATCATCAGTATGTCCTGTTCACATAAAATAAATATAAATTAGCGCATTATCATAAAAATATCATCATATTTGTCGAAAAACCGCAAATGCGCTATACTCCTTTAATCACATGAAATGACGATGTTTTTAAGTCAGAATCTGACGAAATTGGTGCCGTTGGACTTGGTACACAATTATCTATCATTCCATGCTATTCTGCAGATAAAAACATGAGTATGATGCATATGATTGCCCTTAAATGATCAATTTAACACTTTATCACACCCCTCAACTTACTCATTGCTAGTCCCTTAGCAATGCAAATAAGGAAAAGTTAGGACAAACAATGAATTATCATGCTTTATTTGTAGTATTTTTCACAATCAATTTAAGTGGTAGCCGATTGGTTAAGCTAAAAGTTTTCATATCCCACAATATTTTGATTCACGGTAGGTGATTGTGCATGAAAATTGACACGCTTAGAACTCGTTTCCGACCTTTCTGGTATATTCTTGCCTTTACTACCCTTTAAATAAGACTACCTGAGGAGGAGAAGAGAATAAAAGATTTCCCGATCAATCAGTGAGGACCGTTTTTCAGTTTCCGTCCCAACTCAGCACTTTTTACGACTTGGTCATATTTTTGGTACGATGGACTTTTTAACGAGGCTTTTTCATTTCATTGTACTTTTTCTTTTGAGAGTGCGTACTTTTTGCCACTCTCTTTGAATTGCCTGAGGGGAGGTGCGTACTTTTTGCCACCTACCTTCCTTTAGCTCTTTTAATATCTTTTATTGCCTTTAGTCTTTAAGCTGTCCATTTCAAATGACCGCCTCTTTTAAAGTGCTGATTGGGACAATCCCCTATTACGGATCCTACACATTCCTTTTGTTCAACCCAAAAGAAAAATTAGAATAAGTAGTCTTATTCTTGAGGTTAATTCCAGCAATTCTATACTTTTAAGATCTTTCATTTATTCTAAGTTGCCGTGTGTGTGTGAAAATCATCCTGCCGTGGATTTTTGTAAAGTGGGATATTTAAACTTTGAAGGTTCTTTAACCAATGTGACAACCAAACAACTGATTTGTTTAAGATTTACTTAATGAAACATGATTTTCATGCAATTTTCATAGGATGTGAAAAGAAATTTTAAAAATTTGACCATTTTTCAGTGAGAGATATCAATTTTCTTCAAAAGATTTTCCAATAAATACATATCAAATTGATTGTCCCACCCCCCAACTTGATTGACATTGTCCTCAATGGCATAAAATATATGAAAAACATGTCAGCCAGAAGCGAATTGTGAAGGAGCGAAACAACCTGTAATGAAGATGATGCGACATACCTACGGCGACTGCTGCTCAGGGACCTAAAAGAAAAGAAATACAAAAGCTGAAATAAAATATTGGGTTGCCTTCCAACAAGTGCTAAGTTTATCGTCTTCAGCCAGACGGAAGTTCAGTTAATGTGGATCACTCAGTTCTATGGACTCAGGTGGTGCAATTTGAAGATTTTCAATGAATGGTTTCAACCGTTGACCATTAACAGTGAAAGTGTTCCCACTTTTAGGATTCAGAATTTTAACGGCTCCATGATCGAAGGCTTTAACGACCATGAAGGGTCCATCCCATCTAGATTTCAGTTTTCCTAAAAATAAGCGGAGCCTTTAATTAAATAGCCAAACTTTCTGATTTGGAATAAAGGATTTTCTCACAATATGTTTATCATGGAAAGCTTTAGTTTTGGCTTTATAAATCTTTGAGTTTTCATAGGCCTCGTTGTGCAACTCTTCAAGCTCACTCAGTTGTAAGGTTCGGTGGGAACCAGCTTGGGTTAGGTCCAGATTGACTTGTTTGATGGCCCAATAAGCCCTATGTTCCAATTCCACTGGAAGGTGGCACGCTTTTCCAAAAACCAGGCGATAAGGAGACATGCCAATAGGAGTTTTGTAAGCAGTCCGATAGGCCCATAAAGCATCATCCAATCTTTCAGACCAATCTTTTCTATCGGGCCTAACGGACTTTTGCAGAATATTCTTGATCTCCCTATTGAAAACTTCCACTTGGCCACTGGTTTGGGGGTGATAAGGGGTAGTTACTTTGTGATTAATCCCATATTTCTTAAGCAAAGCCCGAAATTGGTAATTCGTGAAATGCGTTCCCCCATCACTTATGATAGCTTTAGGCCACCCGAACCGAGAAAAGATATTCTTCTGAACGAATTTAATGACCACTTTATGATCATTGGTTCGGGTGGCTACTGCTTCAATCCATTTAGAGACATAATCCACCGCTACCAGAATATATGTATGTCCAAAAGAGGGTGGAAAAGGTCCCATAAAGTCAATTCTCCAAACATCAAAGACTTCAACCACCAAGATTGGGTTGAGTGGCATCATATCCCTTTTCGCCATATTTCCTACAGCCTGACATCGGAGGCAAGTTTTGCTAAATTCATGGGCATCTTTGAAAAGTGTGGGCCAGTAAAAATCACTTTGCAGGACTTTAGCTGCAGTTTTCTTTCCTGAGGAATGGCCCCCACAAGCCAGATTATGACAGAAGTTGAGAACACTCTGTTGTTCTTCTTCAGGAACACATCGCCTAATGATTTGATCAGGACAAAATTTGAATAATTCAGGATCCTCCTAGAAATAATATTTTTCCTGAGAAAAGAATTTGTCCTTTTCACTTTTAGTCCATCCTTCCGGAAGCTGATTAGTCATCTTGTAATTGACAATATGAGCATACCAAGGTGCAGCAGTGTGAGAAATGGTCAGTAGATGCTCATCAGGAAAGGAATCAGTGATTTGTGTACTTTCAGAGATCGAAATTCGGGATAGGTGGTCAGCTACCACATTCTCAGAACCCTTCTTATCCCGAATTTCCAAATCAAATTCTTGAAGGAGTAAGATCCATCTAATAAGTCTAGGCTTTGCATCCTTCTTGGTCAACAGGTATTTTAGAGCTGAGTGATCAGAATAGATTATGACTTTTGCCCCTAAAAGATAAGATCTAAATTTTTCTAGGGCAAAAACTACGGCTAATAGTTCCTTTTCTGTAGTGGTATAATTCATTTGGGCATCTGCAAGGGTGCGACTTGCATAATAGATCACCACGGGACACTTGTTGATTCTTTGTCCCAAAACTGCACCGATAGCATAATCAGAAGCATCACACATGATTTCGAAGGGTAAAGACCAATCTGGAGATTGAAGAATTAGGGCTTTGGTCCAAGATTCCTTCAGAGAATTAAATGCCTTGATGCAAGATTCGTCCATTTGGAACGGGACATCCTTAGCTAAGAGGAGAGTTAGAGGCCGGGCAATTCAAGAGAAATTGTGGATAAACCGGCGATAGAAACCGGCATGGCCAAGGAATGAACGGATCTGTCTGGCTGAGATAGGAGGAGGAAGATTGGATATGAGATCGATCTTAGCTTTATCTACTTTTATCCCCCTTTCAGACACAATATGGCCTATAACAATGCCCTCTCGAACCATGAAATGGCTCTTTTCCCAGCTAAGTATCAGATTGGTGTCAATGCATCTTGCTAGCACCTGTTTAAGATTTTCCAGGCAATTTTCAAAAGAGTCCCCGAAGATTGAGAAATCATACATGAAAACTTCGAGGAATTCTTCCACCATATCGGAGAATATAGCCATCATGCACCGTTGAAATGTGGCTGGTGCGTTGCATAATCCAAATGGCATTCTCCTAAAGGCAAACGAGCCATAAGGGCACGTGAAGGTGGTCTTTTCTTGATCTTCCGGGTAAATAGCCACTTGATTGTACCCGGAGTACCCATCTAAGAAGCAAAAGTACTTCTGGGCCAATAACTTTTCTAGAATCTGATCCATGAATGGGAGTGGAAAGTGATCCTTCTTAGTCATTAGATTCAGCTTTCGGTAATCAATGCATACTCTCCATCCTGTGGTGAGCCTAGTGGGTACCTCTTCTCCATGATCATTCTGATAACTGTTAATCCAGATTTCTTGGGTACCACTTGAGTTAGGCTAACCCATTTACTGTCTGATATGGGGTAAATGATACCCGCATCCAGCCATTTCACAACTTCCTTCTTCACCACTTCTTTCATATTGGGGTTAAGCCGCCTTTGCATCTCCCGACTGGGCTTAAAATTCTCTTCCATATAGATATGATGCATGCAAATGGACGGACTTATTTCTTTCAAATCGGCCACCGACCATCTAATAGCACCCTTGTGGTTTTTGAGAACCTCAGTTAATTGGGCCTCCTGCGGTGATGTGAGATTTGCCGTAATGATGACCGGGAGAGTTTGGTCCGGGCCCAAAAAGATATACTTGAGAGACTCAGGTAATGGTTTGAGTTCAAACTCAGGAGGGTCCTCTAAAGATGGCAAAGCGGGCTCAGATTGTAAGGCTGGTAAATGTTCAACCTTGGGCCAAGATGTTAATGGCCCAGGAGAGTCCTTTAAAATGTTGGCTTCCTCCAAAAGGTCATATGTGGACATCTCATTTTCTTCAACCAGATTATCCAAGATATCAATGGTATGACATTCTTTTTCATGATCTGGGTATTGAGATGCTTTGAACACATTAATCTGGACCTTTTGACCCCCAAATGAAATATCCATTATGCCAGTTTCACAATTTATATTAGCTTTGGCAGTAGCTAAGAATAGACGACCTAAGATGATCGGGGTGTGAATGAGTTCCTCAGGTAATGCCATATCTAGAATAAGAAAATCCACAGGAAAATAGCAATCATGAACCTTCACAATAACATCCTCAATTAATCCTCGTGGAGTTTTCACAGACCTATCAGCCAACTGCAAGATGATGGGTGTGGGCTTTAATTCCCCAATATCAAATTTCTCATAAATGGCTGTTGGCAAAAGATTCACACTAGCACCTAGATCCAATAAAGCTCTATCAAATGTAACTCCAGCTAAGTCACATGAAATTAGAGGTGCTTCAGGATCCTTTAACTTCTTGGGTAAATGATTCATCACAATTGCACTAACATCCTCGGAAAGCCGAACCTTTTCGGGTGCCATTCTAGACTCTCTTCGTGGAGTACATAATTCCTTGAGAAACTTAGCATAAGCTGGCACATGCTTGATGGCATCGAGGAGTGGAATATTAATTTGGACTTGTTTGAATAAATCCAACAACTCCTCATTCTGGGCCAGTTTCTTCCTAGTATTGGGCTTAGCTAACAAGGCATTAGGAAATGGCACCCTAGGTTTATAAGAACTTGGGCCTTCATCTATCTTCCCTTTTCCTTTCAGATCCTCCTCCAACTTCTCCATGATGGGTTCATCTTCACTCTCACTTTCAATTTCCTGAGGCCCATCAGTGGAACCTTTGGCTAACTCTCCATCTGCATGTGGTTTTTCTAAACTTCTCCCACTCCTAAGGGCTGAAATGGCTTTAGCATTCTCCAATTGTTGCCCTTTAGGTTGTGGTAACGGGCCAGGCTGAGGTAAAAGGCCCGATTGCTGCGGAAAACCCGGAGGTTGAATCCTTGGATTGGCAATGGGTTGACTAGGAAGTTGACCTACTTCTCTTCTCATCGTAGCCTCAGCTAATTGGCCCATTTGACTTTCCAACTTAGCAATGGATTGTTGCTGGGTCAAAATCAGTTGTTGGAGTTGAGTGAATTTGTCATCAAAGTTGGGCTGAGGAGGTTGTTGGTAAGTGGGTGGAGGATGGTATTGGGTTGGCTGTCCAGATTGGAATGAATGGTAGTGGGCCGGTTGACCTGATTGGAATGATTTATAATGGGCCGGTTGACCTGATTGATACGGGGCCGGTTGAGAAAATTGGGCTTGAGATCCCCTAGTCTGAACATTTCCATAGAAATTAGATTGCTGTTGAAATGAATTCTGTGGCTTTTGGGCTTGATGCATAGGAGGATTGGACATTGGTAATGGGGCCTGCTGATTCTTCCAAGAGAAATTAGGGTGGTTTCTCCAGCCAGGATTGTAAGTATTTGAGAATGGGTCATTATTGGGCCTGGAGAATCCCTGGGCCGCCTAAACTTGTTCTTGAATGAATGGTGGAAGTTGGACCGCAGTTGGGCATTCATTCACTTGATAGGTTGGACTTGCGCGTGTTAGAATTGGGTGGCCTCAAAGCCAATCATTGTACATTCTAGTTCATATTATTAATAAAGGCAATCATTTCTTCATTTATAGTTCTCGCAAAGTAACTATCGTAATGAAGGTCCATAGACAAATGTATGGGATATTGAATCATGATGAGATCATGATAGTAAGATCAATATCCTCAGTCAATTGTCTTAAACAGTTCTCGATCATAGGATATTTGAGATGGACATTAAATATCCGATAAGATCGACACAAGTTATATCTGCTCATATGATGAGGGTGAATGATCTCACATTCACTCGTGTGGTGACACTAAGACAAACAAGTGGGTGCTCATTAGAGAATGAGTTCACTGAATAGACCCAAATAAGAATTCCTGGATGGTAATTATACCTTTTAGTCAACCAGGGAATTCAATCGTTGCAGTAGCACAGTTGGTCCTTTGACCTGAGTCACCAATGATACCTTGTTTGTGGATCATTGTATCTTGATTCTCTGACTCGTGGACTTTAACCATTAAGTCCACCATAATCGGTTTTTCAGATACAGTGGAAAGCTTGCGAAGGTAATTGAGTGAACAACAAGGAATCACTCACTCTTGGTATAAGACTGGAGAGAGAATGTCCTATGGATGTGTACACAGAAATCCCTGGCCAGGTTCAAATGAAAGAGATGTCTTTCTAGATATTAACTGTGTACTGGAATCCATCTGGATAATGCGATAGAGGGTTTGACTATAAAACCATACCCTTGAGTTATTGGGACATTGCATGAGTGAAGGATTATATCTGTGCGGTATCTGCAGACAGAAAGGTTCAATTGAAGGGAACAGTATCCCTTATATCTTCTGGGATCATGAGGTAGTGTTTGGTGCTGTTCATGATCAGAAGGCCAAGTGATTTGATCATCAGATGATAATTCACTTGTTTATTAAATTAATCATTTAACATATGATGTTTAAATGATAATTAATAAATATTAAACTCTAGAATCAGTTCTAAGTTTAATGGGCCTGCAACCGGACTGATATATGGGCCTAGAGGGTCACACACATAAGAGTTCTCGTCAGACGGTGAGAGACGTTAAATTTTATGCTTATCTGGGTTTTTATGAAAAGCCGCAGGATAAACATGAAGATTTAATGGAGAATTATCCAAGGCCAAACTCTTGGATAATCATGAGGATTAATCCTTGTGCTTATCCTTATTTCTATATAAGGAGGGCCAAGGGGAAGGGGTAAAAAGTTGGTTGGAAGAATTTTTACCCCAGATTCTCTCTCTCCTCTCTCTCTCTCCTTCTCTCTCTCTTGGAGTGGATCTATCTCTCTCCGCGCATGGTGGATTTGAGATATGGTCAGAGCACTCAAGTCGAGGAGGAAATCGTGTCTGCTGCGGGAACTCATGTGGATACCTCTAGAGATCGTGCGCGTGCGCGATTACCGAGTCGGCATCATCCACGGGAGATTCGAAACCCCGCAAAGGTAAAGAACTGTTCTTCCCGCGTTAATTTTAATGTCTGTTTTACGACCCCAGCAACCGATACAATGGAATCATTTTTATTTCCGCTGCGTTCATGGCGATTCCTTATAACGCGTAAGGTACAAATGTCATGATTAGCAGAGGATGGGCCTTCATATGGACTAGATTGTGTTGGGTAAGTAGGCTCTTGCTTGTTTAAGGCCAGGAGTTGGTCTAGTTTCTGGGCCAAGATGTCTACCTTATCCAATTTCTGATTAATCAGATTTATGTCCATTTTGGATTCGGGCTCTCCACGGGCCTTAAGTTCATACATTCCAGTCCATTTAGATGGCCCAACAGACCTCTCATAAGATGATAATGAGGCATGATTGATGGAATTTTCACTTAACATCTCAAAAAGATCATAGGCCTCATCTTCATTTTTCATCATAAATGCCCCTCCACATGAAGCATCCACCATCTGTCTGAACTGTTCAGACAATCCTTCATAGAATGCTTGGACAATTTGTCATTTTGAAAGCCCATGATGAGGGCATTTTCTAAGCAATTCTTTCAGTCTTTCCCAAGATTCATGGATCAATTCCCCGGGGGTTTGGGTAAAACTCGTGATGGCTCTTCTCATGGTATTGGTCCGCCCGATGGGATAGAACTTCTTGAGAAATTCTTTCTACATCTCTTCCCATGTCCTAATGGGCCTTCCTATAGTTCCCAACCAATATTTAGCCTTATCCTTTAATGAAAAGGGAAATAAGGTCAATTTAAGGCCATCATCGGTGAAATTCTGGATCTTCACCGTGGAACAAATTTCTATAAATTCATCCAGATGCTTATAAGGGTCTTCATTAGTATTCCCATAAAAGGATGGGAGCATCTGAATGGTGCTAGATTTGATTTCATATTGATTGGCTGGTATCTGAGGAAGATGAATACATAATGAAGGTTGATATCGATTTGAAATGAAATAGTCCTTCATTTGCTTTGGTGGGTCCTGATTATCAGCCATTGAATCTTGTGGTGGATTTCTTTGATGTAGGATTCTTTCTATTTCAGCAAGTGGTCGTAGAAGGTTAGGATTTTGAGATCTCCTACCTTGCATACACTAGGACTGATGGAGAGAGGATTTTGGTTTCTATTTCTTGCTTTTTTTTTTTTTTTTTTAAATACAATCAATTTTGACAAACAAATTATCCTAATGATCTAATGTTAACCTAGACTCCCTATGTGAATTTTCTTACAAGGTGAATGGAGTCCACCTCAAGTCACAACCACAATCAGTCAACAGCCAGGTAAGAGGTGGGGTAGTGGGAGGCTCCTCCTACTTTCATAGGGACCTAATTAGAGAACCACTTTCCCGCTTAGACGTTTGCCTTTTTAACCTCTAGCCTAGACACCGTTGCCAAAAATGGAGGCAACCCGAGATTTAAACCACTTACGGTGTAAACCCTAGATTCTCTTTCGACTTGCTTTTAATTGGATTAGGAAATGCCAATGCAAGGAAGGTGATTTGTGGGCTAAGGAAGGGTGATCAAATCCCTACCTTATGTGGTTAAAGTTTCTGCCCTTAAAGTCTTTTTGAATGCAATACATGTTAGGAATCGCGTAGAACGCAGCGGAAAATAAAATCGATTCCTTTGTATCGGTTGCTGGGATTGTAAAACGGACAATATAATTAAACGCGGGAAGAACGGTTCTTCACCTTTGCGGGGTTTTGAATCTCCCGTAGATGATTCCGACTCGGTAATCGCGCACGCGCACGATCTCTAGAGGTATCCACACGAGCTCCCGCTGCAGACGCGTTTTCCTCCGCGACTTGAGTACTCCGACCAGATCTCAAATCCACCATGCTCGGAAAGAGAAAGATCTACTCCAAAAGAGAGAGAAGGAGAGAGAGAGAGGAGATAGAGAATCTTGGGGTGTGAAATACGTCCAACCTTTTTTTTACCCCTCCCCTTGGCCTCCTTATATAAGAAATAAGGATAAGTACAAGGATTAATCCTTATGATTATCCAAGAGTTTGGCCTTGGATAAATCTCCATTAAATATTCATGTTTATCCTGCGACTTTTCATAAAAACCCAGATAAGCATGAAATTTAATGTCTCTCACCGTCTGACGAGAACTCTTATATGTGTGACCCTCTAGGCCCATATATCAGTCCGGTTTCAGGCCCATTAAACTTAGAACTAATTCTAGAGTTTAATATTTATTAATTAACATTTAAACATCATATGTTAAATGATTAATTTAATAAACAAGTGGTTTATCATCTGATGATTAATTCACTTGGCCTTCTGATCATGAACGGTACCAAACACTACCTCATGATCCCAGAAGATATAAGGGATATTGTTCCCTTCATTTGAACCTTTCCGTCTGCAGATACCGCACAGATAAAATCCTTCACTCATCCAATGTCCCAATAACGCAAGGGTTTGGTTTTATAGTCAAACCCTCTATCGCATTATTTAGATGGATACTAGTACTCAGTTAATTTCTAGAAAGACATCTCTTTCATTTGACCCTGGCCAGGGATTTCTGTGTACACATCCATAGGACATTCTCTCTCCAGTCTTATACCAAGAGTGAGTGATCCCTTGTTGTTCACTCAATTACCTTCGCAAGCTTTCCACTGTATCTGAGAGACCGACTATCGTGGGCTTAATGGTTAAAGTCCACAAGTCAGAGAATCAAGACACAATGGTCTACAAACAAGGTATCATTGGTGACTCAGGTCAAAGGACCAACTGTGCTACTGTAACGATTGAATTCCCTGGTTGACTAATAGGTATAATTACCATCCAGGAATTCTTATTTGGGTCTGTTCAGTGAACTCATTCTCTAATGAGCACCCACAAGTTTATCTTAGTGTCACCACACGAGTGAATATGAGATCATTCACCCTCATCACATGAGCAGACATAACTTGTGTCGATCTTATCGGATATTTAATGTCCATGTCAAATATCATATGATCGAGAACTGTTTAAAACAAGTCACTGAGGATATTGATCTCACTATCATGATCTCATCATGATTCAATATCCCATACATTTGTCTACGGACCTTCATTACGATAGTTAATTTGCAAGAACTATAAATGAAGAAATAATTGCCTTTATTAATAATCTGAACTAGAATGTACAATGATTAGCTTTGAGGCCACCCAATTCTATCATTCTCCCACTTGGACTATAGCCAATCACCCATATTTCTAAGTCCCATAGACTTAAGGTGACGTTCTAAATTGTTTTGAGACAATGGCTTAGTCAAGGGATCTGCTACATTATCTTCAGATGAGACTTTCTCAACTACTATATCTCCTCGGGCAATAATCTCACGAATCAGATGAAATCGTCTCAGAATGTGGTTTGACTTCTGATGTGATCTTGGCTCCTTCGCTTGAGCTATTGCCCCATTGTTGTCACACAATAATGGAACAGGATCTGAAATGCTTGGAACTACTCCAAGTGGAGAGATGAACTTCTTCATCCAAACCACCTCCTTGGCCGCTTCAGCTGCAGCAATGTATTCTGCTTCGGTCGTCGAATTTGCAGCTGTTTCTTGTTTGGAACTTTTCCAACTTACTGCACCTCCATTTAATATGAACACAAATCCAGACATGGATTTGCTATCATCCATATCCGACTGGAAACTCGAGTCAGTAAACCCTTGAAGTTCCAAGTCGTTTCCTCCATAGACGAGAAATAGATCCTTAGTCCTTCTTAAGTATCTAAGGATACATTTCACCTCCTTCCAGTGTTCTTCACCTGGATCAACCTGATATCTACTGGTGACACTTAATGGGTGTGCCACATCAAGCCTAGTACATAGCATTGCATACATGATAGATCCTATTGCCGAGGCATAAGGAACTCTATCCATGTATGCTTTCTCTTCAGGTGTCTTGGGAGACATTCCTTTAGAGAGATAAATTCCATGCCTCATTGGAACGCGACCTCTCTTGGAATTTTCCATGCCAAACATTTTGACTATGGTATCTATGTACATAGATTGGGATAAGCCAAGCATCCTTTCGGACCTATCTCTATAGATCCTTATTCCCAGAATATAGGATGCTTCTCTCAAATCTTTCATCGAGAAGTTTTTGGATAACCAAGTCTTTAGTGATGACAACATTCCTACATCATTCCCAATGAGTAGAATGTCATCAGCGTAAAGTATCAGAAAGGTAACTGCGCTCCCACTAGTCTTTTTGTATACACAAGGTTCATCTTCATTCTTAATAAAGTCATAAGATTTGATTGCTTCATCAAATCTTAAGTTCCAAGTTCGGGATGCCTGCTTTAATCCATAAATGGATCTTTGCAGTTTGCATACCTTACTTGAATGCTCTTTGGAAGTGAATCCTTCATGTTGTATCATATACACCTCTTCTTGAAGGTTCCCGTTAAGGAATGCTGTTTTCACATCCATTTGCCATATTTCATAATCATAGAATGCGGCGATGGCAAGAAGTATTCTGATTGACTTAATCATGGCAACTGGAGAAAAGGTTTCGTCATAGTCAATGCCTTGCCTTTGACGATATCCTTTTGCTACCAGCCTTGCCTTGTATGTGTCAATATGTCCATCTGTCCCGATCTTTCTTTTAAAGATCCATTTACAGCCAATAGGTACAATACCTTCTGGCAGATTAACCAAGTTCCAAACTTGGTTGGCATACATGGACTGAATTTCAGAATTCATTGCCTCTTGCCATTTCTCTGATTCTTGACTATTCATGGCTTCTAGGTAGGTTTGAGGATCATCATCCTCATTTAAGTGCACTTTTGGCTTGCCATCATCGATATGTCCAACATATCTTTCAGGCTGCTTAGGCACTCTACCTGATCTGCGAACCTTTTGTGTATCATCTTGAACATGTTCTTGAGTCAATGGTTCAGTAGATGAACTAGTGTTGATTTGTGAGTCTAGAATTTCTTCTAGTTCTATCTTGCTCTCACTGTCTTCTTTTGAAAGATATTCTTTCTCTAAGAAGACAGCTCTTTTTGCGACAAACACCCTTTGATCGCTGGGCTGATAGAAATAATATCCAAAAGTTTCTTTTGGATATCCCACAAATCTACATTTTTCTGTCCTGGAATCTAGTTTGTCTGGATCATGTCTTTTGACATGTGCAGGACAACCCCAGACTCTAACATGTTTAAAGTCTGGTTTCTTTCCTTTCCATATCTCATATGGAGTGGAGGATACTGACCTACTGGGAACTTTGTTCAACAGATATGCAACAGTCAACAGTGCATATCCCCTATAAAGAGATTGAAAGTTTAGCATAACTCATCATTGATTGTACCATATCTAATAGAGTACGATTTCTCCTTTCCGATACACCATTTAATTGTGGTGTATAGGGAGGAGTCCACTGAGACAAAATACCATTATTCTTAAGATATTGTATGAATTCTGTACTTAAGTATTCACCCCCTCAATCTGATCGAAGAGTTTTGATACTTTTTCCAGTCTGGTTCTCAACTTCATTTTTATACTCTTTAAATTTCTCAAAGACTTCTGACTTATATTTCATTAAATATATGTAGCCATATCTTGAGAAATCATCTGTAAATGAAACAAAGTATGAGTAACCACCCATAGCATGAGTGGACATTGGACCACATACATCACTATATATTAGTTCCAATAAGTCCTTAGCTCTTTCTCCATGTCCCGAAAATGGAGCTTTGGTCATTTTCTCCATGAGACAAGCTTCACAAGTTGCAAATGATTCATAATCAAATAGATCAAGATATCCATTCTTTTGCAACCTGATGATCCTGTTCTCATTTACATGACCTAGCCTACAATGCCATAGGTATGATTTATTCACATCCTTATCTATTCGTTCAAGAGATTTATTTATTAGACAAACATCATATGAAATATCAAGTAAATATAATCCATTCAATAAGTATACAGAAGCAAACAATTTGTCTCCTTGATAAATGGGACAACCTTTATTCTCAAGTTTCATAGAATATCCTTGTTTATCTAAACATGAAATAGATATGATATTCCTAATAATGGTCGGAACATAATAACAATCTATTAATTCCAATGAGTCTCCTGACGGCATCTGAGGTCTTGCTGTCCCCACAGCTAACGCAGCAACTTTTGCTCCATTCCCGAGTCTCAGATCCACGTCTCCGCAGTTCAATCTTCTTTTACTTGTTAACACCTGCAAGTTATTGCAGATATGAGAAACACATCCAGTATCTAATACCCAAGATGTTGATTCTCTACAAGACAAGTTAAGATCGATCATGAGTATACCTAAAGCTTCACCAAGCTTCTCTTTTGCTTTTTCTGCTAGATAAATCTTGCAGTTTCTCTTCCAGTGACCTTCTTTATGGCAATGGAAACATTGACCTTTATCATTGACTTTAGCTTTGTCCTTTTGAACCGCCGGTTTGCTTTTCACTAGCTTCTTAGGCTTACCTTTCTTAAAGGTCTGTCCAGCTTTTCTTTTCTTGTTGGTCTTACCAACAAGCATTACATGTGGCTTATCTTTCTGGATAGTGCCTTCTGCTGTCTTCAACATGTTGAGCAGCTCAGCCAGTGTAACTTCAATTTTGTTCATATTGAAGTTAATAATGAATTGTGAAAATGAATCTGGAAGGGACTGTACGATTAAGTCGATGCTTAGGTCATTGTTCATAACAAAGCCAAGCACTGTAAGCCTCTCAATCCATTCTATCATCTTGAGCACATGAGTTTGCACAGATGTGTCCTCGCTCATTCTGGTCCTGAACAATTTCTTAGATATCTCATATCTTTCTATTCTGGATTGTTCACCAAACAACTCTTGTAGGTGATTCAAAATGGACTTAGGTTCCATGTTATCATGCTGTCGTTGTAGTTCATTGTTCATTGAACCAAGCATATAACATTGGACTTTGATAGAATCCTCCTTCCAGTTTTCAAACATCATTAATTCATCATCGTTAGTATTTTCACTGGGTTGCACTAGATCTGGTTGATCCAGGACATAGGCTAGCTTTTCACACCTGAGGACAATCTTCAGGTTGCGTAACCAGTCAATGTAATTAGGTCCCGTGAGTTTGTTTGCATCAAGTATGCAACGAAGGGGGTTAGGTGACGACATAGCGACCTACAAGGAAACATAAAAATAAGCAGATAGTTCTTAAAATCTGATTTAGGACTTTTAATCTAGATTTAGGCTCCCACTATTTTTCGGCGATCTGTATGACCCTCTAATATACAGAACGGGAGATTCCGGTGATCTCCTAGTGGGGATCAGAATCCTTCGGGCATCATGCATGTGATCTTGTGGTAGCACAACAAATCACATCAAGTCCCTTAGGCAGTCACCTCTTGACAATTGCAACATTTTGCAATATCCGATCAATTTAACCCCTGAATCAGAATGACCTTGTGGTAGCACAACAAATCAAGTGATTCAGTTAAGTTTATCCATCATTACTCAGATAACATGAATTCATAGTGCAATCCTTGTGGTAGTACAACAAAACTACACTATTTGTCCATTTATCTTAATGACATCACATGTCGTAGACCTAGGTTAATTTCTAAATCCAATAGACCTTGTGGTAGCACAACAAATCCATTTGAGATAAGAATTATTCTTAGATCTATAATGATGGTGGGTTACGTGGATTATTCTAAATATCTCACGTTTACAACTTAAATTTTAAAAGAGAGATTTTTGAGTTGATTTATAAGAATCGTGCTATCAATAGTATTTCAATTCGAAGTATCATAATACTTAATAGAAATATATATATGATAGCATAGTCCACAAATATCACATATATGCAGAAAAATAAATAGGGATGATCATGGATTGCTTAAGCTACTATGGAATCATCGGAGCCAAACGATGATCCATAATAGAATCCTAATGTAAAAACAGCAACATCGGTTCCATTTGATGCGAGTCCTTCCTCCAGAGGTGTCTTCAGAAGATCCCGTCCTCTAAACTTAATCCGTAACATTTAAATATGAGATTTAGGACTCTCAGGTCCTTAAATGTACATTTAAATAATAGGAAACCTTGATCTTATCAAGGGGAGTACAATCTTATAGGAAGATAGAGAGTACATTTGGATTAAGAGAGAGGAGGACACGCAGGTCCTATTTAAAATACCAAATGAAATATGCATCGCATTCATTCACATCAATCATCACATGATAATACTAAGTCCATGATCATCCCACCATAAAACACATCACATGCATCATAATTATCACATAATTACCGTTGGTATTAAATTTTATAAATATAAAATTATAATACCAATAACTTTTCGAAATAACATTTATTTCAATATTATCAATAATATTCAAAACATTATTGACTAATGAAATAACTAAACCATTCAGTTAATCTAAATACTTATTCAAACAATTTGAACAGTTAAATAAAATCAAGTTATGCATAAAATGAGTTTAAAACAATTTTAAACTTAATTGATTAAATAGGGAAGTTAATTATCTAAAATAATTTTAAATAATTAACCAATACCCTATTATCAATAAAACCCTTTAAATGAATTAACAGTCATTAAATAGTTTAATAATATGTTAATAATAATAAGAATAATTAATAACAGTTATTAATTATCCCTATAATTTTTCTATTTTAAAACAATTTTAAAATGGGCTAAAAAGGGTTTAAAATAGCGCTAAAATGGGTTAAAGGGGGGTTCAGGTAGCCTGTGGATCGGCCGGTCCGGACCCGGTCCGGATCCGGCATGGGTCAGTGGGTCCGGGCGGGCCGGCCCGCTGGCCCATGGGCCAGTCGCCCCCGCCACCTGATTAGGGTTTCTGGCAGGGCGCCGCCTGGTTCGCTCCCCGACTGGCGGGGCAGGTCGCCGCCGGCCCAGCTGAAGGGCGGCGGAGCTCCAGCCGGCTCCCACGGCGCCGGTGGACGTCGTCGACGGCGTCGAACGTCGCCGGCGGCGCCCCGAACTTCCCCTGTTTAGCATGCATGCGATCTCATCGCATGCCCTGGTTCTTCATGGGCAAGCCGGTGCGGGGAAGGCCACGGCTGGCCATGGCGGAGCCGAGGCGGCGTCGGACGGCGCCGTGGACGTCAACGGTGGTCGCTGGAGGCGTTCCAGACGTCGTCGAACGTCCCGATCAAACCATGATAATTTGATAATCCGATTATTCTTAGCATACATGGCCGATCGATCCTGGAGTTGAGCCGCCGTGACTGCCGGGCATCACCAGACGACGCTGGTGCTCCTAACGGATGATAGAAGGCCAGGGACATTCCCTGGAGCATCCATTCAGCACACTGCCATTACAAAACCCAGGCTATTCTACCTATTGTATTTCTCAGTCGATAATAATAGTTCATACCAGCAATACGAATTCATCTCTCCTTACCTCCATGAATCATCAGAGAAGACCAGGACAATCCCAGATCTATTTTGACATGCAGTTGGAGGGTTTTTATCATGAGAGAAAATTAAATAATAATCGGCCCTGATCTTACAGACGAACCCAAAATTGCCCTATTTAATTCCGGGATCATATCCCAATAAGTTTTAGACTTTCTAAAAACGCGGGAACGATTCCCAGATTGTTAAAATAATTTTTAGCCCAAGAACATGTACAATACAGGTTCTTCACGCATAACGAGAAATTATCACGCAAAACGATGCCGTTTTACGATCGAACCAGCAACCTGGCTCTGATACCACTGTTAGGAATCGCCTAGAACGCAGCGGAAAATAAAATCGATTCCTTTGTATCGGTTGCTGGGATAGTAAAACGGACAATATAATTAAACGCGGGAAGAACGGTTCTTCACCTTTGCGGGGTTTCGAATCTCCCGTAGATGATTCCGACTCGGTAATCGCGCACGCGCACGATCTCTAGAGGTATCCACACGAGCTCCCGCTGTAGACGCGTTATCCTCCTCGACTTGAGTGCTCCGACCAGATCTCAAATCCACCATGCGCGGAAAGAGAACGATCTACTCCAAAAGAGAGAGAAGGAGAGAGAGAGAGGAGATAGAGAATCTTGGGGTGTGAAATTCGTCCAACCCTTTTTTTACCCCTCCCCTTGGCCTCCTTATATAAGAAAATAAGGATAAGCACAAGGATTAATCCTCATGATTATCCAAGAGTTTGGCCTTGGATAAATCTCCATTAAATATTCATGTTTGTCCTGCGGCTTTTCATAAAAACTCAGATAAGCATGAAATTTAACGTCTCTCACCGTCTTACGAGAACTCTTATGTGTGTGACCCTCTAGGCCCATATATCAGTCCGGTTTCAGGCCCATTAAACTTAGAACTAATTCTAGAGTTTAATATTTATTAATTAACATTTAAACATCATATGTTAAATGATTAATTTAATAAACAAGTGGTTTATCATCTGATGATTAATTCACTTGGCCTTCTGATCATGAACGGTACCAAACACTACCTCATGATCCCAGAAGATATAAGGGATATTGTTCCCTTCATTTGAACCTTTCCGTCTATAGATACCGCACAGATAAAATCCTTCACTCATCCAATGTCCCAATAACGCAAGGGTATGGTTTTATAGTCAAACCCTCTATCGCATTATTTAGATGGATTCCAGTACTCAGTTAATTTCTAGAAAGACATCTCTTTCATTTGACCCTGGCCAGGGATTTCTGTGTACACATCCATAGGACATTCTCTCTCCAGTCTTATACCAAGAGTGAGTGATCCCTTGTTGTTCACTCAATTACCTTCGCAAGCTTTCCACTGTATCTGAGAGACCGACTATCGTGGGCTTAATGGTTAAAATCCCCAAGTCAGAGAATCAAGACACAATGGTCTACAAACAAGGTATCATTGGTGACTCAGGTCAAAGGACCAACTGTGCTACTGCAACGATTGAATTCCCTGGTTGACTAATAGGTATAATTACCATCCAGGAATTCTTATTTGGGTCTGTTCAGTGAACTCATTCTCTAATGAGCACCCACAAGTTTATCTTAGTGTCACCACACGAGTGAATATGAGATCATTCACCCTCATCACATGAGCAGACATAACTTGTGTCGATCTTATCGGATATTTAATGTCCATCTCAAATATCCTATGATCGAGAACTGTTTAAGACAAGTGACTGAGGATATTGATCTCACTATCATGATCTCATCATGATTCAATATCCCATACATTTGTCTATGGACCTTCATTACGATAGTTAATTTGCAAGAACTATAAATGATGAAATAATTGCCTTTATTAATAATGTGAACTAGAATGTACAATGATTGGCTTTGAGGCCATCCAATTCTATCAATACAAGGCAACAAATCAATGCAAGGTGTGTTGATGCAATCATAAATGACTTGCTAAAATTGAAACACATACCTTTCCCCCGCAATCTTCAATAGTTTATGGAAATAACTGTGAAAGGAAACTAACACATGCTTTCCTAGAATGATGAATGCCTAGCATGGAAGGTTTCTAATCTTGGAAATGAAAGTTTTTTTTTTAAAATTTGGATGTTCCTCTTTTTGTTTCTTTTTTTTAGTTAATGGGAACCTATCTAAACTAGAAACTACAAAATTGGAAACTAACTAAAGTAAGGAAATTGAAACATAGAAAGTTGGAACACACTGACCATGATTTCGCTTTTCTTTTTTTTTTTTTTTTTCAATATACCTGCAAAAATAAGAAAAATAAGGTTAGCTAAAGAATAATTATACTAAATCCAAGAGAAACAAAATTAAAAATCTAACTCCCCGGCAACGGCGCCAAAAATTGATCGTTCCAAATTGTACGTCGTTAAACACCCATTAAAACGTTCAATCTAAATTTATCCGGCTCATTTAAATCCAATTTTGAAAATTAATAATGATGAGTCCGAGTCGATCCACAGGGAGATAGAATTTTAATTTTGAAAACTTTAGAATTATTTAATCTAAAAATAAGTGAGATTTTAAGTAAACTAATTACTTATTTAAACCAAAACGCAATTAACTAATGTTACCTGATGTAGACTGGATCTACCACGACCGGACTCCGAGGCTGGAATCCGAAATATATGGATCCGGAGCTGGGTCGGATCGGTGCAAGAGGCCCGACGGGGATTCGGAAGGCGATGGAGGCAGAGACGAAGCTGAAGGTCCGAGGCCGAAGGTGGCTCGGTCAGATGCTGGCTTGTCTTCGGAAGGCGGGGCCGAGGCTCCTTCGGTCAGGGATGCAGCCGGCGCACGGCGTCGAGACCGGTGGGAGGAATCCGAGGTCGGCGGCCGATACCGACTCGGGGAGGTCGGCGATGATTCGAACCGAACCCCTGCAGGAGGGAAAGAAGAAGAACCCGGTCAGCAAGAGTCCCGGGCTTCGGCCCTTAGGAACCCCCTCCGATGGTCAAGTTAGCTTCTGAAGAAGATTCGATTCAGAAGGCAAAGAGTAGCTTTAATGCTTTTTGGACTATAGTCCTTGAGGGTCTCGGAGGCATAGAATTGCATACCTTTGTCAATAAATAGCGGTGTATTTATAGCAGAGGATAGAGGATGGTTAACGGTGACAGCCGATATAGGACTATGTCCGGGTTTACTGGTAAACCGCCATAGTGCCTAGTTCTCCACCGGAGTGGGCCGGACTCGGCTATCGGGCCGAAGGGGGTTGGGCCGCTGATGGGCCGAAACCTGCTGGGCCTGGGGCTGCCGGGCTGCTACCGGGCCGTAGGCTGATGGGCCGCTGACGGGCTGAAGCCTGTTGGGCCGGGAGCAACGGTGCCACTTACGGGCCGAGGGCTGTTGGGCCGCTGATGGGCCGAAGGCTCCCTGAGGGCCTTGTACTGCTGCTGCTGGGCTGAACTGGGTTTGGGCTTATTTTAATGGGCCGAATCGGATTCTGCCTCATCACATAGCCCCCCACTCTTGTCTTCCTCAGTTCTGAGATGGCGAGAGTATAGCCCGAAGCTGGTTGGGGAATAGCGTAACAGATGCTTTACCCGAAGCTTTCTGTTCCTCCTATTGAAAAAGAGGGTGCCCTCGGTCGGCCGAGGGTTAAGTAGCTGCTTCGTCTTCATTCAGGATGGCGACGAAGGCCTTTGCCTCTGAGAGCGAAGGGCCGAGCCCTCTGACTCGCGTCAGACTTCATTAAATGGACGGGACGGGCGTCGCTTCGCGAAGAAGCACGGGACACGCGTCGCGCATCCGGCCGCTCCGTAAAAAGCACAAAAGGATCCTGACCGCTCGCGGGTCGCGGATCGCCTCGGCTCTCTGCCCGAGGTTCTACTCGGATTGCCGCCGCTCCCTTCTCCGGCACGCGGATCGGGACACGTGGCGGGCATCCGAGTGATCAGCCGAAGGGTCGGAGCGCTTTCGGCCGTTGATCGTTCTGCTTCAAGTCCCGGAGCCTGCCCGTCATCATTGCCGAAGGACGGTACACGTGGCGGGCATCCGAGAGGAGCGGTGAGACGACGGGGACGATCTCGTCCGTCGGCCTTGGCAGGAAGGGCTTCGAACGGGGCCTATAAATAGGAGCCCTTCGCAGAACACTGTTCTTCTTCCTGCTTCTGCGCCTGCATTGCTTTGCGATCACCTGAGCTCTCCTTCCTCTCTGGCGAAAGGCTAGCTTCTGAAGGCGTCGTCCGAGCTTGCTGGCCATCGCGGGAAGATCTACATCCCTCGGAGCGCTTTGTTGGCGGAGTTGGGTGATTTGAGAGGCTGCGCTCAGTCCAGGAGAGATCTTTTCCCCCTCGAGAGTAAGCCTTGATCTCCTTTCTCGCCTTCCCGACCTTATGGTCCGTAGCTCTTCTTCGAGCGAAATTACTCCTTCGGACGAGGAGTATACTCCGTCTCATTCCCCCAAATCTTGTGTGTCATCTCCCTATACTCTAGACTCCCTCGCCTCTGTAATGTCCGGAGAGCCCGAAGCTTCCGGGGCCGAGGCCTCCGAGGCCGAGGCGTCCGAGGAGGTTCGCACTCCGGGCCAGGCTTCCACCTCGGGACGTCGTCTTCCCGAGACTGCTTCGGAAGCAGCCTGTGCCCTTTCGGACGAAGAGGTTAGCAACCTTGCTTCGTACTTTCAGCTTCCTTCATGGATGACGCCTTATCGGCCCGGCTCCACCACCAGAGCCAACACTCCCCGCCTAGGTACCTTTTCTATCTATGAGGATAGCTTCCAGGCGGGCTTTCGTCTTCCTCTCCCCACCTTCGTCATTAACCTCCTTTGCTTCTACGGGCTGGCCCCGTCTCAGCTTTTTCCCAATTCTTGGCGCACCGTATACGGCTTTTTGGCTGTGTTCGCCCGTATACGGACTGTTCCTTCCATCAACATCTTCCGCTACCTCTTCAAAATCCAGAGGCAGGGGAAATCCGAATGGTATTGCTTCGTCCCTCAGATCGGGCGAAGCATCTTTTCCGGGAAGCCCTCGTCCATCCACGGCTGGAAGAGGAAGTTTATCCTCATTTCCCTGCCGGAGAACGAGAAGAGCGTGTGGCCCTTCCCTACCGAATGGGCGCCGCTGGCCGCAGGCCTCTCGGATCCTCCCGTCCTGACCTCCACCCAGAGCACCCTTGTGGGCCACATCCAGGCTATGGCCCCGTACGACATCTGGGGGCTCCTTAGCAAGGCGGAGCTGTTTGTGAACGCCGGGGTATGGCCGGACCCTCAGATCGATCCGGAGCGGGCCTTCCCTTACCTTCCTCCCGGGGAGACTCCGCAGGGCAGCGAAGGAAGTGCCGAGGCCGCTCCTCCGGCCGACGAGGTTGCTGAAGCTTCGGCCGAGGGTAAGTCGGTTGTAAGTTGCAACTTCTGTGTTATTCGTTTCTAACACGTCTTCTCTTGCTTGCAGCAATGTTCGGGATCGAGGCCCTCCTGGAACGGATAGCCGAGCAGCGCGGCCAAGGCCAGCCACGACCCCCGCAGGCGGCAGGCGGGTCGGGACGCGGCGTTGTGGCCCCGAGCGTTCGAGCCGGGATCGCCATGACTGCGGCCTCCTCCGAGGGCCGTGCTGCTGCCGCCGCTCTCGAGGGGGAGCGAAAGACCAAATCTGCCGCCCGAAGGGGCGGCCGATCGTCGAAGCGGCCCCGAGTGGAAGAGCCTGAAGAGGCAGAACCCGCCCCGTTGGTCAGGAGAACCGCTGGGGCCCGAAGGGCCGCAAGGCTGGCGTCCCCCGAGGCGCCAAGGGGCGACCCTCCTCCGGCCGCGATGGCTGGAGCAGAGCATGAGGGCGCCGGATCGCGGGCGCCTTGTGCGCAGGAGCGCGAGGTGTGGGTCCCCGAGCCAGGGATCTACAAAGATGAGAGCATAGAGGACTCTCAGACGTGCCTACGTCTGCTCCGCAGCCTCACTCTCCATTCGGCCCTTGTGGAGCTGAAGGACTACTCGGTCACCGATCTGGCGGCGATGAGCGCCCGATTGGCGGTCCAGGTAAGAAGCTCCTGAGTGTGTTTCAGTCTAGCTTTCCTTAGCTTCAATTTTTGCTGATCCTTGTCTGCTATCGGTCCGTAGGCTGCGGTTACGGGTAGTGTCCTGCTTCACCATCAGGAGCTGCTCCGAGACAGGCTCCGGGAGGCCGAGAGGGCGTCGGCCTCGGCGGGTTCAGGTGAGGGCCCTTCGGCGGGGCCTAACATCGAGCCCATGATTGACGGGCTTGTGGCCACGAACGCCCAGACGCGGGCGCAGCTGGAGGAGAGGGCAGCAGAGGCCCGTGCTTCTGCCGAGGCCAGGACGAAGGCCGAGCGGGAGAAGGAAGAGGCCGAGCGGGAGCTTTCTGCGGCCCAGGCTGAGATCCGGGCCCTTAAGGCCCAAATCCAGGACAAGGACGCCCGGCAGGCTTCGGAAAATCGCCGCCATGCCGAGGAGATGTCGGCCCTGAAGCAGGAGCTGGAGGAGGCGATGGATTCAGCAGTGGCTGATTATAAGGCCAGCCCGGACTACGTCGAAGAAATAATTCAAGCCCAGCTTCTGGCGGCCTCTTCGGTCTTCGACAGCGGGCTGGCCGTCGCCCAGAAGGCCTGTCCGAGCGTGGACCTTACCGGGCTTGCCTTGCCGACGAGTGAGGAAGCCAATGAGCTCCTATCTTGGTGGAAGGAGCTTATGGCTGAGAGGGCCCCGGTCCCGACGGAAGGCGATGAGGCCGTACCAGCCGAGGAGGCCCCTGTCGAAGCTGCCCCGCATGACGCTGTGCAGATCGTCGATTCCCCTTCTCCCTCTTCTGGCCGAAACCCAGTTGAAGTGGAGGGGGTTGCCGAGGACTGACACGGGGGCTTGCCCCGGTTTTTGTTTTTCTTCTTATGTAAGCCTGCGGCCAGGTGGATGGCCGGTTTTGTACTTCCTTTTCTGTATATATACAAGGAGTATTTTTGGTTTTACCTTGGTGTTCGTGCATGGTCGACCGAATCTAGCTTTTCAGAAATCCGACATCCTGTCGTTGTACGCTATAGTTTGCAAGGCCGAGACCCGATGTAGGTTCGGATAGAAAGTCGATAAAATATCGCCACAAATAGTATATACGGCCGGGGCCTTCACTAACGTGGTTCACATGATCCGAAGGGACATCCTGCTGCCCCTGACGCGATCTGCGTGGCCGAAGCCACTCCTGGCTTGGTCTCATACAGACTTAGAAATCCATGCCGCTCCCGATACGGTTTGCATGGCCGAAGCCACTCCCGGTACGGTTTACACGGACTTAGAATACCATGCCGCTCCCGATACGGTTTGCATGGCCGAAGCCACTCCCGGTACGGTTTACACGGACTTAGAATACCATGCCACTCCCGACACGGTTTGCATGGCCGAAGCCACTCCCGGTACGGTTTACACGGACTTAGAATACCATGCCGCTCCCGATACGGTTTGCATGGACGAAGCCACTCCCGGTACGGTTTACACGGACTTAGAATACCATGCCGCTCCCGATACGGTTTGCATGGCCGAAGCCACTCCCGGTACGGTTTACACGGACTTAGAATACCATGCCGCTCCCGATACGGTTTGCATGGCCGAAGCCACTCCCGGTACGGTTTACACAGACTTAAATACCATGCCGCTCCCGATACGGTTTGCATGGCCGAAGCCACTCCCGGTACGGTTTACACGGACTTAGAATACTATGCCGCTCCCGATACAGTTTGCATGGCCGAAGCCACTGCTGGTACGGTTTACACGAACTTAGAATACCATGCTTCCTGAAGAAGGGACCTTTATTCATACCTTCCGGCCGAAAGTCCGGAAAAAAAGTGATTTACATGAAATAACGCCGAAGGCGCTCTACATTCCAGGTGCGAGGGAGAGGCTGGCCCGAAAGGGTTTCCAACCGATAAGCCCCTCGTCTGATTACTTCTTTGACCCGATAAGGCCCCTCCTAGTTGGGGGCAAACTTTCCTGAGGCTTCGGCCGGTTTGGATGCATGAGCATTCCTCAACACGAGGCTCCCGCTTTCAAAGCTTCGGGGCTTCACTCGAGTGTTGTGGTACTTGGCCATGCGCTGCTAGCCGGATACGAGCCTTATCTCGGGTCTCTTCAATGAGGTCCAGATGATCTTTCAAGCCTTCTTCGTTGGCCTCCGGATTGTAGGCAACGACTCTGGGAGAGGGGAGGCCGATTTCTACTGGAATGACGGCCTCTATCCCATAAGCCATGCGAAATGGAGTTTCGCCGGTAGGAGTTCGGCTCGTCGTCCGATAGGCCCACAGAACACTCGGCAGCTCCTCTACCCATCGGCCTTTGGCTTCGCCGAGGCAGGTTTTCAGTCCCTGCAGCAGGCTTCGGTTAGTGACTTCGACCTGGCCATTTGCCCGAGGATGAGCTACCGAAGTGAATTTGTGGAGTATGCCGAAGCTGGCGCAGTTGTCGCTGAATCGTCGGCTGTCGAACTGCTTTCCATTATCCGAGATGATGGCCCAGGTGATGCCGAACCGGCAGATGATGGACTTCCATACGAAGTTCCAAGCATTGCTATCGGTTATTGACGCGAGGGGTTCGGCTTCTACCCACTTAGTAAAATAATCTACCGCCACGATGAGGAATTTTCTTTGGCCGATGGCGACGGGAAAAGGCCCCAGGAGGTCGATTCCCCATTGAGCGAAAGGCCAGGGGTCGGATAAGGGGGTCAGAAGGGTGGCTGCCTGGTGGATGAGGGAGCTAAACCTCTGGCACTGGTTACAGCGCCGTACGAGGGCTAAAGCGTCCTCTCGGAGCGTCGGCCGCCAGTAGCCTTGCCTTAGAAGCTTGTGAGCCAGGGCCCTTCCTCCCGCATGCGCTCCGCAAACCCCTTCATGTACTTCTCTCGTGGCGTAGTCGGCTTCAGCCGAGCCGAGGCATCGCAGCAGCGGTCGGCCGAAGGACTTCTTGTATAACACCCCGTCCAGAAGGAGGAAATGGGATGAGCGTTGCCGAATGTGTTTCGCCTCCCTTGAGTCTGGCGGCACTTCTCCTCGGAGGAGAAAAGCGACGAGGGGAGTCATCCACGTCTCGGCTTCGGCCTCAGTGACCTGCATGGCTTCAGGCTCGCCGAGGCTTGGTTCGGCGAGTTCCTCCACTAGGTTCATTCGGCCTCCTCCCCCGTCTTGAGTCGACGCCAGCCGGGAAAGTGCATCGGCTCGGGCATTCTCGGCTCTCGGGATCCTCACGATTTCATAAGAATCGAATTGAGCGAGGATCTTGCGAGTCACCTGGAGATAAGACGCCATGATCGCGTCCCGAGCCTCGTATTCTCCGGAAATGTGGCTGGCGATCAGTTGAGAATCACTGAAGGCCTTCAGATTCCAGGCGCCGAGCTTCTTCGCGGCCCGGAGGCCAGAAATGAGAGCTTCATACTCGGCGGCGTTGTTAGTTGCTGGAAAGGAGAAACGCAAGGCGTACTCCGTGACGACTCCTTCGGGCGATGCTAAGATCCACCCGGCGCCGCTGCCCATGGAGCACGCGGAGCCGTCTACAAAGAGTTGCCATTCTTCTGCTGGCGCAGGAGCCGAAGTGGCCTCGGCTTCGGGCACATCGGGTTTCGGCTGGAGTGCCGAGGAAGCGCAAGGGGTGAGTTCGGCGATGAAGTCTGCCAACGCCTGAGCTTTTATTGCTACCCGAGGTTCGTAGGAGATGTCGAACTCTCCTAGCTCAATCGCCCATTTCGCCAGTCTGCCGGACACCTCCGGCCGGGAGAGAACCTGCCTCAGGGGCTGGTCGGTGAGAACCCGAACTGAATGAGCCAGAAAATAAGGCCGGAGCCTCCTCGCGGACGAGACGAGGGCTAGAGCCAACTTCTCCAGGGCAAGATACCGGAGTTATGCTCCTTGAAGGGCTCGGCTGGTATAGTAAACCGGCTTCTGAACGCCATCTTGCTCTCGGACGAGGACGGCGCTGAGAGCCGTTTCGGAGACTGCGAGGTACAGGCTCAGAGGTTCCCCGGGAACCGGCTTGGACAGAACGGGGACTTTGGAGAGGTAGGCCTTCAGCTGGTCGAAGGCTGCTTAGCACTCATCCGTCCAGTCGAAACAATTGGCCTTCTTCAGCAGCTTGAAGAAGGGGAAACAGTAGTCTGCCGCCCTCGACATGAAGCGGCTTAGGGCTGCGATCCTCCCGTTCAGCTTCTGCACCTCTCGGAGGTTTGCCGGGGGGCGCATTTGGATGATGGCCGAAACCTTCTCGGGATTAGCCTGTACCCCTCGGCGAGTAACCATGTAGCCGAGGAACTTCCCGGAGGCTACCCCGAAGGCTCATTTGGCCGGATTCAGCTTCATCTTGTACCGTCGTAGGGCGGAGAATGTCTCGGCTAAGTCGGCCAAGTGTTCCGCGGCGACGCGGCTTTTGACCAACATGTCGTATATGTAGACTTCCATGTTGCGGCCGAGCTGTGGAGCGAATACTTTGTTGACCAGGCGCTGATATGTCGCGCCGGCGTTCTTCAAACCGAAGGGCATTCGGGTATAGCAATATAGGCCCAGATCGGTTGTGAAGCTGGTTTTGCTCTCATCATCTGGATGCATCCGGATCTAGTGATAGCCTGAATAGGCGTCGAGGAAGCTTAAGAGCTCGTGGTCGGAGGTTGCGTCCACCACCTGGTCTATCCGAGGCAGCGGGAAGCTATCCATCGGACAGGCCTTGTTGAGGTTGGTGAAATCTACGCACATTCTCCATTTGCCATCCTTCTTTGGCACCATTACCACGTTGGCGATCCAGTCTGGATGATGCACCTCTCGGAGGTGTCCGGCGTTCAGCCCCTTTTGTACTTCGGCTTGGATGGCGGCTCTCCTTTCCTGATTGAAGGTGCGCCGCTTCTGCTTTACCGGGGGCTGGTCGGGATCGGTATGGAGTCGGTGCTCAGCTATCTCCGGGTCAACACCGGGCATGTCCGCTGGAGTCCAGGCAAAAACGTCGAGGTTCTTTTTCAAGAACTCGGTAAGCTTCTCTGCTTCGGTCTTCTCTAGGCCGGAGCCTATCATTAGGGTTCGTCCTTCACCTCCCGGAACCGGAATGGCGAAGAGTGCTTCTCCCGGGGATGCCTCGGCTGATGATTCGATTGCCAGGGTTTCGGCTGCTGCCTTCCCTTTGACCGAGATCATGTAGCATCGCCGGGATGCTTCTTGATTCCCTTTGGCCTCGCCTATTCCGTGGCTGGTATGAAACTTCAGCTTCTGATGGAAAGACGAAGGCACGGCTCCGACCCCGCCGATTAGCCTTCGGCCGAAGATGGCGTTGTAGGCCGAATCGATTTTTACAACGGCAAAGTCCGTTTCAACGGTTAGTTACCGGGGGGCGGAGCCTAAGGTTACAGGGAGTCGGATAATGCCCTCTACTCGGCAGGGCGAGCCGTTAAAACCGAAGAGGGGGCCCCGGTGAGGCTTCATATTAGCCTCACTCAATCCCATCTTTTCAAAACAATCATAAAATAAGATGTTTGGGGCGCTTCCATTATCAACAAATATTCTATGTACATCGTAGCTATTTATTACAGCGTTTATGACGAGGGCGTCGTCGTGAGGGACCTGAATATCAGTCAGGTCCTCTGAGCGGAAGGTGATATCTTCTTGGCGAGGCCGCTTCGGCTTGACATCGATCGTCGCTATAGTGGCAGAGCTGCGCTGCCGTGGCCTCGATCCTTCCCCTGGCCCTCCGGATATCATCATAATAGACCCAGAGCTAGGTCTTTGATGGGGCGCTTCTGCCGGGGCCGAGGTGACCTTCGGCGGAAGAGCGGCTTCTATCGCCGGGTGCTGCTGCGGCCTGGGCGTTTCAGGGACGTCCCGGTTCCGCTGCGGCGGGGGCTACTCTCGTCGGTACTGCGGCAGTCTTCCCTCTCGGATGAGGCGGTCGATTTCCTCCCGGAGCTGCCGGCACTCATCCGTCGTGTGGCCGATCTCCCGATGATACTCACAGTATTTGCCGGGGTCCCTTCAGCGAGGATCCGTCTTGATGCGGTCTGGTCGCCGGATCATGCCTTTTACCTCCATGAGCATTCGGGAAGGGGGAGCAGGTAAGGGTAGGTACCGCGGTTGCGGGTCCCGTCGCCTTTCCCTGTCCCAATCCTCCCGGCGGTATCGCTTTCGGGAGGGCTCTTGGTCTTCTGGCCGAGGTCGGGCTACCTGGGGGGCAGGCGCCGAGGCTGCTTCGGCCGCGCCTTTACCTCTGGACATCATCAGGGCCTCGCGGTTGATGTATTTATGGGCTCGGGCCAGGAGGTCCTGGAAGGTAGGGGGATGGCGTTTCCCGATGGAGCCGAGGAGCCCTTCGTCTCGACACCCGCTGATCACGGCCGAGACCGCGATCGAGCTGTCGAGGTTCGGGATTTGGGCGGCCTCGGTCCGGAATTTGGTGAAGTATTCCTGAAGAGTTTCGGTGGGGCCTTGCCGAATGGCCAACAGGCTGGCGGAGGTTTTGCATTGCCGGGTGGCATCATAAAACTAGTCGATGAATAACTGGCCCAACTGGACTAAGGAGTGGATGGAGTTAGGGGCCAGTGTCTCGAACCAGGTGAGGGCGGTTTTCTCAAGGGTGAGGGGGAAAAGTCGGCAGCGGACTGCCTCGGGGGCCCCTCGGACCGTGAGGTATGCGTTGAATCTCTGGAAATGACAGACCGGATCTGTCATTCCGTCGTAGGGAGGGCCCTTCGGCAGCGTGAAATTGGGAGGCACCTCGGTAGCCAGGAGCTCCGCTGTGAACGGGGTCTGCTCCAGGATGTTGCTGGCAAGAGGTGCCCCGTATGGCCGGGACACCATCTGCTGCATTTCCTTGCGCATCGCCGTCAGCCGCCGGTCCAGGTCCGGGGCGGTCGAGGTAGCGACTGATTGTCCTCCAGTCCGGTCCGGACGGAATTCCGACGAAGCATAGCCCTGCTCCGTCAGGCGGTCAGCGCGAGGAGCTCGGGCAGGCAGTGCTGAGGGCTCGCTGCGTCTCGTAGCGGTTTTGGCAGGGGAAACCGGCGCAGGAGTTGGCCGAAACCCCGCATCTTGGACCGGACAGGGTGGAGGGAGTGGTACCTGTTGAGGAAGCTGGCCCAGCAGTCCTATGCGCTGGGCGATGGCGGACACCATCTCCTGCAGAGGTGCTAGGGAGGTGACGGCTGCGGCCAGCGTAGCTACTTGCTGCTGGAGCAATCCCACCCGGTCGTCTCCCGCGGCGTGCGACTCTGGTATGACTGGCAGAGTCGCGCCTGGCGGGGCGGACGGGGCGTCTTCAGACTGTTGTAACTGCGCGGAGGCTTCCCGCGTCTCTGCTTCTCTTTGTCCGGATCGTCGGGTAACAGGTCGTTGAGACATGACTTGTTTGTTTGTTTCCCACAGACGGCGCCACGTGATGTAGACTGGATCTACCACGACCGGACTCTGAGGCTGGAATCCGAAATTTATGGATCCGGAGCTGGGTCGGATCGGTGCAAGAGGCCCGACGGGGATCCGGAAGGCGATGGAGGCAGAGACGAAGTTGAAGGTCCGAGGCCGAAGGTGGCTCGATCAGATGCTGGCTTGTCTTCGGAAGGCGGGGCTGAGGCTCCTTCGGTCAGGGATGCAGCCGGCGCACGGCGTCGAGACCGGTGGGAGGAATCCGAGGTCGGCGGCCGATACCGACTCGAGGAGGTCGGCGATGATTCGAACCGAACCCCTGCAGGAGGGAAAGAAGAAGAAACTGGTTAGCAGGAGTCCCGGGCTTCGGCCCTTAGGAACCCCCTCCGACGGTCAAGTTAGCTTCTGAAGAAGATTCGATTCAGAAGGCAAAGAGTAGCTTTAATGCTTTTTGGACTATAGTCCTTGAGGGTCTCGGAGGCATAGAATTGCATACCTTTGTCAATAAATAGCGGTGTATTTATAGCAGAGGATAGAGGATGGTTAACGGTGACAGCCGATATAGGACTATGTCCGGGTTTACTGGTAAACCGCCATAGTGCCTAGTTCTCCACCGGAGTGGGCCGGACTCGGCTATCGGGCCGAAGGGGGTTGGGCCGCTGATGGGCCGAAGCCTGCTGGGCCTGGGGCTGCCGGGCTGCTACCGGGCTGTAGGCTGATGGGCCGCTGACGGGCTGAAGCCTGTTGGGCCGGGAGCAACGGTGCTGCTTACGGGCCGAGGGCTGTTGGGCCGCTGATGGGCCGAAGGCTCCCTGAGGGCCTTGTACTGCTGCTGTTGGGCTGAACTGGGTTTGGGCTTATTTTAATGGGCCGAATCGGATTCTGCCTCATCATTACCTAAAAAGATAATTGCTTGAATTAAATAAATATCTTTTTTTTTTCTTTTCTAAAAATTAAACACAAACACATATATAAAAAAAATACGCACAACTAAAAATTATAACAGAGACATTGAAATTTAACTACGTGGAACTTATTAATTATCTAAAAATTACGAAACAAATTACAAAATTTAATGGTTTAATAAACTTAAACTAAATAAACAAAGTATGAAATAACAACTAACTAACACTAAATAATTAAACTAATCCTAAACTAATTGGGGAAGGAAAAGAATCCTAATAACAACATTCTGTTGGAACTTTGTGGGTGGCTGCCGGCTGGTGCAGTGAACCGCAAGGAAAGGAGGGTGGCGCAGTGGACCGGCGGTGCTGTTGCTGTGTAGCTGCCGACTGGTGAAGGTGCAGGCTGCTTGCTTGGCCGGGTGCTTGAAGCAGGGTGTTGGTTGGCGTGGAGGCTGGTGCTTGCTTGGGCTTAGATGTGCCTGCATGCATGCAGGCGTGCATGCATTGGAAGCACGTGGAGGGTGCGGTTGCTGCTGGTCCTGGGTGTGCGTGGGATGCTGCTGGAAGCTCTGCCGCATGGAGGAGCTTGCTGGAAGCTCTGCCGCGTGGAGGAGCTTGCTGGAAGGTGCTAGAGGCTAGTGCTTGCTTGGGCTTAGACGTGCCTGCATGCATGCAGGCGTGCTTGCCGGCTGCTAGCCGGAGGATAGGAGGAGGCCGGCAACGTGCACGGGCGGTACGTGGAGGAGCCGAGAGCATGCACACTGGGCTAGGTGCTGGTGCGTGGAGCCAGGAACCGGAGAGAAAGAGAGACGTGGGGAGAGAAGAGAGGAGAGAGGGAGGAAGAGAGAGGAAGGGCTACGGGAAGCTAGGGAGAAAACGGAAAGAGAGAGAACAAAGGGAGAAGGGAAACCGATATAAAACAGAGAGGGAGGACGAGAGACAGAATAGAAGAGAGACTGAGAGAGGGAGAGAACCGGAGAGAGGGATAGAGGGATGCTGGAAAGGAGAGGAAGAGAGGACCGTGAAAGAGAGTGCTGGGAATAGAGGAGGAGGGCTGCGGGTTTGAGTTGGAAAAGGAGGAGGAGAAAAAATTGCGAGAAGGAGGAAATAAGAGCTGGAGAAGGACTCGAGAGCGAGAGAGAGAGATTCGGGGCTGAGAAGAGAGGGTGAAATATATAGAGAGGAAAAGAGACGTGGGAAAGGAAACTGGAGAGAAGGGAGGAAATCGAGGGACAGAGAAAAGGAAACAGAGAGATTTTCTTTAATTTGGGAGGGAAACATTTAAAAAAAAAAAAAAAAGTGGGGGAAAGGAAAGTGCCGGGTCTTTCTTGGATTCTTCGGGCAAGAATTTGGGTAGTATTAGGACCTCAAATGATGTTTTTACCCCTGCTTTAATCTTTTGGACAAAATGACGTCAAATTTATCGAAATTCGAACACTAGACCTCCCCCAAATTTTCGGAAACTCCACTAGCTGCACTGCATCATCGGCATGTCCTGTTCACATAAAATAAATATAAATTAGCGCATTATCATAAAAATATCATCAGATTTATTTATTTCATCTCGATTTTGTCGAAAAACCGCAAATGCGCTATACTCCTTTAATCACATGAAATGACGATGTTTTTAAGTCAGAATCTGATGAAATTGGTACCGTTGGACTTGGTATACAATTATCTATCATTCCATGCTATTTTGCAGATAAAAACATGAGTATGATGCACATGATTGCCCCTAAATGATCAATTTAACACTTTATCATGGGTCAATGCCCTTCCTCCTGCGTGTGCTCCGCAGATTCCTTCATGTACCTCCCGAAGGGCATAATCAGCTTCAGCCGGGCCGAGACATCGTAGGAGCGGCCGGCCGAAGGACTTCTTATATAGTACTCCCTCAAGAATAAGGAAGTGGGAAGAGCGCTACCGGACGCGCCTTGCTTCCTTCGGATCGGACGGGACCTCCTCCAAGAGGAGGAGGAAAGCGACTAGGGGAGTCATCCAGGTCTCTGCTTCGGATTCATTCACTTGCATGACCTCAGATTCGTCGAGACTTGGTTTAGACAGTTCTTCTACCAAGACCATTCGGCCTCCTCCCCCGTCCTGAGTTGATGCTAGTCGGGAAAAAGCGTCGGCTCGAGCATTTCCGGCTCGAGGGATCCGCACAATCTCATATGAAGTAAATTCAGCTAGGATTCTGCGGGTTACCTGGAGATAGGACACCATCGATGCATCCCGGGCCTCGTATTACCCAGTGATTTGATTGGCGATAAGTTGAGAGTCGCTGAACGCCCTTATGTTTTGCGCACCGAGCTTTCTAGCGGCCCGAAGGCCTGAGATAAGGGCTTCGTATTCTGCGGCATTGTTGGTAGCCGGGAAGGAGAAGCGTAGCGCATACTCCGTGATGACCCCTTCTGGAGATGCCAAGATCCATCTGGCGCCACTACCCGAAGAGCACGCGGATCCATCTACGTAGAGTTGCCATTCATCCGCTGAAGACGGAGGAACCGGAGCACTTTCTGCCTTAGGTGTAGCTCTGACTTCCGGCTGAGGTGCCGAGGATGCTTCGGGAGTGAGCTCGGCGATGAAGTCAGCCAGCGCTTGAACTTTTATGCTGTCCATGGCCCATAAGAGTCCTCAAACTCTCCTAGCTCGATCGCCCACTTTGCTAGCCTACCGGACACTTCTGGCCGAGAGAGGACTTGCCCCAAAGGTTGATCTGTAAGGACCTTTATTGAATGCTCGAGGAAGTAGGGCCAGAGCCTCCTCGCGAACGAGAAGAGGGCTAGGGCCAGCTTTTCAAGAGCAAGATACTGGAGTTCCGCTCCTTGGAGGGCTCGGCTTATATAGTAAACTGGCCTCTGAACGCCGTCTTGTTCCCGAATGAGGACGGCGCTGATAGCTGTTTCAGACGCAGCGAGATAAATGAACAACTGCTCTCCGTGAATCGGTTTAGATAGGACGGGAACATTGGAGAGATAGGCTTTCAGCTGATCGAAGGCCGACTGACACTCGTTTGTCCAGGAGAAAGTAGTAGTCTTCTTCAGCATTTTGAAGAAAGAAAAATAGTAATCCGCTACCCTTGACATGAAGCGGCTTAACGCGGCAATTCTTCCATTTAGCTTCTGGACCTCTCGGACGTTGGCCGGAGGGCGCATTTGGATAATAGCCGAAACCTTTGCGGGATTGGCTTCCACCCCTCAGTGGGTGACCATGTAGCCGAGAAATTTCCCGGAGGCCACGCCGAAGGCACACTTGGCTGGATTCAGCTTCATTTTATACCTGCGTAAGGCAGAGAATGTCTCGGCCAAATCAGTCAGATGGTCTGCGGCGACGCGGCTTTTCACCAGCATGTCGTCGATGTAGACCTCCATATTGCGGCTGAGCTGTAGAGCGAATATTCTGTTGATGAGACGTTGATAAGTTGCTCCTACATTCTTTAGGCTGAACGACATCCGGGTATAACAGTATAAGCCGAGGTCCGTTGTGAAGCTAGTCTTGTCCTCATCCTCCGGATGCATTCGGATCTGATGATAGCCTGAGTAGGCATCGAGGAACCTAAGTAGTTCGTGGCCGGAGGTTGCGTCCACCACCTGGTCTATCCGAGGCAGCGGAAAGCTATCCATCGGACAGGCCTTATTGAGGTAGGTGAAGTCCACACACATCTGCCACTTGCCATCCTTTTTGGGCATCATCACTACATTGGCGATCCAGTCGGGATGGTGTACCTCTCGGAGGTGTCCCGCATTCAGCCCCTTTTGTACTTCAGCTTGGATGGCCGTCCTTCTTTCTTGGTTGAAGGTACGCCGCTTCTGCTTGACCGGAGGCTAGTTGGGGTCGAGGTGCAGCCGATGCTCTGCTACCTCCGGGTCGACCCCGGGCATGTCCGAAGGAGCCCAGGCGAAGACGTCGAGGTTTTCTTTCAGGAACTCAGCAAGTCTTTTGGCTTCAGTCTTCTCTAGACCGGAGCCTATCATTAGCGCCCGACCTTCTCCTCTTGGAACCGGAATGGTTGTAAGTTCCTCTCCTGGGGATGCTTCGGTCGAAGATTTGATCGAAAGAGATTCGGCCGCGGCCTTCCCCTTGACCGAGATCATGTAACACTGCCGAGCTGCTTCCTGATTTCCCTTGGCTTCGCCGATTCCATGGCCGGTACAGAACTTCAGCTTTTGATGAAAAGATGAGGGTACAGCTCCAATTCCGCTGATCAGCCTTCGGCCAAAGATGGCATTGTAGGCCGAGTCGACCTTGATGACGACAAAATCCGTCTCGATGGTTAATTGCCGAGGGAACGTACCAAAGGTTACAGGGAGCCGGACGATGCCTTCTACTTGGCAAGGCGAACCATTAAAGCCGAATAGAGGCCCCCGATGAGGCTTCATATCAGCCTCATTCAAGCCCATTTTTACAAAACAGTCATAAAAGAGTACATTTGGGGCACTTCCATTATCAACAAAGATACGATGAACATCGTAACTTTTCATTACAACATTTACAACTAAGGCATCGTCGTGAGGAACCTAAATGTCAGTCAGATCCTCCTGGCCGAAGATGATCTCTTCTTGATGAGACCGCTTCGGCTCGATGTCGACCGCCGCTACTGCTGTAGTGCTGAGCTGACGGCGCCATGCTCCCTCTCCTGGGCCCCCGGATATCATCATGATCGACCCCGCACAGGGTCGTTGGTGGGATGCTTCTGCCGGGGCCGAAGTGACCTTTGGCTGAGGTGGGGCTTCTTTATCTGGGAGTTGACGTTGCTTAGCTGCTTTAGGAACGTCCCGGTTCTGCCGCTGTTGAGGCTGCTCTCGCCGGTACTGTGACAGACGGCCTTCTCTGATGAGGCGATCAATCTCTTCCCGAAGGTGCCGGCATTCGTCAGTTGAATGGCCGGTTTTCCGATGGTACTCACAGTATTTGCGGGAGTCCCTTCGGCGGGGATCAGTCTTGATGCGTTCAGGCTGTCGAAGCATACCTTTTACCTCCATGAGCATCCGGGAGGGTGGAGCAGGTAGTGGCAGATACCGTTGTTGCGGATCCCGACGCTTTTCTCGGTCCCATTCTTCCCTCTGGTATCGCTTGCGAGGCGGCTCCTGATCTTCTGGGCGAGAACGAACCGGAGGAGTAGCTGCCAATGATGCCTCGGCGGTACTTTTGCCCTTGGACATCATCAGGACTTCTCGGTTAATGTACTTATGGGCCCGAGCCACTAGAAGCTGGAAGGTGGGGGGATGGCGCTTCCCGATAGAGCTGAGAAGCCCTTCGTCCGTATACCCACTGATTACGGCCGAGACCGCGATCGAACTATCCAAGTTCGGAATTTGGGCAGCTTTGGCCCGAAACTTAGTGAAATACTCCTGGAGGGTTTCGGTAGGTCCTTGCCGAATGGCCAGTAGACTAGCCGATGTTTTACATTGCCGAGTGGCGTCGTAAAATTGGTCGATGAACAGTTGGCCTAGCTGTACTAGAGAGTGGATGGAATTGGTGCCCAATGTTTCAAACCAAGTTAGGGCTGTTTTTTCAAGAGTGAGGGGGAAGAGACAGCAGCGGACTGCCTCGGAAACCCCTCGAACTGAGAGGTAGGAATTGAATCTCTGGAAGTGGCAGACCGGATCTGTCATTCCATCATACAGAGGGCCTTTCGGCAGTTTAAAGTTGGGAGGTACCTTAATGGCCAGAAGCTCTGGAAAGAATGGAGTCTGCTCCAGAATGGTGCTGGCGAGAGGCGCTCCGTATGGCCGAGATACCATCTGCTGCATTTCCTTCCTCATCGCCGTTAGTCGCCGGTCCAGATCCGTGGCGGTCGAAGTAGTGACCGAACGTCCTTCGGCCTTGGTTGGATGAAATCCGGACGAAGCATAGTCCTGCCCCGTCATGATGTGACTAGCACGAGGGACTCGGCCAGGCGGTGCGAATGGCTCACTGCGTGCCGAAACGGCTTCATCGGGGAAGGCTTGCGAGGGTGTCGGATGTAGCCTCGTAGCTTGAGCAGGACATAATGGAGGAGGTGGTACCTGCTGCGGGGGCTGACCCAGTAATCCTATATGCTGGGCGATAGCAGATACCATATCTCGCAAGGGCGCCAAGGAAGTAATAGTGGCGGCCAGCGTCGCCACTTGTTGTTGAAGCTCTTCCACCCGGTCGTCTCTAGGAGCGACAGACTCCGGTATAACAGGAAGGGCAGAGCCTTGTGGAAGAACAGACGGAGTACCTTCAGAGTGGAGTGCCTGTGCTGGAGTCGCCTGCGTCTCTGCCTCGTCTTGTCCAGATCGTCTGGTCACCGGACGATGAGACATGACTTCTCGTTGGTTTCCCACAGACGGCGCCACGTGATGTAGCCGAAGCTATCACGGTTGGATTTCGAGACTGGAATCCGAGACTGGATCAGATCGAAGAAGAGGACCGAGGGAGATCCGGACCGAGACGAGGGCAGACGCGGGGCCGAGGATCCGAAGCCGAGAGGTACCCGGGTGAAAGCTCGCCGGGGGCGAAGCTGAGAATCCTTCGGCCGAGGCGGACCGAGGGAGAAAACCCGAGGTCGGTGGCCGAGGCCGACTCGGAGAGGTCGGCGAAGATTCAAACCGAACCCCCTGAAGGAGGAAGAAGAACCGATCAGTGAGGGTCCCGGGCTTCGGCCCAAGAGAACCCCCTCCGATGGCTAAGTTAGCTTCTGAAGAAGATTCGATTCAGAAGAGAAGGAAGAAGAGGTAGCCTTAATGCTTTTGGACTATTGTCCTTGGTCAAGAAGACATACCTTTGGTAATAAATAGCCTTGTATTTATAACGGAGGGTAGAGGTTACTCAACCATGGCAGCCGATATAGGACTATGTTTAGGTTTAGTGGTAAACCGCCATAGTGCCTAACCCTCCCACCGGAATGGGCCGGATACGACTACTGGGCCGAAGGTTGGGGGCCGTTGTTGGGCCGAATGCCGCTAGTGGGCTGAAGCCAATTGGGCTGAAGGCTGCTAGCTGGGCCGAGGCCAATTGGGCTGAGGGCTGCTGGTGGGCCGAATGCTGCTGGGCCACTGATGGGCCGAAGGCCGCTGGGCTGCTGATGGGCCGAGGGCCGCTGGTGGGCCGAATGCTGTTGGGTCGCTGATGGGCCGAAGGCCGTTGGGTTGCTGATGGGCCGAGGGCCGCTGGGCTGCCGATGGGCCGAGGGCCGCTGGGTCGCTAATGGGCCGAAGGCTGCCAGTGGGCCTCTTGTTGTTACTGCTGTTGGGTTGACGCTGGTGTTGGGCTGTTTAATTGGCCGAATCGGATTCTCCCCCATCAAAAGTTATCTAAAACTCTTGCTAAAGTCTGAGTTGTAATGTGAGTAGTTGAGAACTTACTACATGGTCCTCCATCATTATAGTCATAGGACTAAAATTACCTTAGATAGGTTTGTTGTGCTACCACAAGGCTTGTCTAATTGTGAGGAGAGACTCTCCTTATGGCATAAGATGCCTTCTGATCGGGGTAGAGGAACCATGCAGCCTTATTGTACTACTACAAAGGTTGCATACAAATCTATACTCGTCTCGTAACAGTGGTAATGCTTAGATCAGAATTAATAGTTTGTTGTGCTATCCACAAGGTTATTAAATTTCTGGGGATCAAAGTCATGATCAGATGTTGCAAAGAGTTTCAAGTTCCATGAGATGGGTACTCTTTGATTGTATTACAGTTTGTTATGCTATCCACAAGACTGTACTACAAGTCATTGAGATTCTGATCCCTGCTAGGAGACTATCGGAGTCTCCCATTTTGTGTACCTGAGGGTTATACAGTCCGTCGAAAAATAGTGAGAAATAATTCAAAATAAAATTCCATAATTGAATTATAAGAACTGTCTATTGAAATCATTTATTTCCTCTATTAATTGAAACGTTGTCTATTAATCCGAGACTTGGCATACTAGATGTCAAAGCATCTCAAATTCAAATTTACAAAAAGACTCTGAAGAATGTCTTCAGGACCATATGATAGCCACTATCCTAGTCAGATATCATGAAATCTTTTACTTGGGTGAAACCAAGTAGAACAGATACTCATGGTATGCCTTTGAGAAAGGCTAGAGGTAAGATCTTAAATGGTCGAACCCATACCTGAGATAAAGGGAAGTCAGCTGAAAGAGAGAATGAACAGTTCTCCCACTGCAACCAATATAAGGATATTGGTAAAGGCAAGTAGGAAAATGAAACTTGTAAGAAGTTTCGAGTATTCTTATTATCCACTTTTGTGTGTCTATTGGAGAGTTAGTATCTCCAATATGAGATATTGGAAATGATTCTCAGATATGCAATAGAATGCAGACTTAGACAAGTAAAAGGAAATCGAGAAAATGAAAATGTTGAGTTAGACTCAACAATAGTTCCAGAGATACATAGGTTAATGTGAGACAGTAAATCTTTATATACTTTTAAGAGATTAATATGAAACTAAATAATTATTATTTAGTTCTATTAATTATTAAGAATTATAAAAGTTAATAACATTGACTGAGAAGGAACAAACGTTGTTCCATTTGATTTTAAGAATAGAATGAAAGATTTTAAAATCAATCAATGCACTATAAATTCTTAATGTGACATATCATATGATGAATGTTCACAAGTCTCCTATAAAAATGAACTTAGTGAATCATGATTATCTATGGCATTGTACACTAGGTTGTACGATAAGTAGAAATTATTGGAGCTTATACATGTTGATGTAAATAGCCCAATATCTTCTTAAGGCTAAAGATAATCACTTCTATTGACTTACCTTAATAGTTTTCTTTTGGAAAGATTTGGCTATGTGTACTTGCTAAAGTACTAGTCGAATGCATCTAAGAGATTAAGGTAGAGAAGATCAAGATGAAGTGACTAATTGAAAGAGTATCAAATTCTTTGATTTGATCAAAGAAATTAATACTTGAGTACGGGATTTACGCAAGTCATTAAATGGATAATTGTATCCTCTCTCGATAGATCCTCAAAGTATATCATAGCAATATGATATAATGAGGAATAACACTTTATTGGATATAGTGCTATATTTATAATAAGATTTGCCTAACTCTTATATTCTTATATATATATATATGAGTATGAACATTAGATATCCATACTTCACATATGGTTCCAAATAAGTCAGTATATCTATATAGGATATGGAGATGCGATAATTCATATGAGATGTGAATTATAAACTAACATGATTTTAAGGATGTTAAAGTCAAGTTATGTCCTAATATTTTGGAAAAGACATGATCCAAAGAAGTTCGATCTAAAAAGACACGGCGTAATGTGAATTTGTTAGATGTCCAAAGAGTTTGTATATTATTTTATTGGCTAGGCGATAATAACTAATTATCTTACTGAAAGCTGTCCTCTAAGAAAAGGAACATGCCCTCAAAGAAGACAGTGGGAGTTAATAAAACTAGAAGATGTTCAAGACTCACAAATTAACATAAGATTATTAGATAATCTTCGGATGTTTGGAACCGTTCATAACACACATTAGAGAGCATCATAGATTTTGAGATTCTCTCAATGGTTAGTTTGATATGTTTGACGTATCAGATATAGCAGAATGAGAGGAGTTTAAAGATGTAGATCATGATCATAAATCTATGGGGAAGCTCTTTGTCATAATTACAACTTTTAAATTGCCAAGAAGTTAAGAGTTCTAAGCTATAATCCATAACACCTATTAAGTTCGGAACTTGATAGTGTTGCTTGAGGGTGTTGTACCTCTCAGAAGCAAGTAAATCTTCAGAATAAAGATTAGTACAAATAGACTATTTAAAACTTATATGGTAATCTAAAGGAAATGGTCATGGTCAAAGTGTTGACTTAAACGATTTTTTCTCAAAGGTTATCAAAATAAGTTTATTAGAATTTTACTTGCCAATAGTGCATCTTATAATGATGAGATGGCAGTTGGATATTAAAAGCATTCCCTCAATGTGATTGAGGAAAAGGTGTACATGATATAACTTTAAAGCTTTTAGAATATCCAGGAAGTAAGTTGTGATTCAAAGATTATTTTTGAATCAAACTAAAACTTCCCAGAGTTGCAATAAGAGTTTTGACTTAATGGTCAAACACTCAGTGATCATTAAGAATGATCACGGATTGTGTGTGTACAAAGAGGTCAGTGGGAGCACAGTCACATTAGTAATGCTTTGTGATAATAACATCAAAGTCATTGTGAATGACATCAGGATGTTACTATCAGTCAAAGCATTATTATCCATGTTCTTCTTCCATAATGGGTTTGGTTATAACATCTCATGTATTGGAGATACGAATCTATTAAGATAGACCGATGAGGATGTTACCTTAAACTATATGTCAAAATGTTCGACATAAATTTCATAATAAATCTCAATTGTTGAAATATGAAATTTATTTTTTTAAAGAAAGGTTCCGTAAAGGATACAGAGAAACCTTGGTAGAAGGAGTGAAACATACCACTAAGTATTTGAGAAGTCCTAAGGATGCACTCCTATATATGGAGAGGATGATTTGAAACAATGAGTCATACTGACTCAAATTTCAAATCAGGCATGGGTTTAACCTTCTACTAAGAAAAGAATGGATTGGAAGGGTTCTAACCTAGATCTTGATATTAAGATGACGACATTAACAAATGATTATGTTATTGGAATAGTATGGATGAAAGAGTTCATCCTTGAACTAAATATAGTTCTAAAAGGTCTCCGATCTCGTCCCGTTGTTGTAGGACAACAGTGGGAGAGATCAATTTTGTAGTTGAGCTATGGTCTCATCAGAAGTTGTAGAACGTTCTGAGGCTCTTTCATAAGTCCAAAGACAAAGAATTAAGAAGAAATAACGTAATGGAAATTATTCCATTAATGAATGATTTAGTAGAGCCCGGACCAAGCCCTAGTCACAGATTTGATGTGAACACTACTTAGATTTGATGGAGATCAAATGCGAAGGTGATAGGCTTGAGTCCAAGTGGGAGATTGACAGATATAGGTGGCCTCCAAGCCAATCATGAGGCACCTATTTCAATCTGGTTCAATAATAAATGACATATATAATTCATTATGTAGATTGGCGTGTTTATTATTGCACATAATGAAGTGCATGAATGTGTGCAACGGTCATCGGATTATGATGAGATCATAATAATGAGACATATGACCTATAAAAACATATTCTGAATTGTTCCTAGTCGTAGGATGTTTGAAGAGGACATCAAACATCCGGTAAGACTATTACAGGTTATTCTAGCTCATATAATGAGGGTGACTGATCTCGTTAGTCACATGTGTGAAGACACAATGGTGAACCTGCAGGTGCTCATTGAGGAATGAATTCACTGAATTGATCCGATATGAATCGCCGAATGGTAATTTACTAGACTGTCAATCGGCTTGATTCATCGTCACAGTGGCGTGGTTGGTCCTTGGACTTGAGACACGAAAAACACCTTGTCGATGGACTTATGGGCTTTGACCTTGGCTTACGAATCCCTATCCACGAAATTTCTAATAGTCAAGGATCGGGTCTAGTAGAAGACCTTCGAAGGTAATTGTGTGTTCAATAGAGGATCGTTTGCTCTCAGGTAACTGGAGGGAGAATGCTCTAGAATAGATCCGCAGGAGTCTCTGGCCAGAGCAGACACAATATTAGAAAAGGTGCTTTCGGATATTGTACAGCAGAGTCTGATTCAAGTAAGTTGACTATCTAGGATTTGACAGTTGATTATACCCTAGGTTAGCTCAAGAGCATTGTGCGAACGAAGGATTACAACCACGCGGTAACTGTGGATGGATAGGTTCCATGAGTGGTTTGCTGAACCCCATTTTTTTTCGGGATCATGCGATGTTGCTTGGCACTTAACTTGATCGGAAGTCCGAGCGAATTTTACATGAGATGTTAATTCGGTTAAGTAATTAATTAGTTTCTAGATATTAAGTCAATAACTAGTTATTGAACTTAACGGGCTGAAAACCGGACTGGTTAATGGGCCTAGAGGGTCACACGCAAACAGATTCTCAATCGGTGGTACTTAAGTGGGATTTATATTAAGTCAGGAACTTTTGTGAAAAGTCGCACTGACTTAATATATATACGCACTGTTGAGAAACCCTGGGCCATGCTCCAGGAGATCTCAAGGCTAGCCGTCCCCCTCTCTCTCTCCTCCTCTGGGCGCCCCATTCGAGGTGCCGGGAGACTTCCCGTCTTCGCTTGGCGCATTTCCCGAGAGTCGGGAATTCCCGTCTGGATGGTCCGGACATCACTGCGGCGAGGAATCTTCAACGAGCGAGCTGATCTGGACGAGAGAGCGAGGATGAACCACCGCGAAGGATGGCGTGGATACCGCTGGGAAGGCCGGACGTTTGTGCGGCTCGTGGCATCGTCTTGACGAAACCGAAACGATCGCAGATTCGAATATGCACACGGTGATGAGATCACGACCCATTTTTTTTTTCGTTTTCCGTTCTGAATCGGATCAAAGGGCATAAGGCAGGTATTTTCTTGTTGCTTTCGCTGCGTTCGTCGTGCCCCACCCGGATCCCAACAATAAATTCAGGTGGGCTGTTTTGAAGATTTTCAACAAACAGCTTCAACCGTTGCCCATTAACAGTGAATGTGTGTCCAGTCTTTGGATCCATGATTTTAACCACTCCATGGTCAAAGGCCTTAATGACCAAGAATGGCCCATCCCACCTTGATTTTAGTTTTCCAGGAAATACTCGAAGCCTAGAATTAAATAGCCAAACTTTTTGATTTGGATGGAAGAATTTCCTCACTATGTGATTATCATGAAAGGCTTTGGTTTTGGCTTTATAAATCTTGGAATTATCATAGGCTTCATTATGCAACTCCTCTAGCACACTCAACTGTAAGGTTCTATGGGAATCGGCTTGGGCTAGGTCTAGATTAACTTGTTTGATGGCCCAATACGCCCTATGTTCTAATTCCACTAGAAGGTGACAAGCTTTCCCAAAAATCAGGCGATAAGGAGACGTGCCAATAGGAGTTTTATAAGCAGTCTGATAGGCCCATAAAGTATCATCCAATCGTTCAGACCAATCTTTCCTATCGGGCCTAACGGACTTTTGCAGAATACTCTTGATTTCCCTATTAGATACCTCCACTTGGCCACTGGTTTGGGGATGATAAGGGATAGCTAATTTGTGATTAATCTCATATTTCTTAAGTAAAGATCAAAATTGAGAATTAATGAAATGCGTGCCCCCATCACTTATGATAGCTTTAGGCCACCCAAACCGCGAAAAGATGTTTTTCAGGACAAATTTCATTCCCACTTTATGATCATTGGTTCGGATGGCTACTGCTTCAATCCACTTAGAAACATAATCCACCGCCATTATAATATATTAATATCCAAAAGAAGGTGGAAAGGGTCCCATAAAGTATGTCCTCCAAACATCAAAGATTTCAACCACTAAGATTGGGTTAAGTGGCATCATGTCCCTTTTTCCCATATTTTCTATGGCTTGGCATATGAGGCAAGTTTTGCTGAATTCATGGGCGTCTTTAAAAAGTGTGGGCGCGTAAAAACCTCTTTGAAGGACCTTGGTGGCAATTTTCTTTCTTGAAAAATGGCCCCCACATGAAAGATTGTGGCATAAATTCAACATACTCTGTTGTTCTTCCTCGGGGACACATCGCCGGATGATTTGATCGGGACAGAATTTGAATAATTCAGGATCTTCCCAAAAGTAATACTTCTCCTGCGCGAAGAATCTATCCTTTTCACTTTTGGCCTATCCTTCCGGAAGCTGATTGGCTACCTTGTAGTTGACAATATGGGCATACCAAGGTGCAATGGTGTGAGAAATGGCTAATAGATGCTCATCAGGGAATGAATCAGTCATTGGTTCACTCTCATAAATCAAAATTCGGGACAGGTAGTCAACTACCACGTTCTTAGAGCCCTTTTTATCTTGAATTTCTAAATCAAATTCTTGAAGGAGTAACATCCATCTGATGAGTCTGGACTTTTGCATCCCTCTTAGTCAGAAGGTATTTCAGAGTTGAGCGATCAGAATAGATTGTTACTTTTGCCCCTAAAAGATAAGATCGAAATTTCTCTAGGACAAAAACCACAGCCAATAATTCCTTTTCCATAGTGGTATAATTCATTTGGGCATATGCAAGGGTGCAACTTACATAATAGATTACCACTGGACACTTGTTGATTCTTTGTCCCAAAACCGCACCGATAACATAGTCAGAGGCATCACATATGATCTCGGAAAGCAAAGACCAATCAGGAGATTGAAGAATCGGAGATTTGGTCAAAGCTTCCTCCAAAGAATTGAATGCCTTTATGCATGGTTCATCTAGGTGGAATGGGACATCCTTAGCTAGGAGAAGAGTTAGAGGTTGGGCGATTTGAGAGAAATTTTGTATGAACTGGCAATAGAAACTGGCATGGCCAAGAAATGAAACGATTTGTCTGACCGAGGTGGAGGAGGAAGATCAGATATGAGATCAATCTTAGCTTTATATACCTCTATCCCGCTCTCAGATATAATGTGGCCTAGAACAATGCCCTCTCGAACCATAAAATGGCTCTTCTCCCAGCTAAGTATCAGGTTGGTTTCTATGCAACGAGTTAGCACCTGTTTCAAATTTTCTAGGCAATTTTCAAAAGTTCCCCAAAGATTGAAAAATCAACCATAAAAACTTCGAGGAACTCTCCCACCATGTCGGAGAATATAGCCATCATGCACCGTTAAAACGTGGCAGGTGCATTGCATAATCCAAATGACATTCTCCTGAAGGCTAATGTGTCATAAGGGCATGCAAAGGTGGTCTTTTCTTGATCTCCCGGGTAAATAGCCACTTGATTATACCCGGAGTACCATTTAACAAATAGAAGAATTTCTGGCACGATAACTTTTCTAGGATCTGATCCATGAATAGGAGTGGAAAGTGGTCCTTCTTAGTCATGATATTGAGTTTTCTATAATCAATACACACTCTCCATCCCATGGTGAGCCTAGTAGGTATCTCCTCCCCATGATCATTCTTAATCACCGTTAATCCGAACTTCTTGGATACCACTTGAGTTGGACTGACCCATTTACTATCTGATATGGGGTAAATGATACCCACATCAAGCCATTTCAGTTCCTCCTTCTTTACCACTTCATTCATATTTGGGTTAAGCCACCTTTGCATTTTACGACTTGGCTTGGAATTCTCTTCCATACGAATGTGATGCACGCAAATGGATGGGCTAATCCCCTTTAAATCTGCCACCGACCACCCAATGGCACCCTTATGGGCTAAAAGGACTTCAATTAGTTGGGCCTCTTGCGGCGAGGTGAGGTTTGCCGCGATGATGACCGGCAGAGTCTGGTCGAGGCCCAAGAAGACGCACTTAAGAGACTCGGGTAAAGGCTTGAGTTTGAGTGTGGGCGGGTCCTCTAAAGATGGCAGAGTGGGCTCAAATTGCAAGGTAGGTAAAGGTTCCACCTTGGTCCAAGATGTTAAAGGTTTAGGAGAATCCTTTAGAGCATTGGCTTCTTCTAAAAGGTCCTGAGTAAGCATCGCATTCTCTTCAATCAAATTATCTAAGATATCAATGGTGTGGCATTCTTCTTCATGATTCGGATATTGGGATACTTTGAAGACATTCATCTTGACATTTTGACCCCCAAAGGATATGTCCATCATGCCAGTTTCACAATTTATATTAGCTTTGGCAGTGGCTAAGAATGGACGTCTTAGGATGATCGGGGTGTGAATGAGTTCCTCAGGTGATGCCATATCCAAAATAAGAAAATCCACAGGAAAATAATAATCATAAACTTTTACAATGACATCCTCAGTCATTCCCCGTGGAGTCTTAACATACCTATCAGCCAATTGTAAGATGATGGATGTTGGCTTTAGTTCTCTAATATCATTTTTTTCATAAATGGTTGTTGGCAAAAGGTTCACACTGGCACTTAGGTCCAATAAAGCTCTATCAAATGTGACTCTACCTAAGTCACATGAGATCAAAGGTGCCTCGGGGTCCTTCAACTTCTTGGGAAGATGATTCGTTACAATTGCACTTATATCCTCCGAAAGTCTAACCTTTTCAGGTACCATTCTAGATTCCTTTCGCGGTGTGTATAATTCCTTAAGGAATTATACATAAGCCAGCACATGCTTAATAACATCAAGGAGTGGAATATTGAAATGTACTTGCTTGAATAATTCCATCAACTCTTCATTCTGGGCCAGTTTCTTCCTAGCATTGGGCTTGGCCACTAAAGCATTTGGGAATGGCACCCTTGGTTGATATGAACTTGAGCCTTCATCTAGTTCTTCTTTCCCTTTGGAATTCCCCTCCAACTTCTCCATATTGGGCTCAGCTTCACCCTCACTTTCGACCTCATGACGTCCATTAATGGGCTCTTCTGCCACCTTCCTATCTCTTTGTGGGTGGTTTTCCAAACTCTTTCCATTCCTAAGAGCCGAAATAGCTTTAGCATTTTCAAATTGCGGTCCTTTTGGTTGTGACAATGGGCCGGGTTAAGGTACAAGGCCCGATTGAGGCGGAACCGGAGGCTGATTTCTCAGATTGGCAATGGGTTGACTAGGAAGTTGGCTCATTTCCGTCCTCATAGTTGCCCCAGCTAATTGGCCCATTTGACTCTCCAACTTAGAAATAGATTGTTGTTGGGTCAAGATAAGTTGTTGGAGTTGTGTGAACTTGTCATGAAAGTTGGGCTGAGAAGGTGGTTGGTAAATGGGCGGAGTAGGGTATTGGGTTAGTTGCCCTGATTGGAAAGATTGATAGTGGGCTGGTTGAGAGAATTGGGCCTGTGGCCTCCATGCAGCACCTGCGGATGTATTCCCATAGAAATTGGACTGATGTTGAAAGGAGTTCTGTGACTTTTGGGCTTGATGTGTGGATGGATTGGACATTTGTGATGGAGCTTGTTGATTCTTCCACACAAAATTAGGGTGATTCCTCCAACCAAGATTATAAGTGTTCGAAAATGGATCATTACCGTGCCTGGAGAACCCTTAGGCGGCCTGAACTTGTTCTTGAATGAATGGTGGAAGTTGGGCCGCAGTTGGACATTCAGTTACTTGATGGGCTGGACTTGCACACAAAACACAAATGTCATGAGAGATGGAAGATGGGCCCTCGTATGGACTAGATGATGTTGGATACGTAGGTTCTTGTTTGTTTAAGGCCAAGAGTTGGTCTAACTTTTGAGCCAAAATGTCTACCTTATCCAATTTCTGATTCATCAAATTGATGTCCATTATAGATTCAGGCTCTCCTTGAGCCTTCAGTTCATACATTCCGACCCCTTTAGATAGCCCAACAGACCTCTCGTAAGATGAGAGAGAGGCATGATTGTTGGAGTTTTCACTTAGCATCTTAAATAAATCATAAGCCTCATCTTCATTTTTCATCATAAATGCCCCTCCATATGAGGCATCCACCATTTGTCTGAATTGTTCAGACAATCCTTCATAAAATGCTTGGACAATTTCCCATTTTGATAGCCCATGATGAGGGCATTTTCGAAGCAATTCTTTTAATCTCTCCCAAGACTCACGAATTAATTTCCCGGGAGTCTGGGTAAAACCTGTGATAGCCCTTCTCATGGTATTGGTCCACCCTATAGGATAGAACTTCTTGAGAAATTCTTTTTGCATTTCTTCCTATGTCCTAATGGGCCTACTTATAGTCCCCTGCCAATATTTGGCCTTATCTTTCAATGAAAAGGGGAATATGGTCAACTTAAAGGCATCATCGGTGAAATTATGAATTTTCACCGTAGAATAGATCTCTAGAAATTCATCTAGCAGCTTATAAGGATCTTCATTTGTATTCCCATAAAAAGATGAGAGTATCTGAATGGTACTTAATTTAATCTCATATTGATTAGCTAGATTTTGAGGAAGGTGAATGCAAGATGAAGGTTGATATTGATTTGGAATGAAATAGTCCTTTATTTGCTTCGGGGGATCATGATTCTCGGCCATTTGATCTTGAGATGGATTTCTTTGATGAATAATTCTCTCAATTTCAACAATTGGTCCTAGAAGGTTAGGATTTTGAGATCTCCTACCTTGCATACGCTAGGACGAAGAGAGAGAAGAAGGAATTGATTTTATTTTTTTCTTTCATTTTTTTTTATGCAAACAAATTAGCAAATAATATTAACCTAATGACCTAAGGTTGCCTGGACTCCTATGTAAATTTTCTCACAAGGTGAATGGGGTCCACCTCAAGTAACAACCACAATCAATCAACGGCCAAGTAAGAGGTGGGGTAGTGGGAGGCTCCCAGTACTTTCGTAGGGACCTAATTAAGGAACCACTTTCCCGCTTAGGCGTTTGTCGTTTAATCTCTAGCTTAGACACCGTTGCCAAAAGGGGAGGCAACCCAAGATTTAAACCGCTCACAGTGTGAACCCTAAAATCCCTTTCGACTTGTTTTTATTAGGTTTAAGAAATGCCAATACAAGGAAGGTGATTTGTGGGCTAAAGAAGGGTGATGAAATCCCCACCTTATGTTGTTATGGGAATTGCACTTAGAAGTCTTTTTCAATGTAATACAACAGTCAAATCAAGCAAGGGGTGTTTATGCAAAAATGAATGACTTGCTATAAATGGAAAACTTACCTTTCCCCCGTAATCTTCAACAAAAAACGGAAATAACTAAGAATGGAAACTAATTCATGCTTTCTTAAAATGATGAATGCCTAATATGGATAGTTTCTAATCTTGGAATGATGATTTTTAAATTTGAATTTGAAGCTTTCTTTTTTAATTAATGAAAACCTATCTAAATTAGAAACTACAAAAAATGAAATTAACTAAGAAGAAGAAATAAAGAAAAATAGCAATGGAAGAGTTGGAACACACTAACCAATGATTTCGCTTCTCCTTTTTTTTTTTTTTTTTCAATGCACCTACAAAAATAAGAAAAAGAAGGTGAGATAAAGAATAATTACACTAAATCCAAAATAATCAAAATTAAAAATCTAATTCCTTGACAAAGGCGCAAAAAATTGATCGGTCGAAATTATGTGTCGTTAAGCATATTCGAACATCAATCTTAAAATTCCAATTTCCACATATAATTATTTGAAAAATAGCAAGTGGTGAGATTGGGTCGAATCCATAAGGAAATACATTTTTAAAGTTGAAAACCTTAAGTTTTTAGAGGAAAATTAGAGAAGAAAGAAGATGAAGCATGATAATTTGATAGATAAGAATTGAAATTAACCGTACTTACTATGAACTCACAAAAGGAGCACCCCTAAATGAGCATAATCAGACCATCTACTGAACTAAGACTACCTCTAAAACACTAATTAAAAGTATAATATAAACTTTAAGTGGTGTCAACAGAAGAAAAAATAATAGTTGTAGAACAAAAAGAGGGAGAAAAGATAACTTTTTTCAAAGGAGCTACTATCATTCATTAATAGAACTACATGAAATTTTACAGATGTTGAAAATAAAAAATAACATGACTTTTATAAAAAAACTTTCATAGAAAATATTCGAAATACAGTGTAACATGGAGAACTCAAAAACTAGAGAGAGAGGCGATGGAGAGAGAAAACTAGTGTTTGCAGCCGTCGTAGTCCTTAGCGCGGATCCTTGGCAGCCCTAGATTTCTTCCAGTAGTCAGATAGAGTGCCTCGAGTCCACCTCTTGCCCCTGGCAGCCACTGGTTTGAGAGAGATGTAGAGAGAGAGAGAACGAAAGAGAGACAGAGAGAGAGAGAACAAAAGGTAGAGAGAGGGGGCTGCTACAGTACGCGGGTACCGTAGCTGCTACAGTAATTACGAGTATTGTAGCAGAGAGTGGGAGAAAGTGAGATAGAGAGGGAGAGAAGGCAGGAAGGAGAAGAAAAAAAAACAACTGGAGAGAGAAAGGAAGGAAAGAAGGAGATTCTTTTAAAAGGGGAGGGTATTTTCAAAAAGAGGAAAGGTGGGAAGAAAGTGGTGGCGGCTGCTCTAAGACTCCTTGAGCAAAAATTAGGACAACCTTTAGAGAATAGTCAAAGACCATTTTACCCCTGCTCCATTAATTCTTCCTAAAAGATAGTTGCTTTCGCTGAGATTTGAACTTTGGACCTTCCATAAGTCTCCAATGACTTAACCACTGTACCACATCGTCTTCATAAGGATGTTTACATAAAAATAAATGTAAATTAGGATATTATCATGAATAAAATTATATTTATGCTGAAATGAATTTATTTATTATCTTGGTTTTGCTGAGAAAACCGCAAATACACTACACTCCGTTATTCACATGAAATGATGATGTTTTTAACTCGGAATTTGACAAAATTGGTACTGTTAGAATCAGTGCAAAATTATCTATCATTTCATGCAATTTTAAACATAAAATCATGAACATAATGTATGCATTTGTTCTTTTAACGATCTATCAACTTATCACCTATAACGCAAGCATGAGCATCGTCCATCATTATCACTTTGTCACCTCGGGACTTTTTCTTCTGGGCTCCTCCAACTTTCGAGGAGATCTGTGATTTGATTCGGGACATCCTTCTACATGATCCCCCGAACCCTTTGGCCATGGTGCCATCCTTTTCTACCCCTGATCCTCCTTGTTTAAAAATCCATTCAAGTTTTATGATAAACGAAAACCTTCCCAAAAAAAATGTCAATTTCCTAACTTATTCCTAAATCATCATTGAGGAAACATCCTACTATCTATCCAAACGTATCCCATTGCACGGATCGCTCGTGTAAGATTCTCTCTTAGATATGCTTTGTCCCTCCCCTCAGGAGAATTCCCCTGTATCCCATCATGTATATTGTGATTTTTATCCTTCTTCGTCCTCTTTAGGTAAGGATAGGGAGTCTAGTTGTAGGCAGTCTAGTGAAGTTAGGTAGATTAGGAAGTCCAGGAAGTCTAAGGGTAGACAAATTCTAGATAGATACCTTCAAGAGTTAGCTTTCAAATGCCTTTCTTGCTTACGAATCCCTCAACTTCTAGAGAATCCTATCCAATTGCCAGAAGAGTGTGAAGTAAATGAGCTTGTTGATGATGGGTACGGGGTATATGAATTATTACATGAGAAAGGTCCCATCATTGAAGAAGAAGAAAATGAGGACGTAGCTGAGGCATATGCAAGTAGACTGAAGAGATTCGATGCACCCTCAGCTGCTGTAGAAGAACTTACTAAGGAAATCAATTTAGGAACCAAAGATGAACCTAAGGTTGTCCTCATTAGTCAAAATCTTTCTAAATTAGACGAAAAGGCATTGGTTCAGGTCCTTAGAGATTACAAGGACACTTTCTCTTGGAACTATGAAAACATGCCGGAGTTAAACTCATCTTTGGTGGAGCACCGTTTAACTTTAAAATTTGGAGCTAACCCGGTTAAGCAGAAATTGAGGCGATTCCACCCACAAATGACTTTAAAGATGAAGGAAGAGATCAACAAGTTGTACAAACCTAAATTTATTAGAGTTGTCCTCTATCCTCAATGGGTGGCAAATATAGTTCCGATTTGAAGAAGGACAGGAAAGTCAGGATTTGCATTGACTTCGACATTTGAATCGGGTGTGTCCTAAGGATGATTTCCCATTGCCTCACATAGATGTGCTCATTGACAATACAATTAGATATGAGACATTATCATTCATGGATGGATTTTCAGGGTACAATCAAATTCGTTTGGCAGAGGAAGACCAGGAAAAGACGTCATTCACTACTCCTTAGGGAACTTATTGTTATATAGTTATGTCGTTTGGATTGAAGCATGTTGGAGCTACTTATCAAAGGGCGATGATGGCCATATTTTATGATATGATGCAAATACATTTGGACGTGTATGTGGATGACCTTATGGTAAAATCTAAAAATAAGGCTGATCATGTAGAAATCTTGGCCAAAGTGTGGAAAGATAAAAAGAGTATCAATTGAAGATGAATCCCCAAGAAGTGCGTATTTGGTGTCTCATCAAGGAATTTATTAGGATTCATCGTAAGTAAATGGGGTATTGAGATTGATCCCAACAAGCCTAAAGCCATTATTGAAATGCCACCTCCCAAGAATTTGAAGGAATTGAGATGATTAATTGGGAGGTTGCAATTTATTCACTATTTTGTCTCCCGACATTCACAGAGATGTAGGCCGTTTTACGAGTTTACTAAACTGGGAGTCAAATTTGATTGGGACGATAAGTGTCGTTGGCATCCAATGGATTGAAGAAGTATTTAGCAAGTCCTCCTATTTTGAGACTGCTATCTCCGGACAAACATTTGATCCTATATATTTATGATGATTCGGTGGGGGCTGTTCTGGCACAAGAAGATGAAGAAGGAAAGGAGAGGGTAGCCTATTATCTCTCTAAACATCTGAACCCAATAGAAAAAAGATATACCGCGATGGAGAAGGCTTGTGCTTCACTGGTATGGGTAGTTCAGAAGTTAAAACACTATTTTCTAGCCCATGAAGTCCATCTCATCGCTAAGATGAATCCTATTAAGTTTCTTCTCGAGAAATTTGTGCTCACTAATAGATTAGTAGGATGGCAAAGCTTTCTTTCCCACTTTGATATCATCTATGTCCAACAGAAAGTGATCAAAGGTTATGTCATAGTAGAACACCTTGCTCATCACCCTCTTTCCTATTTTGATCCAGTCCGATCGGAGTTCCCGGATGAGGAACTGATGTCCATAAACAAACTCACTTATGACTCTGCATTTTGACGGAGCTCTAAACTCTCACGGTAAAGGTATCGGCATTGTTCTTCTATCACTTGAAGGTGTCACCATTCCCCATACCTTTCAGCTTGTTTTTTCTATTACATATAACATAGCTAAATATGAGGCTCTCCTTACTGGCCTCGAGGCCGCTCATCTCCATGGTGCCATCAAACTGTGAATTGTAAGTGATAGTCAGTTGATTCTTCGCAAAATGCTTACCAAATACCGTACCCTTGATCCTAAGCTCAAGCCATATCAAGAACTTACTTCAGCCTACGCCAAGCTTTTCACTAAATTGATCTTCGTCCATGATCCTCGAAATCAAAATATTCTAGATGACGCTCTAGCTTCTCTCGCATCTTCTCTAGATTTTCCAATCAGCAGACATTTTGAATTGATCATCGTCCATCGACGTCTCTCTCTTGCTGTAAAGGACCCAACTTTTTTTAAGGCTAAGGAAAAACTGCTGAAGAAGGTTAAGGATGGAGACATTGTGAAGAAGGGAGAGATTATGCTACTAGAATCGCAAGAAGAGATGGAAGATGAGGAAAAATCATGGTATTATGGAATTGCGAAATACTGTGAAGATCAGTATTCCCCTGAAGAAGCCACTACTGAGGAGAGAAGGGCTATCAGGAGAATTGTTCAAAGATGTACCCTAGTTGGAGGACAACTATATAGAAGAGGATTTGATGGTGTTCTTATAAGATGTTTAGATGAAGATGAGCTTTAGAAGATCATGGAAGAAGCTCATACTGGAGTATGTGGTGGCTATGTCAATGGACAAATATTATCAAAGAAAATCTTAAGACAAGGATATTACTGGCCAACTATGGAAGAAGATTGTGTAGGGTATGTTCGTAGGTGTGCCAAGTGTTAACTTCATGCCGACAAAATCCATTCCCCTACATCTTCACTCCATCATTTGTCCTCCCCAAAGCCATTCTCTATGTGGGCATTCGACATCATTTGTCCCCTTGGTGATCCCAACTCCTTAATCAAACAGAAATCGTTCATACTCACGGCAACGGAGAACTTTACCAAGTGGGCGGAAGCCGAAGCTTGCATGGAGATCAAAGCGTCAACAGTATGCAACTTCATCATGAAGAATATCATCACCAGATTCGGAATTCCAAGTACCATCATCACCGACAATAGACCTCAATTCATTTCACAAGAACTGAAGGACCTCTGCAACAGGTATAAAATTGCATTGCATCATTCATCCCCATATTATCCACAAGCAATGGCCAAGTAGAGGCAACTAATAAAACCTTAATTAAAATCATAAAGAAAACATGTAAGTCTAATAAATACACAGATTGGCTAGAAAAGCTCGTTAAGGCTCTATGGGCCTACCGAACTTCAATCTGCACTCCCACTGGACAAACCCCATATTCGTTGACGTTTGGAATGGAGGCGATAGTTCCATATGAGGTTCTCATCCCATCATTAAGAGTACAATTAATTGAATAAGGAGTTTTCCATTGACGAGCATCGCTCTGCACTCCTTGCTCAATTGGAATTCTTAGACGAGAAGAGATGGTCAGCTGCTAATCATACATGAGTATATCAGAATAGATTTGCACATTTTTACCAAAAGAAGGTTATTGAAAGGAAGTTCAAAGTGTGTGAAATGGTGGTAAAACCGATTTTGTAAAACCTGGTGGTCTTCGTTCTAAGCTCCAACCCAATTGGGAAGGACCATATATTGTAAAGAGTGGTTTTCCTAGTAATGCCTATAGGCTGGTTAACACAGAAGGTCAAAAGCTATCTCATCCTCGGAAAGGTTTATATCTTAAGAAATACTATCCTTAAATTAAGTGTGTCGACTAGCATGGTTCAAAGACCAGTAGAGTTAGAAAATTTGAAATCCTAAATCCCCTCTTTAGTCTTCGGTAGTCTAATTTTGGCGTATGATGCTCGCACGTACACGCTTCGTTCTTGAATAACAAGAGATGTGAAGTCCAAGGAAGGCTGACAGCCTGACTGAGAGTGTAAGGTACAACCTGTTCTTTCTTTCTCAGTTCACGATGTTGGAATGAGGCTTATGATAGACTACTAAAAATACCTGCCGTCTTAGTAGGAGACCATCATTAAAAAAAAAAGGGAAAAACTAAAAGATCTGCCCCAAAATCAAAACAAAAGGCTTAAGCAAAACCAAAAAAAGCCACAAAGTCAAACGTCAAATTAAAAGGCCAAATATCAAAGTAAAAGGGTGCAAAGTCAAATAAAAAATATCCCACAAAGTGAAAATGACCGAACCCCAACAGACAATAGGGTAAAGGATAGATATCTTCCTAGGTCTCCGAAACCCTCTCGTGAGCTTTCTAAACCATTTCTTCTCTTCTCCCTAGGGGGCGTACTCCAAGTTTATGGAACGGTCAGATCATTGAATAGGATCATGAACATAAGCACAATAAAAGCATGATGAGTCTAGATTAGGTTATTGAAGAATAATTAGGGAATTAAGATAGCGAATAAGTAAGCTCTTTTGATCTACGTACCATGCTGGTTTTTAGGTTAGGTGTATATTTTAAAACAAAAAAATATATATTTTAAAATTTCAAAAAAATATGAATATTTCGAAATTTCAAAAAAAATGGATATTCAAAACCCAAAAGGACAAAAAAATAGATATTTCAAAATCATAAAAAAATGAATATTTCAAATTTAAAAAAAATGGATATTTCAAAATTAAAAAAAATGGATATTTCAAAATAAAAAAATGGATATTGTAAAATCAGAAAAAGAATGGATAATTCCAAAATTCCAAAAAAATATAGATATTTCAAAATTGCGAACAAAAAAAATTGAATATGTTGAAATTTCAATTAGCATCTGTTTGTCATATCATGTGTTCTGTACATTTTATTTTCAGCTAGCATTTGTGTGCTTGTATGTTGCATTATTTTAATTATTTCCTTCTATTTATTTTGCCTTCATTGAATAAAGACTTTACTCCTTGACCCTTCTACCAATGATAGGATCAAGTAATCGGTTACTTAACCGGACAAGGGGCTAAGCCATAACAGACATTTAACTTGTTTGTTCAAGTTATGAACAGGATACAAGAAGAGATAGTCAGAATATACAAAAGTTCCATTAACAACAACAACAATTTTCATACATATATTGTGAAAATATCATACATATGTCATAAGTCCATCATACCCAAAGATCAGGACCAAAATACATATCAGCCGAAGTCTGGCAGCATCCCAACAAGTACAAGAAACATCATGATATGAAGGTAACATCATCATCAGCAGCAGGCGTCCTCATGGCTGGCTCTTCCGATGACCCGTCAAGGTGACTCTGGGCCTCATCGTGTACGTAGGGCTCCCTGGTCAGTGCTGGTAGTGGTCCCATGGCGCTGGGCTCGGCTCGAGCAGATGACACAGTAATGCTCGTGGTGAAGACGCTCCCATGGCCGCCCTCACAAGCTCGCTGGCGGGCTCGCTGATATTGCTCCTCCACACTCTACCTCTCATGTTTTGCTATCGCCAGCTAGCCTCACAGAGTGTGGATGTTTGCCATGAACCGCTCACGCTCCTGATATCTCTCCTTGGTGGTGAACTCCAGATGCATCTGGACGTGTGAGCTCGCGGGAGAGATCACTTGTGGAGAGCCTAGCCAACCGCTCCTCCAACTCCGAGACTTTGGCTACTGCACTCTGTGTTTGCTCGAGCTCCACCTCGGCTCTCTGGAGAGCCTCTTGAAGCTCGGCAACCTGTTAATTAGTCAAAGAAGATACAGTCAGTTCAAGCATATTTAAACTCAAGTTGTAGAAGAAATGAAAGACTGAAGACATATTTACTCGGGAGGCGTGGTCCTCCTCTGCTTGAGAAGCCCGATGGATGGCTCTTGCCAGCTATTCCTAGAGGATGGTAAGAGCTGCTTCTTGTGATGTTCCTGATAATGAGGCGCCAGCCATGTCGGTGGGAGGCTAGGCAGCTTGGGTGTAGGTGGCATGCTACATCAAGAGATCATTGTCAGTGGTTAAGTGTTAAAACAATTTAATTAATAAAATGAAAGGCATTTATATATTATTAGACAGTTCATTCATTAAACAATTTATATTATTAAACAATTTAATTAATAAAATGAAAGGCATTTATATATTATCTTGGAGGCGAGCCCGGAAGATGATGATGGTAGCATCCCGTCATCCTGCATATTTACATGTCAGTCATTCATTAATTCACAAATATATGCAAGATAATAATAAAAAAATGCAAGACACATATCATCATACTTACATCGTGAGGACGAAGCTGCTGGAGGTGGGCAGCATAGTGGACCCAGTATTGCTGGCAGTAGACCTCATTAGTCTCTATGTGAGACTCCACGGGTACCCTACGACACTCCCAGTCTGCATGCTGGTCTATGAACTTTACCCACCAGTCGGTGCGGGGTTGCTTCCCTCTCATTCTCCTCCCAATCCCCTCCGGGATTTCCTCCTCGATCCGTTCCTATTGGAGGCTCAGCGTCCTCATCACTAGTCGTAGATGCAGAAGCTCGATTTCGTTCAGGCAATGGACCCACATCTAGCGTCCATACCTCGCTCGTCCTGCCTCCACCCAAGGCTGCCCCGCCTTAACAATACTGAGATAAGGACGCCAGATCACCTGCACTCATATAAGTTAGTTGCATCCATAATCAATTTATTGCATTTAATTAAACAAGAATGAAAATAAAATAAAAAACTTATTAGAAGCTCTGGATAGTCGAGGGACTGACGACGGAGAGCCGTCAATTGGTGGTGCTGTGGTGCTGTATCAATGACTAGCCACCACCTGCGGGGCAGTAGGATAGAGTTTGGACATGTTGGCTGTAGACACACTAATTTTGACTTCAAATTGAGTAAATTTCATGTCATAATTATAATATCCGGAAATGGTCTCATCTTTAATCATTAATTATTTTTTATTGATTTTTCTCAAAATTCGCTAATTAACGTCGACTATGGCCGATGGTATTTAGATTTCTAGTCGAAATCAGTTCGGAATTAAATTCCTAAGTTCAGATAGATTTAACTGAATAATGTCGCCCATAGACGAAACCATTTAGTCTCTAATCTGTCTGGATTTTCAATTTTAAATCCGATTAATTTTCTAATTATCTAAAGCACGTCTCTCATGGACGACGCCTTTTAGGTTTTCCAATTATTTTTGGTTTTCTTTTATGGATTTTCTTTCTATGTTAGCTCTTTAATTAGCTAAATGGCATCCCAGATGGATGACGTGTTTCAAGCAGTTTCTTAATAAACATGATTTGCCGAGATAATCCGGTTCCAAAGGTTGGAAGGGTTCCAAATTCCTTCCATGTTTATCTAGGGAAAGTTCGAGTGTGGATGAGAGCCCTTTTGAAGGTCAAATAACCCTAATTGAGGCTTCTATATATACATATACCTTTTGGCCTTTGAAAAAGATTGTCTATTCGAGAATTTGAAGTTAAAGGCAAAGTGTTTGGAGGGTCTCAAAGAGGAAAACATGGGAAGGTTTTGGAGCTTCATCTTCTTCATTCTCTTCATCCCTTGAAGCCAATTGAAGACCAAAGTTCTGGAGGGGCCAACCATATTCATCCCTCTCCTTTCTTCGTTCTAATTCTTTCATTAATTTGATTAGATTCCATCTAGTTTGTTTACTGTTTTCATTAGTTCTTCATCACGTCACTCCATCATACACACACTCACATCATATTTTTCATACCTACATGAGATAAGGGTTTAAACAAACATAAAAAGTGATTCTTCTTGTTTAGTTTCATGTTAGATTTGATTATTAGAATAGATTCTACACTATAATAAGCTCTAATCCATCTTTTAGTTTATTTGTTTATCTTTTTTGCAAGGGTTAAAAGGAAGAAAAGAAGGCTTTGAAAAGCTTGAAGAAAAGAAGAAGAAAAATACAAACAACAAGAGTAAAGAACAAAAAGGGGCTCTTCTTTTTCGGCCGGCCGAAAAAGAGGAACAAAGAACCCAATTTCTCCCAAATGCAAGGTTAGTAAAGTGATCAAATCTTCTCCTTTGAACCCCACGGTTTCTAGCGATCACACAAGGTTTAAATTAGATTTGTTATCCATATAAATGCATGATATCAATTGATAGCACAACACTTTTTGAGCACCACAGTTTTTTGGTGATCACAGTGGGACTTGTCTTGCCATTATTTTTCTTTACTCTTGTTATTTTCAATTGGGCACCCTCAGTGCACCGTTTGTGTCCCTTGGGCACTATTTATAATTGATTGATTGGTCAGTTATTTTTCTCCATACATTCATTGTTAGTCTAAGTGACCTACTAGCCAATCTGACTATATAAATCTCGTTCGTTCATTTAATATAAATGGCATTATATTCATTATATGTAATTCGTAATGTTATTGTCTCATAATGAAGTCCGTGAATATGTGCGATAGTGATCAGATTATGATGAGATCATACTAATGAGACTGATCACTTAAACACACATATTCTTAATAGTTCATAGTCGAAGGATATCCGAGAAGGACATCGGATATCTAATTAGACTATTACAAATTACTTCCGCTCATAAGATGAGGGTGACTGATCTCATAGTCACTTGTGTGGAGATACTAAGGTGAATATGTAGGTGCTCATTAGAGAATGAGTTCACTGAACTGATCCGACTGAATCGCTGGATGGTATTATACCACACTGTCAACCAGCTTGATTCTATTGTCGCAATTGCGTAGATGGTCCTCGGACCTGAGACACTAAGGACACCATGTCGGTGGACTTCTATACTTCGACCTTGGTTTATGAATCTCTAACCACGGGATTCTAAACAGCTAAGGATTAGGTACAGCGGAATACCGTCGAAGGGAATTGAGTGTCAATAAGGAATCATTCGCTCTCGGTACTTAGAGAGAGAATGCTCTAGGAAGGATGCGCGAAAGTCCCTGGTCAAGGTGGACGATAATGTCGGGAAATGAGTTTTCCGATATTATATGGCAGCATCCAATCCAAGTGAGTCGACTGGTTAGGGTTTGACAGTACACCATACCATGAGTTGACTCGAGAGGATTGTACGAATGAAGGATTATATCCACGTGGTAACTGTTGGCGGAAAGGTTCCAAGAGTGGGTTACTTAACCCTGATACCTTCCGAGTTCACGCGGTGTTGCTTGGCACCCAACGTAATCGGAGGCCCGATCGAATTTGATGTGCGACATTGATTCGATTGATTAATCAGGCCAGTGAAGAGTCACTTGGCTTATTGGGCTATTAACTAGACTGGTTATTGGGCCAAGAGGGTCAGACACAAATGATTTTCAAGGCGATGGATAATAAAGTGGGTTTTATATAAACCGGGGTTTTTTATGAAAAACCGCGTGGTTAATATAAAATGTAACTAACAGGCTGAGCAAGCCAGGCAGCTGCTTAACCCTAGCCGCCCCCTCCTCTCTTCCTCTCTCTCTCTCTGGCGCCGCAGGGTGGATCTGCTCCCTGAGTCTGGTATGTTGCTTCTCTGACTCTCGTCCGACGGGAAATCGTCTACGCATTGTGGCGAATGGCGGAGGCTTCGTAGGCTATGAAGAATGAGGAACCGTGAGGATATCCATCGCGAGGAGGATCGCGTGGAATTTGCTAGAGGCCACTTGCGCAGCTAGCGGTGTCATATCAACGTAGCTAATCGGTCGCGGATTCGAATCCGCGCACGGTAATGTTTGATTACCGTATTTTCGTTTTTAGTATTTTCGAAATGGGGATCAGATCGCTGATTTAATTTTATATTCTGCTACGTGAGTGATCCGGAGAAACACGAGAACTCAATAGTGGTATCAGAGCCAGACTCCACTATTTCTCGTCCCGTTTCGGTCTCCAGATTAATTTTTTATATCAGACCCGGATCGTCCAAGGGGTCGCCCGGCACCACCGGGCTACAAGGCCGTCGCCGGAAAACCTGCTGCATGTGGTCGGAATGAGGAGGAGTCATTCTTCTTCTTCTTCTTGGTTTCAAAAACCAGTAAACAAGGGGAGGTTAAAAGGGATCGGTCAGTAGCCATGAGGCCACCGCCGGTAGCCCTGCCGGTGCCGGGTGCGTCGCTGGCACTGGGGCGACGCCTGGCGGGGCCGGGCAGCGGCTGCCGGCAGTGCTGTAACACCTCCCCCGCCGCCGCCTAGCTCCTGCAGATTAGGGTTTCCTGTTGCAGGTTTAGGGGGCGTCGGGTTGGGGAGGGGAAGGGGCAGACTGGTCGGACCAGTCGGTCGGGCCAGGTTCTAGGGAGAACCAGGTCCATGCCTAAGAGGCGCCAGGGCCCGAGCCCTAGGCGGGGTGGCTCGAGCCTAGCTTGAGCCCTGGCTCAGCCAACTGGCTGAGCCCATTTCCCTTCTTTCCATATTAATTGCCTATACCCCACTTGACCACTAAATTAGAAATTAAATTGGATTTAATTTAAAATTTAAAATTGTTTTAAAATTTTAAATTATTTCTCAATTTTATTTAAATTAGGCTCTTAATGATTTTGAATCATAAACCCCTAAACCCCGTTTAGCCCATTTGTTTTAATTTGATTGGATCTTAATTTAATTTTTTTTTTTAAATTTAAATTATCATTCAATCTTATTTAACTGGGCACTATTGATTTTCAATATTTTTTTCTTAACAAATAGTTGTTAATTTATTAAGGTTAATTATTAGTTTAAGTGTTAAATTGATAATTAATTTTAATTTAACTAATTTAAGATATAGATTAGTATTTAATAATTATTAGTCTAAGTGTTAGATTATTAATTATCAAATCATCTAATTGTTAATTAAGAGTTACTTATTAATTTAAGTGTTATAATAATTAATTTTAATTGACTAATTTAAGTGTTAAATTAGTAGATATTTATTAATTGGAGTTAATTGTTAATTTAAGTGTTAAATTAATAATTAATTTTAATTAACTATTCTAAGAGTTAGAATTAGAATATATTAATTAATTAATGTTAATTATTGATTTCAGAGTTAAATTAATAATTAACATTAATTGACTAATCTAAGTGTTAGGTTAGTGGTTAATAATTTATTATAGTTGATTATTAATATAAGTGTTAAATTAGTAATTAACTTTAATAGACTAATCTAAAGAGTTAGATTAGTTATTAACTATCAATAGTCTAATTGTTAGATTATTAATACGGTTTAATCTATGTGTTAGATTATTTTAATTTTGGAAATGTTCTAATTTGTATGCAATAATTTGAAATTATTAATTTGGAGTGTTTGCACATGTGATGTGTAATTTAATACTTTTATATTTGATTTAATTGCATGCTTAAGTTATTAAAAAAGTTTTCGAAATTGAAAAGCCAATTTTGATTGGAACCCAGCTTTCTGAAAGCCAAAATTATTTAATTTTGAAAAACTCTTTTGTTTTAACCATGTGATGAGCTTATCATGTGTGGATTTTTTAAAACACACCGTGGTCATGGATATGCACCTTTAAATTATTCATGTGATGAATGGATTGTGTAGATCGTGGATGTTTGAATTATGGATATTTATTAATTGTTAATAAATAGAGGCCTGTGTACCTCTCCCTCTCTTATACACCGATGTACTTCTATCTCCTCTCTCTTATAGTCGCCATAAGGCCTTCTTCTATTTACATGTAAATTTAGATTTAAATGTAATCTGATCGAGGCAACCGAGAAAGGAGCGAGGACGATCCACAGATGCAACCAGGAAGGCGATGTGATGAAGATCCTTTGCTTATATGTTTGCAGGGTAGTTTAAAGTAATTGTTATGAAAGATTGTGTGCGTTTGGCTGTTGGCTCCCGGCAAATCCACTGTGCTATCTATGACCACACTTGACATATATGTAATACATTGTTTTAATTTTTTATTATGAATCAAAGCATATATGGTATTTATTAAATTTATACGATATATTTATATACTATCAACTAGGAGAGATCAAGATAAAAGTTATCTAAATACCCTCCTTTAAATTCTTAGCCGTAACGTGAGTAGTTAAAAACTTACCGCGTGGTCCACCATCGTTATAGTCATAGGATTCAAATCACTTTAGGTAGGTTTGTTGTGTTACCACAAGGCCTGCTTAATTGTGAGGTGGGGCTGTAGTTATAACATTAGATGCCGATATGATCGGGGTAGACAAACCATGTAACTTTGTTGTGCTATCCACAAGGGCTGCATGCAAATCTATGCTCGTCGCGTAATGATGGTTAGCGTAGATCAGAATTAATGGCTTCTTGTGCTATCCACAAGGCCATTAAATCTCTGGAGACCGAAGATATGATCAGATATTGCAAGGAGTTGCAAGTCCTATGAGATGGGTGCTCTTTGATTGTATTACAGTTTGTTGTGCTATCCACAAGGCTGTACTACAAATCATTGAGATTCTGATCCCCAATAAAAGACTGTTAGCATTTCCCGTTTTGTATAGCTGAGGGTTATACTGTCTGTCGAAAGTTAGTGGGAGTTAAAACTTGAATAAAAGACCATATCTTATTTTATGTTTAATAACCGAACATTTGCTAAAATAGATTTATCTCCTATAGGAAAATATGTTGTCGAATAACCCACTCTATGGCATACTTGATGCCAAACTTTTGACTAGCTTGAACTATTCAGAATGGCTCAGAAACATGAAGAATGTCTTCAGATTTGAGTACATTGCCTACGTCCTTGAGGTTGATCCTCTTGTTGAACCAGCATTAGATGCCCCTGAGGACAATGGCAAAGGAGTAATAAAGGATGACTGCTTCTACTGTAAGCAGCATGGTCACTGGAAGAAGAACTGCAACGAGTTCCTCAACGATAAAGCTCACGAAAAGGTGAAGCTATCAGAAGCCTTTGATATCTATATAATAGATATCAATTTGTCAGTTAGAGTTCCACATCTTAGGTATTAGATACAGGATGTACTTCTCATATCTGCCATGACGTGTAGATGCTGACAAGTAAACGCAAGCTGAGAAAAGGCGAGGTGGAACTAAGGCTAGGAAATGGAGAAAAAGTTGCGGCGGTTGCTATAGGGACAGCAAACCTCAGGCTTCCATCGGGAGACGTCTTATCATTGGAATATTGCTATTATATTCCTAACATAATAAAGAACATCATTTCTATATCTTGTTTAGACAAGATAGGATATAGGTTGACTATTGAGAACCAAAGTTGTTCGATTTGTTATGGTAATACATCAATAGCTTCGGCACCTTTAGTCAACGGTATATAGATGTTTCTTATTACAATCTTCATATTGATAAGGTTCTTAGGAAGAGCAAGAATTGTGTGAACCAAGCCTACATGTGGCATTGTAGACTTGGATACATTGGTGAAAGCAAGCTGCAAAAGTTGCACAAACATGGATATTTGAATGCATTCGATTACCAGTGTCCCTCTGGGGGTATGCTCTAAAGTCAGCAGCATACTTACTGAACAGAGTACCCAACAAGTATGTGACCTCTACTCCATATGAGATATGGAAAGGCAGGAAACCAGAATTTAAACATGTTAAAGTCTAGGGTTGTCCTGCTCATGTAAAGAGACATGATTCAGACAAGCTGGAATCACGAACTGATAAATACAGGTTTGTGAGATATCCAAAGGAAATCTTTGGATACTATTTTACCATCCTGGTGAACAAAAAGTGTTTGTCGCCAGGAAAACTGTCTTCTTGGAAGAAGAATTCCTTCTCCAGGAGGATAGTGGGAGTAAAATAGAACCGAAAAGGTTCCAGATCCCCAAACCGTTGAATTATCATTAGATGAAATATCATTTTCTGAATCCGTTCAGGTACACACATATGAGCCTCAAAGATCTAGTAGAGTACCTAGACTACCTGAACGATATGTTGGACATATCGAGGAAGGTAAGTCTAAGGTTGAATATAATGAGGATGACGATCTTAAATCCTACTGGGAGGCCATAGAAAGCCCAGAAGCCGAGAAATGGCAAGAAGCCATAAACTCAAAAATCCAGTCTATGTACACCAACCAAGTTTGGAACTTGGTGTACTTGCTCGAAGGTATTGTACCCATTAGATGCAAGTGGATCTTTAAGAGAAAGATCGATGCAGATGGACGGATCGACACTTATAAGGTAAGGTAGGTGGCAAAGGGACATCGTCAAAGGCAAGGAATTGACTATGACGAGACTTTCTCACCAGTTGCTATAATAAAGTCGATCAGAGTTCTACTCGTCATAGTTGCACATTTCGATTATGAATCTGATAGATGGATGTGAAGACTGCCTTCCTCAATGGTAACCTTGAGGAAGAGGTGTATATGATACAACCAAAAGGTTTCACATCCAAGGAATCGCCAGATAAAGTGTGCAAGCTTTAGAGGTCCATTTATGGACTGAAGCAAGTTTCCCAGAGTTGAAACATAAGATTTGACGAGACTGTCAAGTCTTATGACTTCATTAAAAATGAAGATGAGCCTTGTGTGTACAAGAAGACCAATAGGAGTATAGTCACCTTCTTAGTTCTTTAGGTAGATGACATACTACTCATTGAAAATGATGTAGCTATGATGTCATCGGTAAAGATCTGGCTGTTTAAAAACTTCTCCATGAAAGATTTAGGAGAAGCATCCTATGTATTGGGAATACGGATCCACAGAGAAAGATCAAAGAGGATGCTTATGTTGGGATCCGGGCGGAGTGTGAAAACGCAGCAGAAGCAACAAACAAAATCCCATTCGATGCTCGCTGATCCGATTCGGAGCAAAAAACCAAAAACCAAAAATCGGGTTGTGATCGCATCACCTTGCGCAGATACGAATCCACGACCATTTTTGTTCCATCTAAGCAATGCCGCTAGCCGCACAAGCGTCCGGCCTTTAGCAGTATCCACGTGATCCTCCATGGTGGTTCGTGCTCAATCCCTCGTTCAGATCAGCTCGCTCCCTGAAGAATCCTTGCCGCAACCATGTTTGGATCATCGGGACAGGAATTTCTGACTCTCGGGAAACGCGCGCGGTGGAGGCGGGAAGTCTCCCGGCACCTTGAACGGGGCGCCCAGAGGAGGAGGAGGAGAGAGAAAGGGGGACGGCCAACCTTGAGAGCTCCTAGAGCTTGGCCCAGGGTTTCTCAACATTGCGTATTTATCTTAAGTTGGTGTGACTTTTCACAAAAGTCCCCGAGTTAATATAAATCCCACTTAAGTACCACCGATTGAGAATCTGTTTGCGTGTGACCCTCTAGGCCCATTAACCAGTCCGATTTTCAGCCCGTTAAGTCCAATAAGTAGTTATTGACTTATTGTGATTAAGTAATATCTAGATATTAATTAATTACTTAACCGAATTAACATCTTATCTAAAATTCGGTCAGACATCCGATCAAGTTAGGTGCCAAGCAACACCGCATGATCCTGGAAGGTAATGGAATTCAGCAACCCACCAATAGAACCTGTCTGTCCATAATTACCGCGTGGCTATAATCCTTCGTTCACATAATGTCCTTGAGTTAACCTAGGGTATGGTCAACTGGCAAACCCTTGATGGTCAACTCACTTGAATTAGACTCCGCTGTACAAGATCCGAAAATACTTTTTCTGATATTGTGTTTGCTCTGGCCAGAGACTCCTGCAGATCTATTCCAGAGCATTCTCTCTACAGTTACCTGAGAGCGAATGATCCTCTATTGAACACATAATCACCTTCGGAGGTCTTCCGCTAGACCCAATCCTTGATTATTAGAAATCCCGTGGATAGGGATTCGTAAGCCAAGTTCAAAGCCCAGAAGTCCACCGACAAGGTGTCTTTGGTGTCTCAAGTCCAAGGACCAACCACGCCACTGTGACGATGAATCAAGCCAATTGACAGTCAAGTAAATTACCATTCGACGATTCATATTGGATTAGTTCAGTAAACTCATTCCCCAATGAGCACCTATAGGTTCACCATTGTGTCTTCACACATGTGACTAATGAGATCAGTCACCCTCATCATATGAGCTAGAATAACCTGTACTAGTCTTACTAGATGTTTGATGTCCTCTTCAAACATCCTACGACTAGGAACAATTCAGAATATGTGTTTGTAGGTCATAGGTCTTATTATTATGAGCTCATCATAATCTGATGACCGTTGCACACATTCATGGACTTCATTATGCGACTTAATAATAAACACGACAATCTACATAATGAAAGATATATGCGATTTATTATTGAACCATATTAAACTAGGTGCCTTGTGATTGGCTTAGAGGCCACATATATCTATCAGCTTGGAATGACCCAATCCTTGTACATAGATACCATTGTCAAAAGGTTTGGTATGAAAAATTCCAAGAAAGGTCTCATACCGATGAGACATGGAATTTATCTCTTAAAGAAGCAGTCTCCTAAGACTCCTAATGAGAGGGAATTCATGGATAGAGTACCCTATGCCTCTGCTATAGGAAATATTATGTATTACGAGCAGATTTCAGGCTGATCCAGACGAAGAGCACTGGAAAGCAGTAAAATGTATCCTGAAGTACTTAAGAAGAACTAAGGATATGTTTTTTGTTTATAGAGGAAGCGACTTGAAACTGTGAGGCTTTACTAACTCGAGTTTCCTGTCAGATTCAGATGATAGCAAGTCTACATCTGGATTTGTGTTTACTTTAAATAGAGGCGTAGTGTGCTGGAAAAGTTCCAAGCAAAACCACTACTGATTCGACAACTAAAGCTGAGTAAATTACTGCAGTTGAAACCACCAAAGAAGTTTTATGGTTAAAGAAATTCATCACCAACCTTGGCATAGTTCTCGGCATCTTTGATCCTATTCCGCTGATGTGCGACAACAATGGGGCTATTGCACAAGTAAAAGAGCCGCGGTCTCATCAAAAATCGAAAGATATTATGCGACGCTTTCATCTTATCAGAGAAATCATTTATAGAGGAGATCTAGTAATGGAAAGAATTCCATCCGTCGATAATGTAGCAGATCCACTGATGAAGCCACTGTCTCAAAATGTGTTTGAACGTCATCCAGAGTCTATTGGATTAGTACATAAAGGTGATTGGCTTTAGTCCAAGTCGGAGATTGTTAGTCTTAGGTGGCCTACTGGCCAATCTAACTATGTAAATCTCATTCGTTTATTAATAAAAATGGCATAATATTCATTATGTGTAATTCTTATTGTTATTGTCTCATAATGAAGTCCGTGAATATGTGCGATAGTGATCAGATTATGATGAGATCATACTAATGAGACTGATCACTTAAACCTACATATTCTTAATAGTTCCTAGTCGGAGGATATCCGAGAAGGACATCGGACATCCGGTTAGACTAGTACAAATTACTCCCGCTCATAAGATGAGGGTGACTGATCTCATAGTCACTCGTGTGGAGACACTAAGGTGAATCTGTAGGTGCTCATTAGAGAATGAGTTCACTGAATTGATGCGACTGAATTGCTAGATGGTATTGTACCTCACTGTCAACCAGCTTGATTCTATTGTTGTAGTTGCGTGGACGGTCCTCGAAACCTGAGACACCAAGGACACCTTGTCGGTGGACTTCTGTGCTTTGACCTTGGTTTATGAATCTCTAACCACGGGATTCTAAATAGCCAAGGATCAGGTACAGTGGAATACCGTCGATGGGAATTTAGTGTCAATAAGAAACATTCGCTCTCGGTACTTAGAGAGAGAATGCTCTAGGAAGGATGTACGGAAGTCCCTGGCCAAAGCGGATGATAATATCGAGAAAGAAGTTTTTCCGATATTATATGGCAGCATCCAATCCAAGTGAGTCGACCGGCTACGGTTTGACAGTACACAATACCCTGAGTTGACTCAAGAGGATTGTACGAATGAAGGTTTATATTCACGTGGTAACTGCCGGCGGAAAGGTTCTAAGAGTGGGTTACTTAACCCTGATACCTTCTGGATTCACGTGGTGTTGCTTGGTACCCAACGTATCTGAGGCCCGATCGAATTTGACGTGAGACATTGATTTGATTGATTAATTATTGATTAATCAGGCCAATGAGGAGTCATTGGGCTTATTGGGCCATTAACTGGACTGGTTATTGGGCCAAGAGGGTCAGACACAAATGATTTTCAAGGCGATGGATAATAAAGTGGGTTTTATATAAATCGGGGGTTTTCATGAAAAATTGCACAGTTAATATAAAATGTAACGAATGGGCTGAGCAGGCCAGGCAACTGCTCAACCCTAGCCGCCCCTCCTGTCTTCCTCTCTCTCTCTAGCGCTGTAGGGCGGATTTGCTCTCCGAGTCTGTTCCGCCGCTTCTCTGACTCCCGTTCGACGGAAAATCGTCCGGACGTTGCGGCGAATGGCAGAGGCTTCATGGGCCGCGAAGAATGGGGAACCGTGAGGATATACACCGATTGGAGGATCGCGTGGACTTCACTAGAGGCCTGGTACTTACACAGCTAGCGGTGTCACACCGATGGAGCCAATCGGTCGCGGATTCGAATCCATGCGCAGTAATGTCCGATTACCGTATTTTCGAAACAAGAATCGGATCGATGATTTAATTTTATATTCCACTGCGTGAGCGATCCGGAGAAACACGAGAACCCAACAGTTCACCACGTGCACATCCCTTGTGGCAAAATTTTGCCCTCCCCATGATTGCCTTGAGTTGTTGTTGGAAGAAGTATGCTAATTTGATTGATATCATTGATGTTTATATAAGTAGTTAATTTGTTTAGACAGTGTTTCATATGAGCATCTGATTTCTTTTTATCATGTTGATTGGAGAGGAGAATGCCCCTGTTGTCTTGATTATTTATTATTTTTCGGACTTGAATAGCGTTGACACAGAACGACGCCTTTCTGGAGGACATCGCCATGCCTGACACATTTTAGCCTGCATATCTTGTCTGCTTGCTTGCCCGAGCCACTGTGACCAGAAAGCTACTATCTTGAATAGCGTGGCAACCAGGTGATGCGATTTAAGCAATTTTATTTCTGGCTACTAGTTCTCGGATCTTTGATCATTATTGTTACCTATATTTACTTATTATATTGCATTAGAGGCCACCCTGGCCGCAGGTCATTAGCACTGGGAGTTGACTCCCCCTTCTATAGGAACACCCCTCTTGGCACTCTCACCTCTCTCTGACTAGGTTGGTCCGTTGGTCAGACTAGAGTGGTTAGTGTTGAGACCTCTGTAAGTCCCAAAAAGTTGAGAATTTCTCTATGTTCATTGGGTTGGTTGTACGTTTTAAGTACCGGGTAGATCTTCATATCGTTGTGAGTGAAAGCCATAGCATATAATGGTGGAAGATTGAACTGAAATTAGGAACCTACATATTAAGAGAACTCATTCATAAAATTCAATTAACTCAACAAGAAATTCTCCAAGACAACGTAACCATTTACTTGGTTGTTAATCTATGCAAACTTGTTTGAATTCTGTGAATTACTCAAACACCATGATGCTACGTTCTGGTAGAACTGTCGGCATGGTTGCTCTTGAGCAGGAAGATGTGGTTGGGTACGAGGGAGATGCCCCTCAGGGAATAATATAGGAATGTTGTCATCAGTAAAGATTTGATTATCTAAAAACTTCTCCATAAAGGATTTGGGAGAGGCATCTTATACTTTGAGAATTAGGATCTATAGAGATAGATCCAAGAGGATGCTCGGATTATCCCAATCTATGTACATAGACACCATAGTCATAAGGTTTGGCATGAAAAATTCCAAAAGAGGTCTCATTCCGATGAAATATGGAATTGATCTCTCTAAAGGAATGTCTCCCAAGACAGCTAAAGAGAAAGCATACATGGATAGAGTTCCTTATGCTTCGGCAATAGGATCTATCATGTATGCAATGCTATGTACTAGGCCTGATATGGCACATCCACTAAGTGTCACTAGTAGATATCAGGCTGATCTAGGTGAAGAACATTGGAAGGTGGTGAAATGTATCCTTAAATACTTGAGAAGGACTAAGGATCTATTTCTCGTCTATGGAGGAAACGACTTAAAACTTCGAGAGTTTACTGACTCGAGCTTCCAGTCAGATATGGATGACAACAAATCAATGTTTAGATTTGTGTTCATGTTAAATGGAGGTGTAGTGAGTTGGAAAAGTTTCAAACAAGAAACAACTGCAGATTCGACAACCGAAGCAGAATACATTGCTGCAGCTGAAGCGGCTAAAGAGGCGATTTGGTTGAAGAAGTTCATCTCTACACTTGGAGTAGTCCCAAGCATTTTAGATCATGTTATATTATTGTGTGACAACAATGGAGCAATAGCTTAAGCAAAGGAGCCTAGATCGCATCAGAAGTCAAAGCACATTCTGAGACGATTTCATCCGATCTGCGAGATAATCGCCAGAAGAGAGATAGTGGTTGAGAAAGTCTCATCCGAAGGTAATGTAGCAGATCCCTTGACAAAGCTATTGTCTCAAAATGATTTAGAACGTCACCTTAAGTCGATAGGACTTATACATATGGGTGATTGGCTTTAGTCCAAGTGGGAGAATGATAGAATTGGGTGGCCTTAAAGCCAATCTTTGTACATTCTAGTTTTGAATATTAATAAAGGCAATTATTTCTTTATTTATAGTACTCACAAATTAACTATCGTAATGAAAGTCCGTAGACAAGTGTATAGGATATTGAATCATGATGAGATCATGATAGTGAGAACAATATTCTTAGTCACTTATCTTAAACAGTTCTTGATCGTAGGATATTTGAATTGGACGTTAAATATCCGATAAGATCGACACAGGTTATTTCTACTCATGTGATGAGGGTGAATGATCTCACATTCACTTGTGTGTTGACATTAAGACAAACTTGTGGGTACTCATTAGAGAATGAGTTCAATGAACAGATCCAAATTAGAATTCCTAGATGATCATTATACCTAATAGTCAATCAGAGAATTCAATCGTTGTAGTAGCGCAGTTGGTCCTTTGACCTGAGTCACTAATGATACCTTGCTTGTAGACCATTATGACTTGATTCTCTGGCTTGTGGACTTTAACCATTAAGTCCACGATAGTCAGTCTCTCAGACACAGTGGAAAGCTTGCGAAGGTAATTGAGTGAACAACAGGAGATCACTCACTCTTGGTATATGACTGGAGAGAGAATGTCCTATGGATGTGTACACAGAAATTTCTGGCCAGGGTCAACTGAAAGAGATGTCTTTCTAGAAGGTAACTGAGTACTGGAATCCATATAAACAATGCGATAAAAAATTTGACTGTAAAACCATACACTTGCGTTATTGGAACATTGGATGAGTGAAGGATTTTATCTGTGCAGTATCTCCAGACGGAAAGGTTCAAATAAAGGAAACATTATCTCTTATATCTTTTGGGATCATGAGGTAGTGTTTGGTGTCGTTCATTGGCAGAAGGTCAAGTGGATTAATCATCAAATGATAAACCACTTATTTATTGAATTAATTATTTAACATATAATGTTTAAATAATAATTAATAAATGCTAAACTTTAGAATTAGTTTTAACTTTAGGGGGCCTGAAACCAGACTGATATACGGGTCTAGAGGGTCACACACATAAGAGTTCTCGTAAGACGGTGAGAGATGCTAAATATTATAGTTATCTGAGTTGCGAAAAGCTGCATGATAAACATGAATATTTAAATGGAGAATTATCTAAGGCCATGCTCTTGGATAATCATGAGAATTAATCATTGGCTTTATCTATAATTGTTATAAAAGGAGGCCAAAGAGAGGGGTGGTGGGAAGGTTGGATACGTACACTACAACAAGCCTTGGAGTTTCTCTCTCCTCTCTCTCTCTCTCTCCCTCCCTCTCTCTTGAAGAAGATCCCTCTCTCTTCTCAACTGCATGGTGGATTTGAGATCGGGTCGAAGTACTCAAGCCGAGGAGGAAATCACTCTACGTCGGGAGCTCGAGTGGATACCTCTAGAGATCATACGCGTGCGCGATTACCGAAACGGCTCAATTTACGGGAGATTTGAAATCCAGCAGAAGTGAAGAACGGTTCTTCCCGTTAATTTTAATTGTCCATTTTACGATCCCAGCAATCGATACGAGGAATCGTTTTATTTTTTCGCTGCGTTCCGGCGATTCCCAACACCAGCGCTATGTCATGCCCACACCGACATAGGGTGCCTAAGTGCTAACAACTGTCACTCTAGGTCCACGATCGTACAAAACATAGCACAGTGCGATCCGGTCACGTAAAAACCCTCATCCTCGAAGTACGGTTTTGCACATGCATTTAACTGAATTATCTAATAATGTAAACACATGTTAATTGCATGAATTAATGGGGTTGTGTCTTGAATCGCGTCGCCCGTGGCCGACGTCATTCAAGATCCCTAAACTGGTTCAGTGTTGCACATGCGTTGAGACCCAAGGATATTGGCCTGAATGACGTCGTTCATGGCCGATGTCATTCAGCTCTTTATCCCACGCTGGCCTTGGCAACTGAGAAATTGGGTTGTTAAATCGCGTCATTCTAAATGGCGTCAACTGGTCCCGACATCATTTAACGTCCGAAACTGCGTTCCACTTGTTAGTTTTTAGGTGTCCTACAGACCAATTATGGGTCGTATAGGCCCAAAGTGTTGTACAACCTTGTTCAATAAAATTAAGTGGTATTTAGAGCGTAAACTTGTCATTTGTTGATTGCTTTGCATTGTCCTTAGGATATGTGGTTGTAAAGTCAATTTCGAGATGGGATCTTTGTTAGTTTAGGTGGCCTACAAGCCAATCTGACTATGTAAATCTCATTCATTTATTAATAAAATAGCATAATATTCATTATGTATAAATCGCATTAATTCTCGTTTCATAATGAAGTCTGTGAATATGTGCTATGGTGATCAGATTATGATGAGATCATACTAATGAGACTGATCACTTAAACACACATATTCTTAATCGTTTATAGTCGGAGGATATCCGAGAAGGACATCGGATATCCTGTTAGACTAGTACAGATTACTCCTGCTCATATGATGAGGGTGACTGGTCTCATAAGTCACTTGTGTGGAGACACTAAGGCGAATCTGTAGGTGCTCATTGGAGAATGAGTTCACTGAACTGATCCGACTGAATCGCTGGACGGTATTGTACCTCACTGTCAACCAGCTTGATTCTATTGTCGCAGTTGCGTGGATGGTCCTCGGACCTAAGACACCAAGGACACCTTGGCGGTAGACTTCTGTGCTTTGACCTTGGTTTACGAATCTCTAGCCACGGGATACTAATACGCCAAGGATTGGGTACAACGGAATACCGTCGAAGGGAATTGTGTGTCAATAAGGAATCATTCGCTCTCGATACTTAGAGAGAATATGCTCTAGGAAGGATGCGCGAAAGTCCCTGGCCAGGGCGGACGATAATATCGGGAAAGGAGTTTTCCGATATTCATCAGCGACATCCAATCCAAGTGAGTCGACCAGTTAGGGTTTGACAGCTCGCCATACCCTGAGTTGACTCGAGTGCATTGTACGAATGAAGGATTATATCCACGCGGTAACTATCGGCGGAAAGGTTCTAAGAGTGGGTTACTTAACCCCAAATACCTTCTGGGTTCACGCGGTGTTGCTTGGCACCCAACGTGATCGGAGGCTCGGTCGAATTCGATGTGCGACAACAATTCGATTGATTAATTGATTAATAAAGGGTTATTAATTAATTAATAAAGCCAGTGAGGAGTCAATGGGCTTGTTGGGCCATTAACTGGACTGGTACTTGGGCCTAGAGGGTCACACGCAAATGATTCTCAAGGCGATGGATAAATAAGTGGGTTTTACACAAACCGGGGGTTTTTATGAAAAACCGCGCGGTTAGTATAAACCATAGTGAACGGGCTGAGCAGGCCAAGCTGCTTCTAACCCTAGCCGCCCCTCCTCAGTTTCTGATTTTCTCTGGTGTCTAGGCAGATCCAGATCTGCTCCGCCGCTTCTCCGAATCCCGTTCGACGGGAAATCGTCCGCGCGTTGCGGCGATCATTGTGGCGACCGGCGGAGGCTTCGTGGGCTGCGAAGAACGAGGAACGTGAGGATATCCGTCGTGGGGAGGATCGCGTGGACTTCGCTAGAGGCCGGGCGCTTGCGCGGCTTGCGGTGTCGCACCGACAGAACCAAACGGTTGCGGATTCGAATCCGCACACGGTGAGAACTTCGATAATCCGATTATCGTATTTTAGATTTCGAAACGGGAACGGATCGCTGTAAATATTTTTTTTTGTTTCCGCTGCGTGAGCGATCCGGAGAAACCGAGAAAACCCAACAGTGGTATCAGAGCCAGGTTCCACCATTTCTCGTCTCGTTTCAGATCTCTAAATTAATTTTCTTGAGTTATTCCATGCGTTTAATCCGATTAAAATGACGGAATAGTGTTCATAAGATGAACAAAAATAATTTGATTATTTTTCTGTGATTTTTCGGATTTTATTTGGGGTTTTCGGAGTTCTTCATGAGATGATGAACCAGGGTACTTCGGCGACTTCGTTAACGATTCCCAAGCGTTGGGATGGCAGCCCAGATCTCTTGGTGATAGTCACCACTACACACCGGGCATGATAGCCGGCGCCATGGTGGCCTTGAAGAGCTACAAAATCGAGCCCCAAATCGGATTTAAAACCCTGCAAAATTAGATTTTGGGGGTCTTTGGGGCTCGGCTGGCTGTTGCATTGGCCGCCGCCGGCGGCCCTGCCGACGCCGGGAACGTCGCCGGCGCCAGGGGGCACCGTCGGCGGGGCCGGCGCCGCCGGGGGCGGGCCGCCGCCAGGAGTCGCCGCCGTCGGGCAGCACCTGCAACCTTGGGCGTTTAGGGTTTCTGGGAAGGAAGAAAGGGGGCGAACCGCTCCGCTGGACCCGGTCCCGAGCCGGTCAGACCGGCCGGGCCGGATCGAGGGCTTGGTCGGACCTGGTCCGAGCCAGGCCCCTAATGGGGGAGCCTGGTCCGAGCCCTGGCTCGGCCAGAGCCCGAGCCCTTAGGCTCAACCATTGTGGCTGAGCCATCTTCTGATTTTTTTCCCTATTAACCCTATTTAAACCCCATTTGCCCATTTAATAAATAAATTAGATTTTAATTTGATTTTAAAAATTGTTTTAAGATCTTAATTATTATCAAAGTTTTAATTATTTGGGCATTATTGATTTTGAATCATTTAGTAATTTAAGGGTTAATTAATTAGCAATTAGTTGTTAATTAATTGGGGTTAATATTAACGTTAGATTGATCATTAACCTCAATTTAACTAATTTAAATGTTAAATTAGCTATTAATAGTTATTAGTCTAATTGTTAGATTATTAACTATTGTTTCATCTAATTGTTAATTAATTATTTAAGTTAGTTGTTAATTTATTTGTTAAATTAAAAATTGACTTAACTGACTAATTTAAGTGTTAAATTAGTAATCTTTAATTATTATTGTTAGTTATTAATTTAAGGGTTAAATTGATGATTAACACTAATCTTCTAATCTAATAGTTAGATTAGTAATTATTAATTAATTAAAGTTAATTATTAATTTAAGTGTTAAGTTAATAATTGATTTTAAATTAACTAATCTGAGAGTTAGATTAGCAGTTAATTAATAATTAGAGTTAATTAATAATTTAAGTGTTAAATTACTAATTAACTTAGTTGGACTAGTCTATGAGTTAGATTAGTCATTAATAGTCTAATTGTTAGATTATTAATGGGGTTTAATCTAAGTGTTAGATTATTAGAAATGTTCTAATTTGAATGGAATAATCTTGAATTATTAATTTAGAGTGTGTGCGCATGTGATGTGTGTTTAATGCTTTTAAATTTGATTTAATTGCATGTTAAGATAATAAATGAGTTTTTCGAAATTCAAATACCAATTTTGATTGGATCCAGCTTTTTGAAAGTCAAAATTATTTATTTTGAAAACTCATTTGTTTTAGCCATGTGATGCGCTGACTTATGTGTGGGATGTTTAAAACACACTGTGGTCATGGATATGCACATAATTTATTATTCATGTGATGAATGGATTGTATGGATCGTGGATATATGTTTGATTATTAATTGTTAATAAATAGAGGTCTGTGCACCTCTCTCTCTCATACTCCGATGTATTTCTACCTCCCTCTCTCTCTTGTACTCGCCATAAGGCCTTCTTCAATTTACTTTTAAATTCTAGAATTTAAATGTAATATGATCGAGACAACCGAGGAAAGAGTGAGGACGATCCACAGCTGCAACCAGGAAGGCGAAAAGATGGAGATCTCTTGCCTATGTGTTTGCAGGATATCTAATATAATTGTTGTGTTAGATTGTGTGTGCGTTTGACTGTTGGCTCCAGTCAAACCCACTGTGCTATCCATGACAACACTAATGACATGTATGAGATGCATTGATTTCTTTTGATTATGAATCAAAGTAGATTATAGTATTTAGTAAATATATACAATATATTTATATACTATCACCTAGGAGAGACCAAGATAAAAGTTATCTAAATACCCTCAGATAAACTCTAAGCCGTAACGTGAGTAGTTAAGAACTTACCGCGTAGTCCACCATCATTATAGTCATAGGATTCGAATCACTTTAGGCAGGTTTGTTGTGCTATCCACAAGGCCTGCTTAATTGGGAGGAGAAACTGTGGCTATGGCATTAGATGCCTATAGATCGGGGTGGATGAACCATGTAGCTTTGTTGTGCTATCCACAAGGGCTGCATGCAAATCTATGCTCGTCGCGTAACGATGGTTAGCTTAGACCAGGATTAATGGTTTGTTGTGCTATCCACAAGGCCATTAAATCTCTGGGGACCGAAGCTATGATCAGATATTGCAAGGAGTTGCAAGTCCCATGAGTTGGGTGCTCTTTGATTGTATTACAGTTTGTTGTGCTATCCACAAGGCTGTAGTGCAAGTCGTTGAGATTCTAATCCCCACTAGGAGACTGTCGGCGTCTCCCGTTCTGTATAACTGAGGGTTATACAGTCCATCGAAAATTAGTGGGAGTTAAACTTGAACAAAAGACCATGTCTTGTTTTAAACTTTAATAATTGAACATCTGCTAAATAGATTTTACTTATCTCCTGTAGGGAATTATGTCGTCGAATAACCCACTCTGTGGCATACTTGATGCCCTTTTGACTTACCTGATCTACTCGGATTGGTTCAGAAATCTGAAGAATGTCTTCAGATCTAAGCACAATAACTTTGTCCCTGGAGTTGATCCTCCTGCTGAATCGGCATTGGATGCCCCTGAAGCAGAGATGACAGCTAACGATAAAGGATCGAAGGACAAAGGGACTGAAGCTGTCTGAAGCTTCAGATGTCTATATGATAGATATCAACTTATCAGTTAGAGATTCCACATCGTGGGTATTAGATACCGGATGTGCTTCTCATATCTGCCATGATGTGCAGATGCTGACAAGTAAGCGCAAGCTGAGACAAGGTGAGGTGGAATTGAGGCTAGGAAACGGCGCAAAAGTTGCGGCGATTGCTGTTGGGACAGCAAACCTCAGGCTTCCATCGGGAGACACCTTACTATTGGAAGATTGTTATTATGTTCCTAGCATAATAAAGAACATCATATCAATATCTTGTTTGGACAAGATAGGATATAGGTTGACTATTGAGAATAGAAGTTGTTCGATTTATTATGGTAATAAATCAATAGTTTCAGCATCCTTAGTCAATGGTCTATATCTATTAGATGTTTCTTATTACAATCTTTAGATTGATAATGCTCTTAAGAAGAGCAAGAATTGTGTGAACCAAGCCTACATGTGGCATTGTAGACTTGGGCACATTGGCGAAAGCAGGTTGCAAAAGTTGCACAAGCATGGTTACTTAACTGCATTCGATTACGAATCGTTTGCTACATGTGAATCCTGCCTTATGGGAAAGATGGCAAAATCTCCATTTACTGGACATGGAGAACGTGCCAAAGACATTCTGGATCTAATACATTCAGATGTATGTGGTCCAATGTCCACCCAAGCCAAATGTGGCTTTTCTTACTTCATCACGTTCACCGATGACTTCTCAAGATTCGGCTATGTGTACTTAATGAAGTACAAGTCGGAAGTGTTTGAGAAGTTCAAGGAGTTCAAGAATGAAGTAGAGAAGCAGTTAGGAGAGAGTATTAAAGCTCTTCGATCAGATCGAGGAGGAGAATACTTGAGTACTAACTTCACACAATTCTTAAAGGATAATGGTATCCTTTCTCAGCTGACCCCTCTATATACACCACAGATGAATGGTGTATCAGAAAGGAGGAATCGCACCTTGTTGGACATGGTGCGATCCATGATGAGCTTTTTAGGATTACCAGTGTCCCTCTGGGGGTATGCTCTAGAGTCAGCAGCATACCTACTGAACAGAGTTCCCAGCAAGTCTGTGGCCTCTACTCCATATGAGATATGGAAAGGCAGGAAATCAGAATTTAAACAAGTTAAAGTCTGGGGTTGTCCTGCTCATGTAAAAAGACATGATCCAGACAAGCTGGAATCACGAACTGATAAATGCAGGTTTGTGGGATATCCAAAGGAAACCTTTGGATACTATTTTTTCCATCCTGGTGAACAAAAGGTGTTTGTCGCCAGGAAAGCTGTTTTCCTGGAAGAGGAATACCTTCTCTAGGAGAACAGTGGGAGTAAAATAGTACTGGAAGAGGTTCCAGATCCCCAAACAGCTGCATTATCATCAGATGAGATATCAGTTCCTGAATCTGTTCAGGTACACACATATGAGCCTTGTAGATCTGGTAGAGTACCTAGACTGCCCGAACGATATGTGGGACATATTGCTGAAGGTGAGTCTAAGGTTGAATATAATGAGGATGATGATCCTAAAACCAACCAGGAGGCCATAGAAGGCCTAGAAGCCGGGAAATGGCGAGATGCCATGAACTCAGAAATCCAGTCCATGTACACTAACCAAGTTTGGAACTTGGAGGACTTGCCCGAGGGTATTGTACCCATCGGTTGCAAGTGGATCTTTAAGAGGAAGATCGGTGCTGATGGACGGATCGACACTTATAAGGCAAGGTTGGTGGCAAAGGGATTTCGTCAAAGGCAAGGAATTGACTATGACGAGACTTTCTCACCAGTTGCCATGATAAAGTCGATCAGAGTTCTACTCGCCATTGCTGCACATTTTGATTATGAAATCTGACAGATGGATGTGAAGACTGCCTTCCTCAATGGTAACCTTGAGGAGGAGGTGTATATGATACAACCAAAAGGTTTCACATCCAAAGAATCTCCAGATAAAGTGTGCAAGCTTCAAAAGTCTATTTATGGACTGAAGTAGGCTTCCCGGAGCTGGAACATAAGATTTGATGAGGCTGTCAAGTCTTATGACTTCATTAAGAATGAAGATGAGCCTTGTGTGTACAAGAAGACCAGTGGGAGTGCAGTCACTTTTCTAGTTCTTTACGTAGATGACATACTACTCATTGGGAATGACGTAGCTATGATGTCATCAGTAAAGATCTGGCTGTCGAAAAACTTCTCCATGAAGGATTTGGGAGAAGCATCCTACGTATTGGGAATACGGATCTATAGAGATAGATCAAAGAGGATGCTTGGAATGACCCAATCATTGTACATAGAAACCATAGTCAAAAGGTTTGGAATGGAAAATTCCAAGAGAGGTCTCATACCGTTGAGACATGGAATTAGTCTCTCAAAGGAGCAGTCTCCTAAGACTCCTGATGAGAGGGCATTCATGGATAGAATACCTTATACCTCTGCCATAGGATCTATCATGTATGCCATACTATGTACATGGCCTGATGTTGCATTTGCTCTAAGTGTTACGAGCAGATTTCAGGCTGATCCAGGCGAAGAGCACTGGAAGGCAGTGAAATGTATCCTTAAGTACTTGAGAAGAACTAAGGAAATGTCTCTTGTCTATAGAGGAGGTGATTTGAAACTGCGAGGCTTTACTGACTCGAGTTTCCAGTCAGATCCAGATGATAGCAAGTCAACATCTGGATTCGTGTTTACTTTGAACGGAGGGGCAGTGTGCTTGAAGAGTTCCAAGCAAGTAACTACTGCAGATTCGACGACTGAAGCTAAGTACATCACTGCAGCTGAAGCCGCCAAGGAAGCAGTGTGGTTGAAGAAATTCATCATCGACCTCAGCGTAGTTCCTAGCATCTCTGAGCTTGTTCCGCTGTTGTGCGACAACAATGGAGCAATTGCGCAAGCGAAAGAGCGGCGGTCTCATCAGAAATCGAAGCATATTCTGAGGCGCTTTCACCTTATCAGAGAGATCATATCCAGAGGAGATGTAGTAGTGGAAAGAGTTCCATTCGTCGACAATATAGCAGATCCACTAACAAAGCCGTTGGCTCAAATTGTGTTTGAGCGTCACCTAGAGTCTATGGGCTTATTGTATAAAGGTGATTGGCTTTAGTCCAAGTGGGAGATTGTTAGTTTAGGTGGCCTACAAGCCAATCTGACTATGTAAATCTCGTTCATTTATTAATAAAATGGCATAATATTCATTATGTATAAATCGCATTAATTCTCGTTTCATAATGAAGTCCTTGAATATGTGCTATGGTGATCAGATTATGATGAGATCATACTAATGAGACTGATTACTTAAACACACATATTCTTAATAGTTCCTAGTCGGAGGATATCCGAGAAGGACATCGGATATCCGGTTAGACTAGTACAGATTACTCCTGCTCATATGATGAGGGTGACTGGTCTCATAAGTCACTCGTGTGGAGACATTAAGGCGAATCTGTAGGTGCTCATTGGAGAATGAGTTCACTGAACTGATCCGACTGAATCGCTGGATGGTATTGTACCTCACTGTCAACCAGCTTGATTCTATTGTCGTAGTTGCGTGGATGGTCCTCGGACCTGAGACACCAAGGACACCTTGGCGGTGGACTTCTGTGCTTTGACCTTGGTTTACGAATCTCTAGCCACGGGATACTAATACGCCAAGGATTGGGTACAGCGGAATACCGTCGAAGGGAATTGTGTGTCAATAAGGAATCATTCGCTCTCGGTACTTAGAGAGATAATGCTCTAGGAAGGATGCGCGAAAGTCCCTGGCCAGGACGGACGATAATATCGGGAAAGGAGTTTTCCGATATTCATCAGCTGCATCCAATCCAAGTGAGTCGACCGGTTAGGGTTTGACAGCTCGCCATACCCTGAGTTGACTCGAGAGTATTGTACGAATGAATGATTATATCCACACGGTAACTGTCGGCGGAAAGGTTCCAAGAGTGGGTTACTTAACCCCAAATACCTTCCGGGTTCACGCGGTGTTGCTTGGCACCCAACGTGATCGGAGGCTCAGTCGAATTCGATGTGCGACATCAATTCGATTGATTAATTGATTAATAAAGGGTTATTAATTAATTAATAAAGCCAGTGAGGAGTCAATGGGCTTGTTGAGCCATTAACTGGACTGGTACTTGGGCCTAGAGGGTCACACGCAAATGATTCTCAAGGCGATGGATAAATAAGTGGGTTTTATACAAACCGGGGGTTTTTATGAAAAACCGCGCGGTTAGTATTAAACATAGCGAACGGGCTGAGCAGGCCAAGCTGCTGCTAACCCTAGCCGCCCCTCTCAGTTTCTGTCTTTCTCTGGCGTCCAGGCAGATCCAGATTTGCTCCGCCGCTTCTCCGAATCCCGTTCGACGGGAAATCGTCCGCGCGTTGCGGCGATCATTGCGGCGACCGGCGGAGGCTTCGTGGGCTGCGAAGAACGAGGAACGTGTGGATATCCGTCGCGGGGAGGATCGTGTGGACTTCGCTAGAGGCCGGGCGCTTGTGCGGCTTGCGGTGTCGCACCGACGGAACCAAACGGTTGCGGATTCGAATCCGCACACAGTGAGAACTTAGATAATCCGATTATCGTATTTTAGATTTCGAAACGGGAACGGATCGCTGTAAATATTTTTTTTTGTTTCCGCTGCGTGAGCGATCCGGAGAAACCAAGAAAACCCAACAATCTTGAATGTTAGTTTGACTGTACATGGATACATACCTTAAACTGTTCCTGATTGGAGAGTAATCACTCTGGGATATTGATTAATCGTAAATCAGCACGCATGATGTATATGATGACGAATCTCGCTGTCACAGGTGCGTGGCACTAGCACATATGTGGGGGTGTTCATCCTGGGAGGATGTTCACTGAACTGATCCGCTGATGGATCTTCAGATGGTTAGTTATACCTAATGTCAACAGAAGATTCGTCTGTCTCAGTAATATCGTTGATCCTTTGACTTGAGACATTAATGGGGTCTTGCATGAGGACTAGTGTGGTTTAATGTTTTGTTAAGTGACTTTAACCATTAGTCATGAAATATCGAATTATTAGCCATATCGAAATACATGCGAAGACCGTTAATGGTCAAGAAGGGATCCCTCACTATCAGGTATATCACGGACAGTTAATGAGTCATGACATAGACGCTCCACTAAATCTCTAGCCAGGGTGGTATCGGTTTGTTTGGAACGAATGTGAAATTATAATGGAAGTCATAGTCAGATGACACGATCACTAGTGGTTTGACACAACTATATCACACAATCGAATCGGACTCATAGAATGAGCGAAAGATTATAGCGATACGGTAACTGAAGACTTACAGGTACCAGACAGGGTGAAGAATAACCTGGCATCCTCTAGGATCACACGGATTTGATTGACCCAACGTGATAAAAAAGCTCCGGAGCAAATTAAACGGTTATTGGGTATAACTGGTTTAATTTGCTTCTAATTAGATTAAAAGTTAATGGATCTTTAAACTAGAGTGATAATGGGCCTAGAGGATCACACACAAATGAGTCTTACAGAACGGAATATTATTGTATGGAAAAATATACTAAAGCATTAAATTATTTTCGGAAAAGAATTTATAAATGGCTTTAAAGTATATATGCAATAATATCAAGAGCATATATATAATATATGTATTATTAGGCTTAATTTATAAGCTAATAATAATATATTAATATATAATATACCTTGGGTTTACTTTAACCGTGGTTACCTTTTTAGCTGAGGCGGTTAAAGACGGGATTAGCTGAAATGACAGTTCAAGTAGCCACCTCAACATTCTATAAATAACCAATGTTCTCCAACCCATAACCTGGCTAATGTTTTACCCATTCCAAAAGGTTGGCCGTCAGGTAAAAGTTGGAAGGGTTGGACTCTTGCCGACAGAGCTCCTGAGGCAACTAGGTTGTGCGGGTTTGGAGAAGTTGATCTATGTTGCTGCGAGGGTCAGTGAGGATTAAGCTCTAGAGGCCGGACGTCTGTACAGCTCAAAGCTTCAAGGAGTTCGGCATTGATCACTGTAGAACAATGTGTTCAACGCAAGGTGAAAATTTCGTATGATTTATTTTATATCATTTTTGTTGCATGAATCAGAGCCCGTAACTGGTTTGGAAAAGCGATTTATTTTGTTCTTCCGCTGTTACGATTTCCCTAGGGGTTACGACCGAACCCAATAGTGGTATCAGAACTAGGTTTAGGCTCCTGTTGATGCAACTGGGAAGAACGATTTCTGTTGTAACATCATGTTTGAGTTTTTTAATTTTATTTTAATTTTTTGGACTATGAAAAATTTATTTTTCGGAGATAGTGGAAAACTGGACGGCAAAAGGCCAGGGCATTTGAGAATTTTTGGATTTTTTTCAAATTGTAAACGGCCCTCTGAGTGGGCGTCGGGCTGTTAACGGCCAAGTTATTGGCCGTCCACCATGTGGATGGCCAACTTGGTGGCTGTCCACATGGTGTGGACGGCCAATATGGTGGCCGTCCACACCAACCATGTTGCCTTCCGCTTGGTGGAAGGCACTTGGCCTTGCCGTCTGCGTAATTTTAAATTATTTAAAAATTAATTTGTTGCCTGATTTTTCAACTATTAGGCGTACAACTCCAACCCACACTACGCACTGCACTGGCTCAGAAAATTAAAAAAAATTAAGATAATTGTCGGATACGATTAGTTAAATTTAATTTTGATTAATTTGACGATTATCATGTAAATTTTGAGATTAATTGAAGATTACGTACAAATTCAGAATTTTCGAATTGGAAATTATTGGATACTTGTTAAATTCGAATTTTTGAACTTTAAGAGGATCATTGTTAAAATTCAAACATTGGATTTGTAAAATTATTGGATAATTTTCAATGACTCAAATTATGAATTTTAATGAAGAAGACGATCATTTAATTAAATTTCATTATATTTAGTTTAATCATTAGACGATTAATTTGAATTTAAATTTTATAACTGTCTTAGTTGTCCTGTTTATTTGAATTTAAATTTTTAAATGCATGTGTGTATCGTTTTATACGTATGGAATGATTTTGTGCATAGATGTTATTGTGATGCCATATTTGTTTTGGTCTCTGGTAGATTAATTTTGAATGTAACGATGAGTTTTTCAAAACTAATTATGACCAAAATTTATCGTATGCACAACCTATGATTTCAATCAAAATATAAGGATTATTTTCAAAATAACCCTTTTGTGATTGATATGGAAGTGTGTTTGGAATGTTGGGTGATCATAGACTTAGCTCAGTTCGTTTGAGGCCAGCGAGCCTCCCTTCTATCTCTATTTAATTTCCAATGTAATTCAATCTTCCTTCGATGAGTGTACTCGCCCTAAGGGCTGCTGGAAATTATTTGCCATGTAATTATTTTTCCGACCTGCGAGCCGTGTAATTATTGTAATTAATTATGCAAATGGAGCTTGAAGGTACGGAGGACGAACTACGAGGATGATCATGCTACTGGGAACTAGGCTGGATATCAGCGTAGCTTTACTTAGAGTCCATGATCACCCAGGCTTATTTATTTGCATGGGATGCATTTATTTTGAGCAATTACTAGGCACAGTAAATATATAGCTCGAATATATTTATTCGATCACTTAAGGTGAGACCAAGATAAAAGCAAAATTCCCTCTTTATTAAATATTAAATCTACAAACATGGCTTTAGAAGCCGTCGTGGCCCTCCACCATTATAGGGTGACTAAATCCCATTATCTTATGAAGTTGTGCTTTCTACAAGGTTCATGATTTTGTGGGAGGATCTCAGCCCTAAAGCTTTGCTTCAATGGGATGAGGAACTAAACATGGCCTTCTTATGCTTTCCATAAGGGTCGGGTCACGAACTCATTGCTGTGTAGTAATGGAGGTGCGATCTAACTGGGAGTATCTTTTATTGTGCTTTCCACAAGGGGATGACTGCTCGGGGGCCGAAAGTCGGATATTGCATTGGATGCAAGTGCTGTTGACCCCACCATATACACCACAGTATAATGGTGTATCTGAAAGGAGAAATAGGACCTTGTTAGACATGGTCTGTTCCATGATGTCCTTGTCAGATTACCATTGTCTCTATAGGGGTAAGCCTTAGAGACAGCAGTCTACTTGTTAAACAGGGTTTCAAGTAAGTCAGTTCTCAACACACCATATGAGATATGGAAGGGAAGGAAACTGAACTTTAATCATATTAAAATTTGGGGGTGTCCTGCCCATGTGAAGAGGAATGACGCAGATAAACTAGAGTCGAGAATAGATAAGTGTAGGTTTGTGGGATATCCAAAAGAGACATTTGGATATTATTTCTATCACCCTTCTGAGCAAAGGGTCTTAGTGGCCAAGAGAGCTGTATTCCTGAAGAAGGAATATCTCCTTCATAAAATTAGTGGGAGCCAGATAGAACTGGATGAGATCCATGAACCACAAACTGGGGACACAGTCTCATGGGATGAGACGCCACCTATGGAAAATACTCAAAATGAAATACAGATATTACGAACATCTAGTAGGGTACCTAGAGAACCTGAGAGATATGTTGGACATGTCTCTAATAGTTCATCTAAGGTACAGATAAATGAGGATGATGATCCTCAATCTTATCAGGAGGCAATTCATAATTCTGATTCCGAGAAATGGAAGGAAACTATGGATTCATAAATCCAATTCATGTATACCAATCAAGTTTGGAACTTGGTTGACATCTCTGAAGGGAAGGTCCCTATCGGCTGCAAATGGATCTTTAAGAGGAAGATCGGAGTAGATGGATAAATTGACACTTATAAGATTCGACTGGTGGCGAAAGGATATCGTCAAAGACAAGGAATTGACTATGACGAAACTTTTTCACTTGTAAAAATGATAAGGTCAATTAGAATCCTCCTTGCCATTGCAGCATACTGTAGGCGCCCGGAACGTCCCCGCCGCGGTTGTCTCCTTCCGGCGAGGGCTCTTCCATTCGTCTTAGCACTGCGGCTAGGCGGGGTTAAGGATTGGAATGTGTGATCGCTAGGAGCATTACCTTAAGGTCCCTGTGCTAGGCAAGATGATGAGGTTGATTGCGTTCTAGTGGAGCGGGGGATAGTGGATTCCTCTTCTCTACCTCCGACCGGCCAAAGGAGGAGAACTCGGTAGTCCGCGCGCAGAATGTGGTAAAATCCCCTAAGAGAAAAAACACAAAACAAAGTAAAGAGAACCAATTAGAACTGTGATATGTAGATTCTATTCATGAAAATATGTAAATAAACTAAAATTGAAAGGAGACGAACCGGATGGGTGTTTGGGGAGGGAAGGTGACCATATGTTATGGCCACCCACCTCCCGTTTTTTGTTTGAAACCTCTGGGGGTGAAGGGTGCTAAGTCATCCTAAGATGCATGCATGTAGATAAGATGTTCATGTGTGGTAATAGTGAAAAGTAGAAGTAATGTGGTAAAAGAAAAAGAGTAGGAGGAGAAGATGATGCTACAAAGTGATGCATGGTAGGAATGTAATGAAAAGGAAAGGAGAAAAGTAAGGAGAGAGTTAAGAAAACAGCCCCATTTGAAATGCGTAGGATTCTTCTGCTTCTTTTGACTTGTCGACTGCCAAGACTTTCTCCCACTTGAAGCTCTTCAATCTCCAACCTCACAAACTGAAGCCTTCCAACCCCCACCAACCCCTCTTCTCGAGGGGACATGGAGGGTTTAAATAGGTGAAGGGAAGGTAGGAGGAAAATAGCGGTCTAAATCCTCGTAAATCCATTAGAACCAATAGGAAATAGTCAGAGATCAGAGGTCGTGGCCGTGGCAGTCGCCCGAGCGGGGAGTGGTCTGAGTAGTGGGGGATGAGGGTGGCGAGTGGAGGAGATCGTAGGAAGACGAGGTCAAGGTGGATGTTTGGGGAATGGACAACCAACTATCTTGCCTCCCACTTCCGTGGAATGCCAGGTAGCTGGCCTTTCATGAAAAGGTAGAAGGCAACCTAGTTTGCCTTCTAAGGGTGGTGGAAGGCAAAGGTTGGCCTTCGAAGGGTGGTGGAAGGCAGGGGTTGGCCTTCCGCGGGTGGTGGAAGGCGGCCTGGTTGGCCTTCCACCAAAACGTGGCGGAAAGTGAAAAGATGGCCAAAAGGTGGAAGGGAAGGTAGCTGGCTTTCTGCGGGTGGTGGAAGGCGGCCTAGTTGGCCTTCTACAGATGGTGGAAGGCAAGGGTTGGCCTTCCACGGGTGGTGGAAGGCAGGGGTTGGCCTTCCACGGGTGGTGGAAGGCGGCCCAGTTGGCCTTCCACGGGTGAGAGGAAGCGGAGATTGGTTAATAGACTTGATTATTTAGTGGGCTGAATTATGAGAAAATTGGATGGATTATGGTGGTAATGTGGGATTTATGACCAATGAGGTGTCCAAAATCAAGCATCTACGAATGTCCTTCCGGGACACTTGTTTTGCAGTGGAGTGGATTGGAATGATAAATAGGTGTTCCGGAAATCGATCCTGATTTTGGACGGCTTGAAAAGGATAGGCTATTCCCAAGGAAGATGTGCAAATGTGTTGAATGGACGAGAGTTAGCTATTGGACTACAAGGGTGATTTGTAACGGGAACAAAATCCATACCGGAGAATCACAACTGTGGGATCCTCGGGTGCTGGAACCGCGAGGCCTTGGCACACTAAGATACATGGCAATCTGGCCCAAGGGGATCTCAAGTAGGAAAGATGGAGTGGGTTTGACTTGAAAAGGTCTCAACACAATGGACGCATGGCGGCCTGGCGCATCACATGATCGCCAAGTGAGAGAAGCTCAAGCACATGAATTGGAAAAGGATAAGGTCTTGCATTTCAAAGGGCTAACAAACAAAAAGTTGCCAGACTCACAAATCAACAATGGGTTATGCAGAGTGATAAATTGTGGTCATTGCTCCTTGGGTGGGAATGGATTTGCTGGTGGATGATGCTTATGCAATGCATGCTGATTTAAAAATTGGAAAACAAATTCCTAATCTAAATACAAACAGGAGGGATTTATTGGCCAATCGAATAACTTGGGGAATATAGACTCCTCATTGTTTTGTTTAAAGAGGAACTCATAGTTTATACACCCAAAGTTATTAGCCTCCTCTGTCTTCAATCTTACTTGCTTCGGATTCCCTACAGCTGCAAGAACGCACATCAGCAAATGTAAATAATCAATGATCCACAATATTTTAACGACAGACTGCAAGGAAACGAGGGACAAAGGTTTCCGTCGAGTCGAAGCCAGCACGAAAGATATGGCCATTCTCAAAGTAGAATGCCAATCAGGCTGCCTTTGGCTTCGACTCGACAGCAAAAGTGTCCCCCTTTTGGACATAGAATCTTTTTCTTGTATGCACAACAATGAGGGGAAAATAGTTAGTAGTATCTGTTTTCGGCTCCTTACCCAAAAAAATAGTAACTACCTTTTCCCTAGCCTTCGCATAGGGTCAAGCGGCCGTGTCCTACTAACCAGACGATAATGGAAATAATGTAATAAGCAAAGCATGCAAATGCAGGCAAATATTAATAGATGAGGTGAGTGATGTGGATGCCTTTAATAAATGAAAACGTGTTTTTGATTCCGACCACCTAGTGACTGCCCATACTTAGCCTAGTTGAATGATGGAAGGGAAATGCACACTCAACTTCCCAGGTATCCTAAGTACGCATCTAGGTTGATTTGGGCCTCTAGACTCCTACTGATGATAATACTGTCATACCATGCTTAGGCTCCCAGCTACTTCCAACCACCAAGTTTGCCCAAAAAGTTTTCGAGGTAAATGATTTGCCCGATCCGGGTCTTTTTCCTCTCAACATAGAAGATATAAGGTGGAACACCTTGGAACCCTAACAGTCAACCACACGACGCTGATTCGGAATCAAACATCGTCGCACCCATTGGTGACGCGCTTGCATTGACCTAAGCCCGAAGTTTTGAGGGTGCTCATCGAGATTATGGCTAAGAAATTGATTCACTAGATATACGGACATTACTCTTTACCCATTTTGGTCTTCTATAATCATGTGAGCATGTGATGATTTTTCGAAAACGAACCATTTTAAAATGTTGTTCAGTCTTTAGCTAGCTGTCTCACGTTAAACCTTGGGGGAGAAAAAGTGAAGAAATTTAGAGGCAAACCTCACAAGAGGATCAACAAAACCATTAAAAGATAGTGCTATGACAAAACGGATCCTTTTTTGACCTCTTAGATACCCCTATTTACCTTTGACTTTTCAGTCCTTTGATGCATTTCATGGCCAGGCATGGTCACGACCAAGCTTTTTTGTATGATTGCTTGAACCCTTTTGATTTTCTTCTTGGCATTTTCAAGGTTATTTGCTTTTCATTTCTTATTCCTCCTGTAGGGACACTACCCTCTTCACGTGCTCTGGTCCTTTACATTTCATATTTGGGCCCATTTGAAGGGTTACATCTATCGGGTTGTCGAGGAACCGCAGTTTGCTGAGCTCGACCGTTTAAGGGTGTCGACTATCCTGATAAGTCGAGAGTTGAAGAGAAAAGGTTGCAATTGACAGTGTACTAAAGGCATTGAACTCATTTTAAGAAGGCTCACTTTGAAAAACATGTAAATGTGTGCATCTTATAATGACCACAGAGGTCCATATGAAAGTAAAGCAGACACGTCCAAGGTTCTAGTGGACCAAAGTCTTAACTGGACCTTAATGATAACCCAATCTATCATGCAGCTAGACCTAGACTGGGGTTACATGGCAGTCACCAAACAATTGGATTTTGTGTTTTTCTGATTTTTTTGGTACTTTTCATTAAAGTATGTTCATATTTACAAATATTTTTGCTGCTTTTTGGAATATTCATTTTTTTTGGATTTTGAAATTTTGATTTGTTTTTGTGCATTTTAAAGGGTAGAACTTCTTCAGGTAGACCCTTATCCAAATGACAAATTTTAACATTTTTCAAATATTTACACTTATTTGCTAACTCTTGAACTAGAAATAAAAGAACTTACTTACCTCTACAACTCTTAGACAAAGAGGAAGCTATCCAATCCCTAAGCAATTATGCACAAGACTCTGAGGGTGAGTCAGACATGTTACAAGGGCGGGTCCTTGAGATAGAGACCCAACGATGGTGGAATTGCCCCAATATGTTGGCTCCTCATTGGTGGTTACATACCCTTCGGTATGGGAGTGGGAATTTTTCTCTTTTTGGGGGGTCGTAGTCTCCAAGCATAAAACACTCGGGGGAATGTGCTACGATCGGTGATGGAAGCCTGAGAATGGAAGGTGGGTGGAATAGGAAGGGAACGAAAGTGGTGGGTGCTGGTTCATCCCTCACTAAGAAGGTTCCTTCTCGTGGGGTATTCGGTTCATGAAACAATAACCATGTACCGAAGTCTTCCTCATCTTCTCTTTGAACTTCATCGATTGTTTCTTTCAACTCATCCTCAAGATGATGTATCTTGAGTACCTCTCGATCTTCCTTCACAAAGTGATCCAAAAGAGTCCATTTTCTTGATCCCTCAGTTGGTTTGGTTAGTAGGTAACCCAATCCGAATCCTCCAATGGTCGGATTTTCTAAAACAGGCCCATGAATTTCTTGTTCTTCCTTGCCTAGCTCAGATCCCGAACTATATCCCATTTTGTCCATAAGCTGCCACCCTATGCTAGGTCGGGGCTTGGGCTAAGAGGCAACCGATGAAAGGATGGGCTCTTTCCCTTTTCCAGAAGTGATCATGGATGGAATTTGTTCAGTCGAGACTGAGTCCAACGACTCAACATAGGGGCTACTCTTCATTTTAACAATCTTCCCATTGTATGGGAATTTATAGCATTGATGATTAGTGGAGGGCACTCCCAGGGTTTGGTCCATCCAAGTAGAGCACTCACGCCATACCCCGACCTCTTCATATTCCCAGTGTTGTCCTCTACGATCAACATTCGGTTCCAAATTTTTGACAAGGGTGTTCAACCTTTCTAGAGTGTTGGATAGATCTTGAGCTTCCTAATAACTGGGTAGAGGGTCTTTCACAATTCTTGATTCTCTTTTGGCTTTCAAGGTTTCAATAGCCTCTTTCATGTAACCCCAATTGATCTTACCTTCCTCATTCAAATCATATATCCAATCCTTGAAAGTGAAGTAGTTATAAATTATATGCTCCGGCACTCTATGATACAAACAATATCTGGACCTATCAACATTGCAGGGGATGGCCTTACGCTGAGGTGGAAGCTGAATAGCGTTGCAAGATAACAAGGCATAGAAGATGTCCAACAAAGATTCTGACAAAGGCGGATATGAGACTCGTTTGGGCATAGGCCGACGGTAGCTAATCGAAGGGGGAACTACTGAGTATGGTTTCAGATTGAATTGGTTGTCTGATCTAGGTATAGGATTGGGTGACATAAAAGGCTGCCCCAAGACAGTCACCTGTTCATTGATAGTTATTCCCTCCATAAGTGGAGTTTGTGTCGTCTTCTTATTCCTATTCTAATTTTCAAAGAAGGATGGCAAAATGGAACTCCAGATCTAAGATTGAACTACCCGAGCTCTATTATAAAGTTGTGCGAATGTATGAAATTCGCTCAGCATGAGAATGGCTCGAAGCTGCGGGGTAGCATTATTGACTAGCATGGTGATAGCTTGGGATTTGGAGATTGTCACTTCCGCCCTAGAGGCCATTGCCCTCCACCTATTGGAAAAATATGTGAAGTCCTCTTCAGGCTTCATCTTCTCCATCACAAGATCAAATAAGGTGGGAGGCATGGTTGTCATATGACTAGACTGACTGATAAATTTTCCAGAGACCATATCAAAATTGATTAGGTCTGTGGCGGGCAAAGGAGGAGAACTATCTTAAGGCCTCACCATCTAAGGATTTCTGGAACAGATGAAAAGGAGAACTCTATCATAGAGCCATTGATGGGAGTACATGAGGAAACCTGACAGGTGGTGATGAGGGTCAGAGGCGCCATCATATTTTTGTTAGTTTAGGTGGCCTACAAGCCAATCTGACTATGTAAATCTCGTTCATTTATTAATATAATGGCATAATATTCATTATGTGTAAATCGCGTTAATTATCGTTTCATAATGAAGTCCGTGAATATGTGCTATGATGATCAGATTATAATGAGATCATACTAATGAGACTGATCACTTAAACACACATATTCTTAATCGTTCCAAGTCGGAGGATATCCGAGAAGGACATCGGATATCCAGTTAGACTAGTACAGATTACTCCTGCTCATATGATGAGGGTGACTGATCTCATAAGTCACTTGTGTGGAGACACTAAGGCGAATATGTAGGTGCTCATTGGAGAATGAGTTCACTGAACTGATCCGACCATCTGTCAACCAGCTTGATTCTATTGTCGTAGTTGCGTGGATGGTCCTTGGACCTGAGACACCAAGGACACCTTAGCGGTGGACTTCTGTGCTTTGACCTTGGTTTACGAATCTCTAGCTATGGGATTCTAATACGCCAAGGATTGGGTACAGCGGAATACCGTCGAAGGGAATTGTGTGTCAATAAGGAATCATTCGCTCTCGGTACTTAGAGAGAGAATGCTATAGGAAGGATGTGCGGAAGTCCCTGGCCAGGGCGGACGATGATATCGGGAAAGGAGTTTTCCGATATTCATCAGCGGCATCCAATCCAAGTGAGTCGACCGGTTAGGGTTTGACAGCTCGCCATACCCTGAGTTGACTCGGGAACATTGTACGAATGAAGGATTATATCCACGTGGTAACTGTCGGCGGAAAGGTTCCAAGAGTGGGTTACTTAACCCCAAATACCTTCTGGGTTCACGCGGTGTTGCTTGGCACCCAACGTGATCGGAGGCCCGGTCGAATTCGATGTGCGACATCAATTCGATTGATTAATTGATTAATAAAGGGTTATTAATTAATTAATAAAGTCAGTGAGGAGTCACTGGGCTTATTGGACCATTAACTGGACTGGTACTTGGGCCTAGAGGGTCACACGCAAATGATTCTCAAGGCGATGGATAAATAAGTGGGTTTTATACAAACCGGGGGTTTTTATGAAAAATCACGCGGTTAGTATAAAACATAGCGAACGGGCTGAGCAGGCCAAGCTGCTACTAACCCTAGCCGCCCCTCCTCAGTTTCTGTCTTCCTCTGGCGTCCAGGCAGATCTAGATCTGCTCCGCCGCTTCTCCAAATCCCGTTCGACAGGAAATCGTCCGCGCGTTGCGGCGATCTTTGCGGCGACCGGTGGAGGCTTCGTGGGCTGCGAATAACGAGGAACTCAAGGATATCCGTCGCGGGGAGGATCGCGCGGACTTCACTAGAGGCCGGGCGCTTGCGCGGCTTGCGGTGTTACACCGACGGAACCAAACGGCTGCGGATTCGAATCCGCACACGGTGAGAACAGATAATCCGATTATCTTGTATTTTAGATTCCGAAACGGGAACGGATCACTATAAATAATTTTATTTTCCGCTGCGTGAGCGATCCGGAGAAACCGAGAAAACCCAACAGTCGTATCAGAGCCAGGTTCCACTGTTTCTCGTCCCGTTTCGGTTTCCGAAATTAATTTTTCTTGAGTTATTCCATGCGTTTAATCCGATTAAAATGACGGAATAGTGTTCATAAGATGAACACAAATAATTTGATTATTTTTCTGTGATTTTTCGGATTTTATTTTGGGGTTTTCGGAGTTCTTCGTGGGACGATGAACGGGGTGTTTTCGGCGACTTCGTACTCGCTTGCTAAGCGTTGGGATGGCCGGCCGAGACTCCGGATCCATAGAGGATAGTCACCTCTATCCACTGGTCACCAAGATCGCCGCCGGAGTGCCCTTGGAGGGCTATAAATTCAAGCCCTAAATTGGTTTTAACCTGTGAAAAACCAGATTTTTGGGGCATCTTTTGGGCTTGGATTTCACCACATCCGGAGCCCGCCGGCAGCCCTTGCCGGCGCCGGGCACGTCACCGGCGCCGGGGGTATTGCCGGCCGGGGCCGGCGGCGCCGGGGGCCGGCCGGCGGCGGCCTGCAACGAGCCCAGCCGCCGCATAGACCTGCTGCGGTTTAGGGTTGCAGGTGGGGAAGAGAAGGAAGGGGCCCGGCCGGTCCCGAGCCGGTCCGACCGGGCCGGTCCGGCCGGTCCTCCCCAGCTGGTCTGGGCGGCCCGGTGATTCGAGCCCGGCTGGGCCGAGCCGGGCTAGCTGGCTGAGCCAGGAGGGCCCTGGCTCGAACCAGCCCGACCTAGTGGCTCTAGCCACTTGAGCCATTAGTTAATTCCTCCCCAATTTTCCAAAATTGAACCCCAATGTGCCCATTTAAATTACAAATAGAATTTGAATTAGATTTTAAAATTCAAATTTTTTTTGAAATTTAATATTATTGTTCAATTTTATTTAATTGGGCATTTATTAATGATTTTGAATCATTAACTTAATTAAAGATTCATTAATTAGCAATTAGTTGTGGAATAATTGAGGTTAATATTAGTTTAAGTGTTAAACTAATTATTGACCTTAATTTATCTAATTTTAAGATTTAAAATTAGTAATCAATAATTTTTAATCTAATTGTTAGATTATTAATTATTAGTACATCTAATTGTTAATTAATATAAGAGTTAGTTATTAATTTAATTGTTAAATTAATAATTAACTTAAATAACTAATTTAAATGTTAAATTAGTAGTCTTTAATTATGATTGTTAGTTATTGATTTAAGGGTTAAATTAATGATTAACTTTAATCTTCTAATCTAATTGTTAGATTATAGTTATTAATTGATTAGTGTTAATTAATAATTTAAGTGTTAAATTACTAATTAACATTAATTAACTAATCTAAGAGTTAGATTAATAGTTAATTAATAATTAGAGTTACTTAATAATTTAAGTGTTAAATTATTAATTAATTTTGTTGGACTGGTCTAAGAGTTAGATTAGTCATTAATAGTCTAATTGTTAGATTATTAAGGAGGTTTAATCTAAGTGTTAGATTGTTAGAAATGTTCTAATTTGTATAGAATAATCTGGAATTATTAATTCGGAGTGTGTGCGCATGTGATGTGTGTTTATTACTTTTAAATTTGATTTAATTGCATGTTAAGATAATAAATGAGTTTTTCGAAATTCAAATACCAATTTTGATTGGATCCCAGTTTTTGAAAGCCAAAATTACTTATTTTGAAAACTCATTTGTTTTAGCCATGTGATGCGCTGAATCATGTGTGGGATGTTTAAAACACACCGTGGTCATGGATATGCACTTAATTTATTATTCATATGATGAATGGACTCTGTGGATCGTGGATGTATGTTTGATTATTAATTGTTAATAAATAGAGGTCTGCGCACCTCTCTCTCTCATACTCCGATGTATTTCTACTTCCCTCTCTCTCTTGTACTCGCCATAAGGCCCTCTTCATTTTTACTTGTGAATTCTACAATTTAAATGTAATATGATCGAGGCAACCGAGAAAGGAGCGAGGACGATCCACAACTGCAACCAGGAAGGCGAAAAGATGGAGATCTCTTGCCTATATGTTTGCAGGATATCTAATGTAATTGTTGTGTTAGATTGTGTGTGCGTTTGACTGTTGGCTCCAGTCAAATCTACTGTGCTATCCATGACCACACTAAAGACATGTATGTGATGCATTGTTTTTCTTTTGATTATGAATCAAAGCAGGTTATAGTATTTAGTAAATATATATGATATATCTATATACTATCACATAGGAGAGACCAAGATAAAAGTTATCAAAATACCCTCAGATAAACTCTAAGCCGTAACGCGAGTAGTTAAGAACTTACCGCGTGGTCCACCATCGTCATAGCCATAGGATTCGAATCACTTTAGGCAGGTTTGTTGTGCTATCCACAAGGCCTGCTCAATTGGGAGGAGAAACTGTGGCTATGGCATTAGATGCCTATAGATCGGGGTAGAGGAACCATGTAGCTTTGTTGTGCTATCCACAAGGGCTGCATGCAAATCTATGCTCGTCGCGTAATGATGGTTAGCTTAGACCAAAATTAATGGTTTGTTGTGCTATCCACAAGGCCATTAAATCTCTGGGGACCGAAGCTATGATCAGACATTGCAAGGAGTTGCATGTCCCATGAGTTGGGTGCTTTTTGATTGTATTACAGTTTGTTGTGCTATCCACAAGGCTGTAGTACAAGTCATTGAGATTCTGATGCCCACTAGGAGACTGTCGGCGTCTCCCGTTCTGTATAACTGAGGGTTATACAGTCCGTCGAAAATTAGTGGGAGTTAAACATGAACAAAAGACCATGTCTTGTTTTAAACTTTAATAATTGAACATCTGCTAAATAGATTTTACTTATTTCCTGTAGGGAATCATGTCGTCGAATAACCCACTCCGTGGCATACTTGATGCCGTTTTGACTTACCTGATCTACTCAGATTGGTTCAGAAATCTGAAGAATGTCTTCAGATCTGAGCACAATAACTTTGTCCCTAGAGCTGATCCTCCTGCTGAATCGGCATTGGATGCCCCTGAAGCAGAGATGATAGCTAACGATAATGGATCGAAGGACAAAGGTAAAAGAGTAGTGAAGGGTGACTGCTTCTACTATAAGCAGTATGGTCACTGGAAGAGGAACTGCAAGGAGTTCCTTAACGATAAAGCTCATGGAAGAGTGAAGTTGTCTGAAGCTTCAGATATCTATATGATAGATATCAACTTGTCAGTTAGAGATTCCACATCTTGAGTATTAGATACCGGATGTGCTTCTCATATTTGCCATGATGTGCAGATGTTGACAAGTAAGTGCAAGCTGAGACAAGGTGAGGTGGAATTGAGGTTAGGAAATGGCGCAAAAGTTGCGGTGATTACTGTTGGGACAACAAACCTCAGGCTTCCATCGGGATACACCTTACTATTAGAAGATTGTTATTATGTTCCTAGCATAATAAAGAACATCATATCAATATCTTGTTTGGACAAGATAGGATATAGGTTGACTATTGAAAATAGAAGTTGTTCGATTTATTATGGTAATAAATCAATAGCTTCAGCATCTTTAGTCAAAGGTCTATATCTATTAGATGTTTCTTATTACAATCTTCAGATTGATAATGCTCTTAAGAAGAGCAAGAATTGTATGAACTAAGCCTACATGTGGCATTGTAGACTTGGGCACATTGGCGAAAACAGGTTGCAAAAGTTACACAAGCATGGTTACTTAATAGCATTCGCTTATGAATCGTTTGCAACATGCGAATCCTGCCTTATGGGAAAGATGGCAAAATCTCCATTTATTGGACATGGAGAACGTGCCAAGGACATTTTGGTACTAATACATTCGGATGTATGTGGTCCCATGTCCACCTAAGCCAAAGGTGGCTTTTCTTACTTCATCACGTTCACCGATGACTTCTCAAGATTTGGCTATGTGTACTTAATGAAGTACAAGTCGGAAGCATTTGAGAAATTCAAGGAGTTCAAGAATGAGGTAGAGAAGCAATTAGGAAAGAGTATTAAAGCTCTTCGATCAGATCGAGGAGGAGAATACTTGAGTACTAATTTCACACAATTCTTAAAGGATAATGGTATCCTTTCTCAGCTAACCTCTCCATATACACCACAGATGAATGGTGTATCAGAAAGGAGGAATCGCACCTTGTTGGACATGGTGCGATCCATGATGAGCTTTTCAGGATTACCAGTGTCCCTCTTGGGGTATGCTCTAGAGTCAGCAGCATACCTACTGAACAGAGTTCCCAGCAAGTCTGTGGCCTCTACTCCATATGAAATATAGAAAGGTAGGAAACCAGAATTTAAACATGTTAAAGTCTGGGGTTGTCCTGCTCATGTAAAGAGGCATGATCCAGACAAGCTGGAATCACAAACTGATAAATGCAGGTTTGTGGGATATCCAAAGGAAACCTTTGGATACTATTTTTACCATCCTGGTGAACAAAAGGTGTTTGTCGCCAGGAAAGCTGTCTTCCTGGAAGAGGAATACCTTATCCAGGAAAACAGTGGGAGTAAAATAGTACTGGAAGAGGTTCCAGATCCCCAAACAACTACATTATCATCAGATGAGATATCAGTTCCTGAATCTGTTCAGGTACACACAGATGAGCCTCGTAAATCTGGTAGAGTACCTAGACTACCTGAACGATATGTGGGACATATTGCTGAAGGTGAGTCTAAGGCAGCATATAATGAGGATGATGATCCTAAAACCTACCAGGAGGCCATAGAAAGCCCAGAAGTCGAGAAATGGCGAGATGCCATGAACACAGAAATCCAGTCTATGTACACCAACCAAGTTTGGAACTTGGAGGACTTGCCCGAGGGTATTGTACCCATCAGTTGCAAGTGGATCTTTAAGAGAAAGATCGGTGCTGATGGATAGATCGACACTTATAAGACAAGGATGGTGGCAAAGGGATATCGTCAAAGGCAAGGAATTGACTATGACGAGACTTTCTCACCAGTTGCCATGATAAAGTCGATCAGAGTTCTGTTCGCCATTGCTGCACATTTTGATTATGAAATCTGGCAGATGGATGTGAAGACTGCCTTCCTCAATGGTAACCTTGAGGAGCAGGTGTATATGATACAACCAGAAAGTTTCACATCCAAAGAATCTTCAGATAAAGTGTGCAAGCTTCAGAGGTCTATTTATGGACTGAACCAGGCTTCCCGGAGCTGGAACATAAGATTTGACGAGGCTGTCAAGTCTTATGGCTTCATTAAGAATGAAGATGAGCCTTGTGTGTACAAGAAGACTAGTGGGAGTGCAGTCACTTTTCTAGTTCTTTACGTAGATGACATACTACTCATTGGGAATGATGTAGCTATGATGTCATCAGTAAAGGTCTGGCTGTCGAAAAACTTCTCCATGAAGGATTTGGGAAAAGCATCCTACGTATTGGGAATACGGATCTATAGAGATAGATCAAAGAGGATGCTTGGAATGACCCAATCCTTGTACATAGATACCATAGTCAAAAGGTTTGTTATGGAAAATTCTAAGAGAGGTCTCATACCGATGAGACATGGAATTAATCTCTCAAAGGAGCAGTCTCCTAAGACTCCTGATGAGAGGGCATTCATGGATAGAATACCCTATGCTTCTGCCATAGGATCTATCATGTATGCTATGCTATGTACAAGGCCTGATATTGCATTTGCTCTAAGTGTTACGAGCAGATTTCAGGCTGATCTAGGCGAAGAGCACTGGAAGCCAGTGAAATGTATCCTTAAGTACTTGAGAAGAACTAAGGATATGTTTCTTGTCTATGGTGGAGGTGACTTGAAACTGCGAGGCTTTGCTGACTCGAGTTTCTAGTCAGATCCAGATGATAGCAAGTCTACATCTGGATTCATGTTTACTTTGAACGGAGGTGCAGTGTGCTGGAAGAGTTCCAAGCAAGTAACTACTGTAGATTCGACGACTGAAGCTGAGTACATCGCTGTAGCTGAAGCCGCCAAGGAAGCAGTGTGGTTGAAGAAATTCATCACCGACCTCGGCGTAGTTCCCAACATCTCTGAGCCTGTTCCACTGTTGTGCGACAACAATGGAGCAATTGCACAAGTGAAAGAGCCGTGGTCTCATCAGAAATCGAAGGATGTTCTGAGGCGCTTTTGTCATATCCAGAGGAGATATAGTAGTGGAAAGAGTTCCACCCGTCGACCATGTAGCTGATCCACTGACAAAGCCGTTGGCTCAAATTGTGTTTGAGCGTCACCTAGAGTCTATGGGCTTATTGTATAAAGGTGATTGGCTTTAGTCCAAGTGGGAGATTGTTAGTTTAGGTGGCCTACAAGCCAATCTGACTATGTAAATCTCGTTCATTTATTAATATAATGGCATAATATTCATTATGTGTAAATAACGTTAATTATCGTTTCATAATGAAGTCCGTGAATATGTGCTATGGTGATCAGATTATGATGAGATCATACTAATGAGACTGATCACTTAAACACACATATTCTTAATCGTTCCAAGTAGGAGGATATCCGAGAAGGACATCGGATATCCGGTTAGACTAGTACATATTACTCCTGCTCATATGATGAGGGTGACTGATCTCATAAGTCACTTGTGTGGAGACACTAAGGCGAATCTGTAGGTGCTCATTGGAGAATGAGTTCACTGAACTGATCCGACTGAATCGCTGGATGGTATTGTATCTCACTGTCAACCGGCTTGATTCTATTGTCGTAGTTGCGTGGATGGTCCTCGGACCTGAGACACCAAGGACACTTTGGCGGTGGACTTCTGTGCTTTGACCTTGGTTTACGAATCTCTAGCCATGGGATTCTAATACGCCAAGGATTGGGTACAGCGGAATACCGTCGAAGGGAATTGTGTGTCAATAAGGAATCATTCGCTCTCAGTACTTAGAGAGAGAATGCTCTAGGAAGGATGCACGGAAGTCCCTGGCCAGGGCGGACGATGATATCGGGAAAGGAGTTTTCCGATATTCATCAGCGGCATCCAATCCAAGTGAGTCGACCAGTTAGGGTTTGACAGCTCGCCATACCCTGAGTTGACTCGAGAGCATTGTACGAATGAAGGATTATATCCAAGCGGTAACTGTTGGCGGAAAGGTTCCAAGAGTGGGTTACTTAACCCCAAATACCTTCTGGGTTCACACGGTGTTGCTTGGCACCCAACGTGATCAGAGGCCCGGTCGAATTCGATGTGCGACATCAATTCGATTGATTAATTGATTAATAAAGGGTTATTAATTAATTAATAAAGTCAGTGTGGAGTCACTGGGCTTATTGGGCCATTAACTGGACTGGTACTTGGGCCTAGAGGGTCACACGCAAATGATTCTCAAGGCGATGGATAAATAAGTGGGTTTTATACAAACCGGAGGTTTTTATGAAAAACCACGCGGTTAGTATAAAACATAGCGAACGGGCTGAGTAGGCCAAGCTGCTGCTAACCCTAGCCGCCCCTCCTCAGTTTCTATCTTCCTCTGACGTCCAGGTAGATCCTGATCTGCTCTGCTGCTTCTCCGAATCCCGTTCGACGGGAAATCGTCCGCGCGTTGCGGCGATCTTTGCGGCGACCGGTGGAGGCTTCGTGGGCTGCGAAGAACGAGGAACTCGAGGATATCCGTCGCGGGGAGGATCGCTTGGACTTCGCTAGAGGCCGGGCGCTTGCGCGGCTTGCGGTGTTACACCGACGGAACCAAACGGCTGCGGATTCGAATCCGCACACGGTGAGAACAGATAATCCGATTATCTTGTATTTTAGATTCTGAAACGGGAACGGATCGCTATAAATAATTTTATTTTTCCGCTGCGTGAGCGATCCGGAGAAACCGAGAAAACCCAACAATTTCCTGTACTTGGGGGCTATGAATCCTAGTGTAAAGTAGACTGGAGGGAGCTTACAATAGCTCGAGAGAGAGTGAGGTTGTTTTAGGGTAGGTTTCTCGGCCATGAGCTTACGTACATAGGTTTCGACCTCACTTTTGCAGATGAATTCCTCCTGCTTGCGAGGAGGTGTAGCTCGAGAGGCTAGATTAGCCATGATGGGTGGAGCAACTGGAGTAGAAGTTGGCTGCTTGATGCGAGTCTGAGCTCTGTTGGAAGATCCTTGGAAGTGAGTTCTCCGAGGAGTGGTATCCTGAGTTTTGTTACGGGAGGCTAACTGGATGAGTTGATCGTGGGTATATCGTGATAACATGGCAGTAAGTTCCAGATCCTCACTCGGGTTTTGAAAGGTTCTATTGGAGATTACAGGGTTATCTTCTGAAGAAGAAGATCCATCCGAGCATCTTCTCCTAAGTTCCTCTCTAGATGTTTGGAACATGCCCACAAATGTTTGTTGTGGGTCTTTCTCAATTTCAAACAAGGGGTTGTGTATAATGTTGTCACCAAACTCGTCCATGTCATCATGCACGACATTAAAGCACATACGATTCATTATAAAACATTAATCCTACAATAGCTTCTGTTCCAATTCAAAGATCAACTGTGTATTATGGGAGTGTTGGTTTCTAACAAATCAAGTTCAGCCCTTTAGTGGTCCTCTTTTCTTTTAGAAATTTGTTTCACTAAAATTCAATTAGGTAGATGATTTCGAAAGGCAAAACTTAATTTCCTCACACAATCCAGGGATCCTATTAGGTGGTTTGGGTAAAACCTACTCGGTGGCCAAGTGGGAATCCTTGGCTCGTGGAGACTCACGGAGCTTCCCAACAGAGTAAGACAAGTCACACTCGAGTTGGAATCCTCAGGTAGAGTGTCAGACTCTGTGGGAGAGGTAATTAGTAGTGTGATGCCGGCTTTTCCTTAAAACCCCTACGTAGAGTACCCTGAAGTTATCCCAAAATAGAACGATAAACCTACGTAGAGCATCCAACAATTAATCAAACATAATGGAACAAACAACATGTAGATTATTGAATCACAGAGAGGGTAGTAGGGCCAATAACCGAACGGCTGGGAAGTTGGCGGGGCTAGACGGCCTAGAGACTGGCCATCCAAGGTACTAGATGGCCTAGGACCTGGCCATCCAGGGAGATGGACGGCCAGCACTCTGGCCGTCCAGGGATTTGGACGGCCTAGGATCTGGCTGTCTAGAGAGATGGACGGCAAGGACTCTAGCCGTCCAGGATTTAGACAGCCAGGAAGTTGGCCATTTGGGGGAAAAAAAAAAAAAAAGGAAAAAACAAAAGAGGAAACTTGCAGGGGATCTTACCTTCTTACCTTTTGGTTGCGGTGCGCAGCGAGCAAGTAAAAGTCCCACCATGATCGCCAGAGGGCTATAGGCGCCCAGAACGTCCCCGCTGCGACTGTCTCCTTCTAGGGAGGGCTCTTCTGTTCGTCTTAGCACTACGGCTGTTTAGACGGGGTTAAGGATTGGAATGTGTGATTGCTAGGAGCATTACCTTACGGCCCTGTGCTAGGCAAGATGATGAGGTTGATTGCGTTCTGGTGGAGCAGGGGATAGTGGATTCCTCTTCTCTGCCTCCGGCCGGATGAAAGGGGGAGAACTCGGTAGTCCGCGCACATAATGTGGTAAGAATCCCTAAGAGTAAAAAGACAAAACAAAGTAAAGAGAACCGATTAGAACTGTGATGTGTAGAGTCTATTCATGCAAATATGTAAATAAACTAAAATGTCGAAAGGGGACGCACTGGATGGGTGTTTGGAGAGGGAAGGTGACCATATGGTATGGCCACCCACCTCCCATTTTTTGTTTGAAACCTCTAGGGGTGAAGGTGTAGACACCGATTTTGGACCACCCTTTTGGTCATGAACCCAACCCATCATTAGCCCTTCATCACCAAAATCCCCTCATTTCAGCCATCTCAGCCCACTACCAGCTAGGCCCATTAACCAAATCCCGACTCTAGCCACCTTTTCACCTTTTTCGTGGAAGGCCAGCCAGTCCGCCTTCCACCCCCTTCGAAGGCCTCCCCTCGCCTTCCACCACCTTCGAAGTCCAGCCACCTTGCCTTCCACCCTTTTGGCCACCCTTTTCACCTTTTCGTGGAAGGCCAGCCAGTCCGCCTTCCAACCCCTTCGAAGGCCACCTCCCGCCTTCTACCCCCTTCGAAGGCCAGCTACCTTGCCTTCCACCGTTTTAGCCGCCTTTTTCACTTTTCACCATCTTTTCGTGGAAGGCCAGCTCCCTTGCCTTCCACCACCTTCGAAGGCCACCCCTTGCCTTCCACCACCTTTGAAGGCCACCCCTCGCCTTCCACCCCCTTCGAAGGCCAACCGGGCCGCCTTCCACCACAAGAATGGAAGGCATGTCACCTGGCCGTCCACTCCTTAACCACCCCCTTGACTCCGTCTTCCCCACGATCTCCTCTACTCGCCACCCTCGTCCCCCACTACTCCGACCACTCCCCACTCCGGCGACTGCCGCGTCCACTACCTCCAACCCTTGACCACTCCCTATTGGTTGAAGGGTGATTTACGGGGATTTAGACCCCTGTTTTCTCCCCTTTTTCCTTCGCCTATTTAAACCCCCCCACATCCTCTCGAGCAAGGGGGCTAAGGATTTTTTGGGGTTAAGAGGTGGCTTCTTAGAAGGAAGGCTCAGAGAAGGCTGGCAAGCGGGTAAAGAGTCAGAAGGCTGTTTCAGGAGGAACGTCACTCCAAATGGGCTTGTCTTCCTAACCCTCTTTTACTTTTCACCTTTTTCACTTCATTGCATTTCCAAATTCCGTCCATGCCGTAACATTCTCCCTCTTTCACTCTCTTTTACCTTCAACACATCATTTCCTTTTCACACACGAGCACTTATCTGCATGCATGCATCCTAGGATGACTTAGCACCCTTTACCCCCAGAGGTTCCAAACAAAAATCAGGAGGTGGGTGGCCATAACATATGGTCACCTTCCCTCCCAAACACCCATCCGGTGCGTCTCCCTCTAATTTTAGTTAATTTTTATGTTTGCATGAATGGTTCCTACATGTCACAGTTCTAATTGGGTGATTGTCTTTTCTTTGTCTGTCTTCTCTTTTCAGGGGTTCTTACCAGATTCTACGCGTGCACTACCGAGCTCTCCTCCTCTAGCCGGCCGGAGGAAGAGAAGGGGAAACCACCATCTTCCGCTTCCACAGAACGCGATCACATCCCCACCATCCTGCGGAGCACAGGGACCGTAAGGTAATGCTCCTGGCGATCACATCCTTTATTTCTAACCCCCTCTGAATCCCCACAGTGCTAAGACGAACGGAGAGGAACCCTCGATTCCAAAGCCTCACCGCCGCGGCGGGGGACGTTCCGGGCGCCTACAGCCCTTTGGCGATCACGGTGGGACACTCTCTTGCTCGCCGCGCAGGTAAGATAGCTTAAAAAGAGCCCCTCCAGTGGACGGCCAAGCACTTAGCCGCCCAGAGTCCTGAACGGCCAAGCGCTTGGCCGCCCAGACCGGACGGCCAAGTACCTGGCTGTCCAGTGGACCGGACGGCCAAGTGCCTGGCCGTCCTGCCCAGCCCGGACGGCCAAGTACCTGGCCGTCCAGTGGACCGGACGGCCAAGTGCCTGGCCGTCCAGCCCAGCCCGGACGGCCAAGTACCTGGCCGTCCAGAGCCCAGGACGGCCAAGCGCCTGGCCGTCCAGGCTGGACGGCCGACAGCCTGGCCGTCCAGGCTTTAGGACGGCCAAGTAGCCTGCCGTCCAGGCGCCGGCTGGCCTGATTTTTTTTGGTCCTTTTTTATATTTCTGATTAAATTGTTGCATTCCAGTTTTCCTTTTTGTTTACTGTTCTCTTGTCTTTTCTTTTCTTTTCTGTCTGCTGGATTGTGGGTTGGTTCAAGGGTGCTATGCGCAGGGGTTTTTAAGGAAGAGCAGGCATCACACTTCTTGTTACCTCTCCCACAGAGTTTGACTCTCCATCTGAGGATTCCCACTCGGGTGTGACTAGTCCTATTCTGTTGGGAACCTCCGTCAGTCTCCGCGAGCCAGGGATTCCCACTTGGCCGCCGAGCAGGTTGTACCTGAAACCACCCTGTAGGAACCTTGGGTTTGTGTGAGAAATTAGTGAACTGTTTCAAATTTAAAGACACTTAATTAAACTTTGGTGGAACATGTTTTGAAAGAAAAATTCCAGGGTCGTTAAGGGTTTGAACTTGCTTTGTTAGAAACCGACTCTCATAATACACAGTTAACCTTCCAAGTGAAATATAAAATCTCTTAGGATTTGTATTTCATAATGAACCAAATGAATGTTAACACTGTGTATGATGACATGTATGAGTTTGGTAACAATGTCACACACAACCCTCTGGTTGAGATTGAAGAGGATCCACAACCAACATTTGTGGGCATGTTCCAAACACCTAGAAAGGAACTTAAGGCAAGATACTTGGATGAATCTTCCTCTTCAGAAAGTGACCCTGTAATCCCCAACATAAACTTCCAAAACCCAAGGGAGGATCCGGAACTTACTGCCGTGTTATCACGGTACAGCCCTGATCAACTCATCCAGTGGGCCTCCTGTGGCAAAACTCAAGATGCCACTCCTCGGAGAACTCACCTCCGAAGATCTTCCAACAGAGCTCAGACCCGCATCAACAAGCCAACTCCTACTCCAGTTGCTCCACCTGTCATGCCGATTCCAGTCTCTCCAACTACACCTCCTCCCGAGCAGAAAGAATTCATCTACAACAGCGAGGTTGAAACCTGTGTGCGTAAGTTCATGGCCGAGAAACTTACCCTGAAACAACCGCACTCTCTCTCGGGTTATTGTCAGCTCCCTCCAGCCTACTTTCCGCCAGGATTCAAAGCCCCCAAATACAGGAAATATGATGGCACCTCTGACCCTCATGATCACCTGTCAAGTTTCCTCATGGATTCCCATCAATGGCTCTACGACAGAGTCCTCCTTGTCCATCTGTTCCATAAATCCTTAGAAGGTGAGGCCTTAAGATGGTTTTCTTCCTTACCCGCCACAGACCTAATCAATTTTGATATGGTCTCCGAAAAATTCATCACTCAGTTTAGTTATATGACAACCATGCCTCCCACCTTGTTTGATCTTGTGATGGAGAAGATGAAGCCTGAAGAGGAGTTCACGTATTTTGCCAACAGGTGGAGGGCAATGGCCTCTAGGGCAGAAGTGGAAATCCCCGAATCTCAAGCTATCACCATGCTAGTCAATAACGCTACCCCGCAGCTTCGGTCTATTCTCATGCTGAGCGAATTTCACACATTCGCACAACTTTATAATCGAGCTCGGGTAGTTCAATCTCAGATCTGGAGTTCCACTTTGCCATCCTTTTTTGAAAATCAGAACAGAAGTAAGAGGATTCCACCAATAGAGGGAGTGGCAATCAATGAATAGGTGAGTGCCTTGGGGCAGCCCTTTAGGTCACCCAGTCCTATGTCCAGATCAGACAACCAATCCAATCAGAAACCATATTCAGCAATTCCCCCTTTCTCCAGTGCCAAGATCAATTGGGGGCACATGAAAGGGGCTACTGAAACCTTGGAAGTCAAGGGCCCTCCGCCCTTTTATCAGGTGGCCCAAGATCCATCTAGCTCTCTAGAAAGGGTGAGCACCCTTGTCAAAAATTTGGAACCAAATGTCGATCATAGAGGACAGTACTGGGAGTATGAAGAGGTTGGGATATGGCGTGAGTACCCTACTAGGATGACCAAACCTAGAGAGCCGTTTCAAGGAGTCTCCACTATCATCCAAGACAAACCTTTGGTCTTGATACGACCTAGGGAACAACCAACAGCCATCAACCCAGTCACTCTGGTCCAAGTTCCTTCAATTTCAATCAGAGAACCTCCTCCATCCATCTTGTGTCCAACACCAAAGCCAAGTCCAGTAACCCAATTCTGCCTAATATACTCACCACCAATTCAACCACTAAAGTCAGATCAGGCAGTGGACCCCAGTCCAATTGGTGTTACACTGAGAAATCGCATCATTCCCCCAACAAGTCAACCATTGGACTCTCAAGAGGATTCAGATCTGTCTAAAAGGATTATTCAATCCAAGTATGACATCCTACAGCATCTAGGGAAAACTCCCACCAAGATGCCAGTCCTAGAGTTGATTGGGAGATCTCCTACACACAGGGAGACATTGTTCAAGTTCCTCCAGTGCATTACACTCAAAGAAGATCTTCCTATCAGGGGGGTCACCAATGCCATTCTCTCAGTCACCCAGACACCTACCATGTCCTTCACAGATAAGAGTCTAGCTCCCCCTGAATGTCAATCCCTTCCCTCATGCTTGACCCCAACACTCAAGGGTCACTCATTGGACTCCATCCTGTTGGATACTGGGGCATCAATCAATGTTTGTCCACTCAAGACCCCCAAGAAAGTAGGGATTGATCCAGAGAAGATTGAGTCTACTTCCATGATGGTCTCAAATGGGAACCTGGAAATTGGCCCAGTGGCCTTGATCTTTGAATTCTACATCCTTGATGTCAAGCCCATATACAACGGCATTTTGGGAAGGCCTTGGATGGACCAGACCCTGGGAGTGCCCTCCACTAATCATCAGTGCTATAAATTCCCATACACTGGGAAGATTGTCAAGGGTACTCCCTGTCTTGAGTCTTTGGGACCACTCTCGACTGAACAAATTCCATCCATGATCACTCCTGGAAAAGGGGCAGAGCCCATCCTTTCATTGGTTGACTCTCAGGCCAAGCCCCAGCCTAGCATAGGTTGGCAGCTTATGAACAAAATGGGGTATAGTTCGGGACCTGGGTTAGACAAAGAAGAGCAGGGAATTCAAGAACCTATCTTTGAAAAGCCGACCATTTGGGGATTCAAATTGGGTTACATACTAACCAAATCAACTGAAGGATCAAGAAAATGGAGTCTCTTGGATCACCTTGTGAAGGAAAGTCAAGAGGTACTCAAGATACACTATCTTGAGGATGAGTTGAAGGAAGCAATCAATGAAATTCAAAGGGAAGATGCAGAAGATTTCGCAACACAGCTGTTGTTCTATGAACCAACCACTCGACGAGAAGGAGCCTCCTTAGTGAGGGATGAACAGGTACCCACCACTCTCATTCCCTTACTATTTCACATACCTGCCCCTCTCAGGCTTTTATCACCGGTCGTAGCACACTCCTGGGGCAATTCTGCCATCATTGGGTCTGTGTCTCAAGGACCCACCTTTGCAACATGTCTGACTCACCCTCTGAGTCTTGTGCATAATCGCTTGGGGATTGGATAGCTTCCTCTTTATCCACAAGTTGTAGAGGTAGGTAAGTTCTTTCATTTTTAGTTAGCAAATAAGTGTAAATATTTAAAAATTGTTGAAAAGCTTTCCTTTGGATAGGAGTCTATTTGAAGAAGTTTTATCCTCAAAATACAAAAAAATCAAAAATTTCAAAATCTCCCAAAAAAATCGAATATCCAAAAAGCATAAAAAATAATTGTAAATATGTACATACTTTAATGGAAATGACAAAAAAAATCAGAAAAGACACAAAATCCAACTGTCTGGTGACTGCCACGTTACCCCCTGTCTAGGTCTAGTTGCATGATAGGTTGGGTTGACATTAGGATTCGGCTAAGATTTCGGTCCACCAGAACCTTGGACGTGTCTACTTTACTTTCATACGGATCCCTATGCTCATCATGAGAGGCACACACCTGCACGTTTTTCAAAAAGAACCTGTTTAAAATGAGTCCCAAGTCTTTAGTATACTGTCACAACGCAACCTTTGCTCTTCGTCTCTCGACCGATCAAGACAGTTGACGCCCTTAAACGGTCGAGCTCAGCAAACTGCGGTTCCTCAAAAACCCGATAGATGTAACCCCTCAACAAAAAGAAGGGCCCAGAAATGAAATGTAAAGGACCAGAGCACGAGAAGAGGGCAGTGTCCCCGCAGGCGGAATATCAAATAACCCCAATAAATGTCAAGAACGGAAAAGAAATACAAAAAAGAAAAAGGAGTTCAAGCAATCATGAAAAAAGCCTGGTCGTGACCGTGCCTGGCCAAGAAATCCAATAAAGGCCTGAAAAGTCAAAATTGGGGCATCTAGGAGGTCAAAAGGAGTCCGTTTTGTCACAGCTTGTCCTTTTAACGGTTTTGTCAATCCTCCTTTGAGGTTTATCTCCACAATTTCTTCACTTTTTCTCCCCCAAGGTTTGACACGAGATAGCTATCTAAAGACTGAACATCATTTTAAAATGGTTCGTTTTCAAAAATCGTCACATGCTCACATGATCACAGGAGTCTAAAATGGGTGAAGAGTAACGTCGATGTTTCCGGTGAACTAATTTCTTAACCATAATCTCGATGTGTACTCTCGAAAACTTCGGGCTTAGGTCAATGCATGCGCGTCACCAATCGGTGCGACGGCGTCTGATTCCGGGTCAGCGTCGCGCGGTTGACCGTTAGGGTTCCAAGGTGTTCCATCATATACCTTCTAGATTGTGAGGAAAGAGACCCAGGTCGGGCAAATCATTTACCTCGAAAGCTTTTTTGGCAAACTTGGTGGTCAGAAGCAGCTGGGAGCCTAAGCATGGCATGACGGTATTGTCATCAGTATGAGTCTTAACCGGTCAAGGTTAGTTTGAGGAGTCTAGAGGCCCAAATCAATCTAGATGTGAGCTTAGGATACCTGGGAAGTTGAGTGTGCATTTCCCTTTCATCATTCAACCAGCCTAAGTCTGGGCAGTCACCAGGTGGTCGGACAAAAAAAAAACATGTTTTCATTCATCACACACCTCACTTGTTAATATCCACCAGCATTTGCATATTTACTTCTTGCATCAGTTTCAATATTCTTCCTTTTGTCTGGTTAGTAACACGGCCCCTTGACCCTATGCGAAGGCTAGGGAAAAGGTAGTTGCTCTTTTGGGCAAGGGGCCGAAATCAGATACTACTAACTATTTCCCCTTCATTTTGTGCATACAGGAAAAGGATTCTGTCCAAAAGGTGGATGCTTTTGCTGTCGAGTCGAAGCCGAAAGCAGCCGGATTGGCATTCTACTTTGAGAATGGCCATATCTTCCGCGCTGGCTTCGACTCGACAGGGACCTTTGTCCCTCGTTTCCTTACAGCTCGATATTAAGATATTGTGGATCATTGATTATTTACATTTACTGATGTGCATTCTTGCAGCTGCAGGGAATCCGAAGCAAGTAGGATTGAAGACACAGGAGGCTAATAACTTCAGGCATATAGACTCTGAGTTCCTCTTTAAACAAAACAATGAGGAGTCTATATTCTTCAAGTTATTCGATTGGCCAATAAATCCCTCATGTTTACATTAGGAATTGCATTAGGAATTTATTTTAATTTTAAACCAACATGCATTTGCATAAGCATTCATCCTCGCCCTAGGGGCAATGACCATGATTCATCACTGCTTAACCCATCGCTGATCCGTGATTCTGGCAGTTGTACGTCTGTTAGCCCTTTGAATTGCAAGACCTCTTCCGCTTTTCAGCACGTGTGCTTGAGATCCTCTCACTTGGCGATCCCATGATACGCCAGGCCACCGCGCGCCCGTTGTGTTGAGAGTTCTTCAAGTCACACTCCTACACCTTTCATGCTCGAGATCCCCTTGGGCCAGATCGCTATATTCTGGTGCGCCAAGGCCTCGCGGTTCCAGCACCCGAGGGTCCCACGGACTGTGATTCTCTAGTACTGAACTTTGTTCCTTTTCTTAAACCACTCTTGCAACTCAAAGAGCCAGCTTTCATGCATTTGCCGCATTCGCATATCATCCCTGGGGATAGCTCACTCCTTTTCGGGCGGTCCAAAATCAGTTTCGATTTCCGGAACACCTATTTATCATTCCGTTCCACTCCACTGCAAAATAGGTGTCCCGGAGGGGCATTTGTAGACACTGATTTTGGACCACCCTTTTGGTCATGAACCCAACCCATCATTAGCCCTTCATCACCAAAATCCCCTCATTTCAGCCATCTCAGCCCACTACCAGCTAGGCCCATTAACCAAATCCCGACTCTAGCCACCTTTTCACCTTTTTCGTGGAAGGCCAGCCAGTCCGCCTTCCACCCCCTTCGAAGGCCACCCCTCGCCTTCCACCACCTTCGAACGCCAGCCACCTTGCCTTCCACCCTTTTGGCCACCCTTTTCACCTTTTCGTGGAAGGCCAGCCAGTCCGCCTTCCAACCCCTTCGAAGGCCACCCCCCGCCTTCTACCCCCTTCGAAGGCCAGCTACCTTGCCTTCCACCGTTTTAGCCGCCTTTTTCACTTTTCACCATCTTTTCGTGGAAGGCCAGCTCCCTTGCCTTCCACCACCTTCGAAGGCCACCCCTTGCCTTCCACCACCTTCGAAGGCCACCCCTCGCCTTCCACCCCCTTCGAAGGCCAGCCGGGCCGCCTTCCACCACAAGAATGGAAGGCATGTCACCTGGCCGTCCACTCCTTAACCACCCCCTTGACTCCGTCTTCCCCACGATCTCCTCTACTCGCCGCCCTCGTCCCCCACTACTCCGACCACTCCCCACTCCGGCGACTGCCGCGTCCACTACCTCCAACCCTTGACCACTCCCTATTGGTTGAAGGGTGATTTACGGGGATTTAGACCCCTGTTTTCTCCCCTTTTTCCTTCGCCTATTTAAACCCCCCCACATCCTCTCGAGCAAGGGGGCTAAGGATTTTCTGGGGTTAAGAGGTGGCTTCTTGGAAGGAAGGCTCAGAGAAGGCTGGCAAGCGGACAAAGAGTCATAAGGCTGTTTCAGGAGGAACGTCACTCCAAATGGGCTTGTCTTCCTAACCCTCTTTTACTTTTCACCTTTTTCACTTCATTGCATTTCCAAATTCCGTCCATGCCGTAACATTCTCCCTCTTTCACTCTCTTTGACCTTCAACACATCATTTCCTTTTCACACACGAGCACTTATCTGCATGCATGCATCCTAGGATGACTTAGCACCCTTTACCCCCAGAGGTTCCAAACAAAAATCGGGAGGTGGGTGGCCATAACATATGGTCACCTTCCCTCCCAAACACCCATCCGGTGCGTCTCCCTCTAATTTTAGTTAATTTTTATGTTTGCATGAACGGTTCCTACATGTCACAGTTCTAATTGGGTGATTGTCTTTTCTTTGTCTGTCTTCTCTTTTCAGGGGTTCTTACTAGATTCTGTGCGTGCACTACCGAGCTCTCCTCCTCTGGCCGGCCGGAGGAAGAGAAGGGGAAACCACCATCTTCCGCTTCTACAGAACGCGATCACATCCCCACCATTTTGCGGAGCACAGGGACCGTAAGGTAATGCTCCTGGCGATCACATCCTTTCTTTCTAACCCCCTCTGAATCGCCACAGTGCTAAGACGAACGGAGAGGAACCCTCGATTCCAAAGCCTCACCGCCGCGGCGGGGGACGTTCCGGGCGCCTACAGAAGGGTGCTAAGTCATCCTAAGATGCATGCATGCAGACGAGATGCTCGTCTGTGGTAATAGTGAAAAGTAGAAGTAATGTGGTAAAAGGAAAAGAGTAGGAGGAGAAGATGATGCTACGGAGTGATGGATGGTGGGAATGTTAGTTTAAGGTGGCCTACAAGCCAATCTAACAATGTAAATCTCGTTCATTTATTAATATAATGGTATGATATTCATTATGTGTAAATCGTGTTAATTATCGTTTCATAATGAAGTCCATGAATATGTGCTATAGTGATCAGATTATGATGAGATCATACTAATGAGAGAGAAACAGAGAAGGGGCGGCTAGGGTTAGCAGCAACTTGGCCTGCTCAGCCCGTTCGCTATGTTATATACTAACCGCGCGGTTTTTCATAAAAGCCCCCGGTTTATATAAAACCCACTTATTTATCCATCGCCTTGAGAATCATTTGCGTGTGACCCTCTAGGCCTAAGTACCAGTCCAGTTAATGGCCCAACAAGCCCAGTGACTCCTCACTGGCTTTATTAATCAATTAATAACCCTTTATTAATTAATTAATCAATCAAATTGATGTCGCACATCGAATTCGACCGGGCCTCCGATTACGTTGGGTGCCAAGCAACACCGCGTGAACCCGGAAGGTATTGGGGTTAAGTAACCCACTCTTGGAACCTTTCCGCTGACAGTTACCGCGTGGATATAATCCTTCATTCGTACAATGCTCTCGAGTCAACTCAGGATCTGACAAGCTGTCAAACCCTAACCGGTCGACTCACTTGGATTGGATGCCGCTGATGAATATCGGAAAACTCCTTTCCCGATATTATCGTCTGCCGTGGCCAGGGACTTCCGCGCATCCTTCCTAAAGCATTCTCTCTCTAAGTACCGAGAGCGAATGATTCCTTATTGACACACAATTCCCTTCGACGGTATTCCGCTGTACCCAATCCTTGGCGTATTAGAATCCCGTGGCTAGAGATTCGTAAACCAAGGTCAAAGCACAGAAGTCCACCGACAAGGTGTCCTTGGTGTCTCAGGTCCGAGGACCATCCACGCAACTGCAACAATAGAATCAAACTGGTTGACAGTGAGGTACTATACCATCCAGCGATTCAGTCGGATCAGTTCAGTGAACTCATTCTCCAATGAGCACCTACAGATTCGCCTTAGTGTCTCCACACAAGTGACTTATGAGATCAGTCACCCTCATCATATGAGCAGGAGTAATCTGTACTAGTCTAACCGGATATCTGATGTCCTTCTCGGATATCCTCTGACTAGGAACGATTAAGAATATGTGTGTTTACGTGATTAGTCTCATTAGTATGATCTCATCATAATCTGATCACTATAGCACATATTCACTGGCTTCATTATGAAACGATAATTAATGCGATTTACACATAATGAATATTATGCCATTTTATTAATAAATGAACAAGATTTACATAGTCAGATTGGCTTGTAGGCCACCTAAAACTAACAGGTACAACCTAATGGATTTACATCTAAGCAGCATCCCAATAAGGTATACAAGTTTCAGAAATCCATTTATGGATTGAAGCAGGCGTCTCGAAGTTGGAATTTGAGATTTGATGAGGTTATCAAATCTTTTGACTTCATTCGAAATGAAGACGAACCTTGTGTTTACAAGAAGGTCAGTGGGAGCTCAGTGATGTTCTTGTTAGAATTGGGTGGCCTCAAAGCCAATCATTGTACATTCTAATTCAGATTATTAATAAAGGCAATTATTTCTTCATTTAATAGTTCTCACAAACGACTATCGTAATGAAGGTCCATAGACAAATGTATGGGATATTAAATCATGATGAGATCATGATAGTGAGATCAATATCCTAAGGCAATTGTCTTAAATAGTTCTCGATCATAGGATATTTGAGATGGACATTAAATATCCGATAAGATCGACACAAGTTATGTCTGCTCATATGATGAGGGTGAATGATCTCGCATTCACTCGTGTGGTGACACTAAGACAAACAAGTGGGTGCTCATTAGAGAATGAGTTCACTGAACAGACCCAAATAAGAATTCCTGGATGGTAATTATACCTATTAGTCAACCAGGGAATTCTATCGTTGCAGTAGCACAGTTGGTCCTTTGACCTGAGTCACCAATGATACCTTGTTTGTGGACCATTGTATCTTGATTCTCTGACTCGTGGACTTTAACCATTAAGTCCACCATAATCGGTCTTTCAGATACAGTGGAAAGCTTGCGAAGGTAATTGAGTGAACAACAAGGGATCACTCACTCTTGGTATAAGACTGGAGAGAGAATGTCCTATGGATGTGTACACAGAAATCCCTGGCCAGGGTCAAATGAAAGAGATGTCTTTCTAGATATTAACTGTGTACTGGAATCCATCTGGATATTGCGATAGAGGGTTTGACTATAAAACCATACCCTTGCGTTATCGGGACATTGCATGAGTGAAGGATTATATCTGTGCAGTATCTGCAGACGGAAAGGTTCAATTGAAGGAAACAGTATCCCTTATATCTTCTGCGATCATGAGGTAGTGTTTGGTGCTGTTCATGATCAGAAGGCCAAGTGAATTAATCATCGGATGATAATTTACTTGTTTATTAAATTAATCATTTAACATGTGATGTTTAAATGTTAATTAATAAATATTAAACTCAAGAAACAGTTCTAAGTTTAATGGGCCTGCAACCGGACTGATATATGGGCCTAGAGGGTCACACACATAAGAGTTCTCGTCAGACGGTGAGAGATGTTAAATTTCATGCTTATCTGGATTTTTGTGAAAAGCTGCAGGATAAACATGAAGATTTAATGGAGAATTATCCAAGGCCAAACTCTTGGATAATCATGAGGATTAACTGTTGTGCTTATCCTTATTTCTATATAAGGAGGGCCAAGGGGGAGTGGTAAAAAGTTAGTTGGACGAATTTTACTCCCCAGATTCTCTCTCTCCTCTCTCTCTCTTCTTCTCGGAGTGGATCTGTCTCTCTCCGCGCATGGTGGATCTGAGATCTGGTCGGAGCACTCAAGTCGAGGAGGAAATCGCATCTGCTGCGGGAACTCGTGTGGATACCTCTAGAGATCGTGCGCGTGCGCGATTACCGAGTCGGCATCATCCACGGGAGATTCGAAACCCCGCAACGGTGAAGAACTGTTCTTCCCACTTAGATTTAATGTCTGTTTTACAACCCCAGCAACCGATACAATGGAATCTTTTTATTTCCGCTGCGTTCATGGCGATTCCTAACAGTGGTATCAGAGCCAGGTTCGCTGGTTCGGTTGTAAAACGGCACCGTTTTGTGTGTTTTCTCGTTATGCGTGAAGAACCCGTATTGTACTTGTTCTTGAGAATAATCCGATTAAAAATGACAGATTAGTGTTCATATGATGATCACGATCAATTTGATTATTTTTCTGTATTTTTCGGATTTTTATTTGGGTTTTTCGGAGTTCTTCATGTGATGATGAACCGGGGTACTTCGGCGGCTTCGTATGTGCATCCCAAGCGTTGGGATGGCCGGAAGAATCCCTAAATCTCTTGGTGATAGTCACCACTTCTCATTAGGCATGAAGATCGGCACTGGAGTGCCCTTGGAGATGCTTTAAATCGAGCCCGAACTCGGGTTTTTAAACCTGGAAAATCAGATTTTCAAGGGGAGTTTAGGGCTCGATTCGAGGAGCATTTGGCCACCGCCGGCTGCCCCACCGGTGCTGGGCTGACCGCCGGCGGTGGGGGCGTCGCCGGCGGTGCCTGGCGGCGCCGTCGCCGGCGCCTGGCGGCGCTGCCGTCGCCCTTTCCGCCGCCGGCCTGCACGTATTAGGGTTGCAGGTTATGGAAGAAGGGGGCGGTCGAATGGCGCTGGACGGGCCGGACCGCCCGGTCCCGACCCGGTCGGACCGGGCCGGGGGCCGGGCGGCGCCCTGGCCGAGCCAGGGTGCGGCCCTGGCCGAGCCAGGGTGCGCCCTGGCCGAGCCAGGGCCCCTGGCCGAGCCAGGGCTCGACCCTGGCTGAGCCAGGGTTCGACCCTGGCCGAGCCAAGGGGCCTGGGTCCGGGCCATTGGGCCCTAATGGGCTGGGCCTATTTCCTGATTTTTAAATATTTGATTTTAATGCCAGATTAAACCCCTTTAAACCCAATTTTAGCCCGTTTTAGCCAGTTTTAAAATTGTTTTAAAACAGGATAATTATAGAAATAATTAATAATTGTTATTAATTATTTTTTATGATTATTAACGGGTTATTAAAGTGTTTAATAACTGTTAGTCAATTAAAGGGCTTTATAATTAATGGGTGTTAGTTAATTGTTTAAAATTGTTTTAAATAATTAATTCCCTGTTAATTTAATTAGTTTAAAATTGTTTTAAACTAAATTCATGCATAACTTGATTACACTTTACTGTTCAAATTGTTTGAATCATTATTTAGATTAACTGAATAGTTTAGTTAGTTTAATTGTCAATAATGTTTTGAATATTATTGATTATGCTGAAATAAATGTTATTTCGAAAACTAATTGGTATTATAATTTTATATTTATAAAATTTAATACCAAACAGCAATTATGTGATGATTGTGATGCATGTGATGTGTTTTATGGTGGGATGATCATGGACTTAGAATTTTCATGTGATGAATGATGTGAATGGATGCGATGCTTAATTCATTTGGTATTTTAAATAGGACCTGCGTGTCCTCCTCCCTCTTAATCCAAGTGTACTTTCTACCTTCCTTTAAGATTGTATTCCCTTTGATAAGATCAAGTTTTCTAATTGTTTAAATGTACATTTGTGGACCTGCGAGTCCTGAATTTTGTATTTAAATGTATCGGATTAAGTTTAGAGGACGGGATCTTCTGAAGACACCTCTGGAGGGAGGACTCGCATCAAATGGAACCAGTGTTGCTGATTTCACATTAGGATCCTATTATGGATCATCGTTTGGCTCCGATGATTCCATAGTAGTTTAAGCAGTCCATGATCATCCCCATTTATCTTTTCTGCACATATGTGATATTTGTAGATTATGCTATCTTAATATATATTTCTATTTAGTATATTGATACTTCAAATTGAAATACTATTGATAGCACGATTTTTTACAAATCAAAATCAAAACCCTCTTTTAAAAACTTAAGTTGTAAACGTGAGATATTAAGAATAATCCACGTAACCCACCATCATTATAGATCTTAGGATAATTCTTATCTCAAACGGATTGGTTGTGCTACCACAAGGTCTGTTTGATTTAGAAATTAAACTAGGTCTACGACATGTGATGTCATTAAGATGAGTGGACAAATAGTGTAGTTTTGTTGTGCTACCACAAGGATTGCACTATGAATTCATGTCATCTAAGTAATGATGGATAAACTTAACTGAATCAAATTGATTTGTTGTGCTACCACAAGGTCATTCTGATTCAGGGGTTAAATCGATCGGATATTGCAATCGTTGCAACTGTCAAGAGTTGACTGCCTAAGGGACTTGATGTGATTTGTTGTGCTACCACAAGGTCACATGCATGTTGCCCGAAGGATTCTGATCTCTACTAGGAGATCACCGGAATCTCCCGTCTGTATCTTAGAGGGTAATACAGATCGCCGAAAAATAGTGGGAGCATAAATCTAGATTAAAAGTCCTAAATCTGATTTTAAGAACTATCTGCTCATTTTATATATTTCCATGTAGGTCGCTATGTCGTCACCTAACCCCCTCCGTTGCATACTTGATGCAAATAAACTCACGGGACCAAATTACATTGACTGGTTACGCAACCTAAAGATTGTCCTCAGGTGTGAAAAGCTAGCCTATGTCCTGGATCAACCAGATCCAGTGCAACCCGGTGATAATGCTAACGAAGATGAATTAATGATGTATGAAAATTGGAAGGAGGACTCTGTCAAGGTCCAGTGTTATATGCTCGGTTCAATGAATAATGAACTGCAGCGACAGCATGATAACATGGAACCTAAGACCATTCTGAATCACCTACAAGAGTTGTTTGGTGAACAATCCAGAAAAGAAAGATATGAGATATCTAAGAAATTGTTCAGGACCAGAATGAGCGAGGGCACATCTGTGCAAACTCATGTGCTCAAGATGATAGAATGGATTGAGAGGCTTGCTGTGCTGGGCTTTGTTATGAACAATGACCTGAGCATTGACTTAATCCTACAGTCCCTTCCAGATTCATTTTCACAATTCATTATCAACTTCAATATGAACAAAAATGAGGTTTCACTAGCTGAGCTGCTCAACATGTTGAAGATAGCTGAAGGCACTATCCAGAAAGATAAGCCAAGTGTAATGCTTGTTGGTAAGATCAACAAGAAAAGGAAAGCTGGACAGACCTTTAAGAAAGGTAAGCCTAAGAAGCAAGTAAAAAGCAAACCGGCGGCACAAAAGGACAAAGCTAAAGTCAATGATAAAGGTCAGTGTTTCCACTGCCATAAAGAAGGTCATTGGAAGAGAAACTGCAAGATTTATCTTGCAGAAAAAGCAAAGGAGAAGCTTGGTGAAGCTTCAGGTATTCTCTTGATCGATCTTAACTTGGCTTATAGAGAATCAACATCCTAGGTATTAGATACTGGATGTGTTTCTCATATCTGCAATAACTTGCAGGTGTTAACAAGTAAAAGAAGATTGAACCGCGGAGACGTGGATCTGAGGCTCGGGAATGGAGCAAAAGTTGCTGCGTTAGCTGTGGGGACAGCAAGACTTCAGATGCCGTCAGGAGACTTTTTGGAACTGATAGATTGTTATTATGTTCCAACCATTATTAAGAATATCATATCTATTTCATGTTAAGATAGACAAGGATATTCTATGAAGCTAGAGAATAAAGGTTGTTCAATTTATCAAGGAGACAAATTGTTTGCTTCCGGATATTTATTGAATGGATTATATTTACTTGATATTTCATATGATGTTTGTCTGGTAAATAATTCTCTTGAACGCTTAGATAAGGATGTGAATAAATCGTATCTATGGCATTGTAGGCTAGGTCATATAAATGAGAACAGGATCATAAGGTTGCAAAAGAATGGATATCTTGATCCATTTGATTATGAATCATTTGCAACCTGTGAAGCTTGTCTTATGGGAAAGATGACCAAAGCTCCATTCTCAGGACATGGAGAAAGAGCTAAGGACTTATTAGAACTAATACATAGTGATGTATGTGGTCCAATGTCTACTCATGCTATGGGTGGTTACTCATACTTTGTTTCATTTACAGATGATTTCTCAAGATATGGCTACATATATTTAATGAAATATAAGTCAGAAGTCTTTGAGAAATTTAAAGAGTTTAAAAACGAAGTTGAGAACCAGACTGGAAAGAGTATTAAAACTCTTCGATCAGATCGAGGGGGTGAATACTTAAGTACAGAATTCACAGAATATCTTAAGGATAATGGTATTTTGTCTCAGTGGACTCCTCCCTATACACCTCAGTTAAATGGTGTATCGGAAAGGAGAAATCGTACTCTATTAGATATGGTACGATCCATGATGAGTTATGCCAAACTTCCAATCTCTTTATGGGGATATGCACTGTTGACTGCTGCATATCTGTTGAACAAAGTTCCTAGTAAGTCAGTACCTTCCACTCCATATGAGATATGGAAAGGAAAGAAACCAGACTTTAAGCATGTTAGAGTCTGGGGTTGTCCTGCACATGTCAAAAGACATGATCCAGACAAACTGGATTCCAGGACAGAGAAATGTAGATTTGTGGGATATCCAAAAGAGAGTTTTGGATATTACTTCTATCAGCCCCGCGATCAAAGGGTGTTTGTCGCAAAAAGAGCTGCCTTCTTAGAGAAAGAATATCTTTCAAAAGAAGACAATGGGAGCAAGATAGAACTAGAAGAAATTCTAGACTCACAAATCAACACTGGTTCATCTACTGAACCAATGACTCAAGAACTTGTTCAAGATGATACACAAAAGGTTCGCAGATCAGGTAGAGTGCCTAAGTAGCCTGAAAGATATGTTGGACATATCGATGAAGGCAAACCAAAAGTGCACTTAAATGAGGATGATGATCCTCAAACCTACCTTGAAGCCATAAATAGTCATGAATCAGAAAAATGGCAAGAGGCAATGGATTCTGAAATTCAGTCCATATATGCCAACCAAGTTTGGAACTTGGTTGATCTGCCAGAAGGTATAGTACCTATTGGCAGTAAATGGATCTTTAAAAGAAAGATCGGGGCAGATGGACAAATTGACACATACAAGGCCAGGCTTGTAGCAAAAGGATATCGTCAAAGGCAAGGCATTGACTATGACGAAACCTTTTCTCCAGTTGCCATGATTAAGTCAATCAGAATACTTCTTGCTATCGCTGCATTCTACGATTATGAAATATGGCAAATGGATGTGAAAACAGCATTCCTTAACGGGAACCTTCAAGAAGAGGTGTATATGATACAACCTGAAGGATTCACTTCCAAAGAGCATTCAAGCAAGGTATGCAAGCTGCAAAGATCCATCTATGGATTAAAGCAGGCATCCCGAACTTGGAACTTAAGATTTGATGAAGCAATCAAATCTTATGACTTCATTAAGAATGAAGATGAACCTTGTGTATACAAAAAGGTTAGTGGGAGCGCAGTTACCTTTTTGGTACTTTACGTTGATGACATTCTACTCATTGGGAATGATGTAGGAATGTTATCATCGGTAAAGACTTGGTTATCCAAAAACTTCTCCATGAAAGATTTGGGAGAAGCATCCTATATTCTGGGAATAAGGATCTATAGAGATAGGTCCAAAAGGATGCTTGGCTTGTCCCAATCTATGTACATAGATACCATAGTCAAAAGGTTTGGCATGGAAAATTCCAAGAGAGGCCTTGTTCCTATGAGGCATGGAATTTATCTCTCTAAAGAAATGTCTCCCAAGACACCTGAAGAGAGAGCATACATGGATAGAGTTCCTTATGCCTCGGCAATAGGATCTATCATGTATGCAATGCTATGTACTAGGCTTGATGTGGCACACCCACTGAGTGTCACCAGTAGATATCAGGCTGATCTAGGTGAGGAACACTGGAAGGCGGTGAAATGTATCCTTAGATACTTGAGAAGGACTAAGGATCTATTTCTCGTTTATGGAGAAAACGACTTGGAACTTCGAGGATTTACTGATTCGAGTTTCCAGTCGGATATGGATGACAGCAAATCCATGTCTGGATTTGTGTTCATGTTAAATGGAGGTGCAGTAAGTTGGAAGAGTTCCAAACAGGAAACTACTGCAGATTCGACGACCGAAGCAGAATACATTGCTGCAGCTGAAGCGGCCAAGGAGGCGGTTTGGATGAAGAAGTTCATCTCGGCGCTTGGAGTCGTTCCAAACATTTCAGATCCTGTTCCATTATTGTGTGACAACAATGGGGCAATTGCTCAAGCAAAGGAGCCAAGATCACATCAGAAGTCAAAGCACATTCTGAGACGATTTCATCTGATTCGTGAGATTATCGCCCGAGGAGATATAGTAGTTGAGAAAGTCTCATCTGAAGATAATGTAGCAGATTCCTTGACTAAGCCATTCTCTCAAAACAAATTAGAACGTCACCTTAAGTCTATGGGACTTAGACACATGGGTGATTGGCTATAGTCCAAGTGGGAGAATGTTAGAATTGGGTGGCCTCAAAGCCAATCATTGTACATTCTAGTTCAGATTATTAATAAAGGCAATTATTTCTTCATTTAATAGTTCTCGCAAACGACTATCGTAATGAAGGTCCATAGACAAATATATGGGATATTGAATCATGATGAGATCATGATAGTGAGATCAATATCCTAAGGCAATTGTCTTAAATAGTTCTCGATCATAGGATATTTGAGATGGACATTAAATATCCGATAAGATCGACACAAGTTATGTCTGCTCATATGATGAGGGTGAATGATCTCACATTCACTCGTGTGGTGACACTAAGACAAACAAGTGGGTGCTCATTAGAGAATGAGTTCACTGAACAAACCCAAATAAGAATTCCTGGATGGTAATTATACCTATTAGTCAACCAGGGAATTCTATCGTTGCAGTAGCACAGTTGGTCCTTTGACCTGAGTCACCAATGATACCTTGTTTGTGGACCATTGTATCTTGATTCTCTGACTCGTGGACTTTAACCATTAAGTCCACCATAATCGGTCTTTCAGATACAGTGGAAAGCTTGCGAAGGTAATTGAGTGAACAACAAGGGATCACTCACTCTTGGTATAAGACTGGAGAGAGAATGTCCTATGGATGTGTACACAGAAATCCCTGGCCAGGGTCAAATGAAAGAGATGTCTTTCTAGATATTAACTGTGTACTGGAATCCATCTGGATATTGCGATAGAGGGTTTGACTATAAAACCATACCCTTGCGTTATCGGGACATTGCATGAGTGAAGGATTATATCTGTGCAGTATCTGCAGACGGAAAGGTTCAATTGAAGGGAACAGTATCCCTTATATCTTCTGGGATCATGAGGTAGTGTTTGGTGCTGTTCATGATCAGAAGGCCAAGTGAATTAATCATCGGATGATAATTTACTTGTTTATTAAATTAATCATTTAACATGTGATGTTTAAATGTTAATTAATAAATATTAAACTCAAGAAACAGTTCTAAGTTTAATGGGCCTGCAACCGGACTGATATATGGGCCTAGAGGGTCACACACATAAGAGTTCTCGTCAGACGGTGAGAGATATTAAATTTCATGCTTATCTGGGTTTTTGTGAAAAGCTGCAGGATAAACATGAAGATTTAATGGAGAATTATCTAAGGCCAAACTCTTGGATAATCATGAGGATTAACTGTTGTGCTTATCCTTATTTCTATATAAGGAGGGCCAAGGGGGAGTGGTAAAAAGTTAGTTGGACGAATTTTACTCCCCAGATTCTCTCTCTCCTCTCTCTCTCTTCTTCTCGGAGTGGATCTGTCTCTCTCCGCGCATGGTGGATCTGAGATCTGGTCGGAGCACTCAAGTCGAGGAGGAAATCGCGTCTACTGCGGGAACTCGTGTGGATACCTCTAGAGATCGTGCGCGTGCGCGATTACCGAGTCGGCATCATCCACGGGAGATTCGAAACCCCGCAAAGGTGAAGAACTGTTCTTCCCACTTAGATTTAATGTCTGTTTTACAACCCCAGCAACCGATACAATGGAATCTTTTTATTTCCGCTGCGTTCATGGCGATTCCTTACAGTTCTTAGTCCTCATGTTGATGACATGTTACTCATTGGGAATGATGTAAGGATCCTGACATCAACGAAGTCTTGGTTCTCCAAGACATTCTCCATGGAGAAGCATCCTATGTGCTGGGCATAAGGATCTATCGTGATCGATCAAAGAGGATGCTGGGATTGTCCCAATCCATGTACATTGATAGTATACTCAAGATATTCCAGTTGGAAAATTCTAAAAGAGGTCTCATTCTTATGAGACATGGAATTTACCTATCTAAGGGCATAGCCCCTAGAACACCTGAGGAAGTAGAGCACATGAGTCGGTTACCCTATGCCTCAACAATAGGGTCGATCATGTATGCCATGCTATGTACTCGCCCTGATGTGGCCAATGCTTTGAGCATTACCAGCAGATGTTAGAGTGATCCAGGCGAAGAGCACTGGAAAGCAGTGAAATGCATCCTTAAGTACTTAAGAAGAACTAAGGATCTTTTCTTGCTGTATGGAGGAGAAGATGACTTGAAATTGAGAGCATATACATACTCTAGTTTCCAGTCAGGTTTAGATTATAACAAATCCATGTATGGATTTGTATTCATGTTAAATGGAGTGGCAGTCAGTTGAAAGAGTTCCAAGCAAGAAACAACAATGGATTCAACGACAGAGGCAGAGTATATAGATGCGGCTAAGCTGCCAAGGAAGCGGTTTGGATGAAGAAATTCATCTCAAAACTTGACATAGTTTCCAACATATCGGCTCCCATCCCATTATGTGATAATAATGGGGCCATCGCGCAGGCAAAAGAATCTCGGTCTCAACAAAGGTCGAAGCATATTCTAAGGCGTTTTCACCTGATTCAGGAGATTACTGCAAGAAGAGATGTGATGGTAGAGCGTGTACCATCATAAGACAATATTGCAGATCCACTGACTAAGCCTTTTTCACAAATTGTGTTTGTGCGTCATCAAAAAAAGATGGGCCTCAAGACTGTAGCCAATTGGCTATAGTACAAGTGGAAGATTGTGAGTTTTTGGGTCTCCTACAAACTAGTTATGGGCCGTATAAGCCCAAAGTATTCTACAATCTTGTTCAATATAATTAAGTGGTATTTAGAGCGTAAACTTATAATTTGTAGATTGCTTTGCGTTGTCCCTAGGATATATGGTTGTAAAGTCAATTTCGAGATGAGATCTCGAATGTGAGTTTGACTGTACATGGACGCATACCTTAAACTGTTCCTGATTGGAGAGTAATCCCTCTGGGACATTGATTACTTGTAAATCAGCGTGCATGATGCGTAGATGACTAATCGCGCGGTCACAGGTGCGGGGCACTAGCACTTATGTGGGGGTATTCATCCTGGGAGCATGTTCACTGAACTGATCCGCTGATAGATCTTCATATGGTTAATTATACCTAATGTCAACTGAAGATCCATCTGTCTCAATAGTATCGTTGATCTTTTGACCTGAGACATTAATGGGGTCTTACGTGAGGACTGGTGCGGTTTAATGTTCTATTAAGTGACTTTAACCATTAGTCATGAAACACCGAATTATTAGTCACATCGAAATACATGCGAAGACCGTTAATGGTCAAGAAGGGATTGCTCACTATCAGATATATCATAGACAGTTAATGAGTCATGACATAGACGCTCCACTAAATCTTTGGCCAGGGTGATATCGGTTCGTTTGGAACGAACGTGAAATTATAATGGAGGTCATGGTCAGACGACACGATCACTAGTGGTTTGACACAACCATATCACATAATCGAATCAGACTCATAGAATGAGCGAGAGATTATAGCGATACAGTAACTGAAGACTTATAGGTGCCAGACAAGGTGAAGAATAACCATGCATCCTCTGGGATCACGCGGATTTATTTGACCCAACATGATCAAAAAGGTCTGGAACAAATTAAACGGCTATTGAGAATAACCGATTTAATTTACTTCTAATTAGATTAGAAGTTAATGGATCTTTAAGCTAGAGTAATAATGGGCCTAGAGGATCACACACAAAAGACTCTTACAGAATGGAATATTATTGTATGGAAAAATATATTAAAGCATTAAATTCTTTTGGGAAAAGAATTTATAAATAGCTTAAAAGTGTATATGCAATAATATTAATGGAATATATATAATATATGTATTATTAGGCTTATTTTATAAGCTAATAATAATATATTAATATATAATATACCCTAGGTTTTCTATTTGGAGAAGTTGATCTCCGTTGCTGCGAGAGTTGTACGCAAGGTGAAAATCTCGTATGATTTATTTTAGATCATTTTTGTTGCATCAATCGGAGCCCATAACTGGTTTGGAAAATTGATTTATTTTGTTCTTCCGCTGTTACGATTTTCCTGGGGTTTATAACTGAACCCAACACCACCGAGCAAATGAAGGGTCCCTCTTTTCCCCTAAAACACTAAAAAAAATACAAGGAAGATAAGGGGAGAGGCCCAACAATCCAATTTACTATCCGAAAAATAAAAAATATCTATTTTCATCAAAAATTCCTTAAAACATCTACCAGAAAACCTCCACACACCGCACATGCTTTAAAACAGAGAAAAATATGATTTTAGACAAATACAATGAAGATCGTCACCCTACCAGTTACTTGAACTCTTCCTTGTTCCTAGCCGCCGAACTGCCACGCCACGAGCCGCTGCCAGTACTGCCATGGACGTCATCACTCCACTAGGATGTCGGCTGCCGTCCAGAGAGCAATGTGCTGCGGAGGAGATGGTGGTGGTAGTGGTGAGGGTTAGGAGATTGATGGAGTGGAGGAAGAGGAGGAATGGGGAAAGGAAGAAAAGGAGAAGGGGAAGGGGGCGTCGGGGGTCTGGAGAGAGGGAGGAGAGAGAGAGAGAAAGAGAATGAGAGAAATGAGAGAAAAGAGAGAAGGGTCAGACGTCAAACCGAACAAGCCTAAATCACATCGTTCTAGAATGACGCCATTCAGACGATAGGATGCTGGTCGTACACTAGCAAATGTCTGAATCGTGTCGTCCATACAAGATGCCATTCAGACGACACGACCGAGGCTGTACACACGCGCCCCCACGCCCGCCCACGCGGCCCTAGACCCACAAGGGCCCAAACCAAGGGGACCGACAACGAAACCGACCCGATAACCGGATCTAAAACCTCAGTCCTTACATTCTCCCCCCCTTAAAAAAATTTCATCCCAGAAATTGCTGCTATAAATAATAACAAGAAAGAAAATGATGGTACAAGCTCACAAGAGAACTTACAAGAAAAGGTAGGGAAACTATTCTCGCATTTCATCATCTTGCTCCCAGGTTGCCTCACCTCCGGAGAGATGCTGTCAAATAACCTTGACCAGAGGAACTATCTTGTTTTGAAGGACTTGCTTTCTGCAATCCTCAATACGCACTGAAAATTCCGGAAAGGACAAGTCCTCAGCGACCTCCAATTCCTATAGGTCCAAGACATGAGACGGATCCTGGACATACTTCCTTAGCAAAGAAACATAGAACACATCGTGCACTCCTGCAAGACTAGGTGGCAAGATTAGCTGATACGCCGTTTTCCCAATTCGAGTAAGAATGGGAAAAGACCCAATATATCGTGGACTCAGCTTACCTCGCTTCCCGAATCTCATTACACCCTTGGAGGGTGAGACTCGGAGAAACACGTGGTCACCAACCTCGAACTCAAGCGGTCTCCTATGGATATCTGTATAACTCTTCTGACGACACTCGGCTGCAGTCAACCTCTACTGCACCACTCTGGCAACTTCTGCACATTGTTGTACCAACTATGGCCCTATTATTTGCCTCGCACCAATCTCTGATCAATTCACAGGAGATTGACACGGTCGGCAATACAATGCCCCATATTGTGCCATGCCAATACTGGAATGATAACTGTTGTTATAAGCAATCTCAATTGTAGACAAGTGTGGCTCCCAAGAACCTCCCCGATCTAGGCAACAAGCCCTAAGCATATCCTCCAGTGTCTGAATGGTCCTCTGTGATTGCCCATCAGTCTCGGGATAGTAAGCCGAGCTAAAGGCTAATTGCATACCTAAGGCCTTCTTAAAACTCTTCCAGTACCTAGAAGTAAACCTCGGATCCTGATCTGACACGATGGATAAGGGCACCCCATGCAGAGATGATCCGGTCCACAAATAACCTAGCCAACTTACCGACTGACCAGTCCTTCCTAATAGCTAGAAAGTGCACTGACTTGGTCAATTGATCAACAATGACCCAGATCGCGTCCCTCCTGTCAGGTGACACAGGCAATCCCATCACAAAGTCTATAGTTACAAGTTCCCATTTCTATTCCAGGATCGGTAATGGCTGCAACAACCCTCCTGGTCTCTGATGTTCTTAACCTGCTGACAAATCAGACACCTTGCCACATACTCAGCCACGTCCTTCTTCATGCTAGGCCACCAAAAGTGCCTTCTCAAACAATGATACATCTTAGTCGTTATGAGATGCACTGCATATCTAGAACGGTGCGCTTCATTTAGGACATTCCTGTGCACCTCTTCCTCTGCTGGAACATAGAGTCTGCCTCTAAATCTGACCGTGCCGTCATCCCACAACTCCACCTCTGGTATCTGGAGAATCAGTGGTAACTCTACATCTGCCCTCTGAGCCTCGATCACAGAATGGTACACCACTGGCCTCACAGTCAAGCTAGATAATATGGCTCTATCAGCCTCTCAGGGAATTCTAAAGGAAGATTCCACAACCTGTTCATATAACCTCCATTCCTGAATCATAAGATATGACATGACCATTTTCTGACTCAAGGCGTCCGCCACCACGTTCGCCTTACCCGGATGGTAAGAGAGGTCAAGATTATAGTCCTTAATGAACTCCATCTACCAACGCTACCTTAAGTTCAGATCCCTCTACGTGAATACATACTTCAGGTTCTTGTGATCAATGAAGACCTGGAACTTCGCTCCATATAAATAGTGCCGCCAGATCTTCAGTGCAAATACCACAACCGCCAACTAAAAGTCATGAGTGGGGTAGTTCTCCTCATGCTTCTTCAGCTGCCTAGAAGCATAGGCCACAACCTTACCATGTTGCATCAGGGCCGCACCCAAACCTTAACGAAATCCATTTGAGTAAACCACGAATCTATCAGAACCAGATGGAAGCACTAGAATTGGAGCCGAAGTGAGATGAGCCTTCAACTTAGTAAAACTCCGCTCACATTCCTCGGTCCATACACAATGAACTCCCTTACAAGTCAACCTCGACAAGGGGGTCGCTATTGAAGAAAAGTCCTGGACAAACTGTTTGTAATACCCTGCAACCCTAGGAAGCTCCTGATCTCAGTTACTGACGTTGGTCTACCCCAGTTCATCACTGCTCAATCTTGGTTGTTTTTACAGTAGTGTCGTCACCAAAAATGACATACCCCAGGAAGTGTACCTTATCTAGCCAGAATTCACACTTACTAAACTTGGCATATAGTTGGTGCTCTCTCAAAACTTGCAACACCACCTGAAGATGCGTGGCATGCTCTTCTTTAAAAGAATAATATACCAAAATACCATCTACAAACACCACCACGAACTGATCAAGGTAGGCCCTGAAGACCCGGTTCATCAAATCCATAAAAGCTGTCGGAGCATTGATCAAGCCGAAAGGCATAACCAAAAACTCATAATGCCCATACCGAGTCCTAAAAGCCATCTTACTCACATCAGCCTCACGGATCCTCATCTGGTAATACCCTAACCTTAAGTCAATCTTTGAGAATACCTTGACATACTACAACTGATCCATTAGATCATCGATTCTTGGAAGTGGGTACTTGTTCTTTATTGTTACATGGTTCAGCTGTCTGTAATCAATATACAACCTCAAAGAACCATCCTTCTTCCTAAAGAACAGAACTGGAACACCCCACGGAGAAGTGCTGGGAAGGATAAGACCCTTATCCAGTAATTCCTGCAACTATGCCTTTTAACTCAGCGAGTTTGTCCTGAGCCATCCAATACGGGGCCTTAGACAAAGACATTATACCCGGTACAAGCTAAATTGTGAACTCAACCTCCTACTAAGGAGGAAAGCCAGGCAACTCCTCTGGAAACACATCAACAAAGTCACATACTACAGGCACCTCAAAAGGACTGGAACCACTACTAACAGTAACTACAACTACTAAGGCAAGGGGAAAGCTTCACAGCGACCAACAAGTAACCTTTGGGCCTTAAAAGCAGAAATAAGAATACCACGAGAAGAGAGCCTAATACCTTGGCAGTAGAAGGCCGAGATGTCCGGAATGGAGAAGCGCACCCCCTTCCTGTGGCAGTCTACCTCTACAGAATAACCCTCCAACCAGTCCATGCCCAAAATGACATCAAAGTCACGAATGGCAAGCACAACTAACTGGGCAGGTAACTGATGACCCTCAATGGTCAAAGGAACCTCACACATATAGTTATAAGTCAACATGAAATCCCCATAAGGAACCTCAACCATCAGTCTATCAGATAAATCTTCAACGAGTGTAGAAAGAACATCTATGAACTGCTTAGAAATAAAGGAATGCGAGGCACTCGAATCAATCAATACATGCACGGAGTTCCCAAGGACAGAAAGTGTATCTTCCACCATGTTGGATGAGCGTGCCTCCTTACTGGTGATAACGAGAACTCTCCCCTGGGTCCTCGACTTCTTCTGATCTCTCGGTCCCTGCCGCTGACCATGCCCTTGCAGCAATATATTGCCAGGTGGTCCTACTGGCCACAAGTATAACACCTCCCAATGAATGCGGGACAATGAGTCCCACCATGAGTACTACTACAATGGCGACAAGCCTCTGGCAGTCTCTGCGCTGCCTCCTGCTGTGTGCTGGCCACCGACTGACTCTGCTACTGCCACTACTACCACTATTGCCGCCACCACCTCAAAAGAACCTCTTGAATCTAGAGCTGAGTGAAGACAATCCCGATCCAGACGAAGGAGTTGCTGCTACTGTCTTCCTCTTGCCATATGTTGGCCCATGAGTAGCCAGTCCCCTCTCCCAAGCCGGCTGATCATACTGTGCCTCTACTTCTGTGGCACACTTAACTACTGATGCCAAGTCGCAACAGTGGAATGCCACAAAACTCCTCAAGTTGGACTTAAGTCCGTCCACGAAGCTCTCGGTCCGACTCTCTTCGTCCCCTGAAATGAAGGGCACAAACCTCCCAAGCGAAACAAATTTCATCTGGTACTCGAGCACTGTCTTGCTCCCTTGGGTCAACTCCATAAACTCCCTCTCCTTGGCCTTCTGGACATGCCTAGGGAAGCACAACCCATTGAACTCCTTCACAAATGTTTCCTACGAAATCTCCCTGAGATTCCTATCTGCATAAGACAAACTCTTCAAAGTAGTCCACCAGTCATAGGCATCATCCTTCAACATGAAGGTAGCCAACAGAGTCCTCTCAACTGCCGCACAATCCATGGTATTAAAAGTCTTCTCTAACTCCTTCAGCCAATGAACGTCCACATCAGTATTGGGACGGCCGATAAAATGAGGTAGCTTCAGCTTCAAGAATCTCTCCAGAGCAGCTGAACGCCCTCCCCGAGCACTAGAACTCTCACTAGGGTCTAGAGTCTGATATCTAGTTATCGTATCTATCATAGCCTCCATAAAACGCTCCATATTCGGCCTATCGGCCTCAAACCCACTCGGAACATCTCCCTGCTCCCTAATAACTGACACTCTCTTCCTAGGCGCCATCTTATCGCCTACAGTCACAAGAATAGAAAATTTTTAATTAGAACCCAAAAGTTACACTACCGCCGTGCTTGTACGGGATAATGTATTTATTTGCTGAAATTATGGTATTTAACCTAGTTATTCATCTATTTGCCAAACAGAATGCTCTGATACCAACTGTAACGACCCGCCACCCTATAATCGGGGATCCAATTACTAAACGGGTATCAAATCATTAAAAGTTGGAGCCAAACTAGGATCTCGATAAGTCTGTAAAATAAATGATAAACTAAACTAAAAATTCCACACATATCGAATTGTAAAGGAAGTGCAGAAATTAAAAATTATTACAATTCGACTCGACTCAGCAAATAATTACATATTCCAACTAAAAAGAAATAATTATGCGTATAGGCCTGAAAAGGAAATAGCAACTACATCAGGGCATACCTTGGAACAATGGTTGCTGGCGTGCAACCCGAGATGAAACCCTCCACGCTACGTCTGTCTGGAACCCTCACCTGAAAACCGCAGGGGTGACTCTCATCGAAATGGACTCAGTAAGGATCCTCCAATCTCCACCACTCACTCACGCACCCACAGTGCAACAACACAAATATAGGCAATTAAATAAGTGAAGCAGTAAATACAACTCTCAAAGATTCCCAAATTTTGATATAAAACACATGCATTTGTAAATGCAACATGCATAACTCTGAAACCACTCCACCACGGAGTCCACAACCAGCGTCTCGGCTAAACACACAAACTATGCAGCCAAACATGAAAAACACCGACTCACTGGGACGGAACAGCAACCCTCGGATAGTTCCCTGGCTACTCCGGCCTGTCTAGCTCTAGGTGGTTCTACTCATCCCAGCTACGAGTGACACTCCGAATGTACCACTCCCACACTAGTACTAACTATACCCCAGGGTACACCAAGTGACCCTCTCTCTAGGCATCACCCCACCACTCCCACACTGGCGCTGTGTCACTACCACACCGACATAGGGTACTTAAGCTCTAACAACTGTAACTCTAGGTCCACGATTACACAAAACACAACACAATGCGATCCGGTCACGTGGAAACCCTCGTCCTCGAAATACGATTTCGAACATGCATTTAATCGAATTATCTAATAATGTAAACACATGTTAATTGCCTGAATTAGTGGGGTTCTATCTTGAATCGCATCGCCCGTGGCCAACGTCATTCAACACTCCTAAACTGGTTCAATTTTTCACAGGCGCTGGGACCCAGGGATATTGGCCTGAATGGCGTCGCTCATAACCGACGTCTTTCAGCTCTTTATCCCATGCTGGCCTCAGGAACTGAGAAATTGGGTCGTTAAATCGCGTCACCTGATCCTGACACCATTATAAATGGCGTCACCTAGTCCTAACGCCATTTAACGTCCGAAACAGCATTCCACCAAGACAAACCGAGAGTCCATCTTCTCTCCCAAAACACTAAAAAAAAAACACAAGGAAGATAAGGGGAGAGGCCCAACAATCCAATTTACTTCCCGAAAATCCAAAAATATCCATTTTCATCAAAAACCCCTTAAAACATGTTTTTCTACCCAAAAACCTCCACACACAATACATGCTTTAAAGTAGGGAAAAACATGATTTTAAACAAATAAAACGAAGATCGTCACCCTACCGGTTACTTGACCTCCTCCTTGCTCCTAGCCGCCGAACCTCTACGTCACGAGCCGCCGCTGGTACCGCCATGGAGGCCGTCACTCCACTGGGACGTTAGTCGCCGTCTGGAGATAAATGTGTCGCAGAGGAGATGGTGGTGGTAGTGGTGAGGGTTAGGAGATTGATGGAGTGAAGGAAGAGGAGGAATGAGGAGAGGAAGAGAAGGAGAAATGGACGAGGGCGTTGGGGGTCCAGAGAGAGGGAGGAGAGAGAGAGAGAATGAGAGAAATGAGAGAAAGGAGGAAAGGGTCGGACGTTAAACCGAACAAGCTTAAATCGCGTCATTCTAGAAAGACGCCATTTAGACGGCAGGACGCGGGTCATACACTGGTAGATATCTGAATCGCGTTGTCCATGCAAGACGCCATTCAGACGACACAACCGGGGCTATACACACGCGCCCCCATGCCCACCCGCGCGGCATCCATGCAAAGCTCCTAAATGGCGTCTCCTTAGGCCGCGGCCGTTCAAAATCGCGTCGAGCTTGGGGCCCATGCCCCAACACCACAAGGGCCCAAACCAAAGGGTCCGATATCGAAACCGACCTGATAACTGGATCAGAAACCTCAGTGCTTATAGATGTAATGCTACTATCTGATGTGCTTTTGAGTCCTGATGATGGACTTTTATCTTTTCTCATACGTGTACATGAAACTCTTGATATATGAATGAAAACTCTTTTGTACTTTGATTGTCCCTATCTGACTTTGAATCCTTTTGGTACACTAGTGCCTGCATATGACTCAAACAAATAGGTTAAATATATGTTCTAGCTTAGCCCCTTGTCCAGTTAAGTAACCGACTACTTGATCCTATCCTTAGTAGAAGGGGTTAAGGGGCAAAGTCTTTATTCAATGAAGGCGAAAAATAAATAATCAAAGACAATATTTAAAATGCAACATACAAGCATACGGATGTTAACTGGAAATACAGATGTAGCACACATGATGTGACAAACAGATGCTAATTGAAATTCTAACATATTCAAATATCCATTTTTTATTTTTATTTATTTATTTTTGAAACATTCATTTTTTGTCATATCAAAATTTTGAAACATCATTTCTTGGCTTTTGAAATATTCTTTTTTTTTTAAGCTTTTGAAATATTCATCATCTTTTTTGCTTTTGAAATGTTCATTTTTTTGGCTTTTGAATATCCATTTTTTTTGCTTTTGAAATATTCATTTTTTTTAGCAGTTGAAATATGTTTTTTTTTTCTCTCTTTTGAAATATTCATTTTTGTTTTTTGTTTTTTTTTTGCTTTTGAAATATTCATTTTTTTGCTTTTTAAATATCCTTTTTTTTTTGCTTTTGAAATATTCTTTTTTTGGGGGTTTTGAAATATCTTTTTTTAAAATATTTTTTTTTTTGCATTTGAAATATTCATTTTTTTTTAGCTTTTGAAATATCCATCTTTTTTTTAGTTTTGAAATATTCATTTAACGTAAAGACCAACATGGTACATAGATCAAAAAAGCTTACTTATTCGTTATCATAATTTCCTAATTATTCTTCAATAACCTAATCTAGGTTCATCGTGCTTGTTTCATGCTTATGTCCATGATCTCATTTGTTGATCTGACCCTTAGTCAACTTAGGCCATTCTTAAGCTTGGAGTACGCCCCTTATGGAGAAGGGAATAAATGGTCTAAAAAGCTTACGAGAGGGCTCCGGAGACCCTAGAAGATGTCCATCCTTTACCCTATTATCCATTGGGGTTTGGTCATTTTCACTTTGTGGAGTATTTTTGATCTTGGACTCCCTTTTATTTAGATATTTGGCCTTTCGATTTGACTTTGGCTTTTGCCCTGTTTTGAACGGTGTCGGCCTAGGGGTACGCCATTTAGGAGCTTTGCAGGGGTACCGCGTGGGCAGGCGTGGAGGAGCACGTGTAGGGCCCCGGTCGTGTCATCTGAATAGCATCTTGGATGGATGACGCGATTCAGATATTTGCCAGTGTATGACCCGTGTCCTATCATCTGAATTGCATCTTGCTCGAATGATGTGATTTAGGCTTGTTCAGTTTGACGCCCGAGCCTTCCCTCCTTACTCTCATTTCTCTCATTCTCTCTCTCTCTCCTCCCTCTCTCCGAACCCTTTGACACCCCCTTCCCCTTCTCCTTATCTTCCTCTCCCCATTCCTCCACTTCATAAACCTCCTAACCCTCCCCACTTCCATCACCATCTCCACAACGCATTGCTCTCCGAACGGCGGCTGACATCCCAGTGGAGTGACGGCGTCCACGGTGGTACAAGTGGCAGCTCGTGGCGTGACGGTTTGATGGTTTGGAGCAAGGAGGAGTTCAAGTAACCGGTAGGGTGACAATCCTTGCGGTGTTTTGCTTAAAACCACGTTTTTCCCACTTTGGAGCATGTTTTAGGGGAGGGTTTTAGGTGAAAATTCTTGTTTTATAAAATGGGGAACGGTGTGTTTTAAACAGTTATTTGGATTCTCCTCCTCCTTCTTTATTTTTGGGTGTTTTGGGGTGGTTTAGGGAGGAGGAAATACCATTTATGGCTCGAGGGAGGCCGCAGAGAAATCCTACTTCGGGTGCTAAATGACGTCAGGCCAAGGTAAATGGTGTCAACCATGGACGACACGATTTAGGCCCATCTCCTGAGGCCAACTTTTGTGTGAACCAATTTAGGGGTCTTCATAACGTCGGCCATGGGATACGCGATTTAAGATAGAACCCCACTAATTCATGCTATTAACATGTGTTTACATTATTAGATAATTCGGTTAAATGCATGTTCGATACCGTACTTCGAGGACGAGGGTTTTCACCTGATCGGATCGCACTGTGTTGTGTTTTGTGTGATCGTGGACCTAGAGTGACAGTTGTTAGCACTTAGGCATCCTGTGTCAGTGTGGGAGTGACACAGCGCCGGTGTGGGAGTGGTGGGGTGACGTCTAGAGAGAGCGTCACCTGGTGTACCCTAGGGTATAACTAGTACCGGTGTGGGAGTGGTACATTTGGAGTGTCACTCGTGGCTGAGAGAAGTAGAACCACCTAGAGCTAGATAGGCCGGAGTGGCCAGCGTGCTATCGAAGGGTTACTATTGGGTCCCAGTGGGTCGGTGTTTTCCACATTTGGCTACGTAGTTTGTGTACTTAGTTGAACGCTGGTTGTGGACTTCGTGGTAGAGTGGTTTCAGAGTTGTGCATGTTCCATTTATAAATGCATGTATTTTATATTGGAATTTGAGAATCTTTGAGAGTTGTGTTTACTGCTTTACTTATTTAATTGCCTATATTCGTTTTGTTGCACTTGTGGGTGCATGAGTGGGTGGTGGGGATCAGAGGATCCCTACTTAGTCCATTTCGATAAGCCTCATTCGGTCCCTCTTGTGCTCGACTCAATGGTGGTGGTGGCCCTATCGCACTCGACTCGACTGGAGCAGAAGACACAACGACACTCGCGGTGAACGTGCTACTATGACCTCTCTCACGGGCTCTCTACCGGGCACGTTGGTACCTTTCCTCCATGCTCCGTCGCTCGTGCTCGGCAACGGATAGACGGCCCTGAAGCGACTGGAGGTCGGCCATCAAGCGTCCGTGCTCCTAGTCCCGCTCCTCGGTGACAACCTCCAGATGCATCTGGAGTCGTGCCAACTCTCGAGGAAGGTCTCCGGCGGAAAGGTGCGCCAACTAATCCTCCAAATCTCGGACCTGAGCAACATCAGCCTGCGCTTGGGCCGCTGAAGCCCAGGTATGCTTAAGCTCCGCCTCAGCCCTCTGAAGGGCTTCCTGGAGCTCGGCAATCTGCAACAGAAGACATTGTCAGTCTAAGATAATCATGCAATCAATACCAAATTCAAGAATAAGATTCAAGGTTGAAGACTTACCCTGGCAGCACGGTCCTCTTCCGCAAGAGAAGCCCAGTGGATAGCCTGAGCTAGCTGCTCCTGGAGGTCGGTGATGGCAGCATCGTGGGAGGCACCAGCAGATGAGGCCCCAGCTATGTATGAAGGAGCTAGGCCGCATGGGTGTTGGTGGCACGCTATATCAGGAGAATCATTGTCAGCAGTTAAGCGTCAAAACAATTTAATTAATAAAACGAGCATTCAAATGTTGTCATGCATACATACCAAATCATGGAGCTCCTTCTGACCTTGCTCGAGCTGGGCATCCGCATCTCGGAGTCGAGCCCGAAGGATAACAATGGTGGCATCGCGCGCATCCTGCACCTACATACATGTCATTCATGCATTTACAAACTTAAATAAAGATAATAATAAAATGAAAGAAGCATGAAAGCATACTTACATCTAGAAGACGCACGCAGCTGTTGTAGGTGGGTGGCGTGGTGCACCCGGTATTGTTGGAGGTAAGCCTCACTACTCTCTACATGGGACTGTACCGTGACACAGCTCCAGAACCAATCGTCGTGTTGGTCCTGGAACTTTGCACGCCAATCTTGCTTGCCCCTCATCGTCCTGCTGATCCCCTCCACGATCTCCTCCTCGACCCACTCCTGGTGGAGGCCCAGCATCCTCATCACCAGATGCAGGTGCAGCAGCTCTATCTCGTTCATGCAGTGGACCCACACCTAGCGTCCATTTCTTGCTCGGCCGGCTACTACCTACGGTTGCCTCTCTTCATCTATGCCCAAATACGGGCGCCAGATAACCTGCATGCATTTAATTGAAATAAACAATTGCATTTAAATAATAAAAAAAGTCACCAGAAGCTCAGGATAATCTAAGAACTGATGGCGGAGGGCCGTTAGCTGGTGATGCTGTGGTGCCGTGTCCACGATTGGCTGCCAGCGGTGTGCCAATGGGACAACATTGCATCTGATGGCCTTAGCGCGGCCTGGCAGAAAGTAATAATATGTCCAAATCTACATAAACAAACATGTAGGTTAGAAATCGTTGCATGCACTAAATCATTCCATGAGCACAAAATTAAATGAAATCTATTAAAGTTACTTGAAGAAACGGCGTGAAGGCATTGATGGTGGTCTCACGGTCTGGCGTAACCATGGACAGATCGGCGAAGAGGTGGCCCAAGCGGGCCGCACCCCAGGCATACTCATGAAGGCGGCTGATAAATTTGATAATTTTGATCATTTAAGGGCAATCGCACGCATCATATTCACATCTTTATGTGTAAAATAGCATGAAATAATTGATAATTTTGTAACGAGCCCAACGGTACCAATTTGCTTAAATTCTTAGTTAAAATCATCATCATTTCATGCATTTGTGCAAAACTGAGATAAATCATTTATTTAAACATAAATATTCATGATAATACCCTAATTTATGTTTATTCTATGTGAACACACAAAGAGGATGTAGTACAGATGGTGAGATCTCTGGAAATTTTGTGGGAGGTCCAGTGATCGAATCTCAAGAAAAGAATCAACTTTATTTTGGGGAAGAAGTTAAAAGAGGGGTAAAAATGCCATTTGACGCCCTAGGGTTGCCCTAATTCCATGGCCAAGAAGAACCCAAGAGAGGCCAGCCGCCTTCTTTTTTTCCACTTTCTTTATTTTAAATCCTCCCTTTCCCTTTTTAAAATGGACCCGCTGGCCTCTTCTTTGGTGCCCCCCTTTTTATTCCCTCTCTCTTTGAAACATGGGGAGGCTCCTTCTTTAGTTTTTTCTCTCTCCCCTTCTCTGTGCCTTTCTCTCTGTTTTCTCTCTGCACGCATTCTCTCCCTCTCTTACGTTCTCTCTGGTTCTCTCCCCTGTCAGATCCTCTCTCTCTTCACCCCTGTCTCTTTCTCTCCCTGTACGTCTCTCTCTTCTCCCTCTGCCCCTCTTCTCTCCGCTGCATCGAACAGGGCCAATAGCAGATCCGTACGTTGAACGCAGGACCCCGCGTCGTCAACGCCGCTCGCTTGCTCCGAGGCAAGGGCCAGCGCCACACGGCGCTCTGTCTCGCACCCCAACAGCCGCGGTGGGTCCACGAGCTCCACGCGTCAAGGCGAGCGGACTCGCACCGCCCAGCGTCGTCGCCCGTGCCGAGCCGTCCTGCTCAGCCGCCGCCACGCGCCAGGACCCGCCCAGCCAACCGCCGCCGCCTTGCCACGCGTCGTGGGATTTGCTGAGAGCGCATCGTCGCCCATGCCCAACGCAAAGTCGCGCCTCGGCCCGTCGAGAGGACACGCGTCCACGCCGCCTGCCACGCGGGGACTTCCCGCTCTTAGTGCCCGACACACCAGCCGCTTCACCCGCCGCCCCTGCACCGGTTCATTACGCCCAGCGCTCACAGGACCCTGTGGCCACTGTTTGGCAGCCGCTCTCATTTTTTTTTTTTTGTGTTTTAGTTTATTTAGTTGTTTGGTTTAGGTTTAGTTATTTGAATATTTTTTTTTTAGTAGATTCAGTTTAGAAAAGTTTGTGAAGTTATTCTTTGTTAAATGGGTAATGGTTAATGATAATAGTGTTTAGAATTTCTTCATCTAATTTGTATTTTTTTTTACAAGAGCGTGTGTATTTTCTTAAATTAGTTCACTTAGTTAGATGTTTTTGTTGTAGTCTTGGTTGCTTTAGTTAATTAGGGTGTTGTGTGATTAAATGCCTAATTAGTTAGTGTAAATCATCAATTCTCTTTCTAGATCAATAAAAATTCAAAGTTTTCGAAATTAAAAGCTTATTTCCCTGTGGATCGACTCGGTTCTCATCATTTACTATTTTCAAATTAATTTGAATGAACCGATTAAAATAAGGTTGTTAGTTGTGCATGTTTAACGACACATGGTTTCAAGCTATCAGCGGTCTATGTCCTCAAACAAACTCAAAAACCTACAATGGATTTGGTCGCCCTTCTTACCGAAGAGCAACCGACCAAAGAAGAAAACTAGGAAAATCTTAAGTTGCTGGTCTATCAACTCTCTCTGACTCTCATCCCAGCAATAGGAGCTAGTAGCTGACCTGGACAACCTATCTATGAATCTCTCCCGAGACTCACCCTGCCTCTGCCTAGGGTCTACCATGTTGGGTTTTCGGGTTTCTCCGGATCTCCCGCACAGTGGAAATAAAAATAAAAATGGAGATCCGTTCCCGTTTCGAAAAATCTAAAAACACAATAATCGGATTATCGGTTCTCACCGTGTGCGGATTAGAATCCGCAACCGTTCGGTTTCGTCGGTGCGACACCACAAGCCGTGCAAGCGCCCGGCCTCTAACGAAGTCCACGCGATCCTCCTGACGACGGATATCCTCACATTCCTCGTTCTTCGCAGCCCACGAAACCTCCGCCGGTCGCCGCAACGATCGCCGCAACGCGTGGACGATTTCCCGTCGTACGGGAGTCTGAGAAGCGGCAGAGTAGATCTAGATCTGTTTGGGACGCCAGAGAGAGAGAGAAACATAAGAGGGGCAGCTAGGGTTAGCAGCAGCTTGGCCTGCTCAGCTCGTTCGCTATGTTTTATACTAACCGCGCGATTTTTCATAAAAACTCTCGATTTGTATAAAACCCACTTATTTATCCATCGCCTTGAGAATCATTTGCGTGTGACCCTCTAGGCCCAATTACCAGTCCAGTTAATGGCCCAACAAGTCCAGTGACTCCTTGATAGCTTAAGATTGTGTCGTTAAAAATCAAAGCTAACAATCTAAATTAATCGGCTCATTCAAATTGAATTTTGAACAATAGCAATGGTGAGTCCGAGTCGAATCCACAGGGAAATAGATTTTTAAAGTTGAAAACTTTGGATTTTTTTAGAGGAAAAATAGAGAAGAAAGAAGATGGAGCATGATGATTTAATAAATAACAATTGAAACTAATCGGACTCGCTATGAACTCACAAAAGGAGCACCCCTAACCAAGAATAATCAAACCATCTACTGAACTAATACTACCTCTAAAATACTAATTAAAAGTTGAATATAAAGTTTGAGTAGTGTCCACAGAAGAAAAAATAAAAGTTGTAGAACAAAAAAAGGGAGAAAAGATAATGTTTTTCAAAGAAGCTACTGTCATTCGTTAACAAAATTATATAAAATTTTATAGAGACATTGAAAATGAAAAAATAACATGACTTTTATAAGGAAACTTTTATAGAAAATATTCTAACTACAGTGTAACATGGATAACTCAAAAACTAGAGATAGAGGCGATGGAGAGAGAACACTGGTGCTTGCAGCCGTCGTCGCCCTTCGCGTGGATCCTTGGCAGCCTTGGACTCCTTCCAATGGTTAGTTGCAGTGCCTCGAGTCCACCTCCAGCCCCTCGCAGCCGTTGGTTTGAAAGAGATGTAAAGAGAGAGAGAGAGAGAGAGAAAGAGAGAACAAAGCTAGAAAGAGAGAGGGGGGTGCTACAGTACCGCGGTACTGTAGCTACAGTACCCGCGGGTACTGTAGCAGAGAGGGAAAAAATGTGAGAGAGAAAGGGAGAGAAGGCAAGAGGGAGAAGAAGTTAAAAATAAAGAAGGGTTTGGATCTTTTAAAAAGAGAAGGAGAGAGAGAAAAGGAAAGGGTAAAAGAAGGCTGGCGGCTGCTCCTTGTGGCTTCCTTGGAGAAGAACTTAGGACATCCTTCTTATTGATTTTCTTGCCCAAAATACCCTTACATTTATCCCATACTAAAAAATAAACGTTATTCTTGGGATTTGAACTCGGGTCACTCCAATGGGCACCAACTAATCCAACCAACTGCGCCACATATTCTTTATGTCCTGTTCACAAAAAATAATTTAAAATTAGATTTATGTGATGAACAAAATGACAATTACATTCAAATAAAATTATTACATATCCTGGCTTTGTCGAAAATCCACAAATGCGCTACACTCAGTTTTTCACATGAAATGACGATATTTTTAACTCGGAATTCAACAAAATTAGTGTCGTTGGAAAGTGTACAAAATTATCTATCATCACATAAAATCATGAGTGTAATGTATAATTTTAATTAATTAATGCTCAAAAATATGTAATTATCACACTCCCCAACTTAATCATTGCTAGTCCCTTAGCAATGCAAATAATGAAACATTAGGACTACAATGATCTTTAAAAAGTCATGCTTCATTTAAAGGTTATCTGTCACAAATAATTATATGATAGTCATTTAGTTAAGTTAAAGTTTTCATTTCTCTCACTATATTTGGGGTTCCGACAAGTGATTGTGCATAAAAATTGGCATAATTTAAAGTTCATTTCCACCCTTTCTAGTATATCATCGCCTTTACTGACCCTTGCGGTAAAACTACCTAGAGGAGGAAAGAGAAAAAGGAGTTTCTTGATTAGACGGTAAGGATCGCTTTTCAGCTCTTGCTCCAACTCAACACTTTCAGGACTTGATCTTAATTTGATATGAGGGACTTTTAAATTAGCGCGGCTTTTTTTATTTATTTATTTATTTGCGCTCTTTGCCTTTGAGAGTGCGTACTTTTTGCCACTCTCTTTAATTTACCCAAGGGGAGGTGCGTACTTTTTGCCACCTGCCTTCCTTTGGCTCTTTCAAAGCATTCTGTTTATTTGTCATTTAGTTTACATGCTTACAATTATCCCTTTTTGCTGACTGCCTCCTTAAGTGTTGAGTGGTTTGGTCTCCTATTACGAATCCCGACCTTCCTTTCGTTCAACCCATTGAAAAAAAACAGAATAGGTAGTCCTACCCTTTAGGTTAATTCCAGCAATTTTACACTTTCAAGGTCTTCCACTCCCTTAATTCCAGAAAAAATAACCCATTGATTTGTTTAGAAATCCCTTAATCAAGCATGATTTTATGAAAGCTTAAGTGGGGTGTGAAAAGGAATTTTTGAAAACTTTTGAGCATTTTTCTCTATGAAAAACATAAGCTTTCTTCGAAAGATTTAACAATCATGCACAAAATAGTTGCTCCCCCCAACTTAAATGACATTGTCCTCAATGGCATAAGAAATATGAAAGAGTTACAGCCAAAAGGAGTCAGGGAAGGAGAGATACAACTTGGGGTGTCAACGATTTTTCATCCACTTTACGTCCAAGACAACTGCCATCTATAAAGAAAATAAGAAAATGACTTATTAAATTAATCTAACAACTTTGGGTTGCCTCTCAATAAGCGCTAAGTTTAACGTCTTCAGCCAAACGCAATGTGCACACTATCCAATGCCTACTAACACAAATTTCAGTGCATGCATTTTGAAGTTTGTTGGTTGGAGTGCACTCAGCATTGCATGTAGCTGATGACTCAAAGTGTTATCATTGAGGTTCTAAAGAAAAGAATTTTTCAACATGTCAATAGGATATTGGTTCTACTTGATTCATAGGCCATGTCAACCACGTACCCCACTACTTTTCCTTGATTGAACTGAAGCATTTGATCATCGATAAAAAGATCAAAAGTTCCCAGAATGATGGGGCATTGATTCAATGTAGGGGATGATCCAATGTTGAAGATGGGGAAATCAACAAATATGTGGCTCCTATCCACCTGAATAAGAGTATCTTGGATCATGTCATGTGGCTGCTTAATGGAATGATCAATTGACTGCAAAGCAACCGACGTGCACTTTGATTTGTGGATTCCAAATTTCTCAAAGATAGAGACTGAGAACAGGTTCAGTTTGGCCTCAAATTTCAATAAAATCTAGTAAAGATTGATGTTATCGATATTGTAAGAATTGAGTTGGGCAACACATTGAGTTTCTTTGAGAAAATGGCTATTGATGTGGACTTGGCCCAATAATTCCATCATCTCCTTGAGTCGGGCCAGCTTTTGGAAGCTATTAGGCTTAGATTCTCTAACACTCGGGGAGGGAATTATGGGTAGGCACATGCTCAGGTTCTCATTAGACTCCTTCTCATCTCCGTCATCTCCCCCCAACTTACCTTCCATAGGCTCTACCTGATGATTATCCAGGTCTATGGATTGAGTTTCCTCCTGATACAACTCCTTAAAATTATCCACTTTCTCCACTGGGAAGAAGAAATATTTAAGATCCAGACTAATGCGTGTATTTAATTCCTCTATGGAAAATAGAAAGTGTTCAAAGTCCGGATCAATATCACGCAAATCACTCACTTCTCCTTCTCCTTTTTCCTTCAAGCTCTTATTAGGAGAAATAGGTGTGATCGTGGATTCGCCTTGTTGGTCAGTCTGAGGGTTCTCCATATTCTCTCTTTCCACCTGGCATAACTCTTCCAAATTATCCACTTTCTCTATTGGGAAGAAAAAATATTCGAGGTTCGGACTAGTATGTGTATTTACTTCCGCTGTGGAGAACATAAAGTACTCAAGGTCCGAATTAACCTCTAAAAGATCACTCACTTCCCTTTCTCCTTTTCTATCACTTAAGCTTTCTTCAGGATAGACATGTATGATCATGGATGCATCTTGTTGACCAGTCTCAGGATTTTTCATGGATTGATTCATGCTAGCATTCCCTATTCTCACCTGATACAACTCCTTAAGATTCTCTCCGTTTTTAAGATCAGGCATGATGTGACCATTTTCGGGTTGAGCGATTTCAAGTTGAATTTGTGAGTTGATTTGTTGGTCAAAATCAGATGAAAAAGATTGCAGATTTTCAATGGGCTTGCTAAGCACTTCTTCTAAATCCATCCTTAGATTAGTTTCAGTCAAACAGTCAACTAGGGCCTGCATTCTACTAATGGTTTGTTGTTGGGCCAAGACTATTTGTTCAAGTTGCATGAATTGATCATCTTGAGGATGTGGATAACTGGGCTGATAATCAGACTGTGAAGAATAAGAATATGACGAATAATCTGATTAGAAGCAAGGTGGACAAGAGCTTGTGGACAATGGATAATTAGAGTGTCCATGATTGTGGGTCAAACCACTAGAGTAGACTTGGAATTGGGCCCAATCTGAGAAGTCTTGGATAGCTAGACTTGGAGCTTGGACCTGGTTGATGGATATAGGTGTCCTCTAAACCAATCATAAGGCACCTATTTCAATCTGGTTCACTAATAAATGGCATTAAATTCATTATGTAGATTGACATATTTATAATTGCGCATAATGAAGTCCATGAATATGTGCAATAGTCATCAGATTATGATGAGATCATAATAATGAGACTGATGACTTATAAACACATATTCTCAATTGTTCCTAGTCGTAGGATGTTTGAGAAGGAAATCAAACATCCGGTTAGACTAGTACAGGTTATTCCAGCTCATATGATGAGGGTAACTGATCTCGTTAGTTACTAGTGTGGAGACACAATGGTAAACCTATAGGTGCTCATTGGGTAATGAGTTCACTGAACTGATCCGACATGAATCGCCGAATGGTAATTTACCTGACTGTCAATCGGCTTGATTCATCGTCACAGTAGCGTGGTTGATCCTTGGACTTGAGACACCAAAGACACCTTGTCGGTGGACTTCTGGACTTTGACCTTGACCTACGAATCCCTATCCACGGGATCTCTAATAGTCAAGGATCGGGTCCAACGGAAGACCTTCGAAGGTGATTGTGTGTTCAATAGAGGATCGTTCGCTCTCAGGTAACTGGAGAGAGAATGCTCTAGAGTAGATCCGCAGGAGTCTCTGGCCAGAGCAGAAACAATATCAGAAAAGTGGTTTTCGGATATTGTAAAGCGGAGTCTGATTCAAGTGAGTTGACACTCTAGGGTTTGACAGTTGACCATACCCTAGGTTAACTCGAGAGCATTGTGCTAACGAAGGATTATAGCCACGTGGTAACTGTGGACGGACAGGTTCCATTAGTGGGTTGCTGAACCCCATTACCTTCCGGGATCATGCGGTGTTACTTGGCACCCAACTTGATCAGAAGTCCGACCGAATTCACATGCGATGTCAATTCGATTAAGTAATTAGTTAATATCTAGATATTAATTAATTACTATAAGTCAATAACTAGTTATTGGACTTAACGGGCTGAAAACCGGACTGGTAAATGGGCCTAGAGGGTCACACGCAATAAGATTCTCAGTCGGTGGTACATAAGTGGGATTTATATTAACTCGGGGACTTTTGTGAAAAGTCGCGCCGACTTAATATATATACACGCTGTTGAGAAACCCTGGGCCAAGCTCCAGGATTTCCCTTGCTGGCCGTCATCCCCCCCTTTCTCTCTCCCCCTCTGGGCGTCCCGTTCGGCGCGCCAAAACAGCTTTCGTCTCCGCCGCGTGTGATTCCCGAAAGTCGGGAATTCCCGTCGGCGGGATTTCCGTAACCGTTGCGACGACGGATCTTCAGCGAGCGAGCTGTAACGGACGAGGGATCGAGGACGAACCACCGCGGAGGATCGCGTGGATACCGCTGGAGGCCGGACGCTTGTGCGGCTCGCGGCATCGCCTCGACGGAACCGAAACGGAAGCGGATTCGAATCCGCGCACGGTAATTAGATTCCAACCTGGTATTTCGGTTTGTGTTTTCGTTCTGAATCGGATCAGCGGGCATCAGGCGGGATTAATTTTTGTTCTTCGTTTCCGCTGCGTTCTTCGCGTCCCGCCCGGATCCTAATAGTGGTATCAGAGCCAGGTTCCGCTTTGATCCGCTTCGGAACGATAAAATTATTATTCTAAATTATTTCACGCATAAATTCGTTTTTCCTCATAGATATTGTTCATGGGATGAACTTAGAATTTCGAATTTAATTTTTCTGTGCGAAAAACGAGAATTTTTTTAAGGTTTCATCGCGTTATTCATGGTGATGAAGAACCGGATTTGTGGGCTTCAAAAGGGGATTAATGATGGTTGGACCATCTCTGTGGGTTTGCTGGTATGACCAGCTACCCCTCGCCATCCCAGGAAAATTTTCATGGCGGCCGGTGGAGCTTTTATTCCCATAATTTTTCAAGAGTTGAAAAGGATTGTGGAAAAAGCTGAAATCTGCGAAACTGCACAAATCTCCAACTTTGGAGGTTCACCGGCGGCGAAGGAGTCGCCGTCCGGCCACCACCAGCGGGGGAAATGGAAGTGGTGACATCCTTCTTCAAATTCCGGCCACCCTCGTGGCCGGCGGCGGCGGCGGCGCCGCCCAAAACAGGCCTCAAACAGGGCCGAAAACCCTAAACAGGGCTGCTGCAGGCCGGCCGAACTGCTGGCTAATGGGCTGGACCGGCAGGTCCCGCGCCAGGCCGGCCCGGCCGGCCCAGGCGCTCGACCTGGTTGAGCCAGGTCGTGCCTGGGTCCGGCCCTGGCCCGGCCCGGGCGCACCTGGGGCTCGTCCTGGCTCAGCCAGGTGCCCCGGCCCGAGCTAGGTGCCCCCTGGCTCGAGCCAGATGAGCCAGGTTCAGCCCTGGCTGCACTGGCTCGAGCCAAGGGGGCCCATTAAGCCCTGATTGGGCCCAATTAAGTCAATTTTGGCCCAACTAACCCCAAAAAACCCTTATTTAATTAAAAATCCCATCCTATTTAACTTGACAATGAAATTAATAATGTTTAAAATTGTTTTAAACATTAAATTAATTATTTTAAGTTTAAAAGGGGATTATGATTTAAGATTTGATCTTTAATCTTAATTACCATTAATTTATTAATTAAGGGGATTTTAATTTAGATTTGATCTAAATATTTAATTGACTAGTGTTGTTAATTAATATTTGAGATATGATCCTTAATGATTTTTTATAATTAAGATGTGATCTTAATTTTATTAACAATTGTTGTTAATAATTTTAATATAAGTCATTAAGGGGATTAATTAAGATGAGATCTTAATTTAAAAATTAACAAATGTTGTTATTTACATAAATTAGAATCTTAATTAATTATTAACAATTGTTGTTATTAATGATTAAGATAAAATTAACAAATGTTGTTAATTTATGTTTAAGATGGGATCTTAAAATCAATTAACATATGTTGTTAATTATTTAAGTGATTAGATTATTTTAATTTCTTAGCAATTGTTGTTAGGAAATTATATCAATAATTTAGAGACACTTAATAATGGTTGTTAAGTGATTAATTAACTAATTATAATAGTTATAATTAAGTTGATTATTTCTTAAGTAATAAATCTTAATAAAAGTTATTAAGGATTAATTAAGTCTTAATAATAGTTATTAAGATCATTAATTAGTTTACTCAAGTATCTCTTAATTATTGGTTTTAATGATCTAATCTACTAAGAATTTAATCTTTTATGAATGTTATTAAAGGATTAAATTAAGTCTAATTGTTAGACTATTTTAATTAGAAATATTCTAATTATTATTTCTTAATAATGGTTATTGAGAAATATGAATTAAATAAAGAGGTTTATTAACAAGGAGTTGTTAAGGGGTTAATAATTTGAGTTGAAAATTCTTTTATAAATGTTATTTAGGAATTTTTAATTCTATCTAAATGTTAGATTGTTTCGCATTAATAATTGTTATTAATGTGATTTAATATTAATCTAAATATTAGATTAATTAATTTAGAAATGTTCTAAATTATGCATGGAATATTTTAGATTTTTAATTTTAGCTTTATGTGCACATGTTGATGTGTTTAATGCTTTAAATTAGATTTATTGCATGCTAGAAAATAAGATTTTCGAAAATTCAAATTACCCAATTTTGATTGGTACCCAGGTTTTAAGAAAGCCAAAATTATTATATTTTCAAAATTTTAGCCTTCATGTGATGTGCTTTATCATGTGTGAAAGGTTAAAATTTGTGGTGGTCATGGACATGCACTTAGTTAAATTTCATATCATGTGATGGTGTGTGATTTTGTGGATTGTTATGGAATGTGAATGTTTATTAATTAAATGTTAATTAATGAGGCTTGTGTGCCTCCCTCTCTCCATTCCATTGTAATTCTATCTCCCTCTGTTACTGTACTCGGCCATAAGGCTTTCTCTTACAATTTATTTGTATTTGAAATTGTTTCAAAGTATATAATATTTGTAATTGATCACGCCGACCGAGGAGAGGCGAGGATGATTCACAAATGCAACTAGGAATGCGACAGGAGATGAGATCACCAGTGGCTATGTGTTTGCATGTTTAAATTATATAATTGTTATATATTTTTTGGTGATTAATTGTTTGGCTCCAGTTAATCACCGTGCTGTCCATGACCACATAATGAACATGTATGGATGATGCATGCTTTTAGTTATTGATTATGAATCGATTGCTAATATCTAGGTATAATTAAATATATTCGATATATTTATAATCTATCACCTAGGATGAGACCAACTTAATATAAACAAAACCTTCAACATAAAGTCTAAGTCGGAGCGCGAGTCATTGAGAATGTACCGCGTGGCTCTCCATCAATATAGTTCTTAGAACTTGATTCAGTGATGACAGATACTACGTGTTTACCCGAGATCTGCCACTATCTGATGAAAGGACTATTAACTATGGCATTATGATGCCTTGAGATTGGAATAGAGGAACGGTGTAGCTATCCTCGCGTTTACCCGGGAGCTGCATTCTTACTCTACTCTGTCGCGTATTGATGGTAAAGCTTAGACCAGGTATAATGGTCTACTGTATTTACCCGGGACCATTAAAGACTGGGAGCCGAAGTAAGATCGGATATTGCAAGGAGTTGCAATTACCATGAGATGGTTGCTCTAAGATAATGGTATGATACTATGTGTTTACCCGAGGTCATACTGTGATTCTTGGAGATTCTGATCCTCACTAGAAGACCGTCGGAGTCTTCCGTTCTGTATACCTGAAGGTTATACAGTCCGTCGAAAAATAGTGAAAAATAATTCAAGACAAAAGACCATAATTGAATTATCAGAACTATCTGCTTAAATCGCGTTGTTTCCTTCGATCACTAATATGTCGTCTATTCGAGATTTTGGCATGTTGGATGCCGATACTTCTCATACTCATACTGACTAGAAAAATTTGAAGAATGTCTTTAGGGCCAAGTGAAAGTCACTATCCTAATCAGATATCGTGAATCCTCTTACTTGGATAGACCAAGGTGAAGAGGTGCTCATGGTATGCCTTATTGAAAGGCAATGATTATCATGAAATCTCTTATTTGGATAGACCAAGATGAAGAGATATTCATGATATGCCTTTGAGAAAGGTAAGTGGTAAGATTTTAAACGATCGAATCCACACCTGAAAGGATAAAGAAAAGTCAGCTGAGATAGAGAAGTAGCAGTTCTCCCACTGCCACTAATATAAGGATATTGGTAAAGGCAAAAAGGAATATGGAACTTGAAAGAAGTTTCATATATTCTTATTATCGTCTTTTGCATGTCTATCGGAGAATTAGCATATCCAATATGGGATATTGGAAATGGTTCTCAGAACTGCGATAGGATGCAGACTTAGACAAGTAAAAGGAAATCGAGAAAATGCAAGTGTTGAGTTAGACTCAACTATTGTTCATGATATTCATTGATTACTGTTAGACAGTAAATCTTTGTATATCTATAGGAGTCAAATATGAAACTAAATAATTGTTATTTAGTTGCATAAGAAATCAAGAATAACATTGATTGAAAAGAATAATAGTTGTGCAAATCAGTCAATGCATTATAGATTCTTGAAGTGACATTTCATGTGATGAATGTTCACTAGTCTCCTATAGAAATGAACTATGTGAGTCCTGATTATCTATGGTATTGTACACAGGGTTGTACAATAAGAAATTATTGATGCTGATACATATTGATGTAAACAGCTCAAAGGCCAAAAAATAATCACTACTATTGACTTACCTTATAGTTTACTCTTGGAATGATTCGACTGTATGTACTTACTGAAGTACAAGTCAAATGCATCTAAGAGATTAAGGTATGAGATCAATATGAAGTATTAGAATTATTGATTTGATCAAAGAAACTAATACTTAGGTATATGATTCACATAAATCATTAAGAGGATAATTGTATCCTCGCTCGATTGATCCTCATTGTGCATCATAGAAATATGATAGAATGAGGAATTGCACCTTATTAAGATATGGTGCAATACATAATAAGATTTGCCTAATTCTTGTTCTTTTTGAACATGAGTATGAACATTAGATGTCCATACTTTAAAGATGGTTCCAAGTAAGTCAGTGTATATCCATATAAGATATGGAAACCAAATAATTCATATGAGATGTGAATTATGAACAAACCTGTTTTTAAAGTCAGGTATTGTCGCGATGTGAATTTATAAATGTCTAAAGAGTTTGGACATTACAGTTATTGGCCAGACGATAATGAAATAATTTTCGTCCTGAAAGCTGTCTTCTGTGAAGAGGAATATGTCCTCAAAGAAGACAGTGGGAGCTGATAAAACTAGAAGATGTTCTAGATTCACAAATTAACATAAGATTATTAGATGATCTTTAGTTGTTTGGAACCGGTCATGACACATCAGAGAGCTTCATAGATTTTTGAGATTCTTTCAGTGACTAAAAGGATATGTTTGACATATCTGATTTAGCAAGATGAGAGGAGCTCAAAATAGATTATGATCTAAAATCTATGATAATGATGCTCTCTGTCATTACAACTTTGAGATTGATAAGTTTATTAGAGTTCAACTTGTCAATACTGCCAATCATAAGATGATGACAGTTGGATATTAAAAGCGTCCTCTCAATGTGATTGAGGTAAAGATGTATATGATATATCTTTAAAGCTTTTAGAATATCCATGAAGCAAGTTATGATTTCAAAATTATTTTGAATCAAACTGAAACTTCCTAAGTTGTAGTAAAAGCTTTGACTTAATGGTCAAATATTATGTGATCGTTAAGAATGATCACGGATTGTGTGTGTTCAGAAAGGACAGTGGGAGTACGGTCGCTTTAATAATGCTTTATGATAATAACATCAAAGTCATTGAGAATGACTTCAGGATGTTACTATTAGTGAAAGCATTGTTAACCATGTTTCCCTCCATAATGGATTTAGTTATAATATCCCAAGTATTGGAAATACGAATCTATTAAGATAGATTGGTAGGGATATTATATTGACCTGTATGTCAAAATGTTTGGCATAAATTTCATAACAAATCTCAATTGTTGAGATATGGAATTTATTCTTTTAAAAAAAAGGTTCCTTAAAGGATGCAGGAGTGAAATGCATTATTAAGCACTTGAGAAGTGCTAAGGATGCATTCACGTATATGGAGAGAATGATTTGAAACTATGAGGTTACACTGACTCAAATTTCAAGTCAAATAATAGATTCAACCTTCTAGTAGAAAGGAATGGATTGAAATGGTTCCAATCCAGAACTCGATATTAAGGAGACGACATAGACAAGTGATACTGTTATTGGAATAGTATGGATGAAAAGGTTCATCCATGAACTAGATGTAGTTATAAAGGGTCTCTGATTAAATCTCGTTGTTGTAGGACAACAGTTGGAGCGATCAATTGTGTGATCGAGCCATGGTCTCATCAGAAGTTTCGGAACGTTCTGAGGTTCTTTCACAGGTTCAGAGACAAAGGATTAAGAGGAAATAACGTAATGGAAAATATTCCATCTGTAAATAATTTAGCAGATCCCTGACCAAGTCTTAGTCACAGACTTTCTGTGAGCATCACCTAGATTTGATGGAGATCAAATGCGAAAGTGATTGGCTTGAGTCCAAGTGGGAGATTGATGGATATAGGTTTCCTCTAAGCCAATCATAAGGCACCTATTTCAATCTGGTTCACTAATAAATGGCATTAAATTCATTATGTAGATTGACATATTTATAATTGCGCATAATGAAGTCTATGAATATGTGCAATAGTCATCAGATTATGATGAGATCATAATAATGAGACTGATGACTTATAAACACATATTCTCAATTGTTCCTAGTCGTAGGATGTTTGAGAAGGACATCAAACATCCGGTTAGACTAGTACAGGTTATTCCTGCTCATATGATGAGGATAACTGATCTCGTTAGTTACTAGTGTGGAGACACAATGGTAAACCTGTAGGTGCTCATTGGGGAATGAGTTCACTGAACTGATCCGACATGAATCGCCGAATGGTAATTTACCTGACTGTCAATCGGCTTGATTCATCGTCACAGTAGCGTGGTTGATCCTTGGACTTGAGACACCAAAGATACCTTGTCGGTGGACTTCTGGACTTTGACCTTGACCTACGAATCCCTATCCACGGGATCTCTAATAGTCAAGGATCGGGTCCAGCGGAAGACCTTCGAAGGTGATTGTGTGTTCAATAGAGGATCGTTCACTCTCAGGTAACTGGAGAGAGAATGCTCTAGAGTAGATCCGCAGGAGTCTCTGGCCAGAGCAGAAACAATATCAGAAAAGTGGTTTTCAGATATTGTAAAGCGGAGTCTGATTCAAGTGAGTTGACACTCTAGGGTTTGACAGTTGACCATACCCTAGGTTAACTCGAGAGCATTGTGCGAACGAAGGATTATAGCCACGTGGTAACTGTGGACGGACATGTTCCATTAGTGGGTTGTTGAACCCCATTACCTTCCGGGATCATGCGGTGTTGCTTGGCACCCAACTTGATCAGAAGTCCGACCGAATTCACATGCGATGTCAATTCGGTTAAGTAATTAGTTAATATCTAGATATTAATTAATTACTATAAGTCAATAACTAGTTATTGGACTTAACGGGCTGAAAACCGGACTGGTGAATGGGCCTAGAGGGTCACACGCAATAAGATTCTCAGTCGGTGGTACATAAGTGGGATATATATTAACTCGGGGACTTTTGTGAAAAGTCGCGCCGACTTAATATATATACACGCTGTTGAGAAACCCTGAGCCAAGCTCCAGGATTTCCCTTGCTGGCCGTCATCCCCCCTTTCTCTCTCCCCCTCTGGGCGTCCCGTTCGGCGCGCCAAAACAGCTTTCGTCTCCGCCGCGTGTGATTCCCGAAAGTCGGGAATTCCCGTCGGCGGGATTTCCGCAACCGTTGCGACGACGGATCTTCAGCGAGCGAGCTGTAACGGACGAGGGATCGAGGACGAACCACCGCGGAGGATCGCGTGGATACCGCTGGAGGCCGGACGCTTGTGCGGCTCGCGGCATCGCCTCGACGGAACCGAAACGGAAGCGGATTCGAATCCGCGCACGGTAATTAGATTCCAACCTGGTTTTTCGGTTTGTGTTTTCGTTCTGAATCGGATCAGCGGGCATCGGGCGGGATTAATTTTTGTTCTTCGTTTCCGCTGCGTTCTTCGCGTCCCGCCCGGATCCCAACACTGGTGAGGTGGAAATTGAAGAGCAGGTGGCGTATCATAATGGTCTTGATTTGCCCAAATGGGGCATCTCTCTTGATAGGTATATGATTGTGTGGGAAATGAGGACGATTCTGAGCTCAAAATTAGAAATTGATCAATTGTGTGGGCCAAGTTGTCTAGCTTATCTAATCTGTGAGCCAAATCCATATTAGGTGGTGGAGAGAAAGGTGTGATGGTATTAAGACATGGGCCAAGAAATTGGTTCATTTTAGTCCACTCTATGTTGAAAATCTTTTTTTAAAATTTTTTTTATTAATGATGCAAACAAGTTAGCACACAATTATTCCTAAGACAACTATGGTTAAACTAGCCTACATGATGTGTTTCTCACAAATTAATCTAGGTTTATTTAAGTCCACCCTCACAATTATCAATCGGCCAGGTAAGAGGTGGGGTGGTGGGAGGCTCCCCCTACTTTCGTAGGGATCTAATTAAAGAACCACCGATCCATTTAGGCGTTTGCCATTTGACCTCTAGCCTTAGACACCGGTCTCCAAAAGTGATAGTGGGCTCAAGTTAGGCCTAAATCTCATTGTGAACCCTAGATTGAATTCCTACTCACTTTTAATGGGCTTGGGTTAGTGAAAGAGTGCAAGGGATGGTTATTTTTGGGCCAAGGAAGGGTAATCAAATCCCCACCTTATTTTGTTAATGGACTTGCCCATAAGATATTTTTATGCGAAGTGCACAGCCAATTCAAACAAGGGGTTCTATGCAATTATGGAAATACATGAACATGGTATTTAAGGAAGGTAGAGATCTCACCTTGTCCCCCGCAATCTTCAACAAAATGGAAATTTACAAGAAAAGAAACAGTCTAAAAATACAGTCCTAAATGATGCATGACCTAAATATAGACAATTTCTAATCTTAGAATGAAGATTTTTATTTATTTAGATTCCTTATGATTTTTTTTTAATTAATGGAAAGTTAACTATGTTAGAAAACTAACTAAAAAGGAAATTAAAAAGAAAGGCAAGTTGGAACAAACTCACCAGGGGGAAGATTTTTATTCCTTTTTTTTTTTTTCAATTCTCACCCCGTTTTTTTTTTTTCAATTCTCACCCTTTTTTTTTTTTTTTCAATTCTCACCTTTTTTTTTTTTTGATACCTACAAAAGAAAAAGAAAAAGTGTTAGCATGGATATTTACAATGAATCCAAAATTATCAAAACTAAAAATATAATTCCCCGACAATGGCACCAAAAATTGATAGCTTAAGATTGTGTCGTTAAAAATCAAAGCTAACAATCTAAATTAATCGGCTCATTCAAATTGAATTTTGAACAATAGCAATGGTGAGTCCGAGTCGAATCCACAGAGAAATAGATTTTTAAAGTTGAAAACTTTGGATTTTTTTAGAAGAAAAATAGAGAAGAAAGAAGATGGGGCATGATGATTTAATAAATAACAATTGAAACTAATCGGACTCGCTATGAACTCACAAAAGGAGCACCCCTATCCAAGAATAATCAAACCATCTACTAAACTAATACTACCTCTAAAATACTAATTAAAAGTTGAATATAAAGTTTGAGTAGTGTCCACAGAAGAAAAAATAAAAGTTGTAGAACAAAAAGAGGGAGAAAAGATAACTTTTTTCAAAGGCGCTACTGTCATTCGTTAACAAAATTATATAAAATTTTACAGAGACATTGAAAATGAAAAACTAATATGACTTTTATAAGGAAACGTTAATAGAAAATATTCGTAACATGGATAAATCAAAAACTAGAGAGAGAGGTGATGGAGAGAGAACACTGGTGCTTGCAGCCGTCGTCGCCCTTCGCGTGGATCCTTGGCAGCCTTGGACTCTTTCCAATGGTCAGTTGCAGTGCCTCGAGTCCAACTCCAGCCCCTAGCAGCCACTGGTTTGAAAGAGATGTAGAGAGAGAGAGAGAAAGAGAGAACAAAGCTAGAAAGAGAGAGGGGGGGGCTACAGTACCGCGGTACTGTAGCTACAGTACCCGCGGGTACTGTAGCAGAGAGGGAAAAAATGTGAGAGAGAAAGGGAGAGAAGGCAAGAGGGAGAAGAAGAAGTTAAAAATAAAGAAGGGTTTGGATCTTTTAAAAATAAAAGGAGAGAGAGAAAAGGAAAGGGTAAAAGAAGGCTGGCGGCTGCTCCTTGTGGCTTCCTTGGAGAAGAAGTTAGGGCATCCTTCTTATTGATTTTCTTGTCCAAAATGCCCTTACATTTATCCCGTACTAAAAAATAAACGTTATTCTTGGGATTTGAACTCGGGTCACTCCAATGGGCACCAACTAATCCAACCAACTACGTCACATATTCTTTATGTCCTGTTCACAAAAAATAATTTAAAATTAGATTTATGTGATGAACAAAATGACAATTACATTCAAATAAAATTATTACATATCCCGGCTTTGTTGAAAATCCACAAATGCGCTACACTTAGTTTTTCACATGAAATAACGATATTTTTAACTCGGAATTCAACAAAATTAGTGTCATTGGAAAGTGTACAAAATTATCTATCATCACATAAAATCTTGAGTGTAATGTATAATTTTAATTAATTAATGCTAAAAAATATATAATTATCACTCTTCACTGGCTTTATTAATCAATTAATAACCCTTTATTAATTAATTAATCAATCGAATTGATGTCGCACATCGAATTCGACCGGGCCTCCGATCACGTTGGGTGCCAAGCAACACCGTGTGAATCCGGAAGGTATCGGGGTTAAGTAACCCACTCTTGGAACCTTTCCGCCGACAGTTACCGCATGGCATAATCCTTCATTCGTACAATGCTCTCGACTCAACTTAGGGTATGGCGTACTGTCAAACCCTAACCGGTCATCTCACTTGGATTGGATGCCGCTGATAAATATTGGAAAACTTCTTTCTCGATATTATCGTCCGTCGTGGCCAGGGACTTCCGCACATCCTTCTCAGAGCATTCTCTCTCTAAGTACCGAGAGCGAATGAGTCCTTATTGACGCATAATTCCCTTCGACGGTATTCCGCTGTACCCAATCCTTGGCGTTTTAGAATCCCATGGCTAGAGATTCGTAAACCAAGGTCAAAGCACAGAAGTCCACCGACAAGGTGTCCTTGGTGTCTCAGATCCGAGGACCATCTACACAACTGCAACAATAGAATCAAGCTGGTTGACAGTGAGGTACAATACCATCCAGCGATTCAGTCGGATCAGTTCAGTGAACTCATTCTCCAATGAGCACCTACAGATTCGCCTTAATGTCTCCACACAAGTGACTTATGAGATCAGTCACCCTCATCATATGAGCTGGAGTAATCTGTACTAGTCTAACCGGATATCCAATGTCCTTCTCAGATATCCTTCGACTATGAACGATTAAAAATATGTGTGTTTAAGTGATCAGTCTCATTAGTATGATCTCATCATAATTTGATCACTATAGCACATATTCACGGACTTCATTATGAAACAATAATTAATGCGATTTAGACATAATGAATATTATGCCATTATATTAATAAATGAACGAGATGTACATAGTCAGATTGGCTTGTAGGTCACCTAAACCTAACAATCTCCTACTTGGACTAAAGCCAATCACCTTTATACAATAAGCCTATAGACTCTAGGTGACGCTCAAACACAATTTGAGCCAACGGCTTTGTCAGTGGATCTGCTACATTGTCGACGGATGGAACTTTTTCCACTACTACATCTCCTCTTGATATGATCTCTCTGATAAGATGAAAGCGCCTCAGAAGATACTTCGATTTCTAATGAGACCGCGGCTCTTTCGCTTGCGCAATCGCTCCATTGTTGTTGCACAACAACGGAACTGGTTCAGAGATACTTGGAACTACGCCGAGGTCGGTGATGAATTTCTTCAACCACATTGCTTCCTTGGCGGCTTCAGCTGCAGCGATGTACTCAGCTTCAGTCATTGAATCTGCAGTGGTTACTTGCTTGGAACTCTTCTAGCACACTGCGCCTCCGTTTAAAGTAAACACGAATCCAGATATAGATTTGCTATCATCTGGATCCGACTGGAAACTCGAGTCAGTAAAGCCTCGCAGTTTCAAGTCACCTCCTCCATAGACAAGAAACAAATCCTTAGTTCTTCTCAAGTACTTAAGGATACATTTCACTGCCTTCCAGTGCTCTTCGCCTGGATCAGCTTGAAATCTGCTCGTAACACTTAGAGCAAATGCAACATCAGGCCGTGTACATAGCATGACATACATGATAGATCCTATGGCAGAGGCTTAGGGTATTCTATCTATGAGTACCCTCTTATCAGGAGTATTAGGAGGCTGCTCCTTTGAGAGACTAATTCTATGTCTCATCGGTATGAGACCTCTCTTGGAATTTTCCATGCCAAACCTTTTGACTATGGTATCTATGTACAAGGATTGGGTCATTCCAAGCATCCTCTTTGATCTATCTCTATAGATCCGTATTCCCAATACGTAGGATGCTTCTTCCAAATCCTTCATGAAGAAGTTTTTCGACAGCCAGATCTTTACTGATGACATCATAGTTACATCATTCCCAATGAGTAGTATGTCATCTACGTAAAGAACTAGAAAAGTGACTGCACTCCCACTGGTCTTCTTGTACACACAAGACTCATCTTCATTCTTAATGAAGTCATAAGACTTCACAGCCTCGTCAAATCTTATGTTCCAGCTCCAGGAAGCCTGCTTCAGTCCATAAATGGACCTCTGAAGCTTGCACACTTTATCTGGAGATTCTTTGGATGTGAAACCTTCTAGTTGTATCATATACACCTCTTCCTCAAGGTTACCATTGAAGAAGGCAGTCTTCACATTCATCTGCCAGATTTCATAATCAAAATGTGCAGCAATGGCGAGTAGAACTCTGATCGACTTTATCATGGCAACTGGTGAGAAAGTCTCGTCATAGTCAATTCCTTGCCTTTGACGATATCCCTTTGCCACCAACCTTGCCTTATAAGTGTCGATCCGTCCATCAGTACCGATCTTTCTCTTAAAGATCTACTTGCAACCGATGGGTACAATACCCTTGGGCAAGTCCTCCAAGTTCTAAACTTGGTTGGTGTACATGGACTGGATTTCTGAATTCATGGCTTCTTGCCATTTCCCGGCTTCTGGATCTTCTATGGCCTCCTGGTAGGTTTTAAGATCATCATCCCCATTATATTCTACCTTAGACTCACCTTCAGCGATATGTCCCACATATCGTTCTGGCAGTCTAGGTACTCTACCAGATCTACGAGGCTCATGTGTGTGTACTTGAACAGATTCAGGAACTGATATCTCATCTGTTGATAATGCAGCTGTTTGAGGATCTGGAACCTCTTTCAATACTATTTTACTCCCATTGTCCTCCTGGAGAAGGCATTCCTCTTCCAAGAAGACAGCTTTCCTGGCGACAAACACTTTTTGTTCACCAGGATGGTAAAAATAGAATCCAAAGGTTTCCTTTGGATATCCCAAAAACCTACATTTATCAGTTCGTGATTCCAGCTTATCTGGATCATGCCTCTTTACATGAGCAGGACAACCCCAGACTTTAACATATTTAAATTATGGTTTCCTACCTTTCCATATCTCATATGGAGTAAAGGCCACAGACTTGCTGGGAACTCTGTTCAGTAGGTATGCTGCTGATTCTAGAGCATACCCCCAGAAGGACACTGGTAATCCCGAAAAGCTCATCATGGATCGCACCATGTCCAACAAGGTGCGATTCCTCCTTTCTGATACGCCATTCATCTGTAGTGTATATGGAGGGGTTAGCTGAGAAAGGATATCATTATCCTTTAAGAATTGTCTGAAATTAGCACTCCAGTATTCTCCTCCTCGATCTGATCAAAGAGCATTAATACTTTTTCCTAACTGCTTCTCTACTTCATTCTTGAACTCTTTGAACTTCTCAAATGGTTCCGACCTGTACTTCATTAAGTACAAATAGCCAAATCTTGATAAGTCGTCGGGGAACGTGATGAAGTATGGGAAACCACCTTTGGCTTGGGTGGACATGAGACCACATACATCCGAATGTATTAGGTCCAAAATATCCTTGGCATGTTCTCCATGTCCAGTAAATGGAGATTTTGCCATCTTTCCCATAAGGCAGTATTCACATGCCGCAAACGATTCATAATCGAATGTTGTAAAATAATCATACTTGTGCAACCTTTGCAACCTGCCTTCACCAATATGACCAAGTCTACAATGCCACATGTAGGCTTAGTTCACACAATTCTTGCTCTTTTTAAGAACATTATCAATATGAATATTGTAATAAGAAACATCTAAAAGATATAGACCGTTGGCTAAAGATGCTGAAGTTATTGATTTATTACCATAATGAACCGAACAACTTCTATTCTCAATAGTTAACCTATATCCTATCTTGTCCAAACAAGATATTGACATGATGTTCTTTATTATGCTAGGAACATAATAACAATCTTCCAGTGATAGGACGTCTCCAGATGGAAGCCTGAGGTTTACTATCCCTACAACAATCGCCGCAACTTTTGCGCTGTTTCCTAGCCTCAATTCCACCTCGCCTTTTCTCAGCTTATGCTTATTTGTCAGCATCTGCACATCATGGCAAATATGAGAAGTACATCCGGTATCTAATAACCAAGATGTGAAATCTCTGATTGACAAGTTGATATCTATCATATAGATATCTGAAGCTTCAGACAGCTTCACCTTTCCATGAACTTTATCGTGAAAGAATTCCTCGCAGTTCCTCTTCAAGTGACCATACTACTTATAATAGAAGCAGTCACCCTTTATTACTCTTTTGCCTTTGTCCTTCTATCTTTTATCGTTAGCTATCATCTCAGCTTCAAGGGCATCTAATGTCGATTCAACAGGAGGATTAGCTCTAGGGACAAAGTCAATATGTTCAGATCTGAAGACATTCTTCAGGTTTCTAAACCAATCCGAGTAGATCAGGTAAGTCAAAAGGGCATCAAGTATGCCGCGGAGTGGGTTATTCGACCGCATAATTTCCTACAAAAGATAAGTAAAATCTATTTAGCAGATGTTCAATTATTAAAGATTAAACAAGACATGGTCTTTTATTCAAGTTTTAACTCCAATTAATTTTCGACGGACTATATAACCCTCAGTTATACAGAACGGGAGGCACCGACAGTTTCCTAGTGGGGATCAGAATCTCAATGACTTGTAGTACAGCCTTGTGGATAGCACAACAAACTGTAAAACAATCAAAGAGAATCCAACTCATGGGACTTGCAACTCCTTGCAATATCTGATCATAGCTTTGGTCCCCAGAGATTTAATAGCCTTGTGGATAGCACAACAAACCACTAATTCTGGTCTAAGCTAACCATCGTTACGCGACGAGCATAGATTTGCATGCAGCCCTTGTGGATAGCACAACAAAGCTACATGGTTCCTCTACCCCGATCATATGGGCATCTAATGTCATAGCCATAGTTTCTCCTCCCCATTAAACAGGCCTTGTGGATAGCACAACAAACTTGTCTAAAGTGATTCGAATCCTATGACTATAACGATGATGAACCACGCGGTAAGTTCTTAACTACTCGCGTTACGGCTTAGAATTTATCTGAGGGTATTTAGATAACTTTTATCTTGGTCTCTCCTAGGTGATAGTATATAAATATATCGTATATATTTACTAAATACTATATCTGCTTTGATTCATAATCAAAAGAAAAACAATGCATCACATACATGTCTAGTGTGGTCATGGATAGCACAGTGGGTTTGACTGCAGCCAACAGTCAAACGCACACACAATCTAACATAACATTTACATTAGATAAACCTGCAAACACATAGGCAAGAGATCTCCATCATATCGCCTTCCTGGTTGCATTTGTGGATCGTCCTCGCTCCTTCCTCAGTTGCCTCGATCATATTACAATAAATTCTAGAATTTACATGTAATTAGAAGAGAGCCTTATGGCGAGTACAAGAGAGAGGGAGGTAGAAATACATCGGAGAATGAGAGAGGGAGAGATACGCAGATCTCTATTTATTAACAATTTAATAAACATCCATCATTCATCCACGATCCACACACACACATCATTCATCACATGAATAATTAAATAAGTGCATATCCATGACCACGGTGTGTTTTAAACATCCCACACATGATTTAGCGCATCACATGGCTAAAATAAAAGAGTTTTCAAAAATAGATAACTTTGGCTTTCAAAAAGCTGGGATCCAATCAAAATTGGTGTTTGAATTTCAAAAATACTTTTAATTAACTTATCATGCAATCAAATCTAATTTAAAAGCATCAAAACACATATCACATGTGCACACACTCCAAATTAATAATTCCAGATTATTCCATGCAAATTAGAACAATTCTAATAATATAACACTTAGATTAAACCCCATTAATAATCTAACAATTAGACTATTAATAACTAATCTAACTCTTAGACCAGTCCAACAAAGTTAATTAACAATTTAACACTTAAATTATTAATTAACTCTAATTATTAATTAACTACTAATCTAACTCTTAGGTTAGTTAATTAATGTTAATTAGTAATTTAACACTTAAATTATTAATTAACACTAATTAATTAATAACTATAATCTAACAAATAGATTAGTTAAATTAAAATTAATTATTAATTTAACACTTAAATTAATAATTAACCTTAATTAATTAATAATTACTAATCTAACAATTAGATTAGAATATTAATGTTAATAATTAATTTAACCCTTAAATCAATAACTAACAGTTAATCATTAAAGACTACTAATTTAACACTTAAATTAGTTATCTAAGTTAATTATTAATTTAACTCTTAAATTAACAATTAAGTTACATATTAATTAACAATTAGTTGAAATAATAATTAGTAATATAACTATTAGACTTATAATTATTAATTACTAATTTAACCCTTAAATTAGTTTTATTAAAATTAATTATTAGTTTAACCATTAAACTAACGATTAATATTAATCAATAAACAACTAAATGTTAATTAAAGTGATTCATAAATCATTAATAAGCCCATTTAAATAATATTGAATAATAATTTAAATTTTATAAAATAATTTTAATTTTAAATTAAAATTCAATCAGACTCAAATTGGCTAATAGGGGTTAATGAAATGATTTTAAATGGGGAAACAAGGCCCAGCCCATTAGGGCCAAGCTGGTCCAGGCCCAGCAGGGCCTGGGCCCGAACCAGGCGCGCCTGGGCCCGAGCCAGGCGCGCCTGGGCTCAGGCCCGGTCCGGCCAGGGGCCAAGCCCGGTCGGACCGGCCCGCCTGCCCCGAACCGCCCGTCTCCTTCCTCCGAGCAACCCGACGCCCTAAACCTGCAAGCTTCATGGCGGCGCTGGAGGGGGGCTAACAGCGCCACCGCCGGCCGGCTTCGGCGTCGCCTGGCCCAGCCGGCGACGCCCCCGGCGCCAGCGACGTGCCCGGCGTCGGCAAGGCTTCCGGAGAAGCCCAAAGGGGGCCGGTTTAGACCCCCTATTCACCCCAAAAAACTGGTTTTTCAAGTTTGAAAACCGAATTAGGGCTCGATTTTTGCGGCTCTTCAAGGCCACTCCGGCGCCGGCTAAGATGCTCAGTGGAAAGTGGGGACTATCCCTTGGGGTTCCGGGATCTATGCTCCCCATCCTAACGCTTGGGAGGCGTGTACGAAGTCGCCGAAAAGCCCCGGTTTATCATCTCATGAAGAACACCGAAAACCCCAAAATAAAATTCGAAAAATTGAAAAAAAATAATATAATTATTCTTATAATCAGTGTTCATCACATGAACAAGGATCCAACAACAAAATTGAACTAGTGCATGGAATAAGTCATGAAATATTAATTTCGGAGACCGAAACGGGACGAGAAATAGTGGAACTTGGCTCTGATACCACTGTTGGGTTCTCAGGTTTCTCCGAATCTCCCATTTCGAAAAATCTAAAAACACAATAATCAGATTATCTGCTCTCATCGTGTGCGGATTCGAATCCGCAACCGTTTGGTTCTGTCGGTGCGACACCGCAAGCCGCGCAAGCGCCCAGCCTCTAGCGAAATCCATGTGATCCTCCTAGCGGCGGATATCCTCACGTTCCTCGTTCTTCGCAGCCCACGAAGCCTCTGCCGGTCGCCGCAACAATCGCCGCAACGCGCAGACGATTTCCCGTCGAACGGGAGTCGGAGAAGCGGCGGAGCATATCTAGATCTGTCTAGGACGCCAGAGAGAGAGAGAGAAACAGAGGAGGGACAGCTAGGGTTAGCAGCAACTTGGCCTACTCAGCCCGTTCGCTATGTTTTACACTAACCGCGCAATTTTTCATAAAAACCCCCGAAATAAAACCCACTTATTTATCCATCGCCTTGAGAATCATTTGCGTATGACCCTCTAGGCCCAATTACCAGTCCAGTTAATGGCCCAACAAGCCCAGTGACTCCTCACTGACTTTATTAATCAATTAATAACCCTTTATTAATTAATTAATCAATTGAATTGATGTCGCACATCGAATTCGACCGGGCGTCCGATCACGTTGGGTGCCAAGCAATACCGCGTGAACCCGGAAGGTATCGGGGTTAAGTAACCCACTCTTGGAACCTTTCCGCTGACAGTTACCGCGTGGATATATTCCTTCATTCGTATAATGCTCTCCAGTCAACTCAGGGTATGGCGTGCTGTCAAACCCTAACTGGTCTTCTCACTTGGATTGGATGCCGCTGATAAATATCGGAAAACTCCTTTCTCGATATTATCGTTCGCCGTGGCCAGGGACTTCCGCGCATCCTTCCTAGAGCATTCTCTCTCTAAGTAACGAGAGCGAATGATTCCTTATTGACACACAATTCCCTTCGACGGTATTTCGTTGTACCCAATCCTTGGCGTTTTAGAATCCTGTGGCTAGAGATTCGTAAACCAAGGTCAAAGTACAGAAGTCCACCGATAAGGTGTCCTTGGTGTCTCAGATCCGAGGACCATCCACGCAAGTGCGACAATAGAATCAAGCTAGTTGACAGTGAGGTACAACACCATCCAGCGATTCAGTCGGATCAGTTCAGTGAACTCATTCTCCAATGAGCACCTACAGATTCACCTTAATGTCTCCACACAAGTGACTTATGAGATCAGTCACCCTCATCATATGAGCTGGAGTAATCTGTACTAGTCTAACTGGATATCCGAAGTCCTTCTCAGATATCCTCCGACTAGGAACAATTAAGAATATGTGTGTTTAAGTGATCAGTCTCATTAGTATGATCTCATCATAATCTGATCATTATAGCACATATTCACGGACTTCATTATGAAACGATAATTAATGCGATTTAGACATAATGAATATTATGCCATTATATTAATAAATGAACGAGATTTACATAGTCAGATTGGCTTGTAGGCCACCTAAACCTAACATACCAACCCCAGGGCATCCTCCACCTCCACTCGGTTGAGAGTCCTAGAGTCTCTGCCAGTAGCCTCCGACACACCAAGACCGAGGAGGAGTCCCGCCATCTCCCGATAATTAGGATAAGTAATCCCGCTCACCACTCGACCCTCGACTCGAAGGCCGGTGATCCTAGCCACGTCCTCCAAACTGGGGACCATATATCCCCAGGGCATCAGAAATGCCATGCATTCCAGATCCCACCTCTCCCTAAGAACCTGTAACAAAACTAAATCGAGCCAAAAGGGCTCAATGTCTAAGAGTTCCCTGAACCCCATCTCTCTCAGCCGGTATGCCACGATCACGAAGTCCCAAGAGATGCGGGCCCTCATCGTCCCCTTCCAAATTACCAAGAAAATGTCATAATAATCCATCTGAAGTCAATTAAAATAAATTTTTAAACTTAGTTTTGAAAGGCATCGGCCATGTTCGACGCCGTTTGAATGGCGTCACCTGATTCCCACACCATTCAACCACGGGTTCTCAAACCCGTGGCCTTCGCTCCTTTCGGATCCTTGACCCCAAAATCACTATAAAAAGGTGGGTTCTTGAGCGTACCATCAAGGGTCTGGCTTCTTCGGCTGGTGCCACTGTCGGTGGAGGTTCTTCTGCCTCCATGAATTCTTTTACCGCGGCGAGGACGGCCACGTCCGCTAAGATCTCCTCCTGGGTGGGGAGAGGAGTGTCCTCAACACCCTCTAACTGTAAGGAATCGCCTAGAACGCAGCGAAAATAAAATCGATTCCTTTGGATCGGTTGCTGGGATCGTAAAACAGACAATAAAATTAAACGCGGGAAGAACGGTTCTTCACCTTTGCGGGGTTTCGAATCTCCCGTGGATGATTCCGACTCGGTAATCGCGCACGCGCACGATCTCTAGAGGTATCCACACGAGCTCCCGCTGCAGACGCGTTTTCCTCCTCGACTTGAGTGCTCCGACCATATCTCAAATCCACCATGCGCGGAAAGAGAAAGATCTACTCCAAGAGAGAGAAGGAGAGAGAGAGAGGAGATAGAGAATCTTGGGGTGTGAAATTCGTCCAACTTCTTTTACCCCTCCCCTTGGCCTCCTTATATAAGAAATAAGGATAAGCACAAGGATTAATCCTGATGATTATCCAAGAGTTTGGCCTTGGATAAATCTCAATTAAATATTCATGTTTATCCTACGGCTTTTCATAAAAACCCAGATAAGCATGAAATTTAACGTCTCTCACCGTCTGACGAGAACTGTTATGTGTGTGACCCTCTAGGCCCATATATCAGTCCGGTTTCAGGCCCATTAAATTTAGAACTAATTCTAGAGTTTAATATTTATTAATTAACATTTAAACATCATATGTTAAATGATTAATTTAATAAACAAGTGGTTTATCATCTGATGATTAATTCACTTGGCCTTCTGATCATGAACGGTACCAAACACTACCTCATGATCCCAGAAGATATAAAGGATACTGTTCCCTTCATTTGAACCTTTCCGTCTGCAGATACCGTACAGATAAAATCCTTCACTCATCCAATGTCTCAATAACGCAAGGGTATGGTTTTATAGTCAAACCCTCTATCGTATTATTTAGATGGATTCCAGTACTCAGTTAATTTCTAGAAAGACATCTCTTTCATTTGACCATGGCCAGGGATTTCTGTGCACACATCCATAGGACATTCTCTCTCCAGTCTTATACCAAGAGTGAGTGATCCCTTGTTGTTCACTCAATTACCTTCGCAAGCTTTCCACTGTATCTGAGAGACCGACTATCGTGGGCTTAATGGTTAAAGTCTACAGGTCAGAGAATCAAGACACAATGGTCTACAAATAAGGTATCATTGGTGGCTCAGGTCAAAGGACCAACTGTGCTACTGTAACGATTGAATTCCCTGGTTGACTAATAGGTATAATTACCATCCAGGAATTCTTATTTGGGTCTGTTCAGTGAACTCATTCTCTAATGAGCACCCACAAGTTTGTCTTAGTGTCAACACACGAGTGAATGTGAGATCATTCACCCTCATCACATGAGCAGACATAACTTGTGTCGATCTTATCGGATATTTAATGTCCATCTCAAATATCCTATGATCGAGAACTGTTTAAGACAAGTGACTGAGGATATTGATCTCACTATCATGATCTCATCATGATTCAATATCCCATACATTTGTCTACGAACCTTCATTACGATAGTTAATTTGCAAGAACTATAAATGAAGAAATAATTGCCTTTATTAATAATCTGAACTAGAATGTACAATGATTGGCTTTGAGGCCACCCAATTCTATCATTCTCCCACTTGGACTATAGCCAATCACCCATATGTCTAAGTCCCATAGACTTAAGGTGACGTTCTAAATTGTTTTGAGACAATGGCTTAGTCAAGGGATCTACTACATTATGTTCAGATGAGACTTTCTCAACTACTATATCTCCTCGGGCGATAATCTCACGAATAAGATGAAATCGTCTCAGAATGTGCTTTGACTTCTGATATGATCTTGGCTCCTTCGTTTGAGCTATTGCCCCATTGTTGTCACACAATAATGGAATAGGATCTGAAATGCTTGGAACTACTCCAAGTGCAAAGATGAACTTCTTCATCCAAACCGCCTCCTTGGCCACTTCTGCTGCAACAATGTATTCTGCTTCGGTCGTCGAATCTGCAATTGTTTCTTATTTGGAACTTTTCCAACTTACTGCACCTCCATTTAATATGAACACAAATCCAGACATGGATTTGCTATCATCCATATTCGACTGGAAACTCGAGTCAGTAAACTCTCGAAGTTCCAAGTCGTTTCCTCCATAGACGAGAAATAGATCCTTAGTCCTTCTTAAGTATCTAAGGATACATTTCACTGCCTTCCAGTGTTCCTCACCTGCATCAGCCTGATATCTACTAGTGACACTTAGTGGGTGTGCCACATCAAGCCTAGTACATAGCATTGCATACATGATAGATCCTATTGCCGAGGCATAAGGAACTCTATCCATGTATACTTTCTCTTCAGGTGTCTTGGGAGACATTCCTTTAGAGAGATAAATTCCATGCCTCATTGGAACGAGACCTCTCTTGGAATTTTCCATGCCAAACCTTTTGACTATGGTATCTATGTACATAGATTGGGATAATCCAAGCATTCTTTTGGACCTATCTCTATAGATCCTTATTCCCAGAATATAGGATGCTTCTCCCAAATCTTTCATGGAGAAGTTTTTGGATAACCAAGTATTTACTGATGACAACATTCCTACATCATTCCCAATGAGTAGAATGTCATCAACGTAAAGTACCAAAAAGGTAACTGCGCTCCCACTAGTCTTTTTGTATACACAAGGTTCATCTTCATTCTTAATGAAGTCATAAGATTTGATTGCTTCATCAAATCTTAAGTTCCAAGTTCGAGATGCCTGCTTTAATCCATAAATGGATCTTTGCAGCGTGCATACCTTGCTTGAATGCTCTTTGGAAGTGAATCCTTCAGGTTGTATCATATACACCTCTTCTTGAAGGTTCCCGTTAAGGAATGTTGTTTTCACGTCCATTTGCCATATTTCATAATCATAGAATGCGGCGATAGCAAGAAGTATTCTGATTGACTTAATCATGGCAACTGGAGAAAAGGTTTAGTCATAGTCAATGCCTTGCCTTTGACGATATCCTTTTGCTACCAGTCTTGCCTTGTATGTGTCAATCTGTCCATCTGCCCCGATCTTTCTTTTAAAGATCCATTTACTGCCAATAGGTACTATACCTGGCAGATTAACCAAGTTCCAAACTTGGTTGGCATACATGGGTTGAATTTCAGAATTCATTGCCTCTTGCCATGTCTCTGATTCTTGACTATTCATGGCTTCTAGGTATGCTTGAGGATCATCATCCTCATTTAAGTGCACTTTTGGTTTGCCATCATCGATATGTCCAACATATCTTTCAGGCTGCTTAGGCACTCTACCTGATCTGCGAACCTTTTGTGTATCATCTTGAACAAGTTCTTGAGTCAATGGTTTAGTAAGTGAACTAGAGTTGATTTGTGAGTCTAGAATTTCTTCCAATTCTATCTTGCTCCCACTGTCTTCTTTTGAAAGATATTCTTTCTCTAAGAAGAGAGCTCTTTTTGCGACAAACACCCTTTGATCGCTGGGCTGATAGAGCTAATATCCAAAAGTCTCTTTTGGATATCCCACAAATCTACATTTTTCTGTCCTAGAATCCAGTATGTCTGGATCATGTCTTTTGACATGTGCAGGACAACCCCAGACTCTAACATGCTTAAAGTCTGGTTTCTTACCTTTCCATATCTCATATGGAGTGGAAGATATTGACTTACTGGGAACTTTGTTCAACAGATATGCAGCAGTCAACAGTACATATCCCCATAAAGAGATTGGAAGTTTAGCATAACTCATTATTGATCGTACCATATCTAATAGAGTACGATTTCTCCTTTCCGATACACCATTTAATTGTGGTGTATAGGGAGGAACCCACTGAGACAAAATACCATTATTCTTAAGATATTGTGTGAATTCTGTACTTAAGTATTCACCCCCTCGATCTGATCGAAGAGTTTTGATACTCTTTCTAGTCTGGTTCTCAACTTCATTTTTAAACTCTTTAAATTTCTCAAAGACTTCTGACTTATATTTCATTAAATATATGTAGCTATATCTTGAGAAATCATCTGTAAATGAAACGAAGTATGAGTAATGATAAAATGTTAAATTGATCATTTAAAGGCAATCATATGCATCATACTCATGTTTTTATCTGCAAAATAGCATGAAATGATAGATAATTGTGTAACAAGTCCAACGGTACCAATTTCATCAAATTCTGACTTAAAAACATCGTCATTTCATGTGATCAAAGAAGTGTAGCGCATTTGCGGTTTTTCGACAAAACCGAGACGAAATGAATAAATATGATGATATTTTTATGATAATGCGCTAAATTATATTTATTTGATGTGAACAGGACATGCCGATGATGCAGTGCAGCTGGAGGAGTTTCCGAAAATTTGGGGGAGGTCTAGTGTGCGGATTTCAACAAAAACAGGGGTAAAAATGCAATTTGATTCCTTCCTCCGCTGGAGTTTCCCAAAACCCACTATTTCCTTCCGTCTCTCTAATTTCCTAAACACATCCCTTCCTTTATTTTAAAAATCTTCTCTCTCCCTCTCTTTCTCGTTTTAGAAAGTCGAATCCTATTTTTTTTTCCAGTTTCCTCTTCCTTTCCATATCCAAATCCTGTCCCTTCTCCAAGTCTCTCACATATCCTCCTCCTTTTCCAACTCAAACCCGGCAGCCTCTCCTCCTTCTCCTCTCTATAAAAACTCTCCCCCACGTTTTGTTCTGGAGTTTTTCCTAGCTGATTCCTCCTTCTCACCCCGGAACTCTCTTTCTCTCCCTCTGTTATCTCTCCCCACAGTTCTCTTTCTCACCTTTCCAGCAGCCTCTCCTCTCCAATCTCCTCCTCTTTCTCGGTTTTTTTCTCCCACGTTTGCTCCCTCTCGGTCTCCCACACGATCTCTCAGTCCCTCCTTCCTCTGTCTCTCCCTCTGTTCTCCCTCTCTCCGTCTTCCTCCCCTCCATGCACGTCCACGCGATGCACGCCCAGCAGCAGGTTCTTTCCTCCCGGTGCACCAACGTTTGCTGAAGCTCCTCAGCGGCAAGAACCTGCAAAGTTCTGCGTTGAAGCCCGGCCTTCCAGCAGCTTTTTCCTCCATGTGGTGAAGCTGAACACCATCTACAGCAGCCACGTTCCATGCACTCCAAAAGCAACCTGCAGCAGCGCACAGACTGCATGCATGCGGTGTAGCCAGCGCATAGTAGCAAGCATCCACGTTTCCAGCAAGCTGTCCCGGTGAAGCAGCTTCTCCACCCGGCTTCTCCACGCTGCCCAGCCAGCATCTGTCCAAGCGTGGTGGCTCTTCCAGCTCCTGCACGCACCAACCTCCAGCTGCATGCCAAGCACGCCGGCTTCCAGTCTCCCTGCGCATCCAGCAACTGCAGCAGCATCCTGCCCAGCCAGCAAGTGTTGCATGCCAAGCACGCCAGCAGCCGCCCAAGCGCATCTGCGGACCACTGAGCCATCCCCTCTCTCCACCGGTTCACTGCACCAAAGCCAGCAGAAGCTTTCTCCAAACCCCATTTGCTGCATAAATTTGTTTATTTAGTTCTTCATTAATTACTTTGGTTAGTTTAGATAAATGTTTCTTTGTTAAACAATTAGTGGTGAATGAAAGCTTTATTCAATTTTTATTTAGTTAAACGTTTATTTCCTCATTATATTAAGGTGTTTACTTGTTATTTAGAATTAGTTTAATTAATTTGATTTTTTTTAGTTAAGTAGCTTGTGCATGGTTTCATTAGGTAATTAATTATTTAGTATAATTAGTTAATTCAGGTTATTGTTATTTTTAGAATAATTGAATTCTAGAGCATTAAAAATCATAAACAATCATCAATTAGATTAACTAAAGTTCAAAGTTTTCAAAACTAGAATCTTAACTCCCTGTGGATCGACTCGGACTCACCACTATTAAATTTTCAAATTTTGATTTGAATGAGTCGGATAAATTTAGATTGAACGTTTTCATGTGTTTAACGACGCACAATTCGAAACGATCAAGTAACCACCCATAGCATGAGTGGACATTGGACCACATACATCACTATGTATTAGTTCCAATAAGTCCTTAGCTCTTTCTCCATGTCCCGAAAATGGAGCTTTGGTCATTTTCCCCATGAGACAAGCTTCACAAGTTGCAAATGATTCATAATCAAATGGATCAAGATATCCATTCTTTTGCAACCTAATGATCATGTTCTCATTTATATGACCGAGCCTACAATGCCATAGGTATGATTTATTCACATCCTTATCTATTCGTTCAAGAGATTTGTTTACTAGACAAACATCATATGAAATATCAAGTAAATATAATCCATTCAATAAGTATGCAGAAGCAAACAATTTGTCTCCTTGATAAATGGAACAACCTTTATTCTTAAGTTTCATAGAATATCCTTGTTTATCTAAACATGAAATAGATATGATATTCCTAATAATGGTCGGAACATAATAACAATCTATTAGTTCCAATGAGTCTCCTGACGGCATCTGAAGTCTTGCTGTCCCCACAGCTAACGCAGCAACTTTTGCTGCATTCCCAAGTCTCAGATCCACGTCTCCGCGGTTCAATCTTCTTTTACTTGTTAACACCTGCAAGTTATTGCAGATATGAGAAACACATCCAGTATCTAATACCCAAGATGTTGATTCTCTATAAGACAAGTTAAGATCGATCATGAGTATACCTGAAGCTTCACCAAACTTCTCCTTTGCTTTTTCTGCTAGATAAATCTTGCAGTTTCTCTTCCAGTGACCTTCTTTATGGCAGTGGAAACACTGACCTTTATCATTGACTTTAGCTTTGTCCTTTTGAGCCGCCGGTTTGCTTTTCACTAGCTTCTTAGGCTTACCTTTCTTAAAGGTTTGTCCAACTTTTCTTTTCTTGTTGGTCTTACCAACAAGCATTACATGTGGCTTATCTTTCTGGATAGTGCCTTCTGCTGTCTTCAACATGTTGAGCAGCTCAGCCAGTGTAACTTCAATTTTGTTCATATTGAAGTTAATAATGAATTGTGAAAATAAATCTGGAAGGGACTGTAGGATTAAGTCGATGCTTAGGTCATTGTTCATAACAAAGCCAAGCACTGCAAGCCTCTCAATCCATTCTATCATCTTGAGCACATGAGTTTGCACAGATGTGCCCTCGCTCATTCTGGTCCTGAACAATTTCTTAGATATCTCATATCTTTCTGTTCTGGATTGTTCACCAAACAACTCTTGTAGGTGATTCAGAATAGACTTAGGTTCCATGTTATCATGTTGTCATTGTAGTTCATTGTTCATTGAACCAAGCATATAACACTGGACTTTGATAGAATCCTCCTTCCAGTTTTCAAACATCATTAATTCATCCTCGTTAGCATTTTCACCGGGTTGCACTGGATCTGGTTGATCCAGGACATAGGTTAGCTTTTCACACCTGAGGACAATCTTCAGGTTGCGTAACCAGTCAATGTAATTAGGTCCCGTGAGTTTGTTTGCATCAAGTATGCAATGAAGGGGGTTAGGTGACGACATAGCGACCTACAAGGAAATATAAAAATAAGCAGATAGTTCTTAAAATCTGATTTAGGACTTTTAATCTAGATTTAGGCTCCCACTATTTTTCGGCGATCTGTATGACCCTCTAATATACAGAACGAGAGATTCCGGTGATCTCCTAGTGGGGATCAGAATCCTTCGGGCATCATGCATGTGATCTTGTGGTAGCACAACAAATCACATCAAGTCCCTTAGGCAGTCAACTCTTGACAATTGCAACATTTTGCAGTATTCGATCAATTTAACCCCTGAATCAGAATGACCTTGTGGTAGCACAACAAATCAATTAATTTAGTTAAGTTTATCCATCATTACTCGGGTAACATGAATTCATAGTGCAATCCTTGTGGTAGCACAACAAAACTGCACTATTTGTCCATTTATCTTAATGACATCACATGTCGTAGACCTAGGTTAATTTCTAAATCAAATAGACCTTGTGGTAGCACAACAAATCTATTTGAGATAAGAATTATCCTTAGATCTATAATGATGGTAGGTTACGTGGATTATTCTAAATATCTCACGTTTAAAACTTAAATTTTAAAAGAGGGGTTTTTGAGTTGATTTATAAGAATCGTGCTATCAATAGTATTTCGATTCGAAGTATCATAATACTTAATAGAAATATATATATGATAGCATAGTCCACAAATATCACATATATGAAGAAAAATAAATAGGGATGATCATGGACTGCTTAAGCTACTATGGAATCATCGGAGCCAAACGATGATCCATAATAGAATCCTAATGTGAAAACAGCAACACCGGTTCCATTTGATGCGAGTCCTTCCTCCAGAGGTGTCTTCAGAAGATCCCGTCCTCTAAACATAATTGGTAACATTTAAATATTAAAGTTAGGACTCGCAGGTCCATAATTGTACATTTAAACAATAAGAAACCTTGATCTTATCAAGGGGCATACAATCTTATAGGAAGATAGAGAGTATATTTGAATTAAGAGAGAGGAGGACACGCAGGTCCTATTTAAAATACCAAATGAAATATGCATCGCATTCATTCACATCAATCATCACATGATAATACAAAGTCCATAATCATCCGACCATGAAACACATCACATGCATCATAATTATCACATAATTACAGTTGGTATTAAATTTTTATAAATATAAAATTATAATACCAATAAATTTTCGAAATAATATTTATTTCAATATTATCAATAATATTCAAAACATTATTGACTAATGAAATAACTAAACCATTCAGTTAATCTAAATACTAATTCAACCAATTTGAACAGTTAAATAAAATCAAGTTATGCATAAAATGAGTTTAAAACAATTTTAAACTTAATTGATTTAATAGGGAAATTAATTATCTAAAATAATTTTAAATAATTAACCAATACCCTATTATCAATAAAACCCTTTAAATGAATTAACAGTCATTAAACAATTTAATAATATGTTAATAATAATAAGAATAATTAATAACAATTATTAATTATCCCTATAAAATTTCTATTTTAAAACAATTTTAAAATGGGCTAAAAAGGGTTTAAAATGGGCTAAAAAAGGGTTAAACAATGGGGTTAAATGGGGTTCGGGTAGGCCTCTGGCTCGGTCGGGATCCGGCGCGGGTCAGCGGGTCCGAACGGGCCGGCCCGCTGGCCCACGCGCCGGTCGCCCTCGTCACCTGATTAGGGTTTCTGGCGGGGGCGCCGCCTGGTTCGCCCCCCCTCCGATTATCCTTAGCATACATGGCCGATCGATCCTGGAGTTGAGCCGCCGTGACCGCCGGGCATCACCAGACGACACTGGTGCTCCTAACGGATGATAGAAGGCCAGGGACATTCTTTGGAGCATCCATTCAGCACGCTGCCATTACAAAACCCAGGCTATTCTGCCTATTGTATTTCTCAGCCGATAATAATAGTTCATACCAGCAATACGAATTCATCTCTCCTTACCTCCATGAATCATCAGAGAAGACCAGGACAATCCTAGAAATAATTTGACGTGCAGTTGGAGGGTTTTTATCTTTTTTTTGAGAGAAAATTAAATAATAATCGGCCCAGATCTTACAGACGAACCCAAAATTGCCCTATTTAATTCTGGGATCATATCCCAATAAGTTTTAGACTTTCTAAAAACACGGGAACGATTCCCAGATTCTTAAAATAATTTTTAGCCCAAGAACATGTACAATACAGGTTCTTCACGCATAACGAGAAATTATCACGCAAAACGATGTCGTTTTACGATCGAACCAGCAAACCTGGCTCTGATACCACTGTAAGGAATCGCCTAGAACGCAACGAAAATAAAATCGATTCCTTTGGATCGATTGCTGAGATCGTAAAACGGACAATATAATTAAACGCGGGAAGAACGGTTCTTCACCTTTGCGGGGTTTCGAATCTCCCGTGGATGATTCCGACTCGGTAATCGCGCACGTGCACGATCTTTAGAGGTATCCACACGAGCTCCCACTGCAGACGCGTTTTCCTCCTCGACTTGAGTGCTCCGACCAGATCTCAAATCCACCATGCGCGGAAAGAGAAAGATCTACTCCAAGAGAGAGAAGGAGAGAGATAGAGGAGATAGAGAATCTTGGGGTGTGAAATTCATCCAACTTCTTTTACCCCTCCCCTTGGCCTCCTTATATAAGAAATAAGGATAAGCACAAGGATTAATCCTCATGATTATCCAAGAGTTTGGCCTTGGATAAATCTCCATTAAATATTCATGTTTATCCTGCGGCTTTTCATAAAAACCCAGATAAGCATGAAATTTAACGTCTCTCACCGTCTGACGAGAACTCTTATGTGTGTGACCCTCTAGGCCCATATATCAGTCCTGTTTCAGGCCCATTAAACTTAGAACTAATTCTAGAGTTTAATATTTATTAATTAACATTTAAACATCATATGTTAAATGATTAATTTAATAAACAAGTGGTTTATCATCTGATGATTAATTCGCTTGGCCTTCTGATCATGAACAGTACCAAACACTACCTCATGATCCTAGAAGATATAAGGGACACTGTTCCCTTCATTTGAACCTTTCCGTTTATCATCTGATGATTAATTCACTTGGCCTTCTGATCATGAACGGTACCAAACACTACCTCATGATTCCAGAAGATATAAGGGACACTATTCCCTTCATTTGAACCTTTCCATCTGCAGATACCGCACAGATAAAATCCTTCACTCATCCAATGTCCCAATAACGCAAGGGTATGGTTTTATAGTCAAACCCTCTATCGTATTATTTAGATGGATTCCAGTACTCAGTTAATTTCTAGAAAGACATCTCTTTCATTTGACCCTGGCCAGGGATTTCTGTGTATACATCCATAGGACATTCTCTCTCCAGTCTTATACCAAGAGTGAGTGATCCCTTGTTGTTCACTCAATTACCTTCGCAAGCTTTCCACTGTATCTGAGAGACTGACTATCGTGGGCTGAATGGTTAAAGTCCACAAGTCAAAGAATCAAGACACAATGGTCTACAAACAAGGTATCATTGGTGACTCAGGTCAAAGGACCAACTGTGCTACTGCAACGATTGAATTTCCTAGTTGACTAATTGGTATAATTACCATCTAGGAATTCTTATTTGGGTCTGTTCAGTGAACTCATTCTCTAATGAGCACCCACAAGTTTGTCTTAGTGTCACCACACGAGTGAATGTGAGATCATTCACCCTCATCACATGAGCAGACATAACTTGTGTCGATCTTATCGGATATTTAATGTCCATCTCAAATATCCTATGATCGAGAACTGTTTAAGACAAGTGACTGAGGCTATTGATCTCACTATCATGATCTCATCATGATTCAATATCCCATACATTTGTCTACGAACCTTCATTACGATAGTTAATTTGCAAGAACTATAAATGAAGAAATAATTGCCTTTATTAAGAATATGAACTAGAATGTACAATGATTGGCTTTGAGGCCACCTAATTCTATCATTCTCCCACTTGGACTATAGCCAATCACCCATATGTCTAAGTCCCATAGACTTAAGGTGACGTTCTAAATTGTTTTGAGACAATGGACTCGGGCACAGTAATGCCCCGTTGGCACTTCCCACCTGGATCTCTTCGACCACCACGCTCCATGGTGAGTGTGGAGATAAGGAGAGTGAGGAACCGAAAGAATGAGATCCCAAGAAAGAAAGAGAGCTAGAGAATGAGGGAGAGAGGGAGAGATCGGATGAGAGAGAGAGAGAGGAGGCTCGTCGGTGACCAAGAGAGGACGCTGGAAGCCGTGGAACCCGCCGAAGAGCTTGGAGTCGCCGGAGAGGGAGAAGGAAGGAGGAGAGAGAAGAAGAATGGAGAAATGAGGAAGGAGGAGGGCTCGGTTTCGCGAACTCTGTTCAAAATCCTTAAAAGGCATCGACTCAGAGTGATGCGATTTAGTGGCATACACACTGAGGCAGGCGATTTAAATTTTGAAATTTAGCGAAAAGCGTCGCCCAAAGTCAATGTGTTTTAGGGTTTACCGCGTTTAACAGTCAGAACCGTACCACAAAATCTGGAGAAAATCAGAGAAAGATGTCGACCATGGGTGATGCGGTTTAGAAAATTAATCCATTGGAAAATGTGGAGTACGGGTTGAAATAATGATTAGCATCGACCAAGAACAACGTGGTTCAGAGAATTAATGCCCGGAAATTTCAGAAAAATAGAAGAGAGAAAGTTAAAGGCGTCGCCCATGGTTGACGTGATTCAGGCTCTTTTAAGGATTAAAATTTTGATTTTTGGAAATTGATCTTTGTTGAAAGGTGTCTCTCTGAGTCGACGCTATTTGCATTAATGCGTCCGAAACTTGGAATTTTTGAGGAAAATTAGCATTTTTGCTTGAAGAAAATTTTCAAAAAAAGGCACAAATATTAAGGACAGATCTTTAGTGCAATAAAGAATAATTTTTCATTGAAAATAAATGCAAAAAATATATCAAACTTTGGGCAGAAGTTGAGAGCTTTTAGGTGGAATTTTCTGATGCTCTTTTACATAAGTTTTCCATAGCTCCCAATTCGCTTCATGAGGAAGTTTAATATAACGGGTGAAACTGATGTTCCACAAGGTCGCAATAAGCTCTGTCGCCTCAAAATCTTCATCAGTTCCTAAGGCCCGCTTCTTGATTAGAAAAAGGTTGGATATCTCAAGAAATTCATAGCGCGGCATACCAAGTTGAGGATGACAGTGGTGTGGATTGTATAGAACGTACTCGATCACCCCGATCAGTCGAAGCTCTATGCCAACACAACAGCGCACTCAAACCGCCTTTTCCGTGAGAGCGATGTAGGTGCTCAAATTATATATGTGATGTTCATGAATTTCATGTTGTTTGTATAATGAATAAAACTATCGGAAGATAAAGAAAACATGATCGCCAGAAACTATAAAGTTTCAAAAGAAAGATTCATTGCTTACCTTTTCAAATTCAGAAGATTGAGTCATTGATTCCCTCTCTTCGGCCGGCCAAAGAAAGAGAACCCTTTTATTGATGTTCTTACTTTTGATTTCTTGATGGTTATTCCTTTAGATCTCCTTCTTTCTTCTTCTTTGTACCTTGCAACAAAAAAGATTAAACAAGAAAGAATCTAATTAGAACTAAAGTACAGTAGTATCTATTCTAATAAGAAATTTAAACATGCAACTAAACTAATCTACTCACTTGATGGTTGTTCTTTAAACCCCTAATATGTATATAGGTTTGAAAAATAATGATGTGTGTGTGTGTGAACATGAAGTGGTGATGATGATGAACTATGGAAAACAATGAATAAACTGTATGAAATTAATGAAAAGCTAGAAAGAAATTAGGGAAAGAAGATGGTTGGTTAGCTCCTCCATAGTCTAGGTCTTCAAGAGCTTCAAAGGATGAAAAAGGATGAAGGAGGAAGAAGCTTTTCTTGCTATTCACGTTTTCTGCAGTACAGGGCTCCTTTTCGCCTTGATTTCAACTTCAAAACACCAATGGCCAATCTTTTACAAAGGTTCAAGGGTATGATATTTATAAGAATAGGTTTAAAGGTGTTTTAGGCTTCAGTAGGACTCTCTCCCGCAGTTAGACTTATCTTGGATGAGCATGGAGGAGTTAGTAACCTTCCCAACTTCGGAAATCAGATTATCTTGGCCAAATCATGTTTATCAGAAAACTTCCAAATTGCGTCGCCCAGTTGGGACGCCATTTGGTTAATTAAAGCGGCCAAAATAGAAAGGAGATTCGAAAAGAAAACCGAAATACATTAGGAAACCTAAATCGCATCTCCCAAGGGCGATGTGCTTTAGATAATTAGGAAATTAATTCGAATTAAAAATCGTAAACCCAAACGGATTAGGACTTAAATGGCGTCTCCCTATGGAGATGCTATTCAGTTAAATCCATCTGAATTTAGAAATTTAATTCCGAACTAATTTAGGCTAGAAATTTAAATGGTGTCGTAAACGGGCGACGCTAATCAACAAATTCTTAGAAAATTAATAAAAATTAATTAACGATTAAACATCAGACCATTTTGGGACATTATAATTGTGACATGAAATTTACTCAATATGAAGTCAAAATTAGCGTGTCTACAGCTGTCCCACCTTGACATTGACTTTGCAAGGTAGTGAAATGGGATGGAATGTACTGAAAAGGTGATGCCAAGGTGTGATGTGAGACACTCTCAACATCATATGATAGGAATTTTTCTCAAAGTGATCAATAAAATAATTCAAAGAGATCAATGAAAATCATTCATGTTTGGATGAAAGAGACAAAGGAAAACAAATAAGGTCGATCAACCTCCACGATTGGGAAGTACCCGAGGTCACAAACCTTACATGTTTCATCATGGAGAGCAGTTACCAGCCAATGTGGACGTACTACAACCATGATCGATCTTAAAAAGGAAACAAAAAATATTTGTGATAAAGATCCAAGCAAGGATTGAATTTTGAAGATATCTTCAAGAAACCTCAAAGATAATTGAGAGATTAATTCAGAATGGAATATTTTATATCACGTTAGGATTTTTTTTAGAACAGTGGTCTAAAATTTAATCAATAACTAATTTTTACCACAATTATTTCAAAGTCCTACATGATGCATGCTGGGATAAAAGAAAATTAAGATGAAATAAAATATAAATTAATCAAGGATAATATTGTTAAATTGTCGTTGATGAGTCAGGATACCAATCCTATAATCCAATCCTAAGTCGAAGCTCGTTTGTCCACGCACTGTTTCACAAAAGCGGAACCATCGTCTTCATCAATTAACAATCCAACGGCCTATCCGTGTGATTAAGAATTCTCTAGAATTATTACTGTTTTTTTATGGAGGGGAAGTCAAATTCCAGTTTCATCAAAACCATAAGGTCCTTGATATAATCTAGTAATTATTTAACATATAGTAATGTTAATCCAAATCAATTATATGAAAGAATATAAGGATAGAAATAACCGTCTTTTTAGTTACGGTTGGGACTCAGTGAAGCTCCCATAGTGGGACCTTTATTGAATTTTCGACTTTCTTTTCTTTTTTTGAATTTCCTACACTCAGATTTTGTCAGTATCTTCAAGCAAATAGATAAACAACATTAAATATCAACAATCATGGATTTTCAGATGATTAATAGAAATTCAGAAAGTTGATTAAATGGCGTCATTGTAAATCCTTCTATAAAGGCTCCCCTTCTTCATAAATCCCAACTTCGCAAATCCTTCTATAAAGGCTCCCCTTCTTCATATCAAAGCATTACAACAAGCAATGAAGAGGGAAAACTAAAGGATTCTTTCCAAAACTCAAGAACAAGAAGGGAAGAACAAGGAGAAATCAAGGAGGAAGATCAATCAATTTATTCAAGGAGGATAACAAATTCTTCATAAGATTCTTCAAACAAAAGGATGAGGAAGGCCATTGAAAAGCTCTTTGAAGTGAAAGATCATCTAAGTAGGCAAGATCCAAACTTACAAGTAAGCTAATCAATTCCCCTTCTATGTTCTTCAATTCTCTTTACATGTTTTCCATATTCCAAATTGCTTAAGTATAATAAGATTATTCCAATCTTCTCTAGGAATATGCTTTCTTCCCCGATCCAAGAAGATTTTCTTCTCTTCTATGGATCCAAAAACTAGCCAACAAGATTAATCTCTCTATGCAATCTTATATATCCAAGTGGCATATTCAAGGATTAGTTGTTCATGCCAGACATTACAGAAGTACAAGCATGGATTGGGCTACAATGGGTGCTTTGATCGAGCTGTGGCATCCTCAAACTCATACCTTTCTTTTTGCCACGTTTGAAGCCACTATCCTCTTAGAAGAAGCTGAACTTCTATTGGGTCTTCCGAAACTCAAGGTCAACAATGATGAACCTGATTTGAGTGATATGATGTTGATGAGAGAAAAGATCACAGGTCAACAATTGTTAGAAAAGATCATAAAGAAGCGAAAAGAGATTCAAGGTTGTCTCACAAAGAAGGGAATCAATTTTGCTAAATTAGCCGAATAGACTCTGAAGAAGATAGAAGATCTCAAGGATGAAGAAACAGAGAACGTGATGAAGACGTTCACCACGTGCTTAGCTGGAGTTTTACTGCTCCTTGCTCAGATAATATTTTAGAAGATGATCAAATTAGCGCAATCAGTAGGATTTTTGAAGGAAAGCAGATCAGCACAGTAGTTATAGTCTATCTCTATAGTGGGCTTTCTGTAGCTTCTACAGGTCAACCTCCTTACGGTAGCATGCTTCTCTTAGATCTATAGGTAGAATTCCACTTGAAGTTCAACCATAATGAGGAAAAAGTTCCAAGGATATCCTAGACATATCAGCACAGTCCTATCTTCTATATTGCCAACATTGTGAAGTTCAATGACAACATGACCAATCGAGTGCCCAACCTCAAGACTCGAGTTGACTGGCACACTTACTTCAAGACTATGCCTAGAACTGGATTCAAATCCACACCATTTGCTCTCATGGAAAGGGCGATTCGCGTTCGCCGTGGTGCTGGCACAGAACTCCGACTGATCGGGGCAACCGAGTCCATTCTTTATAATCCACATCGTTGTCATCCTCAACTTGGTATGCCACGCTATGAACTTCCAGAAATATCTTCTTTTTCTTCAATTAAGAAGCGGGCATTAGGTACTGACGAAGACTTTGAGGCGACAAAACTCATTGCAACTCTATTGAACATCAGATTCACCCGTTGTGTAAAAACTTCCTCATAAAGCCAACAAAGAACTATGGAAATCATATGTAAAGGAGCTTAAGAAGATTCGCCCTTAAAAGCTCTTCAATCTTTCTATTCAAGAATTTGAAGCATTCCTAATGAGAAATCATTCCTTAATGAAATAGAAATTATTCCTTAATATTATGCGATTTTCTTGTAATTTTCCTTGAGTGAAACTATGATTTTTCCTCAAAATATCAAGGTTCGGGCTTATTTAATTCAAATCGCGTCGACTCAGAGAGACGCTTTTCCATTAAATTCAATTTTCCAAAACAAGAATTCAATCCTTTAAAAGCCAAAATCGCGTCTAGCCAGGGAGACGCCGTTATCTTCCTCTCTCCTATTTCCCAGAGATTTTATGGCGGTAACTGCCTGAATAGCATCTAGCTTCCGAGACGCAAATAAGGTTCCTTCCAGATTTTCCACGGCCCTAAACAAAAGAGGCGGTAAAATCTAAAAGGCGTCGCCCATTAGGGACGTGTTTCACAAATTTCAAAAAATTTCTATCGCCGCCTCAGTTTGTGGGCCACCAAATGGCGTCCCTGTCCTAAGACGCAATTTAACGAATCCAAACAAGGTCGTGCAAGCCCGAGCCCCTTCCTTCCTCATTCTCTCCTCTCACTTCTCTCACCTCCCTCCTTCCTTGTCCGACGAATCCAACCTTCTCCAGCAAACCTTGGCGATCCCTGGCCATCTCCTCCACTTTCGGCCATCTCCTCCATCGTTTGTGGCCTCTCCCTTTCTCTTATATTCTCTCTTTCCCACTCTATCTCTCACTCTCTCATGAGTTCTCTCTTCTACTCGGTTCTCTCTCTTTCTCATTTCCCTTCGCGATGGAATAAGGAGGACCCAACCGACTGGGTGGGAAGCATCGACGGTTTGCCGCCATCGAGGTGGTGGAATTTCCTGAAGGTGAGGAAACTCCCAAAGTGGCACCGGCCGAAGCGGAGGCGCTCGCAGAAGTAGCGGCCTTCATAGAGGCCAAGGAAGTCCTACTCGCGGCTCAAGAGGGTGTTGCGAAGGCAGCACTGGCTAAGGAAGCCGGCCCACGCCTGGTAAGTTTTGAGAACGCTCCTATTTATAGTTAAAATTCCAATTGGGGGGAAGGAGGGGCTCGGCCACAGGTTCAGAGAACCTATGATGAAAGGCGTCTAGAGACAGGGACGCCATTTTGAAACGTGTCCCTGGGACTAGACGCCATTCAAAAATGTTGAGAATTCTTTCAGAAATTGATTGTTAATGCCCCGATGAGTTATTTGACAATTGCATGGTACAATGAGGACCAGGATATCATGGGACTAGGTGGTAGCGGCTTATAGGGGTCTCCCGGATTTTCAAAAGGCGCGGCTGTCGGAGATGGGCTTTAGGGAGATTTTAGAGATAGAGCCGTTTTGGAGATTTAGTGCTACTCCAGGTATTGAGAGAGAGGTGGCATGCCGAGAGCCGGGCATTCTTAATGCCCTGGGGACACATGATCCCCAGTCTCAAGGACGTATGCAGGATTATCGACCTCCGGGTAGAAGGTCGGGCAGTTAGCGGGATCACATATCCTGATTACCGTGGGCTAGCTCAGGAGTTGCTGGGGCTGGATGTGACAGGGATAGAGGGTCGAGAGTCTCGGACTCTCCTTAGGATGGCAGTAGAGAGATCCCTAGGATTGGAGGAGGCTAAGCAGCAGACTGATGAGTCCCGGGCTGAGCTGAGAGCGAGACTAGCCAAGGCGGCTAGTGAAGTACATTGCTAGGATCCCTCTGATAGGACTAGAGCAGATAGGGACCTTAGGAGGTTCTTAGTCTTCTTCTTCGGTAGGCTTCTCTTTGGACGATTTGAGACTACATCCATTGTAGATTCCTGAGTCTCCTTATAGATTTAGATCGACTAGGAGAGTATGCCTGGGGTGCCGCCCTTTTGGCCCACCTCTTCACCGACCTCTTCGCAATTACGTCGGGCTGGGAGACCACCAGCAGCGGCTTCGCGCTGTTTCTTCAGGTACTTAACTTATTTTGAATTTGTTCATTTCATTAAATGCTTATGATGCAATGCATGTGATTCTAACTACATGTCCTTTTATGCTGACCTAGGGTTATTCCTATTTTCCCCTGGGCCGAGCGAGGCCATCCACACAACTGGCTGCAGTTCTGCTTGCCTGATGTTGGCGTCCGGTGGTAGACACAGTGCCACAGCATCACCAACTGACAGCCCACTATCGTTAGTTCCTCGACTACCCAGAGCTTCTAGTGAGTTTTAATTCTTTTCTTGCTACTTATTATTATGTTTCATACTTGGTTAATTATTGTTTTATCAACATGTTGTTAAGCTGTTTAATTATTAATTAATTGTTCTGTTAAAATGTCTTTAGATACTCGTTAAATTAACATTTATTTGTTAAACATTTAATTGCTTATTTGATTGATGATTTAAATGTTAGATGTTTTAAATGTTTATTATAACATAACCTGTTGATTTTTATCACTATCTTTTTCGCATGAAATGCAGTGCAACTAACCCATATGAGTGTAGGATATTTGGTGTTTGTACCTTGGTATGGACAATGCAGGACAACCCTGGGTAGAGCAGGGGCGAGGCCGATTCGGGCGCTAGGTGTGGCTAGATTGCATGAACGAGATAGCCCTCCTGTACTTGAAGCTGGTGCTGTGGACGTTGTGGCTGCATCAGGAGTGGGTGGAGGAGGAGATTCTGGAGGGGATCGGGAGGACTATGTGGGGTAAGCAGGCCCGCACCGACTGGAGTGCCAAATTCCCGGATCAGCAAGATGATTGGCATCAGTATGGGGTACTGGTGGAGTCGCAGGCGGTGAGCAGTGATGCTTACCTCCAACACTACCGGACCCACTACATGGCCCACCTCCAGCTACTCCGCCCTCTCGATGTAAGTAACATGATATGCATGACATGAATGTTTCTTTTATTTTATTAATTATCTTGCTTATATTTGTGAATATATGACATGATATGGTACAAATATGCAGGATACTCGGGACGCCACCATCATCACATTCTGGGGCCATGTCCAGGACGTCGAGGCCCAGTTAGAACAAGTCTAGAAAGAGTTGAATGATCTGGTAAGTGTATCATGCATGGATGTTATGAACAAACGATGAATGTTTTTATTATTATTTAAATCATTTTGACACTGGCATACTGACAGTGATCTCCTTTGTTGTTTCAGTGCCGCTTACACTTATGCAGCTACCCCTTTTGCCACTCCTGGTGCTTCCGCTGTCCATGAGGCCGCCATTGGTGACTTGTGGAGTCAATTGGCCCTAGCCATTCGCCGAACTACCCAAGCTGAGGAGGATGCTCCTATTCGGGTAAGTCTTTGACTTGCTTCTTGCGTGGTACCCTTTATTTGCTTGATCAGTTGGCTGACGGTGTCTTCTGATGCAGGTCCAAGAGCTTTGTCGAGCTCTTGGAGAGAGAGACACCGAGTTGGCACAGGCCTATAATTCAGCAACCCATGTTGCTGAGCTGGAAAAGCAGTTGGCTAGGCTTTCTGTCGGCGAAGTTCCTCGTGAGCTTGCACGACTCCAAGTTCGGCTAGAGATCTTGACCGAGGAGAGGGATCGTGACCAAGTCTAGTTAGAGAGTCTTCAAGGCTGGTTATTGGTTGCGGAGCACGAGCGCCAAAGCATAGAGGCTCGATACCAGTGTGCGCAACAACAGGCGCTGGATTGAAGACTGGCGAGTGCATTCACCACCAGCATAGCAGTATCTTCCGGCCTAGTAGGACCGAGTGTGATAGGACCACCGCCGCCGCCAGCACGAGGACCATACGTACAGGACAAGGCACAGAGCCAACTAAACGAGGGTGCAGAGGACAGTCAGCCGTGAGGACTGTGCTTGTGTATCTTCTTCTCTTTTTGTGAGTCCTAATGATGGCGGACTCTTATATGTACTTGAAACTCTTATGATGAATGAAACTCCTGACTTTTATATTTGTGTTCTTTGTGCTTCATGCCGTTTGTATCATGCCCTGTTCATCACTTAACAAATAGATTAAGTATCTATTCAGGTTTAGCTCCTTGCCCAATTAGGTAAGCGACTACTTGATCTATCCTTGGTAGAAGGGTCAAGGGGCAAAGCCTTTATTAATGAAGGCAAATAATAATTAAAAATAAATAAAATTGTAAAGTGCAGCATACAAGCATGAGGATGCTCACTAAAATAAAAAGAATGCAACACACAGGATGTGACAAACGAATGCTAATTGAAATATTGTCGTTTTGCCAATGCAATTTTTGAAATATCCAATTTTTTTAGAGTTTTGAAATATTTATTTTTTTTGTAGTTTTAAAATATTCAATTTTTTTGGTGATTTTGAAATGTTCAATTTCTTTTTGGTTTTGAAATATTCAATTTTAGTTGTCGTTTTGAAATAAGACATCAACTAAATAAATTAAAGACCAGCATGGTACTTAGATCTAAAGAGTATATTTATTCATTAACTTAATTCCCAAATCACTCCTCAACGACCTAATTCAAACTCATCGTGCTTGAGTTATGTTCATGATTGTGATCCCATTCGATGGTCTGACCCTTAGTCAACCTAAGCTATTCCTCAAGTTTGGAGTACGCCTCTTTAGAACGAAAAGAAGAATTGGTCTAGAAAGCCCACGAGAGGGTTCCAGAGAGCCCACGAGAGGGTTCCAGAGACCCAGAGAAATGTCCCTCCTTTACCTTATTATCTGTTGGGGTTCGGTGATTTTCACTTTTATGGGGTATTTAACGACCTTGCGCTCCCTTTCATTTGATTTTGTGGCCTTTTGATGTAATGTTTGTAATGTTGAATGGCCTTTCGATTTGGTTGGCTTTTTGCCTTCGTGCTTTTTCTTTTGCTTTTTAGTGTGGGTCTCTCCCCTTTTTTTTTATGATGGCCTCCTACTAAGATGGCGTGTATTTTCGGTAGTTTATTTTAAGCCTCGTTCCGACATCGTGGGTCATTAGTAAAAACAAAAGTTTTGTTTAAAAATGAATGATTTGTACTTTCCCACCCTTAGTCAAGCTTTCGGTATTCTTCGGGCTTCGCATCTCTTGTTACTCATGAACCAAATGTGTTTGTGTGTGCAATAATTTGTTTGAATTACATTACCAAAGACTAATAAGGGAATTTGAGTTTCCAAATTTTCAGACTCTACTGGTCCTTGTACCATACTGATCGACACACTTATCTAAGGATAGTACTTCTTAAGATACAGACCATTCCAGGGATGAGTTAACTCTTGTCCTTCTGCATTAACTAAACGATAAGCATTATTAGGAAAAGCGTACGAGATAACATAAGGTCCTTCCTAATTGGGTTGGAGCTTAGAACGCGGACCACCAGGTTTTACAAAGATTCTTTTAACAACCATTTCACCAACTTTGAATTTTCATTCAATGACTTTCTTTTGATAAAAACGTGCTAAGCTGTTCTGATATACTCGTGCATGATTAACGGCTGACCATCTTCGCTCGTCTAAAAGTTTCAATTGAGCCAGGAGTGTTGAGCGGTGCTCATCAATGGAAAACTCCTTGTTCAACTATACTATTAAGGACGGGATGAGGACTTCGTATGGAATTACTGCCTCCATTCCAAATATTAAAAAATACGGAGTCTACCCAGTGGGCGTGCAGATTGAAGTTCGGTATGCCCATAAAGCCGCCATTAATTTCTCTGGCCAACTGGAGAACTTATTGGATTTACACGTTTTCTTGATGATTTTTATCAAAGTCTTATTAGTTGCTTCTGCTTGGCTACTGCCTCGCGGATAATAAGGAGACGAGTGATGCAAAGTAATTTTATACATGTTGCAGAGGTCCTTTAATTCTTGTGATATCAACTGTGGTCCATTGTCGGTAACGATGGTGCTTGAAATTCCGAATCTTGTGATGATGTTCTTCATGATAAACTTGTAGACTGTTGATGCTTTTACTTCCGCGTAAGCTTTGGCTTCTGCCCACTTGGTGAAGTATTCCGTTGCCGTGAGAATAAAGGATTTATGCTTAATGCCATAATTGAGATCACCAAGAGGTCCAATGATGTCGAAAGCACATATGAAGAAAGGCCATGGGGAGGGAACAAGATGAAGTGAAGATGCAGGAAAATGGATCTTGTCGGCATGGAGTTGACACTTAGCTCACCTACGAACATACCCTACACAGTCTTCTTCCATGGTTGGCCAGTAGAATCCTTGTCTAAGGATCTTCTTTGATAACATATGTCCATTAACGTAACCACTACAAACTCCAGCATGAGCTCCTTCCATAACCTTCCAAAGCTCATCCTCGTCCAAGCATCTCAGAAGAACACCGTCAAAACCTCGTTTATAAAGTGCTCCTCCAACTAGAGTGTATCTCTGAGCAACTCTCCTAATAGCCTTTTTCTCCTCAGTTGTGGCCTCTTCAGGGTACGACTGATCTTCACAGTATTTGGCAATCTCAAAATACCATGGTTTCTCTTCATCTGCCATCTCTTCTTGCAATTCCAATAGCATGATCTCTCGCTTCTCTACAATATCTCCATCTCTGACCTTCTTTAACAATTTCTCTTTAGTCCTAAGGAATGAAGGGTCTTTTATGGCGGGTGAAAGACGCATATGGACGATGATTGATTCATATTGTTTGCTGATTGGGAAATTCAGAGATGATGCGAGAGAAGCTAGAGCGTTAGTTAGAATGTTCTGATTCCGAGGAACATGGACAAAGATCAATCTAATGAAAAGCTTAGCATAAGTAGAGGTGAGTTCTTGATAAGGCTTGAGTTTAGGATCAAGAGTTTGATATTTAGTGAGCACTTGGCGAAGAATTAGCTGACTATCACCTATAATCCTGAGCTTGGTGGCACCATGGAGATGAGCAGCCTTGAGACCAGCTAGAAGAGCCTCATATTCAGCAATATTGTTGGTGACAGGAAAGTCAAGCTGAAAGGCTTGTGGAATGGTGACACCTTCTAGTGATAGGAACAATGCTGATACCCTTACCATGAGAGTTCAGAGCTCTGTCAAAATGTAGAGTTCACATATCGTCTTTGATTATGTGTCTGGACATCAGTTCCTCATCCGCAAACTCTGATCGGACTGGATTAAAGCGAGGAAGAGGGTAATGAGCAAGATGTTCTGCGATGGCATAGCTTTTGATTGCTTTCTGTTGAATGTAGATAATATCAAATTGAGATAGAAAGCTTTGCCATCGTGCTAATCGATCGGTGAGAACATATTTCTCAAGAACGAACTTGATTGGATTCACTCTAGCAACGAGATGTACTTCATGAGCTAAGAAGTAATGTTTCAGCTTCTGAACTACCCAGACTAATGCAGCATAGGTCTTCTCCATCGCTGGGTATCTCTGTTCCGCGGGGTTGAGAAGTTTAGAGAGATAGTAGGTTGCCCTCTCTTTTCCTTCTTTATCTTCTTGTGCTAGGACAACCCCCACTGCATCATACAGGACAGAAATATAAAGAATCAAAGGTTTGTCTGGAGATGGTGGTCATAAAACATGAGGACTTGCTAGATATGTCTTCAATTCATCAAACGCCTCCTAACACTTATTGTCCCAGTCAAACTTGACTCTCGGCTTAGTAAGCTCGTCTGTGAGTGTTGGGAGACAAAGTGGCGAATAAATTGTAACCTCCCGATCAATCCTCTTAATTCTTCTAAATTTTAGGGAGGTGGTATCTCTCTGATAGCCTTGCCTTGTTGGGATCGATCTCAATGCCCCATTTGCTCACGATGAATCCTAACAACTTCCCTGATGATACACTAAATACACACTTTTTGGGATTCATCTTCAATTGATATTCTCTTGACCTTTCTAAAACTCTCGCCAATACTTTGGCATGCTCTGCCTTAGTTTTGGATTTCACTAACAGATCATCCACATACACTTCTAAATCAATGTGCATCATGTCATGGAATATAGCCATCATACCCCTCTAATAAGTGGCTCCAGCGTTCTTTAGTCCAAATGGCACAATGACATAACAATAAGTGCCCTAAGGTATAGTGAATGACGTCTTCTCTTGGTCCTCTTCAGCCAAGCGAATTTGATTATATCTTGAGAATCCATCCATGAATGACAATGTTTCATAACCAGTTGTGTTGTCAATGAGTACGTCTATGTGAGGCAGTGGAAAATCATCTTTAGGACATGCCCGATTCAAATCTCGAAAGTCAACGCAAATCTTGACCTTCCCATCATTTTTCATGACCGGGACTATATTTGCCACCCATTGTGAATAGAGGACAACTTTAATAAATTTGGCTTTATGCAATTTATCGACCTCTTCCTTCATCTTTAAAGCCATCTGAGGGTGGAATCACCTCAATTTCTGTTTAACCAGACTAGCTCCATCTTTCAATGTTAATCGATGTTCTACTAAGGAAGAATCTAATCCCGACATATCTTCATAGCTCTAGGCGAAAATGTCCTTATAGTCTCTGAGAACTTGAATCACTGTCTCCTCATTTGTTTCAGAAAGATTTTTACTGACGAGGACAACCTTAGGTTCGTCTTCAGTTCCTAGATTAATCTCTTTGGTAGGCTCTTCCACGGCAACTAAGGGTTCCTCAAATCTCTTCATTCCACTAGCATACGTCTCAGCTGCGTCCTCGTCATCTTCCTCACCTTCAGTAATGGGATCTTTCTCGTGTAGAAGTTCATACACTCCATACCTGTCATTGACTAACTCATCAACTTCACATTCTTCTAGCATCTGAATGGGATTTTCTAAAAGCTGGGAAATCTGGGAGCAAGAAAGGCATCTTAAAGCTAGATCCTGGAGGTATCTATCTTGAACTTGTCTACCCTTAGATTTCCTAGACTTCCTAACCTGACTAACTTCACTAGACTCCCTAACTTCATGAAATTGCCTACCGCTAGACTCACTATCTTGACCTAGTGGGGACGAAGAAGGAAAAAAATCAAGGGATACAGGATGTGATACAGGTGAATTCTCCCGAGAGAAGGGGCAAAGTAGATCTAGAAGAGAGTCTTGGGGTATATTCGGACGAGTAATATGATGTTTCCCCAGTCAAACTTGACTCTCGGCTTAGTAAGCTCGTCTGTGAGTGTTGGGAGACAAAATGGCGAATAAATTGTAACCTCCCGATCAATCCTCTTAATTCTTCTAAATTTTAGGGAGGTGGTATCTCTCTGATAGCCTTGCCTTGTTGGGATCGATCTCAATGCCCCATTTGCTCACGATGAATCCTAACAACTTCCCTGATGATACACTAAATACACACTTTTTGGGATTCATCTTCAATTGATATTCTCTTGACCTTTCTAAAACTCTCGCCAATACTTTGGCATGCTCTGCCTTAGTCTTGGATTTCACTAACAGATCATCCACATACACTTTTAAATCAATGTGCATCATGTCATGGAATATAGCCATCATACCCCTCTAATAAGTGGCTCCAGCGTTCTTTAGTCCAAATGGCACAATGACATAACAATAAGTGCCCTAAGGTATAGTGAATGACGTCTTCTCTTGGTCCTCTTCAGCCAAGCGAATTTGATTATATCCTGAGAATCCATCCATGAATGACAATGTTTCATAACCAGTTGTGTTGTCAATGAGTACGTCTATGTGAGGCAGTGGAAAATCATCTTTAGGACATGTCCGATTCAAATCTCGAAAGTCAATGCAAATCTTAACCTTCCCATCTTTTTCATGACCGGGACTATATTTGCCACCCATTGTGAATAGAGGACAACTTTAATAAATTTGGCTTTATGCAATTTATCGACCTCTTCCTTCATCTTTAAAGCCATCTGAGGGTGGAATCACCTCAATTTCTGTTTAACCAGACTAGCTCCATCTTTCAATGTTAATCGATGTTCTACTAAGGAAGAATCTAATCCCGACATATTTTCATAGCTCTAGGCGAAAATGTCCTTATAGTCTCTGAGAACTTGAATCACTGTCTCCTCATTTGTTTCAGAAAGATTTTTACTGACGAGGACAACCTTAGGTTCGTCTTCAGTTCCTAGATTAATCTCTTTGGTAGGCTCTTCCACGGCAACTAAGGGTTCCTCAAATCTCTTCATTCCACTAGCATATGCCTCAGCTGCGTCCTCGTCATCTTCCTCACCTTCAGTAATGGGATCTTTCTCGTGTAGAAGTTCATACACTCCATACCTGTCATTGACTAACTCATCAACTTCACATTCTTCTAGCATCTGAATGGGATTTTCTAAAAGCTGGAAAATCTGGGAGCAAGAAAGGCATCTTAAAGCTAGATCCTGGAGGTATCTATCTTGAACTTGTCTACCCTTAGATTTCCTAGACTTCCTAACCTGACTAACTTCACTAGACTCCCTAACTTCATGAAATTGCCTACCGCTAGACTCACTATCTTGACCTAGTGAGGACGAAGAAGGAAAAAAATCAAGGGATACAGGATGTGATACAGGTGAATTCTCCCGAGAGAAGGGGCAAAGTAGATCTAGAAGAGAGTCTTGGGGTATATTCGGACGAGTAATATGATGTTTCCTCAATGAGGATTTGAGAGGAGGGAGTTGCCGAATTGGCCTTTTTTTTTGAAGATTTTGAGTGTTAATTATGAAACATGAATGAATATGTAAGGGAGGAGAGTGAGAAGGTAACGTCACCAAGGCCAAAGGATTAGGGGGATCATATAATAGTATGTCTCATATTAGATCATAGATCCTCTCAGGGTCGAGAGGAATATGAGGAATCAGGTCTCGGGGGGGGGGGGTGGGGGGACAGAGTAATAATGATGGGCGGGGCTTAAGGAATGTCTATAGTGATGACCCTCGACCAAGTCGGGGTCAGGAGCAGAGTGCATAATAGGGTATGGAGGGTGAAAACAAGATGGGGATAGGCTCCCCTCCAGAGAAGATCAGTGGTGAATCCAGGCTGATAAGGGTCATCAGGCTCCCCTTCGTTTGTCTCCTCACTTAGCAAAATTCCCTTATTAAAGATAGCCCCAGGCCCTTCAATCAGCTCATCTATCAACGGCAGCCACTTTGGTTCTGAGGGATCAAGGAACAGTCTATTGAGTGCAATGTATAAGTCCCATGCATCGAACCAACGGTACCTTTCACACTCTAGATCTTGAGTCTTCCTCCTCTTCATTGGCTGCAGAGCCTTCAAGGATTGGTATGTCAACAACTCAGAACAATGTCTGGCTAAATCTCTCTCATATACGTCATGTAGGTCAAAGTGAAAAGTGATCACCACTGTGTTATCATAGTCATGATTAATCACAGGTCCCTTAATGAAGTGTGTATATAAGGTCCAAGTTAAGGGATCCCGATTTTCTTGGTGGTCATTACGGGAAGAGTTCCAAACAAGCAACCGCTGTAGATTCAACGACTGAAGCTGAGTACATCGCTGTAGCTGAAGCCACCAAGGAAGTAGTGTGATTGAAGAAATTCATCACCGACTACGGCGTAGTTCCCAGCATATCTAAACCTGTTCCGCTGTTGTGTGACAATAATGGAGCTATTGCACAAGTGAAAGAGCCGCGGTTTCATCAGAAATCGAAGCATATTCTGAGGTGCTTTCATCTCATCAGAGAGGTCATATCCAGAGTAGATGTAGTGGTGGAAAGAGTTCCATCTGTCGACAATATAGCAGATCCACTAACAAAGCCGTTAGCTCAAAATGTGTTTGAGCGTCACCTAGAGTCTATAGGTTTAGTGGATAAAGGTGATTGGCTATAGTCCAAGTGGGAGATTGTTAGTCTTAGGTGGCCTACAAGCCAATATGACTTTGTAATCTCGTTCATTTATTAATATAATGGCATTGTTGATTATGTGTAAATTCGTATTATTATCGTCTCATTATGAAGTCCGTGAATATGTGTAATAGTGATCAAATTATAATGAGATCATACAAGTGAGATTGATAACTTAAATATACATATTCTTAATAGTTCCTAGTCGAAAGATATTCGAGAAGGACAATGGATATCTACATAGAAAAGTACAGATTACTCCCGCTCATAAGATGAGAGTGGCTGATCTCATAGTCACTTGTGTGGAGACAGTAAGGCGAATATGTAGGTGCTCATTAGAGAATGAGTTCACTAAACTGATCCGACTGAATCGCTGGATGGTATTGTACCTCACTGTCAATCAACTTGATTCTATTGTCACAGTTGCATGGATGGTCTTCGGACCTGAGACACCAAGGACATCTTGTTAGTGGACTTCTGTGTTTTGACCTTGACTTATGAATCTCTAACCACGGGATTCTAAACAGCCAAGGATCGAGTACAGTGGAATACCGTCGAAGGGAATTGAGTGTCAATAAGGAATCATTCGTTCTCAGTACTTAAAGAGAGAATGTTCTAGGAAGGATGCACGGAAGTCCCTGGCCAGGGAGGACGATAATATCGGGAAATGAGTTTTTCAAATATTATACGGCAGCATCCGATCCAAGTAAATCGACCGGTTAGAGTTTGACAGTACACCATACCTTGAGTTGACTCAAGAGCATTGTACGAATGAAGGACTATATCTACGCGGTAACTGTCAGCGGAAAGGTTCCAAGAGTGGGTTGCTTAACCCTAATACCTTCCTGGTTCACGCGGTGTTACTTGGCACCCAACGTGATTAGAGGCGTGATCGAATTTGATGTGCGACATTAATTCGATTGATTAATTAATTAATATGAGTTATTAATTGATTAATCAGGCCAATGAGGAGTCACTGGGCTTATTGGGCCATTAACCGGACTGGTTATTGGGCCTAGCGGGTCACACGTAAATGATTCTCAAGACGTTGGATAATAAAGTGGGTTTTATGCAAACTAGGGGTTTTTATGAAAAATCATGCGGTTGATATAAAATGTAGCTAACGGGATGAGCAGGCCAGGCTGCTGCTAACCCTAGACGCCCCCACCTCTCTTCCTCTCTCTCTCTGGTGCCTCAGGCCTGTTCTGATCCTCGGGTCTGCTCTGCCGCTTCTCCGACTCTCGTCAGACGGTAAATCGACCACGTGTCGCGGTGATCGTTGCGGCGAACAACGAAGGATTTGAGGGTTGTGACGAGCGAGGAACGTGAGGACATCCACCGCGAGGAAGATCGTGTGGACTCTGCTAGAGGTCGGGCGCTTGCGCAACTTGCGGTGTCACACCGATGGAAACAATCAGTTGCGGATTTGAATCTGTGAATGGTAAGAATCGATAATCAGATTATTACTTTTAGTTCTTCGAAACGGGAACAGATCGCTAGTTTCTATTTTATTTTCCACTGCGTTTTGCGATCCGGAGAAACACGAGAACCCAACAGTAGTATTAGACCTAGATTTCACTGTTTCTTGTCCCGTTTTGATCTCCAATTAATATTTCCTTAATTTATTCCATACTTAAAAATCGATTATTTGCTAGATCCATGTTCATACGATGAACACATAATAATCATATTATTATTTTGCAATTTTTGAATTTTTTTTTTCGATTTTCCGTGTTCTTCGTGGGACGAAGAACGACGGTCGTTGTGGCTTTGTTCGGGCCTCCCAAGCGTTGGGATGGTGGACCAGGATCCCAGATCTTTGAGGAAGGGTCGCTGGTTCTCCAAGAGCATGTTGCCGGCACCTGGAACGGGCAGGGTAGCGGCGGCCGGCCACCCCACTTCCTTCTTCCTCCTCGGTTTGGTGAAACCAAAAAATAGAAACATGAAAGAGGAAGGGAGGGCTCGGCTGGCTGCTTGTTTGGGCACCTCCGGCGGGCTTACCTGCACTAGGGCCGTCGCCGGCAACACCGAGAGACATCAGTGTGGCTGGGACGGTCGCCATAACCCTAGCCTTCTCACCGTCTCGCTGCCAAACCCCCTTTTTTCTTGCAAGACTTCAAGGGTTTTAGGTAGAAAGGGGGCACACCTGCTGCCCAAGCCTGCGTCGAGCGCGTCGCCGGCACCGGGGGCGTCATCGGCTTGGGCCGGGCGATGTCGGCCGCTGGCCCTGGGCAGTCCTCCACCTCCTTGCGTCGCCGTGCCACCACCTGATACAACCAGGGGGGTTAGGGTTTCGGGTATTTCAGTTTAGGCTGATAGGAGAGAGCTGGTCCCGAGCTAGTTCGGCCGGTTGGGCCGGGCTGAACCGATCCGGGCCGGCTGACAGCCGGCCGAACCAGCTCGGGACCGGCTGAACTAGTTTTTGAATTAGTTCTCTATAAAACCCAATTAAACCCCCAAATAAAACCCTAATTGCCCATTTAATATGTGAATAAAATTTGAATTTAATTTAAAATTCAAAATTTGTTTGAAAATCTTAATTATTATTCAGTTTTATTCAATTGGGTGATTTATGATTTGGATCATTATCATATTATCAATTAGTTGTTAAATAATTAGAGTTAATTATTAGTTCAATTGTTAAATTAATAATTAATTTTAATTTACTAATTTAAGAGTTAAGTTAGTAGTTAATAATTATTAGTCTAAATGTTAGATTATTAATTATTAATTCTTCTAATTGTTAATTAATTAAATTTAGTTATTAATTTAAGTGTTAAGTTAATAATTAATTAATTGACTAATTTTAGTGTTAAATTAGTAGTTGTTAATTAATTACTGTTAATTATTACTTTAAGAGTTAAATTAATAGTTAACATTAATTAACTAATGTAAGAGTTAGATTAGCTTTCTAATTAATTAGAGTTAATTGTTAATTTAAGTGTTAAATTAATGATTAATTTTAAATTAACTAATCTAAGAGTTAGATTAAAAGTTATTAATTAATTAGTGTTAATTAATAATTTAAGTATTAAATTAGTAATTAAGATTAATTAACTAATCTAAGAGTTAGATTAGTAGTTAATAATTAATTAGAGTTAATTAATAATTTAAGTGTTCAATTTAATAATTAACTTTGGTGGACTAATCTAAGAGTTAGATTAGTAACTTATTATTAATAGTCTAATTGTTAGATTATTAATATTGATTAATCTAAATGTTAGATTGTTTTAATTATTAGAAATATTCTAATAGCATGGAATAATCTGGAATTTATTAATTTAGAGTGTGTGCACATGTGATGTGTATTTAAATGCTTTTAAATTTGATTTAATTGTATGTTAAGATAATGAAAAGAGTTTTTGAAATTCAAAATCCGATTATGATTGGATCCTAATTTTTTGAAAGTCAAAAATTATTTATTTTGAAACTCTTTTGTTTTAGCCATGTAATGCGCTTATCTTGTATGGATTGTTTAAAACACGCTGTGGCTATAGATATACACTTATTTAATTATTCATGTGATGAATGATTGTGTGGATCGTGGATGTTTGAATAAGTATTTTTATTAATTGTTAATAAACAGAGGTTTACGGACCTCTCTCTCTCTCTCTTTCATACTCCGATGTACTTCTACCTCCCTCTGTCTTGTACTCGCCATAAAACCTTCTTCAATTTACATATAAATTTAGAATTTAATTGTAATATGATCGAGGCAATCGAGGAAGGAGCGTGGACGATCCACAGCTGCAACCAGGAAGGCGATACGATATAGATCATTTGCCTTTACGTTTGCAGGATGATCTAATGTAATAGTTAAGTTAGATTTTGTGTGCGTTTAACTGTTGGCTCTAGTCAAACCCACTGTGCTATCTATGACCACGCTAATGACATATATGAGATGCATTGTTTTCTTTTGATTATGAATCAAAACAGGTATAGTATTAGTAAATATATACGATATATTTGTATACTATCACCTAGGAGAGACCAAGATAAAAGTTATCCAAAATACCATCGTCTAAATTATAAGCCGTAACGTGAGTAGTTGAGAACTTACCGTGTGGTCCACCATCGTTATAGTCATAGGATTCGAATCACTTTAGGCAGGTTTGTTGTGCTATCCACAAGGCCTGTTTAATTGTGAGGAGAGACTGTGGCTATAGTATTAGATGCCTAAATGATCGGGGTAGAGGAACCATGTAGCTTTGTTGTGCTATCCACAAGGGCTATATGCAAATCTATTCTCATCGTGTAACGATGGTTAGCTTAGACCAGAATTAATGGCTTGTTGTACTATCCACAAGGCCATTAAATCTCTGGGGACTAAAGATATATCAGATATTGCATGGAGTTGCAAGTCTTATGAGATGGATGCTCTTTGATTGTTTTATAGCTTTCTTGTGCTATCCACAAGGTTGTACTGCAAGTCATTTAGATTCTGATCCTCACTAGGAGACTATCGGCATCTCTCGTTCTGTATAACTAAGGGTTATATAGTCCGTCGAAAATTAGTGGGAGTTAAAACTTGAATAAGAGACCATATCTTGTTTTATATTTAATAACTGAACATCTACTAAAATAAATTTTACTTATCTCCTGTAGAGAAATATGTTGTCAAATAACACACTCCATGGCATACCTGATGCCAAACTTTTGATTAGCCTGAACTACTCGGATGAGCTCAGCAACTTGAAGAGTGTCTTCATATCTGAGCACATTGCCTACATCTTTGGAGCTGATCCTCTTGCTGAACTGGCATTGGATGTCTCTAAGGCAGAGATGATCACGTACGATAAAAGGTCGAGGACAAAGGCAAATGAGTAGTAAAAGGTGACTACTTCTATTGTAAGTAGAATGGTCACTGGAAGAAGAACTATAAGGAGTTCCTCAACGATAAAACTCATGGAAAGGTGAAGCTGTTTGAAGCTTCAGATATCTATATGGTAGATATCAACTTGTCAGTAAGAGATTCCACATCTTGGGTATTAGATATTGGATGTGCTTCTCATATCTGTCATGATGTGCAGATGCTAACAAGTAAGCGCAAGCTGAGAAAAGGCGAGGAGGAATTGAGGTTAGAAAACGACACAAAAGTTGCGGCAGTTGTTGTAGGAACAACAAACCTTAGACTTCCATCGGGCGATAGCTTATCATTGGAAGATTGTTATTATGTTCCTAACATAATAAAGAACATCATATTAGTATCTTGTTTGAACAAGATAGTATATAAGTTGTCTATTGAGAATAGAAGTTGTTCGATTTATTATGGTAATAAATCAATAGTTTCGGCATCTTTAGTTAACGCTCTATATCTTTTAAATATTTCCTATTACAATCTTTACATTGATAAAACTCGTAAGAAGAGCAAGAATTGTGTGAACTAAGCCTACATGTGGCATTATAAACTTGGACACATGGGTGAAAGCAAGTTGCAAAGGTTGCACAAGCATGGTTATTTAACTGCATTCGGTTATGAATCGTTTACGACATGTGAATCTTGCCTTATGGGAAAAATGGCAACATCTCCATTTACTGGACATAGAGAATATGCCAAGGACATTTTGGAACTAATACATTCGGATATATGTGGTCCCATGTTCACCCAAGCCAAAGGTGGCTTCTCGTACTTCATCACGTTCACCGACGACTTCCCAAGATTCGGCTATGTGTACTTAATGAAGTACAAGTCGGAAGCATTTGAAAAGTTCAAGGAGTTCAAGAATAAGGTAGAAAAGTAGTTAGGAAAGAGTATTAAAACTCTTCGATCAAATCGGGGAGGAGAATACTTGAGTACTAATTTCACACAATTCTTAAAGAATAGTGGTATCCTTTCTCAGCTGACCTACACCACAGATGAATGGTGTATTAGAAAGGAGGAATCGCACCTTGTTGGACATGGTACGATCCATGATGAGCTTTTCGGATTTACTAATGTCCTCTGGGAGTATGCTCTAGAGTCAGCAGCATACCTACTGAATAGAGTATCCAGCAAGTGTGTGGCCTCTACTCTATATAAGATATGGAAAGGGAGGAAACCAGAATTTAAACATGTTAAAGTATGGGGTTGTCCTGCACATGTAAAGAGGTATGATATAGGCAAGCTGGAATCACGAACTGATAAATGTAGGTTTGTGAGATATCCGAAGGAAACCTTTGGATACTATTTTTACCATCCTAGTAAACAAAAGATGTTTGTCGCTAGGAAAGCTGTCTTTCTGGAAGAGGAATATCTTCTCTAGGAGGACAGTGTGAGTAAAATAGTATTGGAAGTGGTTCCAGATCTACAAACAGCTGCAATATTGTCGGATGAGATATCAGTTCCTAAATCTATTCAAGTACACATAGATGAGCCTCAAAGATCCGGTAGATTACCTAGACTACCCGAACGATATGTGGGACATATCGATGAAGGTAAGTCTAAGGTAGAATATAATGAGGATGATGATCTTAAAACCTACCAAGAGGCCATAGAAGGCCCAAAAGCCGGGAAATGGTGAGAAGCCATGAACTCAGAAATTCAGTCCATGTACACCAACCAAGTTTGGAACTTGGAGGACTTGCCCGAGGGTATTGTACCCGTCGGGTGCAAGTGGATCTTTAAGAGAAAGATCTGTGCTGATGGACGGATCGACACTTATAAGACAAGATTGGTGGCAAAGGGATATCGTCATATGCAAGGAATTGACTATGATGAGACTTTCTCACCAGTTGCCATAATAAAGTCGATCAAAGTTCTACTCGCCATAACTGCACATTTTGATTACAAAATCTGGCAGATGGATGTGAAGACTGCCTTCCTCAACGGTAACCTTGAGGAAGAGGTGTCTATGATACAACCAGAAGGTTTTGCATCCAAAGAATCTCTAGATAAAGTGTGCAAGTTTTAAAGGTCCATTTATGGACTGAAGCAAGCTTCCCGAAGCTGGAACATAAGATTTGACAAGGCTATAAAGTCCTATAACTTCATTAAGAATGAAGATGAGCCTTGTGTGTACAAGAAGACCAGTGGGAGTGCAGTCACTTTCCTAGTTCTTTACGTAGATGACATACTATTCATTGGGAATGACATAGCTATGATGTCATCCGTAAAGATATGGTTGTCGAAAAACTTCTTAATGAAGGATATATCATGCATGCCATGCTATGTACATGGCCTGATGTTGCATATGCTCTAAGTGTTACGAGCATATTTCAGACTGATCCAGGCGAAGATCACTAGATGGCAGTCAAATGTATCCTTAAGTACTTGAAAAGAACTAAGGATATGTTTCTTGTCTATGGAAGAGGTGACTTGAAACTACGAGGCTATACTGACTCGAGTTTCTAGTCAGATCCAGATGATAGAAGGTCTACATCTGGATTTGTGTTTACTTTGAACGGAGGTGCAGTGAACTGGAAGAGTTCTAAGCAAGCAACCATTGCAGATTCGACGACTGAAGCTGAGTACATTGCTGCAGCTGAAGCCGCCAAGGAGGCAGTGTGGTTGAAGAAATTCATCACTGACCTCAGCATAGTTCCCAGCATCTCTGAACCTGTTCCGCTGTTGTACAACAATAATGGAGCTATTGCACAAGCGAAAGAGCCGCAGTCTCATAAAAAATCGAAGCATATTCTGCGGCGCTTTCATCTCATCAGAGAGATTATATCCAAAGGAGATGTAGTGGTGGAAAGAGTTCCATATGTCGACAATATAGCAGATCGACTAGAAAAGTCGTTGGCTCAAAATGTGTTTGAGCGTCACCTAGAGACTATAGGTTTAGTGTATAAAGGTGATTAGCTTTAGTCCAAGTGGGAGATTGTTAGTCTTAGGTGGCCTACAAGCCAAAATGACTTTGTAATCTCGTTTATTTATTAATATAATGGCATTATTCATTATGTGTAAATTCATATTATTATCGTCTCATAATGAAGTCCATGAATATGTGCGTTAGTGATCAGATTATAATGAGATCATACTACTAAGACTGATCACTTAAACACACATATTCTTAATAGTTCCTAGTCAAAGGATATCTGAGAAGGACATCAAATATCCGAATAGACTAGTATAGATTACTGCCGCTCGTAAGATGAGGGTGACTGATCTTATAGTAACTTGTGTGGAGACACTAAGGCGAATCTGTAGGTGCTCATTAGAGAATGAGGTCATTAAACTAATGTAGCTGAATCACTGGATGGTATTGTACCTCACTGTCAACTAGCTTGATTCTATTGTCGCAGTTGCATGGATGGTCCTCGGACCTGAGACACCAAGGACACATTGTCGATGGACTTCTATGCTTTGACCTTGGTTTATGAATCTCAAACCACGGGATTCTAAATAGCCAAGGATCGGGTACAGTGGAATATCGTCAAAGGGAATTGAGTGTCAATAAGGAATTATTCGGTCTCGGTACTTAGAGAGAGAATGTTCTAGGAAGAATGCGCGGAAGTCCCTGGCCAAGGTAGACGATAATATTGGGAAAGGAGTTTTCCAATATTATACGGCAGCATCCGATCCAAGTGAGTCGGCCGGTTAGGGTTTGACAGTACACTATACCTTGAGTTGAATTGAGAGCATTATACGAATGAAGTACTATATCCATGCGATAACTGTCGACGGAAAGGTTCCAAGAGTGGGTTACTTAATCGTAATACCTTCTGGATTCATGCGGTGTTGCTTGGCACCCACCGTAATGAAAGGCCTGATCGAATTCGATGTGCGACATTAATTCGATTGATTAATTAATTAATATGAGTTATTAATTGATTAATCATGCCAATGAGGAGTCACTGGGCTTATTGGGCCATTAACCAGACTGGTTATTAGGCTTAAAGGGTCGTACGTAAATGATTCCCAAGGCGATGGATAATAAAGTGAGTTTTATACAAATCGGGGGTTTTTATGAAAACCAGCGCGGTTGATATAAAATGTAGCCAATGGCCTGAGCAGGTCAAGCTGCTGCTAACCCTAGCCACCCCCTCCTCTCTTACTCTCTCTCTCTGGCGCCCCAGGTCGGTTCTGATCTCCGGGTCTGCTCTGCCGCTTCTCCGACTCCCGTCCGACGGGAAATCGACCACGCGTCACAGTGGTCGTTGCGGTGAACGGTGAAGGATTCAAGGGATGCGACGAGCGAGGAACGTGATGACATCTACTCGAGGATGATCGTGTTGACTCCGCTAGAGGCCGGGCGCTTGCGCGACTTGCAGTGTCACACCGACGGAACCGATCAGCCGCGGATTCGAATCTGAAATCGATAATTCGATTATCAGTTTTAGTTATTCAAAACGGGAACGGATTGGTGGTTTCTATTTTATTTTCCGTTGCATTTTGCGATCTGGAGAAACACGATAACCCAACATATAAGGTCCAAGGTAAGGGATCCCAGTTTTCTTTGCACGGGGTGGTCATTGTCTTCCAGATTTTCTGACCATCTTTATCTTCATGCTGTTGAACAATCTGCCATTTCATCCTTGTCAGCTTATAGCCCAGACCATTACCAGGTACCCTTCTGTTGTCCTTGATAGGCTTGGTTCTGCCGTGCAGTTGTGTGCCCAAGCCTTTTCCAGGTTGATAACCACCCTTCATCATGATGTCCCAACTAGGGGTACTCACACACTTCCCCCTTTTCATAACATCAATTGGATAAGGAACATGTATAGTGGCTTTCAAAGGATTAGCCGAGGGGGAGCAAACCTATAATCCTAATAGAATGGGTTGTCGGCCAGGTAGAGAAGTCGATTTGATGTTCAAAGAATGAGCAGCAGCAAGGATCGGCATGCTCGTTACTTTAATAATCCGTCCCTTATAAGGAAACTTGAGGCATTGATGGTTTGTAGAGGGTATGGCCTCAAGGGATTTGATGTGGGGACAACTAAGGGTGCCTTTTAAAGAGGGGTCGATCTCCAAGATGTGGAACTCGACCTCGGCATGACAGATGGGACCTAACTCCACCTTCAAGTAAACTATTCCGAGAGGGGAACGGGTAGAGTTGTCGTAGGTAGTAAAATAGATGAGTGAAGGCAACCACTTTTTCTTGGGTACACCACATAATTCTAAGGTCTTCGGTGACAACACATTGGTAGAGGCCCGTGTGTCAACTAGACATGCATCCACAACCTTTTTGCATATGTTAACTGTAATGCTGAGCGCCATGCTCCTGGCCACTGATGGTGCTAGTTCAGATGTGTGAAATGAGATAGAGGGCTGATCCCCCTGTGGAACTAGCAGTATTGTGATCTTCTCTACCGGCACATCTTCACTGACCATTACTCTCTGCAGGTATTCTATCAGAGCCTCTTGATGGATTGTGGATCTTTTGATCAGTTCTAATATGGAAATGCATACCGGTGTTCTGTCTAGCTGCTTCAGTAGGTCATACTGAGTGCCTGGTGCACCCTCTTCATTCTGAACTTCTTTTGACGGCTGTGATGGGCCGTCTTTTACTGTGGACTAAGGGAAGACCTTATTGAAGATTCTCCCATTTCGGAGTGTGTACTGCTCAATATTGGAAGGTCTAGGTGAGATCTTAAGTACCGCCGTGTTGATGAGGGGTTTAGGGGGGATAATGGGTTCGTAAACGGGTGATGGTGGGGGATTATTTGGTGGAGGTGCTAGAACGCAGATGAGTGGCTTGGAGGGTTGTATGGTATTGGTGTGAATGGCTGATGCAGAAGATGTGGGAAATGGTATGCGTAGCAATGGTTTAGAAGGCATGAGGGGTTCGTGGTTAGGTTGCAGGGAGTTATTTGGTGAAGGCATGGTGGCGGAGGGGGTAATGGGTTTATGGAAAGTAGGAGGCGGAGTGGGTCGATGGTAGACGGGTGTTGGTATGGGAGTAACGGTTATGCTTTCGGGTTTGGGTATGCAGAGAATGCGGCGAGGCGGTTGCTTGGTAGTACTCAAGATGTGGCCTGTTGAGTAGACAGAGGAGGATTCCTCTTCCTTCCATTGTTGCCCCCTATTAGCCTCAGACTGGCTATTAGTAAGAATTGGGGCAACATGATTTTGATGTTCCGGCAGTGGGTTCTACACTATACCCATGTTTGGTGGTGCTGCTGCATGTGCTGGTGCTCTTTGCATCCGCTGTTGCTATTGTTGTGGCCGTTGTTGCTGCTATGGCTGTGATCTTCTTGCCTTCAGGGCAGCTATGTATTTTCTTATCTCCTCCCAATCAATACTCCCTTGTTCATTGAGATCATGGATGTAGTCCCTGAATTGGAAACACGCATCCACTGTATGTCCAGGTTGTCTATGAAAGACGCAATACCTGGAGGCATCAACATTCTGGGGCCAGACTGTTTTCTCTTTTGGTAGTACTAGAGCGTTAGATACCATAAGGGCATTGAATATGTCTGCTAGAGACTCTAGGAGTGGAGGATTGGATGCCCTCTTTGGGCTTGGAGGTTTCTCTGCTGATTGTAATTGCCTGGGAGAGGTACATCGTAGTATGCTGGTTGTTGACGTGGCTTGTTGAACGTCTATTGATATTGTTGCTGAGACTAGTTATAGGCTGGCTGGTATGGTTGCTATGGCGGCCTAAATCCCTACTGACTAGGCGGTCTCTGCCCAGTGTACTGTGGTTGTTGCTGTTGGTTTCTCATAAACTGTGGTTGGTTATTATTCATGGTGTTGATTTATTCATGGGAGAGTATGCCCTCAGTAGTGGGACCCATGCTAGGAGAATTTGACATGGCAGGCTTCCGAGGTAGAGGTCTGTGGGGTCTATGGGGGTCAAAGATGTTGGAGAAGGTTGAATCTTTGAAAGCATTCTAGCAATAACGCGCCTTTTCATATAATTCTGCCATGCTAGCCAAGTCATTCAACGTGAGGACTAGCTTGTATTGAGACGTGGCATTAGCAATCATCATTTTCACTTGTTCTGATTCAGACATATGACCCTTTATTTTCTCTGTCATACCTCTCCATCTATCAACATAGGTGATGAAGTCTTTATCGGGCTTCATCTTTTCAGCCACCAGGTCAATTATTGATAAGGACAGTGTAATTCTATTTTGGTATCGCTAGATAAACTTTTTTGGCACAATTTTATAGTCCTCCACATCAGACAAATTTAACGAGAAAAAACATTCGAGGGTTGGTCCCTCTAATAATTTCCTGAATAAGGATGCCAACGACCTTTTGTCGTTCTGCCAGAAGGAAGACTCGTACATAAACTCCTTCAGGTGGGTGAAGGGGTTGCCAGAACTATTGTACTTTCTATACACTGGGATCTCAGAGGGCGGCAGGTGAAATACTAGCAGATTGGGGAGGGTGATGTCAGGTACAACCTTGACTCCCATCATTTTCTTGAAACTGTTGAACTGCTCGTCCATGCGGTCCATCTTTGTGAGTAGAGCTTGAGTGACGGGATCAATTTTGGGAGGAGGTGGTGATGGAGCATGATAGGCTTGCCTCTTAGAGTAACTGGAGCAAGGGGGGCAGTACGGTTGAGGTCCAGCAATGCTTCCGCCATTCCCGAAGGCATTTTGATGAGTTGGCGTATGCGGTCTAGCCGGGTATCTCGAGGAAGATTGTTGTGGCCTAGACGGCTGGGGAGTAGAAATACGGCGACCCTCTATGGCTTGATGAACAGAGGAATATGGTGAGGGGGAGGAACTTGACGAATGATAGGGAGAACCACAGGATTTGGTTCTTCAGAACGTAAGAGTGTCTTCCCCTTAAGAATGGATTGGATCACCTCAAGTTGTTGAGAGTTCGTGTAGGTAGCCAGAGCTCCCAAGACGGTAACCAGATCAGGAGGGTTGTTAGAGGAAGGCTCCGCTTGATCTTGAGCCTCTTCATAAGTGGGATTGGAGATTACGTGCATATGAGGATGATTGGTACTAGGATCATACTAGTCATGGGTAAACTGAGCCTGATGAGGGACATAAGTATCTCCTTTGTATTCAACATAAAAGAAGTTGGAATCGTGGGGGGCATTAGCATCTCCCCCATTCTCAGAATGGAAATCATAATTGCGAGGGGCATTAGCATCTCCCTCATATTCAAACACATCTTCCTGTTCAATGGCAACCATGTCGAGAGTTCTACCTAATTGGAGCATCATAATGTTAAGTTTTGACAAAGATTCAAACAAGTTGTGCAAAGAATTAACAAATAAGTGGATGGTTACATTATCTTAGGATTCCTTTTTGAATTATTTGAATTGTTAAACACAAATTCACTCAACGGGGTAGGATCCTAGTTTCAGTTCAATTTTTTCATCGTTATACTCTATGGTTTCTCTCACAACATTATGAATAACTAACTAGAACTTCAATTGGTACAACTAGCCCGATGAACAAGGAGGAATACCTTACTTTTGGGGACTTACGGAGGTCTTAACACCAACCACTCTAGTCTGATCAAGGGACCGACCGAGTCAGAGAGAGGTGAAGATGTTAAGAAAGGAGTTCTTATGAGGGGGGGTGTGAGCCCCAATGTAGATGACCTACGGCCTGGGTGGCCTCTAATGTAGTATAAGATAAATATAGGTAACAAAGAAATGAATGATCTGAGGACTGATGGACAAAAGAAGGAACTATTTGAATCGCGTCGATGTTCACCGACGCTATTCAAGACAGAAGCTTCTTCCATTAACAGATACTCGGGCAGCAGCGCCAATAGGAATATGAGGCTGAATGGCATCTTGGCGCAGCGACGCAGTTTGAATCGTGTCTCTTTGTCTAGAAGCTATTCAGAGCTTGAAAACTTTAAAAAGAGAGTAATTTCGAGGACATTCCCCTCCTAAGTTATCAAGATAAACATAAATCTAACTAATCATGCAAATTCAAGTTAAACAGATTTATTATCATGCAAACAAATATAAACTCAATCTACCACACACTTCCTATCACACTCACAACTTTCAATCAATCACGGGAGGGCAAGATCTTGCCGTAAAGGGGTGTGAACGTGGTGCACGTAGGGATAAAAGTAACTAAACTCACTAATTGGTGAAAGGAGTGCCTGAGGGACACAAGTGGTGCACCGTAGGTGCACGATGATAAAAAGCAAGAACAAATATTAAAAGACGGCAAGACCAAGTCCCACTGTAATTGCCAAAAAGCTACAAGTGCTCAAATTATATGTGTGATGTTCATGAATTTCATGTTGTTTGTATGATGAATAAAGCTATCGGAAACTAAAGAAAACGTGATTGTCAGAAACTGTAAAGTTTCAAAAGAAAGATTGATCGCTTACCTTTTCAAATTCGGGATATTGAGTCCTTGATTCCCTCTCTTCAGTTGGCCAAAGAAAGAGAGCCCCTTTATTGATGTTCTTGTTTTTGATTTCTTGATAGTTATTCCTTTGGATCTCCTTCTTTCTTCTTCTTTGTACCTTGCAACAAAAAAGATTAAACAAGAAAGAATCTAATTAGAACTAAAGTAGAGTAGTATCTATTCTAATAAGAAAATTAAACATGCAACTAAACTAATCTACTCACTTGATGGTTGTTCTTTAAACCCCTAATATGCATATAGGTTTGGAAAACAATGATGTGTGTGTGTGTGTGAACATGAAGTGATGATGATGATGAACTATGGAAAACAATGAATAAACTGTATGAAATTAATGAAAAACTAGAAAGAAAATAGGGAAAGAAGATGGTTGGTTGGCTCCTCCATAGCCTTGGTCTTCAAAGACTTCAAAAGATGAAAAAGGATGAAGGAGGAAGAAACTATTCTTGTTATCCACGTTTTCTGTAGTAGATGACTCCTTTTCACCTTGATTTCTACTTCAAAACACCAATGGCCAACCTTTTTCAAAGGTTCAAGGGTATGATAATTATAAGAACAAGTTTAAGGGTGTTTTAGGCTTCAATAGGACTTTCTCCCATAGTCAGACTTACCTTGGGTGAGCATGGAGGAGTTAGCAACCTTCCCAACTTCATAAACCGGATTATCTCGGCCAAATCATGTTTATCAAGAAGCTCCCTAATCGGTCTCCCAAACAGGACGCAATTTGGTTAATTAAAGCGGCCAAAATAGAAAGAAAATCTGAAAAGGAAACTGAAATACATTAGGAAAGTTAAATTGCGTCTCCCAAGGGCGACGTGCTTTAGATAATTAGGAAATTAATTTGAATTAAAAATCGTCAACCTAGATGGATTAGGACTTAAATAGCGTCTCCCTATGGTGACGCTATTCAGTTAAGTCTATCTAAATTTAGAAATTTAATTCCGAACTGATTTTGGCTAGGAATCTAAATGGCGTCGTGAACAAGCGACGCTAATCAACAAATTCTGAGAAAATTAATAAAAATTAATTAATTATTAAACATTAGACCATTTTGGGGCATTATAATTGTGACATGAAATTTACTCAATATGAAGTCAAAATTAGCATGTCTACAAGCGAGTGGTGTTAATTCGAAGCCGGTCCTTGGCATGGTCATGAAGTAAGCTCGCCAATCAGCTCGAGTCTTAAGGTTGGGCACTCGATTGGTCATATTGTTGTTGAATTTCACAATATTGGCGATGTGGAAGATAGGACTACGCTGATACATGTAAGATATCTTGGGAACTTCTTCCTCATTATGGTTAAATTTGAAGTGCAGATCAATCCATAAGGGTAAGAGTAGCGTGCTGCCATAAGGAGGTTGACATGTAGAAGCCGCTGAGATCCCACTGTAGAGATAGGCTAGGAATGCCGTGCTTATCTGCTTTCCCTAGAATATCCCATAAATTGCACTGAGCTAATCTTCTAATAAAATGTTGTCCTGGGCAAGGAATAGTAGAGCTCCAGCCAAACATGTAGTGAACGGGATCATTACGGTCTCTGTATCTTCCTCTTTTGCCTTTTCCATCTTCTTCAGAGTCCATTATGCAAGCTTTGCAAGATTAATTCCTTTCTGAATAAGAACACTCTGGATTTCTTTCTAACTATCCATGATTTTTTCTAAGAATTGATGACAAGTTATTTTTTCTCTCATCAATAGCTTGTCTATCACGTCAGGTTCATCACTGTTAGCCTTGAGCTTAGGGAGTCCCAAAAGGAGTTCAGCTTCTTCTAACAGGATGGTAACTTTGAAGGAAGTGAAGAGAAAAGTGTGGGTTTGATGATGCCACAATTCAATCAATACCCCCATTACTGCCTAATCCATAAGTGCACTCTTGTAATGTTTTGCATGGATAACTAATCCTTAGATATGTCACTTAGAGATGTATGACTACATGGAAAGGTTGATTTTCTACATCAACTTGGAAATCTATGGTAGAGAAGAAAACCTTCTTGGACCAGGGAAGAAAGGATATCCCTTGAAAAGAAAACAATTGGCATAGTTCTATCATATTGAAAAATTGGAGCATGGAGAATTTATGTAGAAGAATAAAAAAAAGAAAAATTAAATGGAGAAAGAGAGAATAACTTACTTGTAAGTTAGGATCTCACCCACTTAGATGGCCTTCTACGCTAGAAAGTCTCTTAATCATTTTCTTCGCCCTCTTGTTTGATGTGGAATTCTCAGCAAAACTCACCATCTTCCTTGATTGCTTAATCTCCTTCTTGTTCTTCCCATCTTTTTCCTTCTTTCCCTTGAGCTTTGAAGAGAATCCTTTAACTTTTCTTCTTGATTGCTTCATGTGTTGGTTTGATTTAATAAGAGGAGGTTTTATAGAGGAAATTTGCGTGTTGAGAAAGCCCTTTCCGAGTTGGAAGAGGGAGTTTAAGGGAGGAAAGTAGAGTCCGAATTGGAGTCAGAACAGTCTTGTTTCGGTAAGTTAAATGGCGTCTGGATGGGGCGACATCATTTAAATGACGTCAACTCAGAGCGACGCCGTTTAGGAGTTTTTTGACATTTGTCCAAAATTGCATATTATCTGCTATTTGTTCATGTTTATCCCTTTGCATGAAGTGACAAAATTTGAGTACAAGAAAATTCAAGAAAAAATTTCAATAAGGTCTCACTGTAGGAGTTTGTAAGGACTGAAGTTTCGGGTATAGTTATCGGGTCGATTTCGGAACCGGACCTCTTGCTTTAGGCCCCCGTAGGTCTGGGGCATGTCTAAACGACGTATGCGGTGCACGACGCCATTTAGAATGGCGTCGGGATGTACGGATGCCATATAGATAGAGTGTTGCTGTACTGCGTGGGCAGGTGTTGGGGCACGTATGTATGGCCCCAGCCTTATCGTCTGAATGATGTATTAGATGGACGACGCAATTCAGACATTCTGCCAAAGTACGACCCCATCCTGTCACCTAAATGGTGTCTGTCGAGGATGACGCGATTTCATCTGTTTCAGTTTGACACCCCAAGCCTTCCTTCATTTCCCATATTCTCTCCTTCACACTCTCTCTCTTCCCTCTCTCCATTCCCTCCGGTTCTCCCTTCCCTTCCCCTTCCTCCTCTTCCTCTTCCACCACTCCAACACCCTCTACCTCTCACCACTTCCATCACCACCTCCTCCGTGGCACTTTATTCTCCGGACGGCGGCCGACATCCCGACGGAGTGACGGTGTCCACGGCGGTACCGGCGGTGGTTTGCTGTGCTGCGGTTCGGCGGCACAGAACTAGGAGGAGTTCAAGTGACCGGTAAGGTGATGATCTCCGTTGTGTTTTGTTTAAAACCATGATTCACCCACTTTAAAGCATGTAATGTGTGTGGAGATTTTGGGTTAAATGAGCATGTTTAAAGGGTTTTCTGATAGAAATGGTCATTTTTATGAAATGGGGATTAGCGTGTTTTAAGCAGTTATTTGGTTTTTTCTTTTATTTCTCTATTTTTGGATATTTTTGGGGTGATTTTAGGGGGAGGAAATCCCATTTTGTGGCCCGGAGGAGGCGACAGGAAAACCAAATTTCGGGCTCTAAATGGCGTCGGGCTAGGGCGGCGTCATTTAAAATGGTGACGACCTTGAGCAACGCCATTTAGACCAGATTTTCCCCGGGGCCAGCTTCTACGAGAATCAGTTCAGTTTTGAATGGCGTCCAGACCAGGTGACGCCATTTAAATGGTGACGACTATGGACGACGCCATTTAGGCCAGTATCCCCTAAGAACTTGTTTAGGGGTCTTGAATGACGTCAGCCATGGGCGATGCCATTCAGGACAGAATTTCATTAATTCATGCAATTAACATATATTTACATTGTTAGATAGTTTGGTTAAATGCATGCTTGAAATCGTACATCGAGGGCGAGGATTTCTACATGATTGGATCGCATTGTGTGCGTTTATGCAATCATGGCCCTAAAACAACCATGCTATGTGTCTGACACCTTATGTCGGTGTGGGAGGGATGCGGTGTTTGTGTGGTATTGATGCCATACCGGTGTGGGAGGGGTACATGTTAGTGTTTCACTTGTGGCTAGGAAAAGGCAGAACTACCTGAGCCAGACAGGCCAGAGTAGCCAGTGTGCTATCCGAGGGGTTGTTGTTCTATCCCAGCGGGTCGGTGCTTTCCTAGTTTGTCGTGACAATTTCCGACACGTTTCTTACTGTGGAGCTGGGTTTGGTGCTGCTGGAGTTTACCCTTTTGCCACTGGGCCTGATGTAACCTGAGATATCGAGGTTACGAGAGGTACCCTTCGCCCTTTGGCCTGATGCGACCTGGGAGGTTAGGGTTACGGGTAGTCCCTATAGCTTCGGCTTGAGGGGGGTTTCGCCGGTCCCCAGGGCCCTCGTGAAGCACCTAGGCCAGGCGTTAAGGGAAGTTCGGTCGATAGGACAGTGGTCTAGACTGCTTGTGTACACACGTGACTGGGTGGTGGTGGTTCACTAGTCCCAGTTAGTCCTAGTTTGACTCGCTGTCTCACCCTACGGTGTTCGAAACATCGTAGGGGTGGACAGGCGTGGGTTTTGGTGGTGTTGTAAGGCACCGTTTGTATGTGTTCGACAGTGTGGTTTGTGTTTAGCCGAATCTTTGGTTACGAACTGTAGTGTTGAGTTAGGTTGCTTGAATTGCTTAGAACTGTGCCTGTTGCATTACGAATGCATATGTTTCATATTGGAATTTGGGAATCTTTGGGAGCTATGTTTACTACTTTACTTATATTGCCTACATCTTGTATTATTGCTCTTGTGGGTGCATGTGTGGGAGGCGAGGATCGGGTGATCCCTACTAAGCCTAATTTTGGTGTGGCTCACTCCCTGCGGTTTCAGGTGTGGACTTCTCGGTGTGTGTTGGCATATGGTGTTTTCCTTGGTGTGCAGACCAGCAGCTATCCCGGTTCCGGGGTATGCCCTGATGTTGTGGTACTTTTCTTCTGCCTGTACTTATTTAATTCTTTGGACCATGTAATTATTGTTGGACTGTGTACAAACATTATTATTTTACTTCCTGTGCACTTGTACTTTCTTTGAAGTCCATGATATTGTTATATTTAGCCTTGTTTAACGCTTGCATCCCCAGACGTGTTGTTTGAGATCTGGGTGTGAACCCGTAGATAATGATCCGATACCCATTTAGTAATCGGGTCTCCGATTATAGGGTGGCGGGTCATTACAGAGTTTCATTGAGTCCCTACCGTGACAAAAAAGACGGTTATCTCTATCCTTATATTCTTTTATGTAATTGATTTATATCAATATTGCTATATGATAAATAGTTATTAGATAATATCAAGGACCATGTGATTTTGATGAAACTGTAATTTGAGTTCCCCTCTATCAAAAACAGTGATAATTCTAGAGAATTCTTAATCGCATAGATAGGCCATTAAATTGTTAGTTGACGAGGATGATGGTTCTACTTTTGTGAAACGGTGCGTAGACAAACGAGCTTCGGCTTAGCACTAAATTGCAGGACTGGTGTCTTGACTTATAAATGACAGTTTAATAATGTTATTCGTGATTAATTTATATTTTATTTCATTTTAATTTTACTTTTAGCCCAGCATGCATCATGTAGGACTTTGAAATCATTGTAATAAGAATTAGTTATTGATTAAATTTTAGACCATTGATCAAAATAAATCCCAACGTGATATGAAATATTCCACTCCAAATTGAGTATCTTAATTATCTTTGAGGTTTTCTTGAAGGTATCCTTGCAATTCTTTTCTTGCTTGGATTCTTTATTCCATATTTCTTATTTCCTTTTAAAATCCATGATGGTTGTAGCACATCCAAATTAGCTGGTAATCACTCTCCATGATGAAACCTGTAAAGTTTGTGACCTATAGTACTTCTCCTCGTAGAGGTTGATCGTCCTTATTTTGTTTTCTTGGTCTATCTCATGCAGACAAGATTGATTTTATTGATATCATTGAGTCGCTTTATTGATCATTTTGAGAAAAATTCTTATCAGGTGATGTTGAGAGCATGTCTCATCACACGTTGACATCACCTTTTCAGTACATTTCATTCCATTTCACTCCCTTACAAAGTCAACGTCAAGGTGGGGCAACTGTAGACACGCTAATTTTGACTTCATATTGAGTAAATTTCATGTCACAATTATAATGCTCCGAAATGGTCTGATTTTTAATCATTAATATTATTGATTTTTCTCAAAATTCGCTAATTAACGTCGACCAAGGCCGACGCCATTTAGATTTCTATCCGAAATCAGTTCAGAATTAAATTCCTAAATTCAAATAGATTTAACTGAATAACGTCGCCCATAGACGATACCATTTAATCTCTAATCCGTCTGGATTTTTGATTTTAAATTCAAATTAATTTCCTAATTATCTAAAGCACGTCTCTCATGGACGATGCCTTTTAGGTTTCCTAATTATTTTTGGTTTCCCTTTCCAGATTTTCTTTCTATTTTGACCCCTTTAATTAACTAAATGGCATCCCGGAAGGACGACGTGTTTCAAGCAGTTTCCTGATAAACATGATTTGGCCAAGATAATCTGGTTCCAGAGGTTGGAAGGGTTCCAAATTCCTTCTATGTTTATCTAGGGCAAGTCTGAGTGCAAAAGAGATCCCTTTTGAAGGTCAAATAACCCTACTTGAGGCTTTTATATATACATATACCATTTGGCATTTGAAAAAGGTTGGCTATTAGAGAATTTGAAGTTCAAAGCAAGGTGTTTGGAGGCTCTCAAAGAGGAAAACGTGGGAAGGCTTTGGACCTTCATCTTCTTCATCCCTTGAAGCCAATTGAAGACCAAGGCTATAGAGGGGCCAACCATATTCATTCCTCTCCTTTCTTCTTTCTAATTCTTTCATTAATTTGATTAGATTCCATCAAGTTTGTTTACTATTTTCATTAGTTCTTCATCACGTCACTCCATCATACACACACTCACGTTATATTTTCCATACCTACATGAGGTAGGGGTTTAAAGAAACATAAAAAGTGAGTTTTTCTTGTTTAGTTTCATGTTAGATTTGATTATTAGAATAGATTCTACACTATAATAAGCTCTAATCTATCTTTTCCTTTATTTTTTTGTCTCTTTTGCAAGGGTTGAAGAGAAGAAAAGAAGGCTTTGAAAAGCTTGAAGAAAAGAAGAAGAAAAATGCAAGAAACATGATTAAAGAACAAAAAGAGGTTCTTCTTTTTCGGCCAGCTGAAAAAGAGGAACTAAGAACCCAATTTCTCCTAATTGCAAGGTTAGTAAAACGATCAAATCTTCTCTTTTGAAGCCCACGGTTTCTGGTGATCACATTGGGTTTAAATTAGATTTGTTATCCATATGAATGCATGATATCAATTGATAGCACAACACTTTTTGAGCACCACATCGCTCGGCCCAGAGGAAAGTAGTAATAATTCCAAATATGCGCACAAAAGCATATAGGTTAGAAATTATCATCATCATGCATTAAATCATAAGCATCAAACAAATAAAAAAATGAAATAACATACCTAGAGAAACGATGAAAAGTCGTTGACTGTGGTCTTGTGGTCTGGTACGACCGCAGACAGATCAGTGAAAAAATAGACTAGAAGGGCTGCACCCCAGGCATACTCACTTAATCTATCAAGATCTACAAGAAGACTCAGGAAACGACAGTGAATATGGTCGCCCTTCATCCCAAATAGCAATCTACCAAAGAAGAATACTAGGAAAATCTTAAGCTGCCTATCTACAAGCTCAGTCTGCTCCTCATCCCAGCAGTAGGTGCTCGATGCTGACTTGGTCAACCCATCCATGAACATCTCATGGGACTCCCCTACTCTCTATCTAGGGCCTCTCAACCCTACATGTAGCTCGTGCACAGAAGCTGAGGGCGATGAAGTGAGTTATATGCATGCCTCATTGTCACATATTTATTTCATTTAAGCAGCTCATGGCTAGAAACTGGCCCCACTTGAAGATCTTCTTTCACTAGCTAAGGATTCCTTTGCTGGAGACTACTACAGTCACGGGGATTCCATCCTGGACTTGTTTATGCAACCGATTTGGATCGGGTCTTCGACTTTTGGTGGCCATAACTCGCTTGGTTAGAGGGGAAACATAACCCCTTGAGTCTGTGCCAGTTTAACTTCAATTTGGGCTTTAAACCAGCCAGATTTCATTAAGTTTGAGAGAGGGGAGCATGGCTCCTTGAGTCTGCGCTGATCTGGTCCGATTCGGACCTTGGACCGGCTGGGCTTTAAGAACCGATCGGGTTGGTTATAAAAAGGGTAGGGGGCGGGACTTTTCTTTCCTCCTACTTTTTCTCTACTACGCTAGGGGATTCTAAGCCTCATCCCGCCCCTTCTCCTTCTTCCTCTTGTTTTTGCCGGTAGACAAAGCCACCACAGCCGTGGGAGAGAGATGTTGTTGACGCAAGTCGCCGCCGCCAGTCTTCTCCTCTTCCTGTTCTTGCCGGTGCCGATGCCACAACAACCGTCGGTGGGAGCTGCTGCCGCCACCCAAGGGCACCAGGGTTGCTGGTTTCGGGCTATCAGCACACGACTCATAGGCCGGCTCTTTTTCTTCTTCTTCCTTGGCAACGTTTGTTGCAGAGGCTTCCGGGTAGCACCGCTGCCGTCGTAAGGAGGTCCTCACAGGTTGGGCTTGCGGGCTTCATTCACGCGGATTATCGGTGTGTACAGGGTAGGCTAGTCTAGCAAACACGATTGGTGGTAGACCCATACCATCGTTCAGCTTCTTCGATAGCACCTTGTCTATGGGTTGAAGGTGAAAGGCGGAGCCTTTTTTCTGATTTTTGCCGGTGGGACGGTTTGGGGCTGTTGGCCGCCATGGATTTAGGCAGGGGGAGAGTGAAGAGAGCTTCCTCTGCATTTGTTTTGATGTTCTAACATTTTCTTTTGCATATTTCTCTATAGGAAATTGAGCTTGGTCTTGCCGATCTACAGTAGTCGCAGACTCGTCACTGTAGCATCCGTAAGTTGGGTGGCCTTTGTTCAGCGCGCTCGCTGTTTGACTTTGGCAGTCCCCATGGGAGCAATCCCTAGGGCTACAGCTTCATTGCCTAGCCCCGGCTGTAGCTTGGCTCTTGGGAATTTGGGTCACTGGAACGACAACTTTACACCCCTCTGTCTTTGACATGGGTTTTCTCTTTTCGGAGCATCTTAGTCTATCCCGAATGGCTTCCGATAAAATTTTAACAGTCCTCCGTTAAGGGGAGATGCTACCAAAATTTCGACAGAATTTTCTTTGTTTGAAAGAGTTTCTTGTATTTGGTTTTGACTTGTTGTCTTTTTCTTCTTCAGCAGAATGACTTCTTAGAGAAAGGGAAAAGCAGTGATGCTAGAGGTTATCTTTGAAGATGTGCTTGTTTCCTCAACTGGGCCTTTTGAACAGACTCCCATGATGGCTGAGGCGAGTGGACCTACAATAAGCCCCTTTTACTTGATGCCTACAGCTGATATAACTGAAGACAGTGAGTTGCTGCAATTTTATGAAGTTGCCATCTTGGACCACCCTTTTGCTGATGAATCAGAAGGTCGGGTTGATGAAGATAGACTTGTTCTTTCAGAAGGCTTTTATGAATACAGACGAGATAAAGACTACCCAGCCCATTTTCCCAGTGATCATCATCTATATAATTTCTTGCTCGACTTCAAAGTCAAAGGAGTGCGCTCTGAGAGGAGAGCCTTCTATGCTGAAGATTCCGTATTGAAGTTCAGAGACAATCTAAAAGGGACTGTAACCCATTGCGACTCATTGTTCAAGCTGGGTTATGCCAGAGATATGCTTATGCCCAGCGGGACCAATGTAATGTGTCCTCAAGACGGCATTTTGACCCGTTCACCTTCCTTTGTTCCCGCCAAATGGGGGTATGATAAAGGTATCCCAGATTCCCGGCACAGGCATCATGGATGATTTCTTTCACCTTGTAGATGGGGCTATAGAGAGGAGCCATTGATTTTTTATTGTTTAGCCATGAGATTTATGTTGGGTTCGCTGTGCTGAGATCTGATCGAAAATGCAGCGGAATAAATTTTTTGGGATCAGATCCATCCTGTTTCGAACGATTAAAATAATACCAGAGTAAATCGAATTTACCTTGAGCGGATTCAAATCCGCGTTCGTTTTCCAGTTCCGTCAGAGCGATGCCGTAAGTCGCGCAGATGTCCGACCTCTAGCGGTATCCACGTTGTTCTCCTCGCGATGGATCGTCCTCGCTTCCTCGCTCGATTCAACGTTCGTAGATCCCGTCCGGCTTCACGTAATCCGCCGCGACATGCGGACTCAGAATCTCCCGTTGGACGGAAGGCGAAGCGGTCGGGAATCGAAGCGGAGCCTCCAGAGGGCCGGCCTCGTGTCGTGCATCTGGAAGAGAGGATAGAGATGGAACGACGGCTAGGTTAGGGTTGCTAGCCCCCGACGTAGCGTCCGTTCTTTTATAATAAGTTTGTTTACAGTTTTTCGTAAAAACCCATACTTATCCGAAATCCTATCGGATTATCCATCGACTTGAAAACCATTTGCGTGTGACCCTCTAGGCCCAAATACCAGTCCAGTTAATAGCCCATTAAGCCCAGTAACCCTTTACTGACCCACTGAATTAATTAATATCCTTATATTCAATTAATCAGCCGAATTTAATGTCCCACAATAAATTTGGACGGACTTCCAATCGCGTTGTATGCCAAACAACATCACGTGATCCTAGATGGCACTGGGGTTATCCCAACCCTCTATTGGAACCTTTCCGTCATTGGTTAGCGCACGGATATAATCCTTCATCCATACAATGTTCTCAAATCGACCTAGGGTATGGTTTACTGTTAAACCCTATTCGGTCGATTCACTTGAATTAGATGCCGCTAATTTGAATCCGATAACTCCTTATCGAATACAGAGTCCGCCCTGGCCAGGGACTTTAAGCACATCATTCCCAGAACATTCTCTCTCAAACTATTGAGAGCGGATGATCTCGTATTGAACACACAATTACCTTCGAAGGCATTTTCCTGAACCCGATCGCTTGACTTATTGATAACCTGTGGTTAGGGATTCGTTAGTCAAGGTCAAAGTCCAGAAACCTACCAGCAAGATATCTTTGGCGTCTCAGGTCCAAGGATCATCTATGCAACTGTGACAAAAGAATCGAGCTAGTTAATAGTGAGGTGTTTACCATCTAGCGATTCATAGTCAGATCAGTGTAGTGAACTCATTCGCCAATAAGCACCTACAGGTCTAGCATAGTGTCTCCACACAAGTGACTTATAGGATCAGTCACCCTCATCATATGAGCTGAAGTAACCTATACTAGTCTATCCGGATGTTCGATGTCCTATCTCAAACATCCTATGACTAGGAACAATTAAGAACATGTGTTTATAAGTCTTCGGTCCCGTAATTATGATCTCATCATAATCCGAAGACTGTTGTACATGTTCATGGACTTCATCATGATACGATAAACATAGATCGAATTAATTATTGTCATTTAATAATAATTTGAATCAGTACATAGTATCGGATTGGCTTTGAGATCATCTAATACTAACAATTTAGGCTAAAAGCAGAGACGGGCTAGTTTGGTGACCTTAAGCTTAAGTCTGGCCATAGTTTCAGAGAAGACTTTGTAGAATTCACATATTATGTCCTGGAGAATTACCATGACTTGTTGAGCTGAATGGACCTTGTCGGTAGTGTATATGCGGCTCGCTTCAGATACCCGATCTTCAAAGGCTTATGTTGTGGCATGATCGAGGTGTTCATATAGGAATTCAACACTTTTTACACTCTAGAAGGGGAGACTTCTCTGGATTTATGGACTCTACACCAGCTCTCTGGACTTCCCATTGACGGAGAGCCCTATGAAGAGATATGCCATCCTGACATTGTCAAGGACAAAAAAGATGGCAGAGGCCGATATGCTACTTGGAGGTCTTATAGATTCCCCCTTAAAGCTTATATGATTTTGGCTTTCGGCAAAGAATCTCTTAAGAAGAAATCCCGAAGGGAGAGGACGAGAGTCCGAGGAGTTGTCTGGCTCCGCTTCTTCTATAATGTTGATCTTCGGCACACAGAATTTCCAAGGGCTAGTGAAGCTCCAGTGTTGATGAGGCAAGCAGCTCGACACAGAAAAGGATATCCTGATATCACCTTTAAGGACTATAAGCAAGATACCAATCCATTAGGTTTGGACAAAAACACCCACCTTGCAGCATACTTAGCTTATTGGCTTTCCAATTTGGCTCTTCCTCAAGGATATGAGGGGGTAGTTCGTCCGAAGACTTTATATGGGGCTTGTGAACTAGCCTAGGGGATCAATATGTCTTTAGCCCTAGTTACTTTGTGCATGATTTTTAAGACCCTAGGCCAGCTAGTTGAGCAAGAAAAACCCTGGGAATTCAGTGTCGTAGGTCCCATTCACTTTTTCAATGCTTGGGTCGCTTCAATTTTTTCTGAATATGTACCAAAAAGTCTGGCTTCCCCTCATATATTTCTGCGCATGATTGAATATGTGAGTGTTGATGGAGGGGATACTCAAAGACAACTTTATGAAATTCGCACTGTCGTGACCGACACCAAGTGAAAGACTGAAGGTGACTTGCGTTTCTAGAAGCATACTGCCAATTCTCGTCCTCTAGTCAGCCCCTTCAGAATATTCTCAAAAGGAGACCCAGTTGAATTTACTCATCCTCAAACTAAGCAGTTGCTAAGGAAGTTCGCACTAGACAGGCAGATCCGACCATGGCTTTTATCTTTTCGTCCCAGTGTCTTAGTGTATCGGAAAGGATTTGTGGTTCACTTGGAACCCTATAACCCCTTCCGCTTTGGTCGCAATTTTGGCTACGACCAATGTATACCTTCATGTGACCATGTGTTCCAGCTGCCTGGTCGCCATCTTCTAGGTTCTAGCAGACCTCAAAGTGCCCGTGAATGGTGGGACTATTTCCACCAATTTGAAGCGGCTTCTTTTAGAATTCCCTCTGTAGTCTACACTCCTCGTGTGACGTGTGAGTATGTCAAATGGTGGCGAACGTGCACCAATATTTTTAAGCAAGAGAGGACCCAATGCTGGGGTAATGCTGAGAAAGAGATCCCCATCTGGAAGTCCCCTTTGACATATATTTCAACTACTTGAGGTTCTTAGATGACAAGAATGCCAAGGAATATGCCGCGAGATGGGCAGCTTATAAAGCTCGTCATAGAGATTCTCTGCCACCAATTGATCCAGAATTGACAAGATTGGACATTGATGAGCTTAGGGGGGAATTCTTGAAACAGTTTAACATTCTTGTTACCCCCGTGGATTCCATTAATATTGACTTTCCAGAAGAAGAGGACATCAGCAACCGAGACTCCCATCAAGTTCTTCGGGGTTTTGCAGATCCCCAAAGATTTTATGTCCTTCATAAAGAAGAGAAGCCAGATTTTTACAAGGGCACCAGTTGGCTACTTACCCTTCTGAAATATTGCGGTGTATCCCAAGATTCTACTGCACAAGGGATGCTAGAGGCAAAGCTACCAGTTTCCTGGGATCACATAGATGGTTGGAGGCTTGATGCTCTGCTCTTAGGCATTCACTTAAGCAACATAAAGCATTATGACCTAAGCGGCCTAGCCCCTCTGGCAAAGACATTGAATGATGTTATATTTATATTGTGAAGGAGGCTTCCCTTAGAGACAAATCCTCTGTTTATGAATACTGGCCTTTGTCGAATTGCTATGAAGGCGATTGCTGTAAGTACTTGCATATGCACTTGGCCTTGGCTTTGTGATGCTTTATGTTTATATGAATTGATTTTTTCTTTTGCATATCTCTGCAGTGCTTGCGGCCAAATATTTGACTCAACAACATCGGAGAGTTGTGGCTCTTGGAAAGAGGCCTTCCTTCTTTCCTCCTATAACTTCTGAGGCGCCAGCCACCGCACCAGCCCCTATTGAAGTTAGCACTGTAGGAAAGGTAGTTGCCGCTGCTAAAGAGGCGCGCACGAATAAAAGGCATGAAGCAGCCCCTGAAGCACCTGCTGCTGCTGATTGACCTGAGATCGTTGAATTTGAGGCCTTTATATCAAAAATCGCCAGGCGGGCAAGTTCTTCAGTTCCTTCTACTCAAGGCAAGGGTAATATGCTTCATATTCTTGATTTTATGCCTTTTGGATTTTAACATTGGTGACAAACAACTTTCTTTTATTCCCATCTCAGGGAGAGTTAAGCAAGTTGCAAAAAAACTTTGCGAGGGGCCAAAGCAATCTGTTCCCCCTGCAAAGATCGTATTGCCCCAACACCAGTCATCGAGGCTATTGGCTCAAAGGAGGAGAGAAGGAGCTAAGGATACTTCTTCTAGTGCAGAAGAAATTAGTGACATCCCTCCTTCACCCTCCATTTCTTCTCATGTTGCTAAATAGCCTAGTAGTGAAACTTTGCCAATTACAGCTATTTGCTCGCTGCCAAGGGATCGAGGTAATCATTTTGAGGCTCACAACAATGATATTTTCATTTTACTATTGAATTTCTGATCCTGGCTATGCAAGCTTTGAAACAGCGGAGAGTCTGATGGTTGAAGTACATCTCGTTGAAACAGTGTGCCCTGCCATGGTAATTTCTCTTCGCAATATATCTCTTTACTCTATTCATCATATGAGCCTGATTTGTGTATGTACTGAAGCAGGAATCCCCGGCTCATGCAGAAGGAATTGAGACTCCTCACGTCTCGGCTGAGGGAGATATGGATTTTGAAATATCAATTGCCGTACCACTTTCTTCTTCTGAAGAGGTGGAAGCTATTTTTTATGCTGGTGCGGAACCAGAAGAGACTTTAATGGTTCCGACTATCATAACTTTGACTGAAGTCATCACTTTGATTGGAGCTTTCAACTTCTGAACCTGCGAGTGCGGCTGCTTTGCATATTCCTTCAGAATATGAAGGGGTTGACTCGGGAATAGGTTCACCGAGTCAACAGGTGGTAGTCTACCATCTTGTCCCTTGTAGTTTAAACTATATTGATCATATCCTTCGGCTTATTAATATTCTGACTCACATATGCACATCATCCCTTGTACAGATTACTCATGAACCAGTTACCATAACCGAACCTTCCGCATTTGTAGTTGCTCTGCCCTCGGCCAGATTTACAGAGAGTGACTTGCCCCCAGCCATATCTAGTGTTGTAGCTACCACATCTGCCCCTTCTATTATCCAACCCTCTTCTAGTTCAATACCTTCATCTTCCTGCCAAGTAGTTATAGGTTGGACTTCAGTAGATGAGTCTGTACACCTTGCCATTCCTTCCATTCCTACTGGTTTAGGCATACTAGATATTGATGTCCTTGGGGCCAATGTCAAGCTTTTAAGACAGATCATGCGCCGGCAGCCCAATTTATCATATGATCTCCTTTATCAACAAGTTGAGAGCATGACTGGTTGGATTCATTTAGCAGGACCTTCTTTGGATGAGTGGATTCCCATTGTTTCCACTACTTTAAAATATTTCAAGCATCGAGAGTACATTCAATCTATTATACAAGATCAACACCAAGCCTTGTCTCTTCATTGGGATGAATATAACTTGCAAATGCAGCCTATTTCTCTTCAAATTTCACAACAACAAGAAGAAATAGCTAGCTTCGAGCAGAAAGAAGCTTGTTGGTAGAGAATATTCAGCGTTTGGAGAACGAACTAGCTGCTGCTAAGGCCGAGCTGGAAGCTTTAAGGCACAGTTTGCACAGACATCAGGATGAACTTTTGGTCTCCCAGGGTCTTCTTGAATCATTGTCCAGTGAAATTTTCATATTACGGACTGAAGAGGAAGCTCTTTCTGAATTGGATGCTCAAGTCGAAGAAGGTCTCTTGCTGATGTAATTGTTTGTTTGAGAACCCATAGTGTAACTTGCTATGGAGCTTTTTGTTCTTGGGAAGGACATTTTTATTTTTGCTTTTTCATGTAAACTAGGAGGAAAACTACTCTCCAAACTGTAACTTTTGGCATATATGAAGAGAATTTTTGTCTCATATCATCCTTTCAATGAATGGCATGCTTGAATTTTTACCTTTTTTGTCTTTTCTTTCTTTTTCTTTTCTTTTTTGCTCACTTTATTGACCCAAGTGCCCTTTCGGATTTTCACCGGAGTCGGCCCCCTCTTACTTTTGCCCATGCACCCTTTGTAGGTTTTCACACGGCAGGGTTCCGGATTTTGCCGGTGGCGCCCTTCCAGGTTTTCACCACAGCCTGGTGTATGGCCCTTGTTACCCTTAACCGCAGAGGATATGATCAAGTACGGCGGGATATCTCTTTTTTTTTTTATAACCCTTTTTGTTCTTTTCTCTCATTTCATTTTGTGTCTCTCTCTCCCCTTTGTTGCAGATGAAGTAGAGTGAAGTACATGTCCATAGTAACCACAAGGTTGCAAAGAAATGATTTCAAATAAAGGTATTTTAACAAAAAACTTGTTTATTGGGCTTCCATAACTACCGATGTTATGAGGATTATTTAAGCTTTAAAATAAAAGGACAGAGTGAGAGGGGTAAGTAATACCTCAATCGCTTGTTTATTGAGAATGGCACAAGCCGTAAGGGCCTGAGCCTTTATTGAGGTGGCAGAGGTCATAAGGACCTTAACCACTATGCAAGGTGGCAATGGACCGGAAGGGTCTACGCCATGCAAACCCTAAGTACCAACGACGGACTCATAGGTTTATGGTCGTGGTAACATAGGTATGATTTAAAATGCATGAAGACCCATAATGTTCCAGGCGTACTCATAGGTTTGTAGTTCGAAGTAAACAGGGGTGCTCTAGATACCTAGGTCATGAGGATCCTAATTATCGATGACGGGCTTAAAGGCTTTTGGTCATGATGACTAGGGGTGATTTAAAATGGATGAAACCCTAACTTCCATGGCAGACTCATAAGTTTTGTAGCCGAAGTAGACAGGGTGAATGAAGTACTCTTCTTAGAGGCCCATTATTTTGGGGATGACGGAGTCACAAAGGGACCCAGGCCAGCCACCGGTGCGACATAGTCGTTAAAGACCCCGGCCGACTTACTTTGCTTTGATTTGAATTTGCTTGAATGGTGACGGAGTACTCCTTTCGGAGACCCAGTCTATCGGGGATGATGGAGTTACGAAGGACCCGGGCCAGCCACCGGCGTGACGTAGTCGTAGAAGACCAAGGTCGACTTACTTTGCTTTGATTTGAATTTGCTTGAATGGTGACGAAGTACTCCTCTTGGAGACTCGGTTTATCGGAGATGAAAGAGTCATGAAGGACTCGGGCTAGCCACTGGTGCGACATAGTCGTAGAAGACCCTGGCCAACTTACTTTGCTTTGATTTTGCTTGCACTTGGATTTGAATTTGGGCTTAAAATTGAGTGGCGGTGCTGAATGCACCCAGGCCACTTTCTTTATTTTAAGCATGCTTTGAATTTGGGCAGTAGAGTCTAGTAGGACTCACGCCGGTTTGTATTTGAGCTTGAACTTGAATTTAAGCTTGAATTTGAGCTTAAATGGCGGGGTCGAATGAGCCTAGGCCATCTTTCTTGTTTTAAGCTTGGATGGCAGAGTCCAGTAGGACCCAGGCCAATAGCATTTGAATTTGAACTTGAACTTGAGCGGCAGAGTCTTGCTGACTTTGGCCGATTTGCATTTGAACTTGAGCTTGGAGCTTTAAATTTGTACTTTGAGCTTGAACTTGAATTTCAATTTGCACTTGGATTTGAACTTGGACTTGGATTTAAGCAGTGGGTCCTGTTGACCCAAGTCGATTTGCTTTTGAACTTGAACGACAAAGTCTTGCTGTCTTTGGCCGATTTGCATGGATATAAGCTCGGATTTAGGCTTGAGTTTTGCATTTGAACTTCAATTGGAGCTCTAAATTTGAACTATGAATGGCAGGATCGAATGAACTCAAGCCCTCTTCTTTTGCTTTAAACTTGGATTTTGAACTTGAATTTGGAGCAGCGGGTCCTGTTGACCCAAGCCAATTTGAATTTGAGCTTGAATTTCTGGGTCGAATGAACTCGGGCCATCTTCTTGCTTTAAACTTGGACGGCGGAGTCCAGCAGGACCCAGGCCAGTTGGCATTCAGATTTAAGTTGGCTCTTAAACTAGAGCTTTGATCTTGAACTTCGAGCTTGAATTTGAGCTCGAGCTTAAACTGGAGCTTTGAATTTGAACTTGAACGGCAGGATCTAACGAACCTAGGCCAATTTGTTTCTGTATTTGAACTTGAACTTGCACTTGCATTTTGAGCTTGAACTTAAACTAGGGCTTTGAATATGTACTTTGAACTTGAACTTAAACTTGAATTTGAACTTGAACTTGGATTTAAGCGGCGGATCCTATTGACCCAGGCCAATTCATACTTGGATTTGTACTTGGATTGGAGCTTTGAATTTGAACTTTGAACTTGAATTTATGCTCGAGCTTGACCTGAAGCTTTAAATTTAAACTTAAATGGCGGGATCGAATGAACCCAAGCCATCTTTGCTTTCAACTTTGCTTTAAACTTAGATTTTGAACTTGAATTTAAGCAGCGGGTCCTGTTGACCCAAGCCGACTTATATTTGAATTTGGGCTTGCTCTTAAGCTGGAGCTTTGAATTTAGACTTGAACTTGCATTTTGAATTTGATCTTGAATTTAAGTGGCAGGTCCTGTTGACCCAAGCCGATTTGCTTTTGAACTTCAGCTTGCTCTTAGGGTGGAGCTTTGGATTTAAATCTGAATTTGCTCTTAAGCCGAAACTTTGATCTTTGAACTTTGAACTTGAAATTTGAATTTGAACTTAAGCTTGAATTTGAACTTGAGGTTGGATTTAAGTGGCGGGTCCCATTGGCCCAAGCCTCTTTGCTTTTAAATTTGAACGGCAGAGTCTTTATGACCCAGACCGTATTCAGATTTGAGCTCGAATTGGAGCCTTGAACTTTGAACTTGGATTTGTGCTCGAGTTTGAACTGGTGCTTTGAACTTGAGTGGCGGAGTCTTGCTGACCAAGGCCAAACCATATTTGACTTTAAGCTTGGATTTGAATTTGCATTTGAATGGCGAGGTCCCGCAGGCCCCAGGCCATCTTCTTTGTTTCTTTCTAGCTTCTTGCTCCCTGTTCATCGAAGAAACAAGGTTGCAAGGCATATGTATGTTTATGTCAAATAATTTCGTCGGAAAAAATCATCAATTCAGATCGATTTGATTGGAAACTTCAACCGGTTATAAAACAGGAAGCGGGAAATGATTTATACTCCCTCCGCACCGGGTTTGCCTCAGCACCATTGCCCGACTAGCGGGATAGTCGTGCCGACTTTTTCTTTTTTTCTTTCTTTTCAATGGCATTTCGTCATTGACAACCCATGAGGTGCTTTGGAGCGGCTTCTAAAGCCTTTTGGGGCATTTTGAATGTCCTTGGCTCTTATAGGTATGTTAATTTTACCATGCCATTTGAGATTCATAGTCCCAGGGGAATACGTCCCAAGAGCTTGGTGATTTCTTTAACTGTCTTCATGGTGATTATGCTCACACCGTAGACAGTGCTTCATATATTCTTTTCAACTATTTTTTGCAAAGCACAGAGGGGGTGCATGAAAGCGCTTTATATGTTTGCCATTTAAGAGAGGAAATTGCACTTCTCCCTTATGATTGTTGAGGGTGTATGCTCCTCCTTCATAAACAGTTTTAACTACTAATAAGTACATATTTTTAGATAAACAATAGATGAAATTTACACACGATACTGTCAATTTTATGTAGAAAATCACATGGAATGATAGATAAATCAATTATGCTTTCAAAATATTAATTTTGTAAAATTCGAATGCCAAATATCATCATTTCATGGATTAAGTAAATGTGATAATTTCATTTCCAATAAGAGCTTCTCGGCAATTATTTAATATACATTTGAATAACCTATTTATTGCTGCAAGACCTTAACTGTTATTTTATGTGGATACAAGACATGACCAAGCAGATGGCATAGTGGTTAGACCACTCGAACATGGGTAAAGTGATTGGGGTTCGAATCTCGGAAGGAACAAGATTGTATTTTTGCTCTTCAAAAGGGGCCCAATGCCAACTAAGAGAGAGAGATGGAAATTTATAAATTCAAATTCAAAAATAATATTTATTATTTTTAAATTTGGATTTCAAATTTTAAAATTCAAATTTCAAAAATAACATTTATTATCCAAAATTCAAATATCGAAATTCAAAATCAAATATCCCTCTCTAAATTCAAATTTCAAAATAACATTCATGGTTTTTAAAGAGGAGCCCCTAATCAAAGGGGAGCTTAATAGCTTATTTATTATCCTTTTTGAAATTCAAAATTTGGGGCTCTCTTCTATAAAACCATGGGAGGGGGGAGGAAAAAGACAACATTGAAAATTTTAAACTCTCTCACCCCCTCCATCTGAATATCTCTCTCTCCCAATTTCTCTCTCTCACTTTCTCCTTCTCTTTACTACAGCCCCCTCTCTAGCTTTTGTTGTCTCTCTCTCTCACTCTCTTTCACTCTCTCTCTCTCTACATTTCTCTCAAACCAGTGCCTGTCAGGACAAGAAATGGACTCGAGGCATACAAACTAACCACTAGAAAGAGTCCAGGGCTACCAAGGATCCGTGCGAAGGGCTACGACAGCTGCAAACATCAATTTTCTCTCTCCATCGCCTCTCTCTTTAGTTTTTGCGTTCTCCATGTTATACTGTATTTCGAATATTTTATGTAAAAGTTTTCTTATGAAAGTCATATTAGTATTTTATTTTCAATGTCTCTATAAAATTTCATATAGTTTTGTTAATGAATTACAGTAGCTCATTTAAAAAAAGTTATCTTTTTTCCCTCTTTTTGTTCTACAATTTTTATTTTTTCTTCTATTGACACTACTCAAACTTTATATTCTACTTTCAATCAGTATTTTAGAGGTAATCTTAGTTTAGTAGATGGTCTTATTATGCTCGTTTAGGGGTGCTCTTTTTATGAGTTCGTAGTAAGTTCGATTAGTTTCAATTGTTATATATCAAATCATCATGTTCCCTCTTCTTTCTTCTCTATTTTTCCTCTAAAAAAACTCAAAGTTTTCAAATTTAAAAATCTATTTCCCTGTGGATCGACCAAATCTCACAACTTGCTATTTTTCAAATAATTATATGTGGAAATTAGAATTTTAAGATTGATGTTCGAATATACTTAATGACACATAATTTCGAGCGATCAATTTTTGACGCCGTTGCCGGAGACCTAGATTTTTAATTTTGATAACTTTGGGTCCATTTATGTATATCCATACTCATGTTTATTTTTATTCTTTTGCAGGTACTTTGAAAATATTAAAAAAAAAAAGAAGGAGAAAAGGAAATTTGGTGAGTTTGTTCCAACTTATCAATTAATTTCTTTTTATTTTCAAATTTTGTTATAATTATGATAGAATCCATTAATTTAAAAAAAAATCATAAAACTAAAATAAAAAAATAAAAAATTTCATTTCAAGATTAGACATCAAACTATCATGTTTTAAGACATGCATCATTTAGGAGTGCATTAGTTTTCAATTTTTTGTCATTTTATTTTAGGTTGAAGAGTGTGAGAAGCAAGGTGAGTTTATCTCCATTTTGCCAATAACATGATCATGCATTGTGTTCTTATTTTAGCATAAAAGAATCTTGTTTGAATTGTGGTGAGCATTTCATTGATAAAACACTTTAAGAGCATGTTCATAACAAGATAAGGTGGAGATTTCATCACCCTCCCTTGGCCCTCAAATCACCAACACTTCAACTTGAATTTCCCAAGTTTAATAAAATCAAATAGCAATTGAACTTAGGGTTCACACTGTGATTGAACCAAGTTGTGAATTTGCTTCTACTTCGGACACCAGTGTCTAGGCTAGAAGTTATAAAGGCAAACGCCTAAGGGGGAAAGTGGTTATTTAATTAGGTCTCTACGAAAGTAGGAGGAGCCTCCCACTACCCCACCTCTTACCTAGCCGTTGATCCTTTGTGGGTGTGATTCCCAACGAATTCTAGTTACTTTGTGAGTAAATCATCTTTAGGTTTATGTTGCACTTAGCTCATTAGGTTAATTGTTTTCAACTTGTTTGTCTTTGTATAAAAAATTAAAAATAAAAACAAAAACAAATCCTCTTCTCTCTCTTCGTCCAGTGTATGCTAGGTAGAAGATCTCAAATCTATATATTATCAAACCCATTCAAGAAATTGAGAGATACCTACATCACCAAACCAATCTTCAAAATCAAATGGCTTGAAATAATCAAGACATACCTAAGCAGATGAAGGAATATTTCATTCCTCGAGACTATAACACTTCATCTTGTATTCAATTGCCCAATACCCATGCAAGCCATTATGAAACCAAGCCCAGTACCATCCAAATGCTTCCGTCTTTCTATGCGATTACCAATGAAGATGCATATAAACATTTGAATGAATTCTTTGAGATTTGTTCTACCGTGAAAATTCAAGATTTCACGGAAGATGGCCTTCGTCTAACCTTATTTCCTTTCTCTCTTAAGGACAAGGCCAAATACTGGCTTGGTACAATAGGAAAGCCCATTAGAACATGGCCTGAAATGCAATAAGAGTTCTTGAAGAATTCTATCCTATAGGAAGAACCAATACCATGAGACGGGCCATAACCAGATTTTCACAATTACCCGGTGAACAGATCCAAAAGTCATGGGAAAGGCTGAAAGAATTGCTTAGGAAATGTCCACTTCATGGACTATCTAGATGGCAAATTCTACATGCATTTTATAAAGGTTTGGATGCACAATATAGGCAAATGGTGGATGCATCTTGTGGAGGAGCATTCATGAGCAAAAGTAAGGAAGAAGCATATGATCTATTTGAATGCTAAGTGAGAATTCAATAAATCATGCCTCACTTTCATCATATGAAAGATCAGTGGGAGCATCCAAATAGACTGGAGTTTATGAAATCAGAAATCGAGGAGAAGTTGATTCTGGGATGGATATCAATTCACTAGCTCAAAAGTTGGATAAAGTGGACCTTCTGACCTAAGAAATGAGTAAAATGAATCTAATGGCCAAAAGTTAGACCAAGTTCTAACTTTGAACAATCAAGGATCTAATATCCAATCACCATCAAGATCATACTCAGAACCTTCTCCATCTTATCAGGAAGCTTGTAGTCTTTGTGCTAGCCCAACTCACCATGTCAGTGAGTGTCCTACGGTAGCCCAATTACCACCTTTCATCCAAGAACAAGTCTAAGTAGCCCAAGGTTACTCAAAGTCCAATCATGATCCATATTCTAATACCTACAACCTGGACTGGAAAAATCACCCAAATTTCTCATGGAAACCTCAACAAGCCCAAGCTCCAAACTCACAAGCACAAAACTTTCAAAACAAGACCCACCAACAGAATTATTATCTAAATCAAGCCTTCAGTAAGAGTCAATCTACCCAATCTCAATCCCAAGCTCTTTATTTTCAGCCCAATAACAATCAAAACATGTTCTCTCAAACTTCATATCAAATTCCACATTTTCAGCCACCAAATCAAAATGATGAAAAGTTCAATATGCTGCAACATTTACTCATGAACCAACAACAACAACAACAACAATTGGTCATCTTCCAACAACAATCCATTTCAAAATTAGAAGCCCAATTGGGCCAAATGGCTGATACAACCATGAGGAGAGAAGTGGGCCCATTACCCAGCCAACTCATTGCAAACCCACGAAACTATCCTTCGGGTTTCCAACAGCAACCACTTCCGCCTATTTCTCAGACCCAGCTTTAAATGGGTCCAAATCCACCAAGAGGCCCACAGTTAGAAAATGCGAAAGAAATTTTGGCCTTAAGAAGTGGTAAAATTTTGCCAGATCCGTACCCAAATCAAGGATCTAATCAGGCTAATGATGAGCAAACAGAAGAAGAAGAAGAGGAGAGTGAAGAACCTGATATCATTCAGGAAAAACGGAAACAAAGAATTGAAGAATCTCCTGAGAATTATAAACCTAAAATCCCTTTCCACAAGCTTTAGAAACAGGTAAAGAAAGAAGGAAGCATCAAATCTAAACCCGAAATGAAGAGTTAATGGACTTATTTAAACAAGTCCACATCAACATACCTCTGGTAGATGCCATCCAACATGTGCCGGCCTATGCCAAATTTCTGAAGAAACTTTGTACTCATAAGAGAGAGCCCAAAATAGTTCCTAAGAAAATCTTTTTGTCTGAAGAGGTGAGTGACATTTTGCTCAACCAATTGCCCAAAAAGATGAAAGATCCTGAGGCTCCACTTATCTCTTGTGTTATTGAAGGAATCACGTTTGATAAGGCATTTTTGGACCACGGGGCAAGTGTGAATCTATTACCCACTTCAGTTTATGAAAAATTTGGGATAGGAGAATTGAAATTGACTCCGGTGATCCTGCAACTTGCTGATACATCTCTTAGGACACCGAGAGGAATGGTGGAAGATGTCATTGTCAGGATCGACTCTTGTTACTTCCCAGTTGATTTTGTCATCCTTAATCTGGAGCCCGTTCAACATTTGAAAAATAGCCCGATTATATAGGGCCATCCTTTTCTAGCTACTGCTAATGCTATCATTAACTGCCAGTCGGGGTTGATGCATATTTCCTTTGGGGATCACAAAATATCACTCAATATTTTCAAGGAATCCGGACATATGCAAGATGGGGAAGATTGCTTCGCAGTTGATGTAATTGGTAACATCTTAGAAACATCCCCTTTGACCCAATTTGAAGAAGTAGAGGAGCTAATGTCCACATCTGATTGGAGTAAAAAAGGCCTGGCGGCCCAATAAGGTTGAACCTTTACCTGAACTCAATCTAGAACCTACTCCCCCATCCCTCTAGGTCCCTCCTTAGTTGGAACTTAAACCTTTATCGGACTCCCTCAAATATATCTTTTTGGGGCTATCTGAAACCCTGCCTGTGATCATAGCAACTGATCTTAACCCTACCCAAGAAGAACAACTCATTGAAGTCCTTTGAACTCACAAAGAAGCCATAGGGTGGTCGGTAGCTGATTTGAAAGGAATAAGTCCAACCACATGCATGCATCACATTTATCTAGAGCATAATGCTAAGCTTAGTAGAGAGATGCAAAGAAAATTGAATCCCATCATGATGGAAGTGGTCAAGAAAGAAGTGGTGAAATGGTTAGATGTAGGTATTATATACCCAATATCTAATAGTAAGTGGGTAAGCCCAACCCAAGTGGTACCAAAGAAGTCTGGATTAACCATGGTGAGAAATGATAAAGATGAAGAAATGCCCACTAGGCTGACCACGGGGTGGAGAGTTTGTATCGATTACACAAAATTGAATATAATGACAAAGAAAGATCATTTACCACTCCCGTTTATTGATCAGATTTGGAAAAACTAGCGGGTCAGAAATATTTTTGCTTTCTATGAGTATTCAGACTACAATCAAGTTGCTATTTACCAAGAAGATCAAGAAAAGACCACATTCACCTGCCCATATGGCACATTTGCTTTCCAAAGAATGCCATTTGGACTATGTAATGCACCAGCAACTTTCCAAAGATGCACGTTGGCAATCTTTTCGGACATGGTGGGAGAGTTTCTTGAAGTATTAATGGATGATTTTTCAATATTTGGGGACTCACTTGAGATTTGTCTACAAAATTTGAAAAAAGTACTTGGGAGATGCATAGAGGCCAATTTGGTTCTAAGTTGGGAGAAGAGTCATTTCACGGTAAAAGAAGGCATAGTTTTGGGTGATATAGTTTCTAGAAGAGGTATTGAGGTGGACAAAACCAAGGTTAACCTAATTTCCAATCTTCCTCCACCTACCTCGGTAAAGCAAATTCGATCCTTTCTAGGCCATGCCGGCTTCTATCGCCGGTTCATTCAGAACTTCTCTCAAATTGCTCGACCATTAACCCCTCTCTTAGCCAAAGATGTCCCATTCAATCTTGATGATCGATGCTTAGAGGCATTCAAATCTTTAAAGGAGGCTCTGACCAAGGCTCCCATCCTTCAATCTCCTGATCGGTCTTTGCCTTTTGAAATAATGTGTGATGCTTCTGATTATGCTATGGGGGCAGTGCTGCGACAAAGAATCAATAAAAAGCTCATGGTGATTTATTATGCAAGTTGTACACTTGTAGATGCTCATATGAACTATACCACCATAGGAAAGGAATTGTTAGCTGTCGTTTTTGTCCTAGAAAATTTTCGTTCCTACCTTCTTGGGGCAAAAGTGATAATCTATTCTGATCACTCGGCTTTGAAATATTTGTTAACAAAGAAAGATGTCAAACCAAGATTAATCAGGTAGATACTACTCTTCCAAGAATTTGATTTGGAGATTCGGTACAAAAAGGGATCCAAGAATGTGGTAGCCAACCATCTCTCCGGAATCATGATTTCAGATAATGAACCAATGAAAGATTCATTCCGTGATGAACATCTATTGGCTATATCTCATACTTCACCATCATGGTATGCACATTTTGTGAATTTTAAGGTGACCGGCCAACTTCCTCAAGGATGGAGAAGAAATGAAAAAGATAAATTCTTCTCTCAAGAGAAGTGTTATTTTTCGGAAGACCCTGAACTCTTTAAAATTTGTCCAAATCAAATCATCCGTAGATGTGTCTATGAAGAAGAACAACAAAGTGTCTTAAACTTTTGCCACAACCTTGCTTGTGGAGGCCATTTCTCAGGAATGAAAACCACAACAAAAGTTCTACAAAGCGGTTTTTATTGGCCCACACTTTTCAAGGATGTATATGAGTTCAATAAAACGTGCTTAAGATGTCAAGCTGTAATTTTTGATGTTTGGGGAATAGATTTCATGGGCCCTTTTCCACTATCCTTTGGATACGAATATATCTTGGTGGTAGTGGATTATGTTTCTTAATGGATTGAAGCAATAGTTGTTGGGTTCTCGTGTTTCACCAGATCACAAAACGCATCGGAAATTAAAATAAAATATATGCGATCCATTTCCCGCTTCGAAAATACTAAAACCGGATCCAATAATCAGTTCTTACCGTGCACGGATCCAAAGCTACAACTGTTCGGTTCCGTCAGTGTGACACCGCAAGTCGCGCAAGTGCCTGACCTTTAGCGGAGTCTACGCGATCCTCCTCGCGGTGGATATCCTCACGTTCCTCGCTCGTCACAGCCCTCGAATCCTTCACCATTTGCCGCAACAACCGCCGTTACGCGTGGTCGATTTCCCGTCAGACAGGGTCGGAGAAGCGGTGGAGCTGATCCGGAGATCAGAATCGACCTGGATGCCAGAGAGAGAGAGGAAGAGAGGAGGGGGCGGTAGGGTTAGCAGCAGCTTGGCCTGCTCAGCCCGTTCGCTATATTTTATATCAACCGCACGGTTTTTCATAAAAACCCCCAGTGTAAGGATTGAGGTTTCGGATCTGGTTATCGGGTCAGTTTCGGAGTTGGACCCCTTGGTTTGGACCCCTTGTGGGGCTAGGGCATGAGTTCTTTTTCGCATCGAGCTTGCTCGATGCGGTTCAAACGACGTCCAATTAGTAGGACGCGTTTTAGAATGTGCCACGTGGGTGCCACGTGGGCAGGCGTTGGGGTGCGAGAGTACGGCCCCGGTCTTATCATCTGAATGGCGTCTTGCATGGGCGATACCATTTAGAGATCTGACAGTGTACGACCCCCGTCTTGTCATCTAAAAGGTGGCTACCTTGGACGATGAGTTTTAGCAAGTTTCAGTTTGACCCCGCGAGCCCTTCCTCCTTTCCCTCATTCTCTCTATTTCTCTCTCTCTCCTCCCCTTCCCCTCCGAGCCCTCCGATGCCCCCTTCCCCTTTTCCTTCCCTTCCACTCTCCATTTCCCCTCCCCCTCCACTCCATTAACTACCTAACTTCCACCACTACCGCCACCATCTCCTCCGCGGCGTATCTCTCTTCAGACGGCGGCCGACGTCCCGGTGGAGTGATGGCATACACGGCGGTACCGGCGGCGGCTTATGGCGTGGCAGTTTGGTGGCTAGGAGCTAAGAGGAGTTCAAGTAACTGGTAGGATGACAATCATCGCAGTGTTTTGTTTAAAATCATGATTTTTCCACTTTGAAAGCATGCAATATGTATGGATGCATTTGGGGTAGAAAAGCATGTTCAAAAGGGGGCTCTCCATAGAATGACTAGGCTTCTCCCCTACCTTCTCTATTTTTGTTGTTTTGTGCGATTTGGGGGAGAAATCCCATTTTTCAACTCGGGGAAGGCTGGCAGGGGAACCTGTTGGCGAACGCTAAATGGAGTCTTGGGATAGTGACGCCATTTTGAACGGCGGCTGCCTCCCACAACGCGATTTAGTTCGGTTTACTCCGAGGCTTGATTCTGTTTATGTCGTTAATAGGTGACGAGGGATAGCGACGCCTTTTAAATGGTGACTACCTTGCGTGACGCGTTTTAGGCCATCTTCTGAGGCCAGTTTTTATGTGAAAAAAGTTTAGGAGTCTTGAATGATGTTGGCCACGAGCGACGCGATTCAAGACAGAACCTCATTAATCCATGTAATTAACATGTGTTTACATTGTTAGATAATTTGGTTAAATGCATGATTAAAACCGTACTCGAGGATAAGGATTTCTACGTGATCGGATTGCACTGTGTTTGTGTTTTGTGCGACCGTGGGCCTAGAGTGACAGTTGTTAGCGCTTAGGCACCCTATGTGAGAGTGACACGGCGCCGGTGTGGGAGTGGTGGGGTGATGCCTGGAGAGAGGGTCACCTGGTGTACCTCAGGGTATAGCTAGTACCGATGTAGAAGTGGTGCATTCGGAGTGTCACTCGTGCTTGGGGAAGCAGAACCACCTAGAGCCGGTTAGGCCGGAGTAGCAAGCGCGCTATCCGAGGGGTTGCTGTTTGGTCTCAGTGGGTCATTGTTTTTCGCATTCGGCTACGTGGTTTGTGTGTTTAGCCGAGACGCTGGTTGTGGACTCCGCGGTGGAGTGGTTTCAAAGTTATGCATGTTACATTTACGAATGCATGCGTTTTATATCGGAATTTAGGAATCTTTGGGAGATGTGTTTAATGTTTTAATTATTTAAATTGCCTAGATTTGTGTTGTGTGGGTGCGTGAGTGGGTGGTGGGGATCGAAGGATCCCTACTGAGTCCATTTCAATGAGACTCACCCCTGCGGTTTTCAGGTGAGGGTTCCAAGCAGGCGTAGCGTGGAGGGTTTCGCCTAGGGTTGCGCGCTAGTAGCCACTATTCCGGGGTATGCCCCGATGTAGTTGTTACTTTTCCTTTCAGGCCTATACGCTTAATTATTTCTTTTCAGTTGGAATATGTAATTATTTGTTAAGTCAAGTCGAATTGTAACAATTTTTAATTCCTGCACTTTCCTTACAATTCGATGTCATGTGAATGTTTAGCTTAGTTTATCATTTATTTCCCAGACTTATCAAGATCCTGGTTGGTTACAAATTTTAATGATTCAATGGCCATTTAGTAATCGGATCACCGATTATAGGGTGGCGAGTCGTTGCACCTAGTTTATATAAAACCCACTTATTTATCCATCGCCTTGAGAATCATTTGCATGTGACCCTCTAGGCCTAATAACCAGTACGTTTAATAGCCCAATAAGCCGAGTGACTCATCACTGGCTTTATTAATCAATTAATAACTCATATTAATTAATTAATCAATCAAATCAATGTTGCACATCAAATTCGATCGGGCCTCTGATCATGTTGGGTGCAAAGCAACACCGCGTGAACCCAGAAGGTATCAGGGTTAAGTAACCTACTCTTGGAACCTTTCTACCGACAGTTACCGTGTGGATATAGTCCTTCATTCTTACAATGCTCTCGAGTCAACTCAGGATATGGTGTACTGTTAAACGCTAACCAGTTGACTCACTTGGATCGGATGCTGCCGAATAATATCGGAAAACTCTTTTCCTGATGTTATTGTCCGCCCTGGCCAGGGACTTCCGCGCATCTTTCCTAGAGCATTCTCTCTCTAAGTACCGAGAGCGAATGATTCCTTATTGACACTCAATTCCCTTCGACGGCATTCTGTTGTACCCGATCCTTGGCTGTTTAGAATCCCGTGGTTAGAGATTTATAAACCAAGGTCAAAGCATAGAAGTCCACCGACAAGCTGTCTTGGTGTCTCAGGTCTGAGGACCATCTACGCAACTGCGACAATAGAATCAAGCTAGTTGACAGTGAAGTACAATACCATCCAGCGATTCAGTTGGATCAGTTCAGTGAACTCTTTCTCTAATGAGCACCTACAGATTCACCTTAGTGTCTCCATACAAGTGACTATGAGATCAGTCACCCTCATCGCATGAGCAGGAGTAATCTGTACTAGTCTAACCGGATATCTGATGTCCTTCTCGGATATCCTCCGACTATGAACTATTAAGAATATGTGTGTTTAAGTGATCAATCTCATTTGTATGATCTTATCATGATCTGATCACTATCGCACATATTCACGGACTTCAGTATGAAACGATAATTAATGCGAATTATGCATAATGAATATATTGCCATCTTATTAATAAATGAACGAGATTACAAAGTATTGGCTTGTAGGCCACTTATGACTAACAATAGCTATTCGGACCAATGATCATAAGGTGGTAATGAAATTTGTTCAGAAGAACATTTTTTCTAGGTTTAGATGGCCCAAAGCTATCAATAGTGATGGGGGTTTACACTTCACTCATTCCCAATTTCGAGTATTGCTCAAAAGATATGGGATTACTCATAAGTTTGCTATCCCTTACCATCTCCAAACTAGTGGCCAAGTGAAAATATCTAATAGGGAAATAAAAAGTATCTTACAAAAGTCTATTAGGCCCGATAAAAAAGATTGGTCTGAAAGGTTAGATGATACTTTGTGGGCCTATCGGACTGCATACAAAACTCTTATTGGCATGTCACCATAGAGGCTAGTCTTTGGAAAAGTCTGCCACCGCCCAGTGGAATTAGAACAGAAAGCATATTGGGCTATCAAACAAGTCAACCTTGACCTAGCCCAAACCAGTTCATATAGAACCTTACAATTGAGTGAATTAGATGAAGTACGCAATGAAACCTATGAGAATTCAAAAATCTATAAAGCCAAGACTAAAGCTTTTCATGACAGACATATTGAGGAAATCTTTCCATCCTAACCAAAAAGTCATGTTATTTAACTCTAGGCTGCATTTGTTTCCTAGGAAATTGAAATCACGATAGGATGGGCCATTCTTGGTAATTAAAGACTTTGACTATGGTGCGGTCAAGATCATGGATCCAAAAAATGGACAAACATTTACTGTTAATGGGCAATGCTTAAAAACCTTACATTGAAAACCTTCAAAATTATCCATTGGAATCCATGAAGCTGAGTGATCCACAATTGTAACGACCCGCCACCCTATAATCGAGGATCCGATTACTAAATGGGTACCGAATCATTCAAATTTGGAGCCAAACTAGGATCTCGATAAGTCTGAGAAATAAATGATAAACTAAGTTAAACATTTCACATCACATCAAATTGTAAAGGAAGTATAGGAATTAAAGATTATTACAATTCGACTCGACTCAGCAAATAATTACATATTCTAACTGAAAAGAAATAATTAAGCATACAAGCATGAAAGGAAAATAACAACTACATCGGGGCATACTCCGGGACAGTAGCTGCTAGTGCGCAACCCAAGATAACACCCCCTACGCTATGCCTGCCTGGAACCGTCACCTGAAAATCCCAAGGGTGAGTCTCATCGAAGTGGACTCAGTAGGGATCCTTCGATCCCCACCACCCACTCATGCACCCGCAAATGCAACAACACAAATATAGAAAATTTAAATAAATAAGGCAATAAACACAACTCCCAAAGATTCCCAAATTCCGATATAAAACACATGCATTCGTAAATGGAACATAGACAACTCTGAAACCACTCCACCATAGAGTCCAAAACCAGCGTCTCGGCTAAATATACAAACCACACGGCCGAACACAGAAAACACCGACCCACTGGGACGAAATAATAACCCCTCGGATAGCGCGCTGGCTACTCCGGCCAGTCTAGCTCTAAGTGGTTCTGCTTCACTCAGTATGAGTGACACTCCGAATGTACCACTCCTACACTAGTACTAGCTATACCCCGGGGTACACCAGGTGACTCTCTCTGTAAGGACCGCGGTTTTCGGATCCAGTTTTCGAGATCGGACCCTGTAGTTCAGGCCCTAGTGGGGCTGAGACTCTGTTCTGTTTCGCGTCGAGCCCGCGAGACGCATTTTAAACGGCGTCCAGCATTGCAGACGCGTTTTAATTTGTGCCACGTGGGCTGGCTTTGGGCCGCGAGAGTACGGCCCTGTCGTGTCGTCTGAATGGCGTCCGCAAGGGACGATGCCTTTCAGACTGTGACCCTGGGTTGTCAGTGTACGGCGCCAGTCTTGTCGTCTGAATGGCGTCTTGGATGGACGACGCGTTTCAGACTTCTGTCAGAGCGGCCCGTCATGTCGACTGATAGGCGTCCGTACATCTCGACGCGTTTTAGCCAGTTTCAGGTTACCCTGCGGACCTTCCCTCCTTTCCCTCATTCTCACCCTCACACTCTCTCTCCTCACACTCTCCACCCTCCGACTCTCCCCACTCTTCCCCTTCCTTTTTCTCCTTCTTCCTCTTCCACCTCTCCACCTCTCACCACTGCCACCACCACTTTCTTCGCGGCGTTCCATTCTCCGGACGACGGCCGACGTCCCGGTGGAGTGGCGGCGTCCTCGGAGTACCGGCGGCGGTTTGCAGTGCGACGGTTTGGCGGCAGAGCCAGGAGGAGTTCAAGAATCGGTAGGGTGACGATTCCCGTAGTGTTTTATTCTAAAACCATGTTCTCCCGCTTGAGGCATGCTACGGATCTGTGGTTTTTAGGTAGAATGAGCATGTTAGGGGCTTTTTCTTGATGAAAATGGGAGTTTCTGTGAATGTGGTTTTGTGATGGTTTAGATTGCCCCTCTTCCTCCTCCATTTGGTTTGATTTTGGGACATTTGGGGGTGAAAAGGGAGCCGTCGGACTGGGGACAGAACTCGGCTTCTGGCGCTAAAAGACGTCATGTATGGACGACGCCTTTTTCAAAGGACGTCGGGACATCATGACGCCTTTTAGGCAGAAATCGTTCCACCGAATCTCTGTTAGTTTGGTAATCTAACGCTAAAAGACGTCATGTATGGACGACGCCTTTTAGAAGGACGTCGGGCCATCATGACGCCATTTAGGCAGGAAATCACCCCGACTGAGGTCTCTGCAATCTCGGAATTTATTGTGAATGGCGTCTGAGGACGCAGACGCCTTTTGAAAAGGCGGCTTCCTAGGATGACGCGTTTTAGGCCAGGTTCTGAGGCCGAGATTTTATGAACCAGTTTAGGATGCTTGAATAGCGTCGTCCAATAGGGAAATAAAAAATATCTTACAAAAGTATATTAGGCCCGATAAAAAAGATTGGTCTGAAAGGTTAGATGATACTTTGTGGGCCTATCGGACTGCATACAAAACTCCTATTGGCATGTCACCATAGAGGCTAGTCTTTGGAAAAGTCTGCCACTGCCCAGTGGAATTAGAACACAAAGCATATTGGGCTATCAAACAAGTCAACCTTGACCTAGTCCAAACCAGTTCACATAGAACCTTACAATTGAGTGAATTAGATGAAGTACGCAATGAAACCTATGAGAATTCAAAAATCTATAAAGCCAAGACTAAAGCTTTTCATGACAAACATATTGAGGAAATCTTTCCATCCTAACCAAAAAGTCTCTGTCAGTTCGGGAATCTGGCGCTAAAAGACGTCATGTATGGACGATGCTTTTTAGAAGGACGTTGTGCCATCATGACGCCATTTAAGCAGGAAATCACCCCGACTGAGGTCTCTGCAATCTCGGAATTTATTGTGAATGGCGTCTGAGGGCGCAGACGCCTTTTGAAAAGGCGGCTTCCCAGGATGACGCGTTTTAGGCCAGGTTCTAAGGCCGAGATTTTATGAAACAGTTTAGGATGCTTGAATAGCGTCGTCCTTGGGCGACGCGATTCAAGACAGAACCACACTAATCCATGCCAGTAAAATGTATTTACACTATTAGATAGTCGGTTAAATGTATGCCTTAAATCTACTCGATAATGATGGATTTATTTGTGACCGGATCACACTGTACCGTGTTTTGTGTTACTGTGGACCTAGAGTGACAGTTGTAGCGCTTTATCACCCTGTGCTGGTGTAGGTGGAGCACAGCGCCGGTGGGAGCAGTGGCGGGGTGACGCCTAGTGAGAGAGGGTCACCTGGTGAACCCCGGGGTTAGCTAGTACCGGTGTCGGAGTGGTACCTGTGGAGTGTCACTCGTGCTGGGGGAAGGAGTAACCACCTGAGCCAGTTGGGCCGGAGTAGCTAGCGTGCTATCCGAGGGGTTACTGTTTGGTCTCAGCGGGTCGGTGTTTCCCACTTTCGTTGTATGGCTGACGTGTTTTGAGGATACGTTGGTTACGAATTCCCCGGTAACTTGGAATTATGCATGCTAAATATACTTCGAATGCACGCGATTCATATCGAGATTTAGGTGTAATAATTACTGCTTTACTTGGTTACTGTATCTCTAGCTGTACCTTGCACTTGTGGGTGTGTGTGTGGGCAGTGAGGATCGAAGGATCCCTACTGAGTCTTTTCGTTGAGACTCACCCCTGCGATTTTCAGGTGAGGGTTCCAGGCAGACTTAGCGAGGTGTATACTGCTGTGAGTTGTGCGCCGCCAGCTGTTGTTCCGGGGTATGCCCCGACGTAGTTATCTTTACTTCTGGCCTGTATGCTAATTATTCCTTTTCTGTTGGAGTATGTAATTATTTGCTGTATCGAGTCGCATTGTAATAACTTTTAATTTCTGCACTTTCCCTTCAATCCAATGCGATGTGAATGTTTAGCTTAGTTTATTATTTATTTTCCAGACTTACTTAGATCCTGGTTTGGTTCCAAATTAATGATTCGGTACCCATTTAGTAATCGGATCCCCGATTATAGGGTAGCGGGTTGTTACAGTTGATATCAGAGCATTCGGTCTGGCAAATAAATGAATAACTAGGTTAAATGTCGTGAGTCCGGCAAATAATTACATTATCCCGTACAGGCATGGCGGTAGCATAGGTTTTAGGTTTCTAATTAGAACTTTTCGATTTTGTGATTGTAGGCGATTAGATGCCTCCTAGGAAGAGGATGCCTGTTATTAGAGAGCGGGGGGACGTCCCTAGTGGATCTGAGGCCGGTAGGCCGAGCGTAGAGCAGTTCATGGAGGCTATGATCGACACGATGGCTAGATATCAGACCCGAGACCCTAGTGAGAGTTCCAGCGCTCGGGGAGGGTCTACAGCTACACTAGAGAGATTCCTGAAGCTGAGGCCACCTCATTTCACCGGTTGTCCCGACCCTGATGAGGCCGTTCACTGGTTGAGGGAGATGGAGAAGACTTTTGATATCATGGATTGTGCAGCAGTTGAGAGGACTCCGTTGGCTACCTTCATGTTGAAGGATAGCGCCTATGATTGGTGGACCACTTTGAAGAGTTTGTCATATGAGGATAGAAGTCTTAGGGAAATTTCATGAGAGATTTTTGTAAAGAAATTCAATGCGCAGTATTTCCCTAGGCATGTCCAGAGGGCCAAGGAAAGGGAATTTATGGAGCTGACTCAGGGGAATATGACAGTACTCGAGTACCAGGCGAAGTTTTTTTCGCTTGGGAGGTTTGTGCCTTTTATTTCAGGGGACGAGGAGCGTCGTACTTAGAGGTTTGTGGATGGACTGAGGCTCAGTCTGAGGAACTTTGTGGCATCTCACTGTTGTACAAACTTTGCATCAGCAGTTAGGTGTGCAGCAGCAGTGGAGGCACAGCAGAATCAGTCAGCTCGGGAGAGAGGACTGACTGCTCTGGGACCAGCTCGTGACAGGGGTAAGGCAGCGGCAGCAGCCCCTTCGTCCGGATCGGGATCGTCGTCACTCGGCTCCAGATTTAGGAGATTCTTTCGAGGCGGTGGCAGCAGTAGTGGCAGCAGCGGTAGTAGCAGACCCAAGCAGGATCAAAAGAGCCAGTCGGTGTCCAGCGCTCAGCAGGAGCCAACTCAGAGGCTTCCAGCAGTTTGTCAACTCTGTGGTGGTGCTCATGGTGGGACTCAGTGTCCTGCTTTTTCCGGGAGATGCTATACTTGTGTCCAGCAGGGCCACGTGGCGAGGTTTTGCCCGCAGGGGCGTGGCCAGAGGCAAGGGCCAGCTGATCAGAAGAAGCCGAGGACCCAGGGGAGAGTGCTAGCTATCACCAGGAAGGAGGCTCGTGCGTCCAACTTAGTGGAAGGTACACTTTCTGTCCTTGGGAACTCTGCACATATGTTGATTGATTCGGGTGCTTCGCATTCTTTCATTTCTGAGCTGTTCATAGATATTCTTTCTGCACCCGTTGATGAGCTATCTGATGGATTGATGGTAGAGGTTCCTTATGGGGATTTCATGTTATCTTATAATTGTTTAAGGGATGTTCCCTTGACCATTGAGGGCCATGAGTTACCCGCCCGGTTGGTTGTGCTTGCCATTCGTGATTTTGATATCATCCTGGGCATGGATTGGTTGGAAACTTATTATGCTGAGGTGGACTGCCACGGGAAGAGGGTGCGTTTCTCTATTCCGGACATCCCGACCTTCTACTTCCAAGGTATTAGGTTCTCTTCTCGAGGTATTCTGATTTCTGCCTTTAAGGCTCGGAAGTTGCTTGCGGGTGGTTGTGAGGCCTTCCTTGCCTCTGTTGTTGTTTCTGACGTCCGTGATAGTCCCAGTCCTTAGGAGGTGCCTGTAGTGTGTGACTTTGCAGATATTTTTCCTGAGGAGTTGCCTGGCCTTCCTCCTCAGCGAGAGGTCGAGTTTACCATTGAGCTTGCACCGGGTACGGCACCCTTGTCTAAGGCCCCGTATTGGATGGCACCAGCCGAACTCGCTGAGTTGAAGGCGCAGTTGCAGGAGTTACTAGATAAGGGTTTCATTCGTCCCAGTACTTCTCCGTGGGGTGCTCCAGTTCTATTTGTCAGGAAGAAGGATGGTTCTCTGAGGTTGTGCATTGATTATAGGCAGTTGAACCAGGTGAAGATAAAGAATAAGTACCCACTTCCAAGGATCGATGATTTGATGGATCAGCTGCAGTCTGCAAAGGTGTTTTCTAAGATTGACTTGAGATCTGGATATTACCAGATGAGGATCCGTGAGGTCGATATTAGTAAGACGGCTTTTAGAACTCGGTATGGACATTATGAGTTTTTGGTTATGCCTTTTGGCTTGACCAATGCTCCAGCGGCTTTTATGGATCTGATGAACCGAGTCTTCAGGGCCTATCTGGATCAATTTGTGGTGGTATTTGTAGATGATATTTTAATATATTCTTCTTCTGAGGAAGAGCACGCCACTCATCTTCGGGTGGTGTTGCAGGTCCTGAGAGAGCACCAACTCTATGCCAAGTTTAGCAAGTCTGAATTCTGGCTAGACAAGGTACACTTCCTTGGGCATGTCATTTCTGGTGAGGACATCGCAGTGGATCCAACCATGATCGAGGCAGTGATGGATTGGAGCAGGCCAACTTCAGTGACTGAGATCAGGAGCTTCTTGGGGCTAGCAGGTTATTGCAGGCGGTTTGTTCAGGGGTTTTCTTCGATAGCGGCCCCCTTGTCGAGGTTGACTCGAAAGGGAGTTCGTTTTGTGTGGACCGAGGAGTGTGAGCAGAGTTTCATTGAGTTAAAGACTCGCCTCACTTCGGCCCCAGTGTTGGTGCTTCCATCAGGTTCTGGTGGGTTTGTGGTTTATTCAGATGCGTCTCGCCGAGGTTTGGGTGCGGTTCTAATGCAGCATGGTAGGGTCGTGGCCTATGCTTCTAGGCAGCTAAAGAAGCATGAGGAGAACTATCCCACCCATGATTTGGAATTGGCAGCTGTGGTATTTACACTAAAGATCTGGAGACATTACTTGTATGGTGAGAAATTTCAGGTTTTTACTGATCACAAGAGCCTGAAGTATGTGTTCACACAGAGGGACCTGAATTTGAGGCAGCGTAGGTGGATGGAGTTCATCAAGGATTATGACCTCGACCTTTCTTATCATCCGGGCAAGGCGAATGTGGTGGCAGACGCCTTGAGTCGGAAGACGGTCGTGTCATACCTTATGGTTCGAGAATGGAGACTATTTGAGCAGGTTGTGGAATCTTCCTTTCGAGTTCCACGTGAGGATGATAGACCCGTGTTGGCCAGCTTGACTGTGAGACTAGCAGTGTACCATGCTGTGATTGAGGCTCAGAGGGCAGATGTAGAGTTGCCGCAGATTTTCCAGAGACCAGAGGTGGAATTGTGGGATGACGGTACATTCAGGTTTAGAGGCAGACTCTATGTTCCGGCCGAGGAGGACGTACGCAGGAGTGTCCTTGATGAGGCGCACCGTTCTAGGTATGCAGTGCATCCCGGGACAACAAAAATGTATCATTGTTTGAGGAGGCACTTTTGGTGGCCTGATATGAAGAAAGATGTGGCTGAGTATGTGGCTAGGTGCATGACTTGTCAACAGGTTAAAGCAAACCATCAGAGACCAGGAGGGTTGTTGCAGCCCTTGCCAATCCCGGAATGGAAATGGGAGCACGTGACTATGGACTTTGTGATGGGATTACCTGTATCCACTGGCAGGAGAGACGCAATATGGGTTATCGTTGATCAGCTGACCAAGTCGGCACACTTCCTGGCTATTAGGAAGGACTGGTCAGTCGGTAAGTTGGCTAAGTTGTTTGTAGATCGGATCATCTCTCTGCACGGGGTGCCTTTATCCATCGTATCAGATCAGGATCCGAGGTTTACTTCCAGGTTCTGGAAGAGTTTTCAAAAGGCCTTTGGCACGCAGTTGGCCTTCAGTTCGGCCTACCATCCCGAGACTGATGGAGTCGGAGAGGACCACTCAGACACTGGAGAGGTTCTTGGGAGCAACATTTGCCTACTGTGGAGTTTGCCTACAACAACAGTTATCATTCTAGCATCGGCATGGCGCCTTACGAGGCTTTGTACGGGCGACTGTGTCGATCTCCTCTGTGTTGGTCCGAGATTGGTGAGAGGTAGATTGCAGGGCCAGAGTTAGTTCAGCAGTGTGCTGAGGTTGCCAGGATGGTACGGCAGAAATTGACCGCAGCTCAGAGCAGGCAGAAGAGTTATGCTGATATCCGGAGGAGACCGCTTGAGTTTGAGGTTGGAGACCACGTGTTTCTCCGAGTCTCACCCTCCAAGGGTGTGATGAGATTTGGGAAGCGAGGCAAGCTGAGTCCGCGATATATTGGGCATTTTCCCATTCTTGCTCGAATTGGGGAAACTGCGTATCAGTTGGCCTTGCCACCAAGTCTTGCAGGGGTACACGATGTGTTCCATGTTTCTTTGCTGAGAAGATATGTTCAGGATCCATCCCATGTCTTAGATTTTTCAGAGTTGGTGATTGCTGAGGACTTGTCCTTCCCAGAGTTTCCAGTTCGTATTGAGGATCTCAGAGAGCAGGTCCTTCGGAACAAGGTTGTGCCTTTGGTAAAGGTAATTTGGCAGTACCGCTCCGGGGGCGAGGCAACCTGGGAGCGTGAGGACGAGATGCGGGAGCAGTTTCCTTACCTTTTCTCGTAAGTTATCTTGTGAAGCTTGTATCTTTATGTTTCAACCTCGTTAATTCTAGCAGGCAATTTCAGGGACGAATTTTTTTTTAAGGGGGGGAGAATGTAAGGACCGAGGTTTTCGGATCCAGTTTTCGGGATCGGACCCTGTAGTTCAGACCTTAGTGGGGCTGAGACTCTGTTCTGTTTCGCGTCGAGCCGGGCTCGACGTGTTTTAAACGGCGTCCAGCATTGCAGACGCGTTTTAATATGTGCCACGTGGGTGCCACGTGGGCTGGCTTTGGGCTACGAGAGTACGGCCCTGTCGTGTCGTCTGAATGGCGTCCGCAAGGGACGATGCCTTTCAGACTACGACCCTGGGTTGTCAGTGTACGGCGCCAGTCTTGTCGTCTGAACGGCGTCTTGGATGGACGACGCGTTTCAGACTTCTGTCAGAGCGGCCCGTCATGTCGACTGATAGGCGTCCGTACATCTCGACGCGTTTTAGCCAGTTTCAGGTTACCCCGCGGACCTTCCCTCCTTTCCCTCATTCTCACCCTCACACTCTCTCTCCTCACCCTCTGACTCTCCCCACTCTTCCCCTTCCTTTTTCCCCTTCTTCCTCTTCCACCTCTCCACCTCTCACCACTGCCACCACCACTTTCTTTGCGGCGTTCCATTCTCCGGACGGCGGCCGACGTCCCAGCAGAGTGGCGGCGTCCTCGGTGTACCGGCGGCGGTTTGCGGTGCGACGGTTTGGCTTGAGGCATGCTACAGATCTGTGGTTTTTGGGTAGAATGAGCATGTTAGGGGATTTTTCTTGATAAGAATGGTAGTTTCTGTGAATGTGGTTTTGTGATGGTTTAGGTTGCCCCTCTTCCTCCTCCGTTTGGTTTGATCTTGGGACATTTGGGGGTGAAAAGGGAGCCCTCGGACTGGGGACAGAACTCGGCTTCTGGCGCTAAAAGACGTCATGTATGGACGACACCTTTTTCGAAGGACGTCGGGACATCATGACGCCTTTTAGGCAGAAATCGTTCCACCGAGTCTCTATCAGTTCGGGAATATGGCGCTAAAAGACGTCATGTATGGACGACGCCTTTTAGAAGGACGTCGGGCCATCATGACGCCATTTAGGCAGGAAATCACCCCGACTGAGGTCTCTGCAATCTCGGAATTTATTGTGAATGGCGTCTGAGGACGCAGACGCCTTTTGAAAAGGCGGCTTCCCAGGATGACGCGTTTTAGGCCAGGTTCTGAGGCCGAGATTTTCTGAACCAGTTTAGGATGCTTGAATAGCGTCATCCTTGGGCGACGCGATTCAAGACAGAACCACACTAATCCATGCCAGTAAAATGTATTTACACTATTAGATAGTCGGTTAAATGCATGCCTTAAATCTACTCGATAATGATGGATTTATTCGTGACCGGATCACACTGTACCGTGTTTTGTGTTACTGTGGACCTAGAGTGACAGTTGTAGCGCTTTATCACCCTGTGCTGGTGTGGGTGGAGCACAGCGCCGGTGGGAGCAGTGGCGGGGTGACGCCTAGTGAGAGAGGGTCACCTGGTGAACCCCGGGGTTAGCTAGTACCGGTGTCGGAGTGGTACCTGTGGAGTGTCACTCGTGCTGGGGGAAGGAGTAACCACCTGAGCCAGTTGGGCCGGAGTAGCTAGCGTGCTATCCGAGGGGTTACTGTTTGGTCTCAGCGGGTCGGTGTTTCCCACTTTCGTTGTATGGCTGACGTGTTTTGAGGATACGTTGGTTACGAATTCCCCGGTAACTTGGAATTATGCATGCTAAATATACTTCGAATGCACGCGATTCATATCGAGATTTAGGTGTAATAATTACTGCTTTACTTGGTTACTGTATCTCTAGCTGTACCTTGCACTTGTGGGTGTGTGTGTGGGCAGTGAGGATCGAAGGATCCCTACTGAGTCTTTTCGTTGAGACTCACCCCTGCGATTTTCAGGTGAGGGTTCCAGGCAGACTTAGCGAGGTGTATACTGCTGTGAGTTGTGCGCCGCCAGCTGTTGTTCCGGGGTATGCCCCGACGTAGTTGTTATCTTTACTTCTGGCATGTATGCTAATTATTCCTTTTCTGTTGGAGTATGTAATTATTTGTTGTATCAAGTCGCATTGTAATAACTTTTAATTTCTGCACTTTCCCTTCAATCCAATGCGATGTGAATGTTTAGCTTAGTTTATTATTTATTTCCCAGACTTACTTAGATCCTGGTTTGGTTCCAAATTAATGATTCGGTACCCATTTAGTAATCGGATCCCCGATTATAGGGTGGCAGGTCGTTACACTCTCTCTAGGTGTCACCCCACCACTCCCACACTGGCACCGTGTCACTCTCACACCAACATAGGGTGTCTAAGTGCTAAAGATTGTCACCCTAGGTCCACAGTCGCACGAAACACAACACAGTGCGATCCGATAACGTAGAAATCCTCGTCCTTGAGTACATTTTTCAATCATGCATTAATAAGGTTATGTCTTGAATCGCGTCGCCTGTGGACGACATCATTCAAGACCCATAAACTGGTTTACACGAAAAACTGGCCTTGGAAGATGGCCTAAACGACATCATTTTTCAATCGCAGTCGCTGTCGCCAAACGCTATTCAAGACAGAGACAGAATCCCCTGATCTGGGCTAAATCGCATCTCGAGTGGAAGCTGCCATTTAAAATGGCCTCACTGTCCCTAGACGCCATTTAGCACTCGCAGATAGGTTCCTCCTCCGGCCTCCCCCGAGTCACAAAGTGGGATTTCTCCCCCAAATCGTACAAAACATCAAAAATGGAAAAGGTTGGGGAGAAGCCTAATCATTTCATAGAAAACCCCTTAGAACATGCTTTTTACCTCAGAAGCACCCATACATATTGCATGCTTCAAAGCAGGAAAATCATGATTTTAAACAAAACATCGTGAAGGATCGTCACCCTACTAGTTACTTGAACTCCTCTGAGCTCTAAGACGCCGAACCACCACACCACAAGCTGCCGCCGGTACCGCTATGGACGCCATCACTCCACCGAGACGTCGGCCGCCATCCGGAGAGAGATGCACCATGGAGGAGATGGTGGTGGTAGTGGTGGTAGTTAGGGGGCTGATGGGGTGGAGGGAGAGGAGGAATGGGCAGAGGAAAGGAAGGAGAAGGGGGAGCGGATGGATCGGAGAGAGGGAGGAGAGAGAGGAGAATGAGAGAAATGAGGGAAAGGAGAGAGGGTTCGCGGGGTCAAACCGAAACTAGTTAAAACACGTCGTCCAAGACCGACGCCAATCAGACGACAAGACGGGGTCGTACACGGATAGATCTCTGAATGGCGTCGTCCATACAAGATGCCATTCAAACGATAAGGTTAGAGCTGTACTCTCGCGGCCCAAAACCGACCTATGTGACACAATCTAAAACACGTCGCTCTAACCGGACTCCGTTTGAACCACGTCGAGCAAGCTTAATGCGAAAAAGAACCCATGCCCCAGCCTTACAAGGGCCCAAACCAAGGGGTCTGACACCGAAATTGACCCGATAGCCGGATCCGAAACCTCAATCCTTACAACAATAAACAGGCTTTCGTCTGGCTGAAGACGTTAAACTTAACGCTTATTCGGAGGCAACCCAATCTCTTCATTTTTATTATAATTCTTTTATTTTTAGGAAACTGAGATCATCCACATTGTTGTACATGGAGAAGCCTCTCACATACCTCAGGTTGTATCTTTCCTCATTATGGATTTTATGTTAAATAATTCTTTCCATTACCATGCCATTGAGGACAATGTCATTCAAGTTGGGGGGGGGGGAATCATATTGCATATTGAATAATTGTTTAAAATGAACAAAATTTTTGAAAAAAAAAAATCTTCATTTTTCACACAAAATTTTCAAAATTTTCTTCATTTTCACACTCCAACGGAGATTCTTGTCCGTCATACTTCATTTAAGATGTCTTAAACAAATCAATATTGAGATAGGAAGTTGAGTAAAAGTTTGAATTAACCCCCCTCTCCACAAAAAGTCACGACGGGATGATTTTCACACACACACGGTAACTTGGAAAGAATGAAAAATCCTGAAAATGTAGAGTTGCTGGAGTTGACCCGAAGTATAGGATTGCACATTCTGTTTTTATTTTTAGGTCAAAACGAAAGGGAAGTTGGGATTCGTAATAGGAGACCAATCCGCTTAACACTTTAAGGAGGCGGTCATCTTGAAAAAAGGGCAATTAGAAGCATGAAAATCAAATAAATATGCTTTAAAAGAGACAAAGAAAGGACGGTGGCAAAAGGTACGCACCCTCTCCTCAGGCAAAGTAAAAAAGGTGGCAAAAAGTACACACTCTCAAAGCGCAACCAAATGAAAAAAAAACAATCGCGCTAAATCAAAAAGTCATTCACAACAAAATAAGACCAAATCCTAAAAAGTGTTGAGTTGGTGCGAGAACTGAAAAGCAGGCCTAGCCAACTAATCCGGAGATCTCTTTTTCTTTTCTCTCCCTGGGTAGTTTTTCACCAAAGGTCAGCGAAGGCAACGATATACCAAACATAATAGAAATGAACTCCAAGCACCTCAAATGATATGCATAATCACCTATTATAATTTCAAGTATAGTGGGCGGGAGAACGAAAACTTGAATTCAAATTGCCTACCATTTGCAATAGATATCCTTTAAAATGAAGTTTGATTCATTTTACTAATCATGGTAGTCCTAATTTTTCAAATGATTGCATTGCTAAAGGACTAGCAATGATTAAGTTGGGGGATGTGATAAGCATACATTTTTAGATAAACAATAGATGAAATTTACACACTATACTGTCAATTTTATGTACAAAATCATATGGAATGATAGATAAATCGATTATAATTTCAAAATATTAATTTTGAAAAATTCAAATGCCAAATATCATCATTTCATGGATTAAGTAAGTGTGATAATTTCATTTCTAATAAGAGCTTCTCGGTAATTATTTAATATACATTTGAATAACTTATTGATTACTGCATGACCTTAACTGTTATTTTATGTGGATACAGTACATGAGCAAGCAGATGGTATAGTGGTTAGACCACCCGACCATGGGTGAAGTGACCAGGGTTTGAATCCCATAAGGAACAAGATTGTATTTTTGCTCTTCAAAAGGGGCCCAATGCCAGCTAAGAGAGAGAGAGAGAGATGAAAATTTCGAAATTCAAATACAAAAATAATATTTATTGTTTTTAAAATTTGGATTTTGAAATTCGAAAATAAGATTTATTATCCCAAATTCAAATATCGAAATTCAAAATCAAATATCCCTCTCTAAATTCAAAATTCAAAATAAACATTCACAGTTTTTAAAGAGGAGCCTCTAATCAAGGGGGAGCTTAATAGCCTATTTATTATCCGTTTTGAAATTCAAAATTTGAGACTCTCTTCTATAAAATCATGGGTGGGGGGAGGAAAAAGACAACTTTGAAATTTTTAAACTCTTTCACCCCCTCCTTCCAAATATATCTCTCTCCCAATTTCTCTCTCTCACTTTCTCCCTCTCTTTGCTACAGTACTTGCGGGTACTATAGTAGCCCCCTCTCTTTCTAGCTTTTATTGTCTCTCTCTCTCTTTCGCTCTCTCTTTCCTTACATCTCTCTCAAACCAGCGGCTGTCAGGACAAGAGGTGGACTCGAGGCACTACAACTGACCACTGGAAAGAGTCCAGGGCTGCCAAAGTTCTGTGCGAAGGGCTACGACAGCTGCAAACATCAATTTTCTCTCTCCATCACCTCTCTCTCTAGTTTTTGAGTTTTCCATGTTACACTGTATTTTGAATATTTTCTGTAAAAGTTTCCTTATAAAAGTCATGTTAGTCTTTAATTTTCAATGTCTCTGTAAAATTTTATGTAGTTCTGTTAATGAATGACAGTAGCTCCTTTGAAAAAAGTTATCTTTTCTCTCTCTTTTTGTTCTACAACTTTTATTTTTTCTTCTGTTGATACTACTCAAACTTTATATTATACTTTTAATCAGTATTTTAGAGGTAGTATTAGTTTAGTATATTGTATTATTATTCTCGTTTAGGGGTGCTCCTTTTATGAGTAGGTAGTAAGTCCGATTAGTTTCAATTGTTATCTATTAAATCATCAGGCTCCCTCTTCTTTCTTCTCTGTTTTTCCTCTAAAAAAACTCAAGGTTTTCAACTTTAAAAATCTATTTCCCTATGGATTCGACCCAATCTCACCTCTTGCTATTTTTCAAATAATTATATGTGAAAATTGGAATTTTAAGATTGATGTTCGAATATGCTTAACGAAACATAATTTCGAGTGATCAACGACATAGGGGCCGATCCAATTATTGGTCAGCTTCCTTTTTGGATTTGACGTGACTTCTCTTCTTTTGACCATAACTAGGTCTCCTTTCTTGAAGGCTCTTTCTTTGACTAATTTATCAAATGCTTGAGCCATTCGAGCTTGATATATCTGAATATTTTGTTGAGCTCGAAGTCTTTCGCCTTCTAAGGCTAATAACTCCTCGAGTCGTCTTTCTGCATTTGATAGATTTCCTTCGATAAGCCCCTGCTCTAAGGCAATGCGCAAAGATGGGACTTTCAATTCAATTGGCACAATTGCTTCTGACCCATACACTAAGGAATAGGGAGAATAGCCTGTTGAAGTTTTGTATATGGTTTTGTAAGCCCATAATGCTTCATACATTATGTCTTTCCAGTCTTTCTTAGTTGAATTGACTATCTTTGCTAGAAGATTGCATAGAGCCTTGTTAAAGGCTTCTGCTAATCCATTGGCTTGTGGATTGTAGACTGTAGAAGTCCTCCAATCAATTTTGAATTTTGCAGCTAGCTTGTATATGATTTGATTTCGGAAACATGTTCCATTATCTGAGATGATCCAACTGGGTGCACCATATCGAAACAATATATTTTGACTGAGGAACCTTTCAACAGCTGCTTTAGTGACTTCTCTTAGTACTACTGCTTCGTCCCATTTAGAAAAATAATCCTTGGCGACTAGAATATATTTAGCACCTTTTAAGGAGGGTATGAATGGACCAACAATGTCCATCCCCCATTCGGCAAAAGGCCATGATGGTGTTGTAGGGTGCAAGGGCACCGGGGGTTTTCTTGGAATTGGGCCATATTCCTGGCATTTGTGATATGATTTGGCATCTTTCACACAATCATGGAACATTGTGGGCCAGTAGTAGCCCAATTGTTTGAGTTGATTTTACATCATGGGGCCAAACTGGTGAGCACCACAGATCCCGGCATATATTTCCCTCAAGGCTTTAGCTGTCTCTTTCGGTGACATGCATCTTTGGAGAACTTTTCTTTTGCCATCATATGTCACTCGAAATAGAGTGTCTTCTTTGAATTCATATGAATCCGTGATACTGATCAATTTAGCACGCTTGATTTGGGTGCTTGGCAATATTTTATGCTTGAACCAATCAAGTAGCATTTCCCTCCAATCAGGCTTATCGGCTTCTTCCAGTACACATACTTCTATTTGCATTTCTGTTTTTTCTACCAACACAATTGACAATAGTCTTCTATTATTGACCCATATTTCAAAAGACCCTTCTGGCGGCAGAGCCAGAGAACTTTCTAATTTAGCCAGGGCGTCAGCTTGAGCATTTGCACTGCGGTTGATATGGTTCTTGAAGTTGCAGCTTTGATTGGAGTAGATAGAGCCATCTTGGACATATTGGATATCATATCATCCATATTTGGTGGAGAGACAGGCTGAACATAAGTCAGTTGCCGTGGAATACCTCCGCGAATTCGCACTTCTAATGATGTTCGATGGATATGAGATCTTGGCTTCTTTTTTATTGTTTGCCACTGAGATGCTTGAAGTGGTTAAAGTACTAACTGCTCATAAGTGGCTTGTGTACTTTTTTCTACAGTTTCTAAGCTCAATAGCTGGTAAATAGAAACTATATGATGCAAATTTACAGATGCCATATTTACTTTTGTCCAGTCATGAGGCTGCGAAGGGTCGACAAGCTGATCCCCCATCTTCGGAACACCATTCTAGATTAATATTTCAACTGCATCCTTGAACACATAGCATTCTTCAATAGATGACCCATGATTTGGTGATATGGACAATAATTGGGTCATGAGATCTTTTGGCATCTTCTGGCCTTTTTGACTGTGGTAACACAATCTGGTTATACTTTCGTGCCCATTTAAATAGAACATGAGTTTTGTCTTTGGGGAAGCTATATGGCCTATTCATCCTATCCCTGAGAGAAGATAAGGCTCTGACTTCCTTTTCTCTATTGATGGCAGGACATTTCTTTTGTTGATCCGTGATGAACGTAGATAAATATACTGTATTTGACTCATGTGGAGCATTTCTTCTATCAAATTTTCCTTTGTTGCTTGGTTTAATTCTAGATCGGCTTAGAAAATTTTCAACTTATGATACCACAATATTCAATTTTTCAAAAGACTTGATTTCAATGGCTACTAGCCTTTCAAGGATTTCATTTTTCAGATTGCATTTGCATATCACCACTGCATCTTCTTGACATCCTTTTGCATTTCATGCTAAGATTTCTCCACCTAGCAATGAACTTGGAAGCATTTTCATTGTTTTCCTGTTTAACATTATATAGCTTTGCCAGAGTGAATTCTCTCTCCACCAAATAAAATCTGCCTTGAAGTTGCTTCTGAAGGTCAGCCCACCCTGCAGTAGATCCAGGCCGAAGAGAAGAATATCATTCAAATGCAAGTCCAGTTAATGAAGACCCAAAAAATTTTAGCATATAAGATTCATCGGTGGCTAGGTCTCCCATTGCACCATTATAATATGTCAAGTGTTTTTTGGATTTCCTTGGCCATTGAATTTTTCAAACTTGAGCACTTTGACTATTCCCAACGGAAGCCTTTTCATGTCGTGATGCACTATATATGATACTTTATATACATCATACACAGGGGAGGTACATTCCATTCTTTTTGCCAGCTTCATATCAATGAGTTGTTCTAACATCAGCCTTTGAACCACAGAAAGGGTCTATTGGATTTGGGTAGAAATTGACTCCCTAAACTTGTGAAGCTTGAAATGGAAAGTTTGAGATCAAGTTATCTTGCAGTCCTGTTGCAGGAGTAGCTTGACTATTGGACACTTGGATATATGTAGGTGTTCTATTCACAGGCACAAGCCAGGATGACTGCATGGATGTACTTAGAAGATTTTGATATGGAGGAGGTAGAACTGGAGGGTTAGCCACTTGAGGATAAGAGGAAGTTGAAGCACCTCCTTCTTGACCAGCCCATCCTGCCCCTTACATTTGGACATCTTTTTCTTTTAATTGTTTTTTCAACAACTCAATTTCTTGTAATAATAGCTAAGTCATACTTGGTTATGCTTCTTTTTGCTGATTGATTTGCTGCTCTATTGGTGCAAGATGAGCCTCTCCTGATGCTTCGATAACATTTGCCGATAGCTCTGCTTCTTCATCAACGTTTTCCAACATAGTAGGAAAATTTTGGGCAATTAGGGCTGCCAGCCTTGAGGCTAACTCTCTAATTTCTTCTTGGTCTACAGGGAGTGCCCCATACTTGCTGATAGTATAGCATGAATAAACCATCAGGCTTCCTGGGTTGAATTTCGCAGATCTCCTTGAAAAAGGAGGCTTTGGTTGCAGCCTTAGGAATAGAGATAACTCTGAGGGCTTCCTTTACTTTTCATATCTTTCATTTGATTTCTTTCTCTTTGGCAACTCAACATAAGGCGCCTATTTTTGAATTGGTTTTCATCTTTGCCATTTTTGTGACTGAAAGACCAGCTTTGATTTTTCTTATGCATATTGATTTTCCTGGTATTTAGGCGCCCAGATTTGCTTCACTGGTTTTGAGTCTCTTTCTTGCTTTTCAGACATCTGAACCTTAGCTTTTCCTTTTGCTTTCATTTCATTTTTTATCCTTTCTTTGTCCATGTCTTTAAAGACCTAGATTGAGTTTTGAACTGGAACATTTGGGACTAGTCGGTCTTTGGAAGTATCAAGTCTGCTAACATCTAGAAAGATCCGTAGGCTTCCAATAAGAATTGATTTTTTGGTCCTAGACCAATGTGTAGAAACTGCCTTTGATTTGAACTGAGGATTTTTACCTTTTCGGAAACTCCCCTGATATCATCTTGAAGATGATGCAGCATCACTGTGAATAGTACAATAGCTGACTACTTGCGCTTGAGGTCTATCAGAAACAGTATCGAGACCACCTCGAGATAATTCGAAAAACCAATAACGAGAGGGAAGCTCGCGAATGCCATGGGTACCGCCAGGTAGCCATAGCGAGCATGATTCTCAACCACGAGAGGGCCAAAGAAAACTTTTGACTCTATTGAATCTCCTAAAATAGAATAGAGAGATAATCAATAACTTCAAGGAATAGGTGTTAGCCTTATTCTTCCGACGAGAAGATGAAGGGAGGACAGGTCCCACTGGACGTGCCAAAAGAGATTGTCATACTTTTTTGTGGTACTTGTTTTCATTTGGATTTTTATTATTTTTATTTGTGCGCTTGATCTGAATCATTCAGATGATCGCGTTGTTCTTAGACCCGATACTGCTACCCATAAATGGAATAGCGTTAATTACATCCTCTTAAGAGGAAAACCCTTGATTACTCATCGGAAGATTAAAATAACACCCTTTAAAATAATGTGAATGAATTGACAAGAATATATTAAAAAAATAATGAATTTCAGTTTTGCATGTGAGTGAAAATTATTTTTTAGTTTTAGAGTTGAGTTTGCGCAAGGGTGCGCATACTCAACCGGCTTTTTGATTTTATTTGATTATTCTTTAGAAAATATGGCACAAAATTTGATTTATTGATTTTTTTTATTAATGGATAATGATGAGAGACATTTTTTAGTCTTTTTGGAATGATATATATCAGTGCATTATAGATTTATTTGAGTTTCTATGCTCGGAAATGAACATAAGGTTGAGTCTGTGTAGAGGTGCGCAGACTCATTTGTCATCAATGAGAATACTTGAATTTGTTTGATTTACAAGAGGGATGAAAACCCGTTTTATGATATTTTTGATTGATATGGATGACATTTTTTTATAGAAATCATGATTTGGAGCTTGAATGTCAATTTTGATTGTGTTTTATTAACAAGAAAATCTAATTATCATTTTTTATTCTGTTTTTCAGATTTGAAATGAGGAGGCTTTGGATTTTGATTTTTGAGGTATGAAAAGGTATTTTTATGCTTTCTTGGTTGATTTCAGTGAAAGATGCTTCAAGGACTTATGCTTTTTATGTTTTAAATTTATGGGTTTTGGAGGGTGAACCTACAGCAAGGTGAGCAAACTCAACTATTATAAGGCTTCTTTAGATATTTTTTATATTTTGCAACGGGCAAATTTGAGTTTTATTTAATTTTATGACTTACAGGAAGTATGTAGTTTTCTTTTAGATTTTTTGATTTAATTTAAAGAGAATTAAAGGTTGAAAACATAGATTTTATCAATTAGGGGTTGAGTTTGCGCAGGGATGCGCAGACTCATTTGTCACCTAGCTGGTTTTTGTATTTTTTAGGTAATTTCAAGGGAGCAACTTAGCATTTTGTTTGGTTTTTTAATTTATATGAAATATATAGTTTTTCTTTGAGGTTTTGGTTTGATTTGAGGGGAATTTAATAGCTGAATTTCATATTTTAAGAATTAAGGGTTGAGTCTGCGCAGGGGTGCACATACTCATTTGTCACCAACTGGTTTTAGGTAGTTTATGTAATTTTTTAAGAAAAACTTGGTGTTTTTATTTAATTCCCTAATTTGTAGGAAGGAATTTGATTTTTAGGGAGCCTTAGATTATCTTGAAGTGGATTAGACTTTGGATTTTTATTTTTTATGAATTTAAGGGATGAGTCTGCACAAGGGTGCGCAGACTCAAGTCTAAACTGAAGGTTCTTCTTTTGTTGACTTTTGTATTGGATAACTGATTGAATAACTTTTGTTTCTTACCTTATTTTATGATGATTTATAGGTTTGGAGGTGAGCATAGGCTTTAGAGGCCATGGGAGGAGAGTTTGGCCATTTGGTTGAGGCGTAGACTCAAGTAAAAACGAAGGTTTTTGAGCAAGATTCTTATAAATATGAAACCTCCTGAGGTTGAGGAGAATTTCAAGGCTTTCAAGATGTTGGGAGAGCTTACAGCAAGTGGTTTTGGATGGCGGAAGCATTGATTTTCTAAAGAGGGCAAAGTTTGTAAAAAATGGGTTTGAGTCTGCGCACGGTGCGCATACTCAACTGGCCTTGTAATTTTGATTTGACTTGAGGGGATTTGGATCCCTTTTATAAAAATGATTTATTTATTATATGAAATGAAGCATTTGAGATATGATTTCAGAAGATTTTGGCAATTTAAATTATCGTCTTTTTGATCTTTTATTTGAAATGAGCCTATAGAAAAGGTGTGCAGACTCGAGTTATGAAATTTGGTTTGTGTCCATGTAGCATTATTTTTATCAAAGTTTTGACTTGGTTTTTTGAGTTATTTAAGTAATCTTTTTTATCTTTTTGAGCCTAGGACAAGTGTGCAGACTCAACTTGAGTTTTAATGATTTATGCTTATTTAGAAGAGAGAATGTTCATCTTAAACCTTTTCTGATTTAGGTATGAATTAACTTTAGTTATTTGAGCCATTTGAGTTATAAATGAGGTCACTAAACCAGAAAATTCATCATTTGACTATTTTAGGCTAAAGTCTGCGCAGATTCAAACTTGTTGCGTAGTCTTAAGTCTGAAATTGATTTTTGGGGTTTCCTGCACAATCAAGCTGCATTTAAATCCATTGAAGGGTTAGTTTGAATATGAAATCCGGAGTCGAAGAAAACATTTTGTATCTCATTCCCAATCGAATTCCTATAGTTGTAGGTGCGCAGACTCAAATATCTAAGAAAATTTTCAGTTTTATATTTCCTTAAACTTGAAATGATTCACAATTTGGAGAGTATAATATTGAGAGATCTCAAAAGTTGAGTATGGCTACATAAAACCTTTTAAAGGAATGTTCCTTATATGGATTCTTTCAACTGACATGATTTCTTCATATCTATTCCATTCTTCTTGGATCATTTTATAAAGTATTAAAAATGCTTAATATAATGACTTTAAGATCAACTTTAACCTTTCATTAGGAGAACCTAACAAGGGTTTAAGACATTCATGAAGAACCATACCATGAAGGGACCCGAAGGATGAATTTCGCTAAAGGGAATATGTATGGCCATGAACCATAGGGGTGGCTACAAAGGGGGGCATGCCGAGCACAAGCCACTCACCCAAAGGGTACCCTTAATGCCTTCGAAATGTAAAGAAAAATTCACAAGGAGTAATCCAATACATCTCTACGTTTGGGGAGCAAGGAACTCCAACAATTTCCCTAAAATGATCATATATGGCCATAAACCATGGGGTCGCTGCCAAGGGGGGCATGCCGAGCATAAGCCACTCACCCAAAGGATGTCCTTGATGCCTTCGAAATGTAAGGAAAACCCACAAGGAGTAACCCAATATATCTCTACATTTGGGGAGCAAGGAACTCTACCAATCTCATCAGGACATTCGGGACATATCATCTAAATGAACCCATAGCAGTGAGAACATAAGAATGATGTTCTTTGTATGAGGGATCTTGATGGGTTCATCCAACATTGGAATTAATAGTACCCTTTGATCGGGACATCCTTGATGAAAACATCGGAAAAGACTTAAAATCTTTAAATATATAACAAGATTTCGGTTTAAACATCAAAGACTTGAGAAAAATCCAAAGTCCAAGCCATTAGTGCCTTCATTGGACTTCAAAGAGACAACCCTAGGCCTAAGGATCTTTTGGACAGATTGGGGGAGGATCAAAGAATCACCTTACAACAAAAACCCCAAGCAAACAGATGCGCAGACTCAAACCTGCAACACTGAACATGGGTGCAAACTAAGAACAGTAAGCGCAGACTCAAGCTGAAAATCAATTTTTTGATGAAATAAGGGTTTAAACATAACCCAAATGATGTAAAATACAATATAAAAGGTATGGAACCCAGAAAACTTCTTTAAAATATATCTTAGATTCATTTTTTATTAAAGATCATGAAGAATTCAAACATAAGAGTTATGAAGACAATAAACATATTTTGATCATTTTCTATGGATCTTTCATTTTAGCTCCATGTTAGAGGGATTATATTAGCATAAGCCCATCTCCAATTGGTAGGGAGACTCCCTTGAAAACCTCTAGGGCCGAAACCTTTGGCCATTTTAAGGAGAAGATCACACCAAAATTGGTTTGGTTATGAACTTGAAAAACATAAATATAAAACATGAGTTTCATGGATTTTGAAGGGTTTATCATAATGTTTGGCCTTGGGGGAGCATCATTCATGGAAGAGATGTCCTTCTAAGGGATATAGAAAGCCAAGACACCTTGAAAAGCCTCAAAGATCCAAAGCAAAGCAAAAAATGTAAAGTTCATAAAATTTGGCAGCAACTTGGATTTCAGATCATAACTCCATACTTCGGGGGTTTTGAGGCTTGCGAAGACCATTTCTATGAAGTATAAAAATCCCTCTACTATCCCCACATGAAGTATACAAGCCTTATGAAGGAAAAAATGGCATTTACAGTAAGATAACCAATAGATTCAAAAATCAGAGACATGAAATCTGAACTTCAACTTTCTTTGTATTTCAATACCATAGATGAACATCAAGGGGGAGATAGAAACTCATATTAATATATGTTAAAAAAGAGAATCTAGAAAGTAGGAAAAATGAAGAAAACCTCATAACCACCCCCTTTCTACCTTGCGGATGGGATGAGATTGGGGTTGGCCCCAAGCTTCCCCTCTCTTTTCTTCTTCCCTTCTTCTTTCTCTCTTCTTCTTTCACTCTTTCCTTCTCCTTTCTCTCTTGGATTTCAGGAGGGGAGGGGAGGAGGGGGACGTGCTCCTCTCTTTTCTCTCTCTTTTTTCTATTTAGTGGGCTTTTGTCTCCAACTTTTGTTTAGGGAAGGATGGGTTTCTTTTATAGATAGACTTGGGTTATTTTAGAGGGGTAGCTTAAGCATCCTTAACCCTTACATTAGGGAGAATAAACCCCCATTTAGGAGCCATCTAATAAGCCTTTGCACTTGGAGCAACCCCATTGGTCTTCTCTTTGCTTTTTACCTACTCCCTTCTAGAAGTCTTTTCAAGGGGGAGAACCACTCCTTCTCTTCTTATCCTCCTTTGGGCATATCTGAAAATGGGCCAGATGAGTTGAATGAGAGTTGTGTGGGGGGGTCCATTAATGCCATTTAAGGGATGCCACGAAATTGGGCCATCCCCCTTCTTTTTTGGGCCCAAACCGGCCCTATTGGGCTTCTTCTTGGCTGAAATAGTGGGCTCGGTTTTGCCCTTGGATTTTTTCTTCATTTGGACCCAAAGTAACCCTATTTGATTTCCTTTTGGCTTGCAAGAATGGGCCGGGTTGTTGCCCATTAAATTCTTTTGACCTGGGCCTTTTTTGAATAATTGTTTGGGCTGTACTTATTGCTCATTTTTCACGTGATAACAGACTAGATCGATCCAAAAAGGCTCTATCTCTTAGATCTCTCTGAATCCCATCCGCTGTGGTCGTGCCTTCTGGAAGTTCGGCAGACCATGGTACGCCGCAACTGCTAGGTCCCAAGAGATTATGGTCCTCATTGTACCCTACAATTGTACAAAAAAATATTAAATAAATCATTTAAAGGGCAATTAAAATCAATTTTTAAAAGTATTTGGGCCCAGGATCACTCCTTTGAATGGCTTCGGGGATGGTCGATGCCTTTTAGAAGGAGTCACCTGGTTCCGACGCCATTCAACCACAGGTCCGTGGACCGGTGGCCGTCTCTCTTTCTCGATTTCCCGCCCATCAAAAGCTTTAAATAAAGATGTTTTTGAGACTTACCATTGGAGGACCGGCCGAAGGTGCTAGTTCGCCTGCTTGTGCCACAAGTGGAGCATCCTCCGCTTCCATAAATGTGGCCGCTTCGGCGAGGGATTGTACCGCTTCATCCCCCGCTTGAACCAGGATTCCTTCCTCCTCGTCCACCTCAATCACCAGGACTGCCGCGACCCTTTGGCGCTTCCCACTCTAACCCCCTCGTTCCATGGTGTGATAGGGAGTGAGGAAGAGAACCGGATGGTGAGAGGGATAGAGAGAACGTTAGAGTTTGAGAAAGTGAGAGGGAGAGGTGCCGGAGTTGGAGAAGATGGCTGGAAAATGCCCGAAAGCTTGCTGGAGTAGCACGGTCGCCAGAGAGGGAGATGAGAAGAGTAAACAGAAAAGACCAAGGCAAATGAGGAGGAAGGAGGGCTCAGGCTCGCGCACTCTCAGGAAATAATTTGAATCACGTCGTGCTTAGATGACACCATTTAGTGGAGCACAAACTGAGGCAGGTGGTTTGAATTTGGAAAATTACTGAAAGACGTCGGCCATGGGCGATGCGTTTTAGGATTTACCACTTTTATTGGTCAGAGTTGTACCCCGAAAAATCTAGATATAATTGAAAGATGTCGACCATGGGCGACGTGATACAGGGAATTAATGCATTGGAAATTGTGTTAGTATGGCTAAAGTTATCATTGGCGTCGACCATGGGCGACGCGATTCAAAGAATTAAATGCCACGAAACTTCTGAAAAATAAGAGAGAGAAGTGAAAGACGTCGACCATGGCTGACGTAATTCAGGATTTTTAAGGAATAAATTTAATTTTCAAAAATTGATTTAAATTGAAAGGCATCGCTCTGTGTGGACGCGACTTGCATTAATAAGCCCGAAACTCTAAATTTTGAGGAAAATGAGCTATTTTAGTTAAGGAAAAATTCCCGAAGATTAGGCAATAATAAGGAAACATCTTCATGGCATTAAAGGAATAATTTTTCACTGAAGATAAAATTGAAAAGTACATCAAACTTTAGGTAGAAGTTGAGAGCTTTCAGGCCGAATTTTCTGAAGCTCTTCTACATAATTTTTCCATAGCTCTCAATTCGCTTTATGAGGAAGTTTAACACAACGGGTGAAACTGATGTTCCACAAAGTTGCGATAAGCTCTATCGTCTCGAAGTCTTCATCAGCTCTTATAGCCCGATTTTTTATTGGATAAAGGTTGGATATATCTGGAAATTCATAGTAAGGCATACCAAGTTGGGGATGACAAAGGTGTGGATTATATAAGACGAACTCGGTCGCCCCGATCAGTCGGAGCTCAATGCCAGCACAGTAGCGTACTCAAACTGCCTTTTCTCTGAGAGCGAATGAAGTGGATTTGAAGCTGATTCTTGGCATGGTCTTGAAGTAAGTACGCCAGTCAACTCGATTTTTGAGGTTGGGCACTCGATTGGCCATGTTGTTGTTGAATTTCACTCTATTGATAATGTGAAAGATAGGACTGCGATGATATATTTGGGACATACTGATAACTTTTTGCTCATTGTGGTTGAATTTAAAGTGGAGATTGATCCATAAAGTTAAGAGTAGCATGCTGCCATAAGGAGGCTGACCGATAGAAGCCGGTGAGAGCCCACTGTAGAGATAGGCTAGAACTGCTGTGCTTATCTATTTTGTCCTGAAAATCTCACAAATCGCATTGAGCTAATCGTCCAATAATATGTTGTCCTGGGCAGGGAATAGTAGAGCTCTAGCCAAACATGCAGTGAACGCAATCATCACGGTCTCTATATCTTCCTCCTTAACCTTTTTCATTTTCTTCAGAGTCTATTTTGCTAGCTTCGCTAGATTGATCCCTTTCTTAGTGAGGACGCTCTGGATTTCATTTAGATCTTCCATGATCTTTTCTAAGAAATAATGACAAGTGATCTTCTCTCTCATAAATAGCATATCCATCACGTTAGGTTCATCACTGTTTGTTTTAAGCTTTGGAAGTCCCAAAAGGAGTTCAATTTCTTCTAGAAGAATGATAGCTTCGAAAGAAGTGAAAAGGAAGGTGTGTGTTGGAGGATGCCACAATTGAATCAGAGTGCCCATTGCGGCACAATCCATGCACGCACTCTTGTAATGCTTAGCATGAATTCCTAAACCTTGGAGATGCCACTTTGAGATATATGATTGCATGGAGAGGTTGATTTTTCCTACTAACTTAGATATCCATGGAAGAGAAGAAAATCTTCTTTGGACTAGGGAAGAAAGGATATCCCTTGAAAGAAAAAGAGAATTTGCTTGGTTTTATCATATTTAATAAAAGAATTTAAAGTATGGAGTAATTTGTAGAAGAAAAAGAGAAGAAAATTTGAGTGGAGAGAAAGAGAGAATAGCTTACCTTTAAGTTAAGATCTCCCCCACTAAGATGACCTTCTATGTTAGAAAGCCTTTCAATCATCTTTCTTGCCCTCTTGCTTGATGAAGAATCATTTGCAATGCTTGCCATCTTCTTTAATTGCCTGATTTCTTCCTTGTTCTTTCTTCCTTTCTCTTGAGCTTGTGAGAGAATCCCCTAGCCTTCCCTCTCCAAATCTTATTATGATGGTTTGATATGAGAAGAGGGAGATTATATAGAGAGATTTGCGAGCTTAAAAGGCCTTTTTCGAATTGGAAGAGGGTGATTTTATGAAGGAAAGTCGAGTCCGGAGGTGAGTCGGAAATTTCTATTTCGGAAAATTAAATGGTGCTGGCCCGACACGACGTCATTCAAAAGACGTCGACTTAGAGCGACACCATTTAGACTATTTTGCTGTTTTTCGGAAAATTGTATGTTTATTACTGTTTAAAATTATCTACTTGAAGTTATTGACAAATTTTGAGTGCAAGAAAATCTAGAAAAGAAAAATAAATGCTATGGAGTTCCACTGAGTCCCACCGTGACTAAAGACGGTTATCTCTTCACTTGTATTCTCTTATGTATTTGATTTGCACCATTATTATACGATAAATATTTATTAGATCATATCAAGGACCTTGTGGTTTTGATGAAACTAGAATTTGAGTTCCCCTTTATCAAAAATAGTGATAATTCCAGATGATTCTTAATCACACGGATAGGCCGTTAAATTGTCAATTGATGGAGACGATGGTTCTGCTTTTGTGAAACAGTTTGTGGACAAACGAGCTTCGGCTTAGCACTAAATTGCAGGACTAGTGTCTTGACTCAACAATAATAATTTAGCAATATTATCCTTGATTAATTTATATTTTTATTTTATTTTAATTTTTATTGTAGCCCAGCATGCATCATATAAGATCTTGAAATCATTGCGGTAAATATTAGTTAATGATGAAATTTAAGACCATTGATCAAATAAATTCCAATGTAATATGTAATATTCTATTCTGAATTAATCTCTCAATTATCTTCGAGATTTCTTGAAGATATCTTTGGAATTCGTTCATGTTCGGATCTTTATCTTATATTTCTTTGTTTCCTTTTAAGATCCATCGTAGTTGAAGCAGGTCCACATTGGTTGGTAATCGCTCTCTATGATGAAACATGCAGGGTTTGTGACCTAGGGTACTTCCCCTCGTGGAGGTTGATCATCCTTCTTTGTTCCTTTTGTCTATTTCATCAAGATAGGATTGATTCCATTGAGTTCTTTGAGTCACTTCATTGATTGTTTTGAGAAAGATGCTTATCATGTGATGTTAAGAGTGTGTCTTATCACACCTTGGCATCACATTTTCAGTTCACTTCACTTCATTTTATTCATCAACATTCATTTCATTTCACTTCACTCCCTTGCAAAGTCAATACCAATGTGGGACACCTGTAGACATACTAATTTTGACCTCATATTGAGTTAATTTCATGTCATAAAGATAATACCAAAAAATGGTCTGGTTTTTAATCATTAATTATTTTTTATTCATTTTCCTCAAAATTCGTTGATTAACATCCACCATGGTCGACGCCTTTTAGATTTCTAGCCGAAATCAATTCAGACTTAAATTCCTAAATCAAGATGTATTTGACTAAATGACATCGCCCATGGACGACGCCATGTACGTTTCTTAATTCGTCTGGATTTTCAATTTAAATTTGGGTTAATTTCCTAATTATCTAAATGACGTCTTACATGGACGATGCCTTTTAAGTTTCCTAATTTTTTACAGTTTCATTACAAATTTTCTTTCTATTTTGGCCTCTCTAATTAGTTGAATGATGTTGTTGATGGACGACGCGATTTAAAGGATTTTTATAAGCGTGCTCCGGCCGAGATTATCTGGTCTCTTTGGTTGGAAGGGTTTTTAACTCTTGGAAGTCTATCCAAGGTAGTCCGGATCCGTGGGACACCCCTTTGAAGGCCAAATTGTCTTCAAATCAACCCTTATATATACATATACCTATTGGCCTTCAAGGGAGGTTGGCTATTGGAGGATTTGAAGCTTTTATCAAAGTGAAAGGAGGCTCTCTTGGTGAAGAACATGGACAAGGGCTTGGAGCTTCTTTTCCCACTTCTTCCTCTTCCATTGGAGCTTTGAAGACCCTAGGCTATGGAGGGGCCAACTATCTTCATCCCCTTCTCTTCTTCTTCTTAGTTTTCCTAGATTTGTTGTACTTTTCATTACTGTTCTTATTTGATTTTCATCACATCACATCCATGTTACACACACACACTGCATCTCTTTTCATAATCCAATGAGTTAGGGGCTTTTAGCAGGTATAAAGCAAGTGAGTTTTCTAGTTTGATTTCATGTTTGGATTGTTTGTTAGAATAGGTATTACACTCTACCATTAGCTCTAATCCTATTTTTCCTCTCCTTTGTTTGGTCTTATTTGCAAGGTTGGAAGATTTGGAGAAAAGAAGAAAACCACAAAAAAAAAAGGAATAAAGTAAGAAAGGAGGCTCTTTTTTCTTCGACTGGCCGAGGAGGAGGAAACAAAAGGACCCAAATTCTCCCTAATCAACAAGGTAAGTAGCAATCAAATTTTCTTTTGAAATCCTCGATTTCTGGCAATCATACACATCTTAATTGTTTATTAAGTTAACAATGAAATTCTAATGAGAACATGATATATTTTGAAAACCACATTCTTATGACTGTTTTCACTCCTGGAGGAGTTCTCCAGTCCCAAAGGTTCATTACCTCTCTTAAAGTAGAGATTGAAGGTAGGCGACTCTCCACTCAATTATATGTGCTTAAGATGAAAGACTTTGATGTCATTTTAGAGATGGATTGGCTAGACCAGTACCATGCTACGCTTGATTGTCGAAGGAAAAAGATTCTATTTAGAATTCCAGGAGAAGAAGAATTCTCCCTTAAGCTTCCCAAACTTGAAAAGCAAATCTTCTCAATACTTAAAGCAAGACACTACATTGATAAATGTTCTTCAGCTTACTTAGTCAACAAAGTTTCTATCCCAAAAGAAAAGAAAGTCCCTCCCTATCTCTGACATAAAAATAGTTAAAGAATATCTAGATGTCTTTCCAAATGAATTACCAGGCCTGCCGCCAATAAGGGAGATCGAATTCTCAATTGAGCTTCTCCCGGGCATAGTGCCCATCTTTAAGAATCCTTATCGTATGGCACTTGCTAAGTTGGTAGAATTAGAGAAGCAGCTTCAAGAATTATTAGATAAGGAGTTTATTCGCCCTAGTGGGTCTCCATGGGGTGTTCCTATTTTGTTTGTTAGAAAGAAGGATGGATCTTTGCGGCTCTGTGTAGATTATCGAAAGTTGAACCAAGTTACTATCAAGAATCTATATCCTTTGTCATGAATTGATGATCTATTTGATCAATTACAAGGTGCCACTAAATTTTCAAAGATAGATCTACAATCAGGATATCATCAATTAAGGACTAAAGCGGAAGATATTCCCAAAACAGCATTTCGAACTAGGTACGGCCACTATGAATTTCTAGTCATGCCTTTCGGTTTAACTAATGCCCCTGTAACTTTTATGGATTTAATGAATCGGGTGTTCAAACCGTACTTGGATCATTTTGTAGTAGTATTTATAGATGATGTCCTGATATACTCTCCTACTGAGGAAGCACACAAGGAACATCTGAAGATTATTTTGGAAACTCTCAGAACTCACAAACTATATGCCAAATTCAACAAGTGTGAAATCTGGTTACAACAAATTCAATTCCTTAGCCATATTATTTCTAAAGAAGGTGTAGCCGTTGGTCCGGCCAAGATTCAAGTTATACTCAATTGGGAAGCATCTAAGACTCCAACTGAAGTTCGGAGTTTTCTAGGTCTAACTAGATACTATCGACGATTTATGGAAGGGTTTGCTACTCTACCAGCCCCTCTTGCAAAGCTAACCCAGAAAGGGGTAAGATTTTTGTGGACAGAAGAATGTGAAAGGAGCTTCCAGGAGCTAAAGAAAAGATTAACTATGGCTCCAGTCCTTGCCCTTCCCAGTGGAATGGAAGGTTTTGTCATTTATACTGATGCCTCAAGACAAAGTATCGGTTGTGTGCTTATGCAGCATGGTAAGATAATTGCCTATGCATCCTCCAACTAAAGGATCATGAGCTAAATTATTCCACTCATGATCTTGAATTTGCAGCAGTAGTTCATGCACTCAAAATATGGAGGCATTATTTATATGGAGTGAACTTTCAAGTCTTCATAGATCACCAGAGCCTTAAATATATTTTCTCCCAAAAAGAATTCAATCTTAGACAGACGTGTTGGGTAGAATTTCTAAAAGATTATGATTTTGAATTGAATTATCACTCAGGCAAGGCAAATATTGTGGCTGATGCCCTCAGTAGGAAGTGGCTAATGATGATCAGAGATTGTAAAATGATTGAGGAAGCTATTGTCTCCTTATCTCAGTTATCCATCCAATCTACCATTATGGAGAAGATCTTTGAAGCTCAACAAAATGACCTTAAGTTGCAAGAACTGACTGATAAATCTGGATTTAAAACAAATGATCATGAGGTTATATATTTCCATGACATATTATGCGTTCTAGAGGAGCAAGAATTAAGAAAAGAACTTTGAACCGAATCTCATAGGTCAAGATTTACAATTCATCCTGGAAGTACCAAGATGTTCCAAGATATGAAAGGTACCTTCTAGTGGCCAAATATGAATAAAGATATTGTTGATTTCGTTTCTAAATGCCTGGTATGTCAGCAGGTTAAGGCAAACATCAGAGACCCTCTAGACTACTTCAAAAGATAGAAATTCCAAAGTGGAAATAGGAACATATCACTATGGACTTTATTATGGGTCTAACCCGATCAGCACGTGGACATGATGCCATCTGGGTAATCGTAGACAGATTCACAAAATCTGCCCATTTCTTGCAAATCAACATCAAACAATCAGTAGAAAGTTTGATCAAGCTATACATAGATAATATCATTAAGTTGCATGGGGTTCCTAAGTCAATTATCTCTGACAGAGACTCTAGATTCACCTCCAAAATATGGAAGAGTATCCAGGAAGCTTTAGGCACTCAATTAAAGTTTAGTACTGTCTTTCATACTCAGACCGATGGTCAGTTAGAAAGAACTATCCAGACTTTAAAAGATATATTGAGAGCATGTAGTATGGATTGGAGAAGAGATTAGGATAAAAACTTACCGTTGGTCGAGTTGCCTATAACAATATCTTCCATGCTAGTATTAAAATGGCTCCTTTTGAAGCTCTATATAGGAGGCCCTACAGATCACCTGTATGTTGGGAAGAATTCGGAGAGAGATAACTGATAGGACCAGACATTGTGCAGGCTAGCACAGAGAATATTCAACTTATCCATTAAAGGTTGATAGCTGCATAAAATCGATAAAAGAGTTATACTGATCAAAAGACAAAATATGTCTTTTTTGAAGTCAGGGACCATGTTTTTCTAAAAGTTTCCACATCAAAAGAAGTTGTTAGATTCAGAAAGCGAAGCAAGCTAGCACCCCGCTATATTGGTCCGTTTGAAATCCTACAGAAGGTTGGAGATGCGGCATACCAGTTAGTCTTACCATCTGCCTTGGAAGGAGTTCACAACATCTTCCATGTCTCCATGCTCAAAAAATATCTTCATGACCCATCCCATGACATAAATTATGGCGAGCTCCAAAACCAGCCAAATCTGAGTTATAAAGAACAGCTAGTGCAAATTTTGGACTTCAGACAAAGGAACTAAGAAATAGGAAAATTTCCTTGGTAAAAATCCTATGGAGAAATCAGTCAATAAAGGAAGCTACATGGGAAATAGAAGAAGAAATGAGGAGAAAGTACCCACATCTTTTCGGTAAGATCCTCACCATATTTAGGCAATTTATTTAGTCAGATTTAAAATTCGAGGGCGAATTTTATTTAAGGGGGAGAGGATGTAAAGACTCACAAATAAATTATACCTATATAAAAAGTTTACTTATAATTTTAGGAACTTTATGGTACAATTAGATGGTAATAAGTTTTACTAACATATGCATAATCATAAAAAAGGATATGTTCGTAAATACTTAAAAAATATAAATACAATTATGAAAAGTTTATATCTTATGATGCAATAGATGATTTTTATAGGGTCTTAAGTGAAAATTTAAAATTTGTAGATGTATCCAAAAATAACTAAAAATGGGGTAAATTCGGTGAAAAAGTATTGAATGAGGGTATAAAGCAATTATATGACAATATAGGACTAAAATCTAATATCTACAAGTTATTGGTAAAGGATAAGGATACAAATAAGGATCATTGGTTTGGTAAAAGATAATGATACTGGATACTGGTAAGGTTGCTTAGTCCTTAAGTAAGGATACTGGTAAGATTACTTAGTCTTTAAGTAAGGACACATGTCCCAAATCCAATAGATCTTTAAGGGACACTTGTCCACATCTTAAGGCCCACCCACCACTATAAATAGGAGGGTTTTCCCCTCCCATACCATTCCATCCTCTTCTGCAATGCCAAGGAGAGAGAGAGAGAGAGAGAGGGGGGGGAGAAATAAATGGAGAGAGAGAGATTTAGAGCGAGAATGGGAGCTGCTCGTGAGGTTCTTCACATGCTTGAGAGGAGGAGGAGGAGGTTCCTACTGTGCCTAAGCAAGCTTCTGATTAAAGGCAAGTACTTGGTCCTTTCTCCATAGTTATTTTTCTACCACAAATGCCCTATTTTCAAAATATATATTTTCTTATAAATGTAAGTATATGCTATTAAGCCAACATAGTGTCCAAATGACATAAGAGCCTATATGAACACTCAACCCATGCCTAAACCCCATTCTATATGTCTGCCATGTTAAAATAGAACAAGCTTACGGACGATGCCACCTTAGGAGTCCATGCGTCTAAATCATACAAACATCCTTATGAGGTAGACATTAAGTTAAAAGATGCATGAAACCTGAGGCAAACGAGTAAAATCTTGACTACAGTTCTCCCAGTCCAGGTGGGACGGGTGGGTCCCCCTACTGCGCAGTGGAAGCGCCAGTGGGCATTTGCCTTACCGCTGGCTGCATGTCATGTTAAACCTCCTCATGTTGTGGTTTGTATGCATGTCCGTTAAATAAGTGATAAGATTTATGCTATTCCTATACCATGTATTCATGATCCATGACTTCATGCTATGCCATGATCTTTTAACCATGCCATGATGCTATGCCATAATCTTTTATGTTATACTCACGCCATGCTATGATGCCATGCCATGATCCTTTATGTTTATACTTATGTAATTCCATACTATACCATGATCCTTTATGTTTAGCTGAAGCTTGCTATGTTATATTCTATCATGACATTATTGTATGGTATTATGATGTTTCTTTTTATGTTTATATATGATAAACCATATAGTGGTATCATGTGCTTGCTGAGTCGATAAACTCACCCTTGCTATTTAAAACTCCTTTCAGGAGAGGACCTTCCCAGGGCAGTTGAGGAACCTCTACAGTCTTAGTCTAGTTAAGCAGAGCTTTGTTTTGTAAGTTCAATCCTTATGTAAATATACAAATCGTACTCCTGGACTTGATATACTACAATGTATTATACATGACATCAATATAAAGGGTTTTGCGACTCATGACTGATCACCCGTTTACATGCAAAGTGCTCACTCTTAACTACAATACATATTCGGGTTGTTCCCACTGTCAACGGGCCCCTTCGGATCGAAGTACGTCAACATGACCAAACCCGCCGGTGGGGGGTCGTCACAATTTCGGTTTGGATAGCCTAGTTTGGGTGCCTGTAGGCATGGTGTATGGGTTCTGAACCACATCAGGCTGGCGAGACACGCTTTTGAAAGGCGTCGGTCATCAGCAACGCAATTCAATGCCATGCACGAGTGACCTGTGTATGGGCGATGGGAGATGTGTTAGTATTAGATGGTCTCAAAGCCAATCCGATACTATGTACTGATTCAGATTATTAATAAATGAAAATAATTCATTGTCTGTAATTAATTCAATCTATATTTATCGTATCAAGATGAAGTCCATGAACATATGCAACAATCTTCGGATTATAATGAGATCATAATTATGGGACCGAAGACTTATAAACACATGTTCTTAATTGTTCCTAATCATAGGATGTTTGAGATAGGACATCGAACATCCGGATAGACTAGTATAGGTTACTTCAGCTCATATGATGAGGGTGACTGATCCTATAAGTCATTTGTGTGGAGACACTATGCTAGACCTATAAGTGCTCATTAGCAAAAGAGTTCACTGAACTGATCCGACTATGAATCGTTGGATGGTAAACACCTCACTGTTAACCAGCTCGATTCTTTTGTCACAGTTGCGTAGATGATCCTTGGACCTGAGACACCAAAGATATCTTGCTGGTAGGTTTCTGGACTTTGACCTTGACTAATGAATCCTTAACCATGGGTTATCAATAAGTCAAGCGATCGGGTTCAGGGAAATGCCTTTGAAGGTAATTGTGTGTTCAATACGGGATCATCCGCTCTCGGTAGTTTAAGAGAGAATGTTCCGAAAATGATGCGCTTAAAGTGCCTGGCCAGGGCAGACTCTGTATTCGATAAGGAGTTATCGGATTCAGATTAGCGGCATCTGATTCAAGTGAATCGACCGAATAGGGTTTAACAGTAAACCATACCCTAGGTCGATTCGGGAATATTGCATGGATGAAGGATTATATCCGCGCGCTAACCGATGACAGAAAGGTTCCAATAGAGGGTTGCGATAACCCCAGTGCCATCCAGGATCATGCAATGTTGCTTGGCATCCAACGTGATCGGAAGTCCGCCCAAATTTATTCTCGGACATTAAGTTCGGCTGATTAATTGAATATAAGGATATTAATTAATTCAGTGGGTCAGTAAAAGGTTACTGGGCTTAATGGGCTATTAACTGGACTGGTATTTGGCCCTAAAGGGTCACACGCAAATGGTTTTCAAGTCGACGGATAATCCGACAGGATTTCGGATAAGTCTGGGTTTTTACGAAAAACCGCAAACAGACTTATTATAAAAGAACGGATGCTACGTCGGGGGCCAGCAACCCTAACCTAGCCGTCATTCTATCTCTATCCTCTCTTCCCGACGCACGACTCGAGGCCGGCTCTCTGGAGGCTCCGCTTCGATTCCCGACCACTCTGCCTTCCGTCCGACGGGAGATTCTGAATCCACATGTCACGGCGGATTACGCGAAGCCATACAGGATTCACGAACGTCGAATCGAGTGAGGAAGTTAGGACGATCCATCGCGAGGAGAACCGCGTGGATACCGCTAGAGGTTGGGCATCTGCGCAACTTGCAGCATCGCTCCGATGGAACGGGAGAACGAACGCGGATTCGAATCCGCGCAAGGTAAATCCAATTTACTCCGGTATTATTTTGTTAATCGAAATGGGATGGATCCGATCCTGAAATAATTTTATTCCACTGCGTTTTTGGTCGGATCTCGACACAGCGATCCCAACAAGATGTGCACAGGTGTTGGGCAATGTGGGTAAGGCCCACTCTTGTCGTCTGAATGGCTTCGTTCTAAGACAACACGATTTAGCTTGGAGGAGTTAACACCCTGAACCACCCTTCTTTCTTCCTCCTTTCTCTCTTCCCTCCCTCTCATTCTCTCCGATTCCTTCATCTCTTCCTCTCCCTCTACCTCCTCTACCACTCCATCTCCCCACAACCACCTCTTTCCACTTCCACCACCATCTACACCACGGCTCCTCAGTCTCCAAATGGTGACTGACATTTTGGCAGAGTGGTGGCATCCACGGCGGTAACGGCAGTGGCTTGACGGAGAGGTGGTTTGGCAACGAGGAGGTGGAGCTTGGTGATTTATCAGCGTAGCTGCAGTGCTTTCGCGGAGAGGAAACTCCACAAAGAGTTAGAAGGAGTTCAAGTAATCGGTATGGTGACGATCCTTACGTGTGTTTCGATCGGTTAATCTTGTGGTTTTCGACGAATTCATGTAGAGATCATGTTTAGGATCTCCCTTCTAGATTTACATCTTGCTAGTCTTACCATGATTGCATGATGAATATGAATATAACATAAATTAGGTGATTCCTTGTAATGTTAATGCCATGGTTGCATTTAGATTTTTGAGTGGATTATGAGCATGTTTTGATGGAATTTTATGGAAGAAATGATTAATTCTACGGAATTGGGGTTTTAACATGTTTTAATGGGTTGATGGATGCTTTGTCTCCCTATATCGGTGTTTTCTTTTCGGTTTGTGGAAGGGGAGTGCTCTGTGGCTCGATGAGATCAAGGGGAGATATGGTCTCGGGTGCTAAATCATGTCCACGCACGTTGACGCGATTTGTAAATCGCGTCAGCTAGAGTCGACGTGATTCAGGACCGTGTCCCTGAGTCCCCAAGGCCCAAAAGTGAGGAAAACTAGTTTTAAGGTTGGTTGAATCACGTCGACCTGAGTCGACACGATTCAAACCCAAAATCCCTCTAACTCTTGCATCCATAAGAATGTAACTAATATATGCATTGAGTTAATTCCCTATACATTATGTAAATTAGATTCTTGTATAATGTTAGATAATTTGTTAAATGCATGCTTGGAATTATACATTAAAGTGGGGTTTTCCATGTACTCGGAATCGCATATTCATGCCTATGTGGCTATGGACCTAGAGTGATGGTTCGATTAGCATCTTACATCCTGTGTCAATGTAGGAGTGACACAGTGTCAGTGTGGGAGTGACATGGTGGTGCCTAGGAGGTGAGGGCCACCGGGTGTACCTCGGGGTAGTAATTGTTACTCTTAGGTGGCCTACAAGCCAATATGACTTTGTATAATCTCGTTCATTTATTAATAATATGGCATTATTTCATTATGTGTAATTCGTTTTATTTATCGTCTCATAATGAAGCCTATGAATATATGCAATAGTGATCAAATTATGATGAGATAATACTAATGAGACTGATCACTTATACACACATATTCTTAATTGTTCTTAGTCGGAGGATATCTGAGAAGGAGATCAGATATCCAGTTAGACCAGTACATATTACTCTTGCTCGTATGATGAGGGTTATTGATCTCATAGTCAATTGTGTGGAGAGGCGAATCTGTAGGTGCTCATTAGAGAATGAGTTCACTGAACTGATCCGAGTGAATCGCTAGATGGTAATGTACCTAAGTGTCAACCAGCTTGATTCGATTGTCGCAGTTGTATGGATGGTCCCCGGACCTGAGACACAAAGGACACCTTTGCGATGGGCTTTTGTACTTTGACATTGGTTTACGGATCTTTATTCATGGGATTATAAATAGCTAAGGATCAGGTACAACGGAATACCGTCGAAGGAAAATGAGTGTTTAATAAGGAATCATTCGCTCTCGGTACTAAGAGAGAGAATGCTCTAGGTAGGATGCACAAGAGTCCCTTGCCAGGGCGGACAATAATATTGAAAAAGGAGTTTTTCGATATTATACGGCAGCATCCGATCTAAGTGAGTCGACCAGTTAGCGTTTGACGGTTCACTATACCCTAAGTTTGACTCGAGAGCATTGTGCGAATGAAGGATTATATTCACGTGGTAACTGTCAGCGGAAAGGTTCCAAAAGTGAGTTGCTTAACCCCAATACCTTTTGGGTTCATGCAGTGTTGCTTAGCTCCTAACGTGATCGGAGGCCCAACCAAATTGAATGTGCGACATTTACTCGATTGATTAATTAATTAATATGAGTTATTAATTGATTAATTAAGTCAGTGAGGAATCATTGGGCTTATTGGACCATTAACTGGACTGGTAATTGGGCCTAGAGGGTCACACGCGAAGGATTCTCAAGGCAATGGATTAAAAGTGGGTTTTGTATTATTCTTGGATTTTTATGAAAAATTGCACGGTTAATATAAAATGTAGCAAGTGGGCTGAGTAGGTCAAACTGCTACTCAACCCTGGCTACCCCCTCCTCTCTCCCTCTCTCTCTTTGGTGGCCCTGGCCGGCCCTGCTCTCTAGGTCTACATCACTGTCTTCTCCGACTCCCATGCGATGGGAAATCGATTGCGCGTTGCGGCGAAAGGCGAATCATTCGTAGGCTGTAAGGAATGAGGATCATGAGAAAATCCGTCGCGAGGAGGATCGTGGACTTTGCTAGAGATCGGGTGTCTGTGCAGCTGGTGGTGTCACACCAACGGAACCATTCGAATGCATATTCGAATCCGCGCAAGGTGATAATCAAACACCCATTTTTCGATTTTTGTTTATCGAAATGGACTGGAATCGCGGTATTTAATTTTATTTATTCCGCTGCATTTGCGATCCTGAGAAACATGAAAACCTAACTGTGGTTTCAGATCCAAGTTCCACTGTTTCTCGTCCATTTCGATCTCCAAATTAATTTTTCCATGCTGTAGTTCGATTATTTTGCAAGAACTGTGTTCATACGATGAACACAAATAATTTGATTATTTTTCTTCTGCAAAATTCAGATTTTTTGGGGGTTTATTTGCGTTCTTTGTTGGACGAAGAACGTGGCTTAATGGTGACTTCCATCGGCATCCCCAAGAGTTGGGGAGGGGGGTTGGCACCCCAGATCCTCTAGAAGGGGATGCCGGTCAACACTGGGATCATTGCCAGCCCCGGGGACGTCGGGCTGGCGGCGGGCGGCCGCTCCACTCTTCTTCTTCCTCCACGATTTGCAAAAGCTTTGGAGAAGAAGGGGAGCAAGGGGATCGGGCTCTACAAACCAGGGCTTGCCGACGGCGAGCCCGCTAGCGCAAGGGGCGTCGCCTGCGGGCCGGGCGGCGCCGGGGGCCAGCCGCTGGGCAGCGCCCTGCAGATCCGCTGCCACCTCCACCTATAGCTGCTACTGTTGGGGAAAGGGGGGGGAAGACCCCGTCGGGCTGGAAGGAGCCCTAACCCGGTCCAACCTGGTCGGGCCCTGGCTGGACTGAGCCAGAGCCAAGGCTTGCACCCCCCCAGCCAGGGCTTGGACCAGGCGCCAAACGGTTGGGCACATGGGCCCGAGCCACTAGCAGGGTCTGGCTCGACCTTGGCCCGAGCCCAGGCTCAGTAGGGGCCGAGCCCTGGCTTAGCCAAGGGGCGGAGCCCTTTTTCCCCTTTTCCTATTAAACCCTCTGAGCCCATTAAAATTAGATAAAATTGGATTTTAATTTTAAAATTCAAAAAGTTTTCAAAAACTAAAATTTTTATTCAATTTTATTTAATTGGGGCCTCAATAATTTTGAATCATTTTTAATTAACAATGGTTGCTAATTAATTATAGTTAATTATTAGTTTAAGTGTTAACTTTTATTTATTAATCTAAGAGTTAGATTACTAGCTAATAATTAATAGTCTAATTGTTAGACTATTAATTATTGGTTTATCTAAATGTTAGAATGGTTTTAAATTATTAGAAGTGTTCTAATTAGCATGGAATATTATGAAAATGATTAATTTGGATTGTGTGCACATGAGATGTGAGTTTAATACTTTCAAATTTGATTTAATTGAATGTTTAAGATAGTAAAATGGGTTTCGAAATTAAAATGCCAATTTTGATTGGAACCGAGCTCTTTGAAAGCCAAAATTATTTAATTTCGAAACTCTTTTATTTTAACAATGTGATGCGCTTATTTTGTATAGAATGGATAAAACACATCGTGGTCATGGATATGTACTTATTAAATACTTCACTAGATGATGTGTGTGGATCGTAGATGTATGGTTGAATTTTTACTAATTGTTAAAAAATAGAGGTCTGCGTACCTCTCTCTCTCTCTCATACTCTGATGTACTTTTACCTCTCTCTCTTTTGTACTCTCCATCAGGACTTCTTCAATTTACATATAAATTTATAATTTAATGTAATATGATCGAAGCAACCGAGGAAGGAGTAAGGATGATCCACAGCTGCAACCAGGAAGGTGATTTAATGGAGATCTTTTGCCTATGTGCTTGCAAATTGTCTGATATAAATGTTATATTAGATTGTGTGTGTGTGTTTGACTGTTTGACTCCAGTCAAACCACTGTGCTATCTATGACCACACTTGACATATATGTGATACAATATTTTTATTTTGATTATGAATCAAGTAGGTATAGTATGCAGTAAATATATACGGTATATTTATGTACTATCACCTAGGAGAGACCAAGATAAAAATTATCTAAAACCCTCGTTAAATTCTAAGCTGTAACGTAAGTAGTTGAGAACTTACTGCGTAGTCCTTCATCATTACAGTCATAGGACTCAAATTACCTTAAGCAGGTTTGTTGTACTATCTACAAGGCCTGTCTAGTTGTAAGGAGAGACTCTGGCTATAGTATGAGATGCTATTGATCGGGGTAGAGGAACCATGTAGCCTTGTTGTGCTATCTATAAGGGTTGCATGCAAATCTATGTCCATCTCATAATGATGGTAATGCTTAGACCAGAATTAATGGTTTGTTGTACTATCCACAAGACCATTAAATCTTTGGGAACCAAAGCTATGATTGAATATTGCAAGGAGTTTCAAGTCCCCTGAGATGGGTGCTCCTCGATTATATTACAGCTTGTTGTGTTATCCAGAAGGTTGTACTGCAAGTCATTGAGATTTTGATCCCCCCTAGGAGACTGTTAGCGTCCCCCGTTCGAGGGCTATAGAGTTCGTTGAAAATTAGCGGGAGTTAAAACTTGATTAAAAGTCCCTATCTTGTTTTAAATTTAATAATTGAACATCTGCTAAATAAATTTCATTTATCTTCTGTACGAAAATATGTCATCAAATAACCCATTCCCTAGTATATATTTGATGTCAATCGTTTCACAGGCCCAAACTACTCAGAATGGCTAAAAAAACCTAAAGATTGTTCTCAAGTCTGAGCACATTGCCTACGTCCTTAGAGATGATCTTCTTGTTGAACCGACATTAGATGCCCCTGAGGCAGAGATGATCGTATATGATAAATGGAAGGAATCCACTCTGGCATAATGTTATATGATTGCCTCTATGAGCAATGAGTTGTAGAGGCAGCATGAGAACATGGGTGCCAAAGCCATCTTACTTCGTTTGATCGAGCTGTTTGACGAGCAAACCAGGGTAGAGAGATATGAGATATCTAAATCCCTATTTAAAACTCAGATGGCGGAGGGATCTTCTATTATACCCTACACTTTTACAATTATTAATAAATTTAATTAATTTAAATTAGACCAATTAACTGATTATAAGAATCTATGGCTGAGTTTAAGTAACTTAATGTAGTCCAATTAACCCAATTATAAAAGTCCAATAGCCCAATTATACTACTAAGAATAACCCACTAATTTAGTTCAAATTCTGGGTTGATGTATTAAACAACAACATAGTAAAATAATGATATCTTTCTATAAAAAATTATGATTAAGGTATAATTGATATCATTGGAAAGAGAATAAAAAGTTTTATAACTTTGTAGAAGACTATTGTTACTAATTAAGATGTTTTAGAGGTCAAAAATATCAAAGATCAGTTTTAGAAAGGGCTACCTATTGAGAACAAGTCCTAATCAGATTAGAATTTGAATTAAGAAACAATAGTTGGCATAATTAATGTTAACCACGACCTAAAAACTTATATATAACATATTTGACTTAGATTAGAAGTAAACATAATAAATTTAAATATAATTAAGATTCTAATTAATAGATAGAAACTTATAATTGGAATCCTACTTAGACTAGGATTATGTACATAGATTTACTTGACATAGTCCTAATAGTTTAAGCATAACTCCATGTATACAATTCTAAATTAATCAAGATAACTCCCATTATAACTATGATTCAAAATTCTAGAAGTTTTATGAATATCATATGTTTAAAATAAGTTGTTTCCTAATCGGAATTAGGACCTCCTTAGACAGGAAGAAAATCTGTCAGATTTCTGAGTTCAGAGTATTCAGGAGAGCAAGTCAGTAATATAGGCATATCTTTTTGTATAGATGTCCAAAAATAGTGAGCTTGGTGGCATTGGAAAGATAACAAAAAGTTACAAAACTTTGTAGAAGAGAGGTTTTCTTAATTCAGATGCTTAAGGTCTAAATTTAAAAGTCTACAGAAAAGAAAATTGCAAGTAGCGTGAGCATAGTCCAATTTGGACTAGGAAGTGACTTTGACTTGGAGATTAAGTTTTGGGTGATAGATATAGGTGTCCTCACAGCCAATCATAAGGAACCTATTTCAATCTGATTCATTATTAAATGACATTTATATTTCATTATGTACATCGGTATATTTATAATTACATATAATGAAGCCCATGAATATGTGTAACAGTCATCATATTATGATAAGATCATAATAATGATACCGATGAGTTATAAACACATATTCTGAACTGTTACGAGTCGTAGAATGTTTAAGAAGGACATCAAACATCCGATAAGACTAGTACTGGTTATTCCAGCTCATATGATGAGGGTAACTGATAGTCACTTGTATGTAGACACAATGGTGAACCTGTAGGTACTCATTGGGGAATGAGTTCACTGAACTAATCCGACATGAATCGCCGAACGGTAATTTACCTAACTGTCAAGTAGCTTGATGCATCGTCATAGTAGTGTGGTTGGTCCTTGTACTTGAGACACCAAAGACACCTTGTTGGTGGACTTCTGGGCTTTGACCCTGGCTTACGAATCCCTATCCACGGGATTTCTAATAGTCAATGATCAGGTCTAGCAGAAGACCTTCGAAGGTGATTTTGTTTTCAATAGAGGATTGTTCGCTCTCATGTAATTGGAGAGAGAATGCTCTAGAATAGATCCGCAGGTGTCTCTGGCCAGAGCAGACACAATATCAAAAAATGTATTTTCAGATATTGTACAGCGGAGTCTGATTCAAGTGAGTTGACCATGTAGGATTTGATAGTTGACCATACCCTAGGTTAACTCGAGGGTATTGTGCGAACGAGGGATTATACCTACGTGGTAACTGTGGACGGATAGGTTCCATAAGTGGGTTGTTGAACCCCATTACCTTTTGAGATCATGCGCTGTTGCTTGGCACCCAACTTGATTGGAAGTCTAACCAAACTTTCGTTTAAGTAATTAGTTAAATATTAGAAATTAATTAATTACGGTAAGTCAATAAAATGTTATTGGACTTAACGGGCTGAAAATCGGACTGGTTAATGGGTCTAGAGGGTCACACGCAAACTGATTCTTAGTCGGTGGTACTAAAGTGGGAATTATATTAACTCGAAGGCTTTTGTGAAAAGTCGCACCGACTTAATATATATATATACACGCTATTTAGAAACCCTGGGCCAAGCTCCAAGAGCTCTCAAGGCTGGCCGTCCCCCTCTCTCTCTCCTCCTCCTCTGGGCGCCCCGTACGAGGCGTCGAGAGACTTCCCATCTCTGCAGCACGCATTTCCCGAGAGTCAGGAATTCCCATCCGAATGATCCAGACATCGTTGCGGCGAGGATTCTTTAGCAAGTACACTGATCTAGACGAGGGATCGAGGATGAACCACCGCAGAGGATCGTGTGGATACAGTTGGAGGCCGGACGCTTGTGTAGCTAGCGGCATCGCCTTGACGGAACCGAAATGATTGTGGATTCGAATCCGTGCAAGGTGATGAGATCACAACCCGTTTTTGTTTTTCGTTTTTCATTACGAATCGGATCAGTAGGCATCAGGCAGGTAATTTCTTGTTGCTTCTGCTGCGTTCGTCGCGCCCCGCCTGGATCCCAACAGTGGTATCAGAGCCAGGTTCCGCTCTAATCCGCCTCGCAACGACGAAATTATTATTCTAAAGTTAATTCCATGCATTTAAATTCATCTTTCCTTGTAGAATTTGTTCATGGGATGAACTTAAATTTTCAATATTATTTTTCTACGTGAAAAATGAAATTTTTTGGGGGGGTTTTTGTCATGTTCTTCATGGAGATGAAGAACTAGTTTTGTGGGCATGGATGGGCTTCCATGATGATGGAAGACCAATATTTAAGCTCACTGGTGTGACCAGGTTTCCTTCCCTATCCCTGGCAGGTCCCTCTTGTGCCCGGCAGCCGGCGGTGGAGCTCCTTCCCTTCCTTTTTTCTTTCTCATTTGATGAAGAAATAACAAAGGAGAAAGGGGGCTTCAGACTGGTGCATATAGGGCTTGCAGGAGCCTCACCAGTGCTGGCGTCGTAGGCCGACCTCATTGGCCTCGTCAGAGACGGCGGGGAGGGAGGGCAGTGCCGCCCTAGTTCCTCATTGCCGGCGTCGGGCCAGACAAAGGGGGCAGAAGGCCACAATTTCATATAGTCTAACCGCAGGTCTTTGGTGGGGATACCGGCGGCACTAACACGCCGGCCGGCCACTGCCAGCATCGGGGAATATAGGTGGAGGGCTCGGGCATGCCGGTCTGCTACCTCTGGCCGAGCGTCCTCCTGACGGCGCCGAAAAAGAACATGGTAGAAGGGGAGGGGAGTCGAGGCTGGCGACGGCTAGGCCCTAGTTGCAGACCCGAAAGTGGTCCTGGCCGGGCAAGCCCGCCTAGACGGTCCAGGCCAAACCAAGCCAGGCCCAGGCCCATTTGGGCAGGCTTGGCTCGGGTCCAGGCGCCTGGGCCAAACCAAGGTACCCAGGCCCAAGCCAATAACAACCCCCCCCCCCCCCCCCCCTCCCTTTTGGCCATGTTAGCCCAAATTGCCTCCCAGCCCAGTTACCCCCCATTAAATTCCATAAAACTCTTTGTTAAAAGGTACAAACCCAACCCCATTTAACTAGATATTGTAATTAAATTTTATTTATAATATCTTAAGTTAAATAGGTCCTTTAAGATACGATCTTAATAAGGATATAAATTTAAGATGTGATCTTAAATTTATTAATAGTTGTTGCTAAATTACTTTTAATTAAGTAATTAGTGGAGTTATTTAAGATGTGATCTTAAATAGAATTAACAAGTTTTGTTAATTTATTTTTAAATTGTAACCTTTAAATGAATTAAAAAAAGTTGTTAATTTTAATAAATTAGGCGATTAGATCATTTAATTTCTTAACAATTGTTGTTATAAAATTATATTAATTTTAAGGGACACTTAATAAAATGTTATTAAGTGATTAATTAACTGTTTGGAGTTAATTATTTTTTAGAATTAACCTTAATAAAAGTCGTTAAGGATTAATTAACTCTTAATAAAAGTTATTAAGATAATGAATTGATATTCTCATAGATCTCTTAATTAATATTTTTGAAGATCTAATTTGCTTAAAAGGACCTTTTAATAAAAGTTATTTAGAGTTTCAATTGAGTCTAATTGTTCGACTAATTTTAATTAAAAATGTACAACTTAATTTTTCTTAATAATTGTTATTGAGAAATAATTGTTATTTAGTTCCATTAATTATCAAGAAGTTTAAATATGGATTACATTGATTGAGAAGGAACAAGCGTTGTTCCATATAGTTTTATAAACAAAATGAAAGATTTTAAAACCAGTCAATGCGATATTGATTCTTGATGTGACATATCATGTGATGAATGTTCATAAGTCTCCCATAGAAAAAGGATGTGTGAATCATGATTATCTTTGGCATTGTACACTTAAGTTATGCAATAAGAAAATATTGGAGCTTATACATATTGATGTAAATAGTCTAATATATTCTTAAAGCCAAAGTGATAATAACTTCTATTTATTTACCTTATCGATTAACTCTTGGAAAGATTCGACTACATGTACTTGATGAAGTACAAATCGAATGCATCTAAGAGATTAAGATAAAGATGATCAAGATAAACTAACTAATAGTATTTTGATCACGGAAATTAATGCTTGAGTATATGATTCACACAAATTCATTAAAAGGATAATCATATCCTCCCTCGATTAATCCTCATTAAAAATCATAGTAATATGATATAATGAGGAATAACACTTTTTAAATATAGTGCTATACATAATAAGATTTACCTAATGCTTATATCCTTGAGAATATGAGTATAAACATTAGATGTCCATACATTACATATGGTTCCAAATAAGTTAGTGTTTCCATATAAGATATAGAGATAAGATAATTCATATGAGATGTGAATTATAAACAAACCTTATTTTAAATATATTAAAGTCAAGTTATGTCCTAGTCTTTAGAAAAAGACATGATCCAAAGAAGTTGGATCTAAAATGACGTAGTGTAGTGTAAATTTGTGGGATGTCCAAAAGGTTTGGACTTTATATTTATTGGCTAGGCGATAATGAAATAATTATCGTCCTAAAAATTGTCTTTTATGAAGAAAAATATATCATCAAAGAAGACAATGGAAGCTGATAAAACTAGAAGATGTTCTAAACCTACAAATTAACACAATATTATTAGATATTCTTCGACTGCTTGGAACCATTTATGACATACATAAAGGAGCTTTATAGATATTTGAGATTCTCTCAGATGACTAGAAAGATATGTTTGACATATCAAAGATAGCAGAATGAGGGGAGCTAAAAGATGTGGATTATGATCCTAATCTATGATAAAGTTCTTAACAACTTTGGAATTGGCAAGAAATAAAGAATTCAAAACATTAGTCCATAATACCTATCAAGCTCAGAACTTGCAAGTATTGCTTGAGGATATTGTACCTATCAGAAGTAAGTAAATCTTCAGAATGAAGATTAGTACAATTGGACTACTTAAAACTTATGTGGTAAACTGAAGAAAATGGTCAACGTCAAAATGTTGACTTAGACAAGTTTTTCCTCAGTGGTTACCATAAATAAGTTTATTAGAATTCTACTTGCCAATATTGCCTATCATGATGATGAGATGGTAGTTGAATATTAAAAGGCATTCCCTCAATGTGATTGAGGAAAATATGTATATAATACACCTTTAAAACTTTTAGAATATCCAGGAAACATGTTATGATTTCAAAGATTAATTTTGAATCAAAACGATGCTTCCCAAAGTTAGAATCAAAGTTTTGACTTAATGGTCAAAAACACCAAGTGATCATTGAGAATGATCACGGATTGTGTGTGTATAAAGAGGACAGTAGGAGCACAGTCGCGTTAGTAATACATTGTGATAAGAACATCAAAGTCATTGAAAATGACATCAAGATGTTACTATCAGTAAAAGTATTATTAACCATGTTATCTACCATAATGAGTTTGGTAATAATATCCCACGTATTGGAAATACGAGTCTAATGAGATAGATCAATAAGGATGTTACCTTAAGCTATATGTCAAACTGTTTGACATAAATTTCATAATAAGTCTCAATTATTGAGATATGAAATTTATTTCTTTAAGGAAAGATTCCTTGAAAGATACAGCAAAACCTTGATAGAATGAGTGAATCACATCACTAAGTACTTGAGAAGCGCTAAGGATGCACTATTTTATATAGAGAGGATGATTTGAAACCATGAGTGACACTGACTCAAATTTCAAGTCAAGACTTGGATTTTATCTTCTAATCATAAAGCAGTAGATTGGAAGAATTCCAAGTAAGAAACTGCTACTTACGTGATTATAGCTAGATATTGTTGATAGAGCAATATGTGTGGATTGGAAGAATTTCAACTCAGAATTCGCTAATAAGATGACGATATAAATAGATTATACTGTTCTGGAACAGCCTGAATGAAAGAGTTCGTCCTTGAACTAAAAGTAGTAATAAAAGGTCTCTGATCCCGTCCCGTTGTTGTAGGACAACAGAGGGAACGATCAATTTTCTGATGGAGCCATAGTCTAATCAGAAGTTGTAAAACATTTTGAGGCTCTTTCACATGTTAAGAGACAAGGAATTAATAGGAAACAATGTAATGAAAATTATTCTATTTATGAATGATATAGTAGAGCCCTGACAAAGCCTTAGTCACAGATTTGATATGAGCATCACCTAGATTTGATAGAGAACAAATGCAAATGTGATTGGCTTGAGTCCAAGTAGGAGATTGATAGATATAGGTGTCCTCACAGTCAATCATAAGGCATCTATTTCAATCTGGTTCATTATTAAATGACATTTATATTTTATTATGTAGATTGGCGTATTTATAATTACGCATAATGAAGTCCACGAATATGTGTAACAGTCATCGGATTATGATGAGATCATAATAATGAGACCGATGAGTTATAAAGACATTCTGAATTGTTCATAGTCGTAGGATGTTTGAGAAGGACATCAAACATCTGATAAGACTAGTACAGGTTATTCCAGCTCATATGATGAGGGTAACTGATCTCGTTAGTCATTTGTGTGGAGACACAATGGTGAACCTGTAGGTGCTCATTGGAGAGTGAGTTCATTGAACTGATCCGACATGAATCGCTGAATGGTAATTTACTTGACTGTCAACCGGCTTGATTCATCGTCACAGTGGTGCGGTTGGTCCTTGGACTTGAGACACCAAAGACATCTTGTCAGTGGACTTCTGGGCTTTGACTTTAGCTTGCGAATCCCTATCCACGGGATTTCTAATAGTCAAGGATCGAGTCCAGCAGAAGTCCTTCGAAGGTGATTGTGTATTCAATAGATGATCGTTCGCTCTCAGGTAGCTGGAGAGAGAATGCTCTAAAATAGATCCTTAAGAGTCTCTGGCCAGAGCAGACACAATATCAGAAAAGGTGTTTTCGGATATTGTACAGGGAATCTAATTCAAGTGAGTTGACCATCTAGGGTTTTATAGTTGACCATACCCTAGGTTAGCTCGAGGGCATTGTGTGAACGATGGGTTATACCTACGCGGTAACTATAGATGGATAGGTTCCATAAGTAGGTTGTTGAACCCCATTACCTTCCGGGATCATGCAGTGTTGCTTGGCACCCAACTTGATCGGAAGTCCGGCCAAACTTATATGAGATGTTAATTCGGTTAAGTAATTAATTAAATATTAGATATTAATTAAGTATAGTAAGTCAATAAAATGTTATTGGACTTAACGGGCTGAAGATCGGATTGGTTAATGGGTCTAGAGGGTCACACGCAAATTGATTCTCAGTCGGTGGTACTAAAGTGGGAATTATATTAACTCAGGGACTTTTTTGAAAAGTCGCACCAGCTTAATATATATATAAGCGATGTTCAGAAATCCTGGCCAAGCTCCAGGAGCTCTTAAGGCTGGCCATCCTCCTCTCTCTCTCCTCCTTCTCTAGGAACCCCGTTCGAGGCCCCGGGAGACTTCCCGTCTCCACCGTACTCATTTCCTGAGGGTCGGGAATTCCCGTCCGGATGATCTGGACATCATTACGGCGACGATTCTTCAACAAACGTGTTGATCTGGACGAGGGATCGAGGATGAACCACTGTAGAGGATCGCGTGGATACCGCTGGAGGCCGGACGCTTGTGTGGCTAGCGGCATCACCTCGACGGAACCGAAATGGTCGCGGATTCGAATCCACGCAAGGTGATGAGATCACAACCCTTTTTTGTTTTTCGTTTTTCGTTCTGAATCAGATCAGCGGGCAACGGGCGGGTATTCTCTTGTTGCTTCCGTTGCATTTGTCGCGCTCTGCCTGGATCCCAACAATAGGGAGTAGGAGTTCGACTCCAGCAAAGAAAGGAGGTGTTGATGGTTATATTAGGACAATAAATAAACATAAATAGACTCTTAGAGTCGTGCTTAAAGCTCTATTGCATGCAGCTCCCTTTCAAGGATATGTTCATGTGGTGTTCTTGAGAGAATTGAGTTGTTCACGGTTATTTCTTTTAGAGGCTTGATCATAATCAATGTTTTATGTTATTGAAGGCTTAGAGAATGTGAAAAAGAGTTTGTAGGAAGAAGAAATCGTGGATAGATAGCAAGGAAGCTATAGGAGAATCAAGAGCCGATCTTTCTTCAAGAGGTAGGTGGATAACTATACACATGATCCATTTCGTATTAAAAAAATTATGTTATTTTCAAAAAAATTCAAAAGTTAATCAATTTTTTAAGAACATTGATTTATATGTCTACTTCATGGTATTTAAATTTCAGATTTTTGTGATCTTCTTTACTATTTATTCCATGATTATTATCTCAGCCTATGTAATCTATCCATTCAATCTGTGATGTTTCCAAATATGATCACATGATTTATTGATGTTTGTTCTCCTTGGTCTGATGTCCAATTGTGATGAAATTTTTATAGAAGCATATTTTAGATGTTATCGTCGTGCCCAATAAATGTCATAATTTTTTAAGTTTCTTTGATATTTATTCCGTAATATTCTTTATAGACTATACAATCTGTCTTAGTAGTTTTGAAATTTCAATTGGTGAATCTTATATCTCACTGGATTAATGTCGAATTCATGCCAAATTTTGTGGAGATCTTTGTTATAATACCCTTGATATTGCTGGAAAGTTGTAGAATTTTATAATCCCGTTTAGTAATTATTTTTCCCTCTGTTTGATTTGCTGGAATTCTATTTAAGTTTGATTCTCCGAATCGATAGAATCCAAAATCATATCAAACTAGTCCATAAATTGATGTAACTTCGTACACACCTTACATATGATGTATTTGACATGTTACTCAAGTTTGGAAATTTTTTGAATCTATTTGACAATATTCGGCTTACTTGTTGATTTTTTAGCTTTGAAAATTAGTTTTGATGACCAAAAAATACGTTTGTTATTCCGAAAATTCTAAGAAAATTTCATTGATCATATTTTATGTGCATAAACTTATTTTGATCAGATTTACTCTGATTTTCTATACATATGACCATGATGACTCTCTAAGTAGCTATTTTGTATATAAAAGTATATATTTTAACTCTTATATATACGTATCAATTTGATAATTCAATTTTTTGATCTATGCTTATCTTTTATTATCATTTGTTCTCTGTTAATCTGATTGTGTCATAATTATTTGACTTTTCTTGTACATTGTCATCTTAAGGAGATATTTGACCCTGATTCCATTATAAGCATCCATATTGGATATGATATTTTGTTTGGAATCTGAGGGCAAATGGGTGGAATCTCGATTTACGACCGGCTAAAATCAGGGGACGACGATACATAATGCTCTGGTGGTTTGGAGTTGGGTGGGACTTAAACTCCTCAGTTATGCGTAGTGACCAAGACCTTTACATCATTTGCCTAGATACTTTGGTATTTGTCTTGTTTGGCTCCTTATGTTGTAGTTTGTGTGCATACCTGTTATGATATGATTTGATTTGTTTGATTGGAACATAAATATGAAATCTTTGCTCTATATGTTCATTTGAATTCAGCTTAGTCATTTGAATCTTTTGATCATCATGTTTAGCTATTCCTTTGCAATCATATGAATTTGTCTTAATTATATGATCCATAATAAGAATATGATTTGATAAGCTACTACCGCATGATATTTGCTATTTGATATAAGATGTGCTAATGGGACGGCGATATGTAACGCCTTGACAATTTAACAATTTGATATGTTCTATTCGATATGTGATACATTCTGATCATGGCTAGTATAATTTGATATGTTTGATATGAGTGCGACTATGTCATATATGCTATATGTTAGTTCATCTATTTATATTATTAAAAAATATATTTGATTTGGTAAGCTTATATCGACTATATTTTGTATCATGTTCTTATTTAAGATATATGTAGAACTGTGTAAGATCATGTTTAATATAATTGTATAATGTGATTTGTAAAAGTTACTATATGTTTAGTCATATAGATGGTTTGAAGCTTACTGAGTAGTTATATTCATAAATCCTATTAACATTTTCAGATCTGAGAAAGAACCTGGAATTTGAGGAGACTTCTGATTGAGGCATTTGACATCTGAATCTTCAAGAGGTTATTTAGATTCAATTTTACAGCTTTCTTAGATTTGGTGTAGTAGGAATAATGAGAAGTTAATGTATTTTCTTTATTTGGTGAGATTGAGAATTTATGTACAAATTGATAGATATTGTAATTTGTGAATTTTAGTATTAGTTATATTTGGATACTTTAGATTAATTGCTGGTTATGGCATTTATTTAAATTGTCTTGTAGTTGTTTAGCTCTCGTATATGTTCGTTATGGTGGAATTTGTTCTGAGATTATGTAGTCGGATTCCGAGTTTTTTTTTTTAAAAAATGAACTGGATCTAGGGCGTAACATCTTCAGTGCAGACCCATGTGCTGAAGATGATTGAGCAGATTGACAGGTTAGAAGCTATTATGATTCCTTTGCCCAGTGAGATGCACACTGACCTTGTACTTGCCTCACTCCATGTATCGTATGCCCTGTTCATAGTTAACTTCAAAATGAACAAGATGCAGACTTCGTTGGTTGGGCAACCTTGTGAAGGAAAAGACTAATGTCCTCTTAATTGGTGAGATCAATGAAAGGAGGAAAGCAGTAGTTGCGTTTGAGAAAGGCAAGAGCAAGAAGTTAAATAATCCAAAGTCTATGCCTATGAAGGATAATGGCCAAGGAGTAGAAAAGGGTGACTGCTTCCACTATAAGCAGAATGGTAACTGGAAGAGGAACTGTAAGGAGTTCCTCAACGATAAAGTTTGTGGAAAGGTGAAGCTATCAGAAGCTTCATATATGATATCAACTTGTTAGTAAGAGACACCACATTTTCGGTATTAGATGTTGGATGTACTTCTCACGTCTGTCATGATGTGCAGATGCTGACAAGTAAGCGCAAGCTAAGAAAACGCGAGCTAGATCTGAGGCTATGAAACAGCACAAAGTTGCGGCAGTTGCTGTAGGGATAGCAAACCTCCAGCTTCTATCAAGAAATGTCTTATCATTGAATGATTGTTATTATGTACCTAGCATAATAAAGAACATCATTTCTATTTATTGTTTAGACAAGATAGGATATAAGTTGAGTATTCAGAACAAAAGTTGTTCGATTTATTATAGTAATAAATCAATTGCTTCAGCATCTTTAGTCAACAGTGTATATCTTTTAGATGTTTCTTATTACAATCTCCATACTGATAATGCTCTTAAGAAGAGTAAGAATTGTGTAAACCAAGCCTACATGTAACGACCCGCCATCCTATGACCGGAGACCCGATCACTAAATGGATGTCGGCCCATTAACTGCAGGTTCACACCCGGATCTCACACAACACGTCTGGAGGAGTAAGCGTTAAACAAGGCTAAATACATCAATCTCACAGACTACAAAGATATAACAAGTGCGCAGGAAGGAAGATAACAATGTCCGTATACAGTCCAACAATAATTACATGGTCCAACAAATTAAATAAGTACAGGCAGAAGTAAAGTACAACAACATCGGGGCATATCCCGGAACTGAGACAGCTGCTGGTCTGCACACCAAGAAGACACCACACGCCGCCACACGCCACGAGGTCCACACCTGAAACCGCAGGGAGTGAGCCACACCAGAATTGGGCTCAGTAGGGATCATCCGATCCCCTGCCTCCCACTCACACACCCACAAGTGCAACAATATGGATATATGGCAATTAAGTAAACCAGTAAACATAGCACCCAAATCTGATATGAAACATACGCATAAGCAGTGTAGTAGGAACAGTTCTAAGTAACCCGAAGAACCCAACACAAAGTCACGTCTCACAACCAAAGTCCACAAAGCGACCGAACCACACTGTCGACCGAAGTCAAACGTCGCCTCACAACACTACCACCGCTGCTCACGCCTGTCCGCCCCTATAGTGTTCCGGGGCACTGTAGGGTGAGGCAGTGAGTCAAACTAGGACTAACTGGGACCAGTGAACCACCACTGCCCAGCTACGTGTGCACACAAGCAGTCTAGACTACTGCCCTACCGACCGGATTTCCTCCACGCCAGGCCTCGGCGCTTCAGGAGGGCCCTGGGGACCGGCGAACCCCTGTCAAGCCGAAGCTACAGGAACTACCCACAACCCTAACCTCCCGGGCTGCGTCAGGCCAAAGGACGAAGGGTACCACTCGTAACCTTGATCAAAGGTCACATCAGGCCCAGTGGCTACAGGGGTAAAACAACTCCAACAGTACCACAACCAGCTCCACAGCAAGAAACGCGCCGGAAGCTGCCACGACAAACAGGGAAAACCCCGACCCGCTGAAACCAAACAGCAACCCCTCGGATAGCGCACCGGCTACTCCGGCCTGACGGGCTCAAGGTGGTTCTGCTTCCCTCAGCCAAAGGTAAAACACAACATGTACCCCTCCTCCACCGGTACGGCACAATGCCTCACAGACACCATGGCTCACCCCCATTGGCCCATGGTGACAAACGTAAACCACAGTAGTTCCAATTCCATATCCGCATAAACACACACACAAACATGATGTAATTCCATTCACGCAGAAGTCCTCAGTCTTAGTGTACAACTTAAAGCATGCATTTGAACCATCCAACCGTGAATCATGTGTTAAATAGCAGGAGTTAAGCAGTTCTGTCTTGAATCGCGTCGACCGAGGTCGACGCCATTCAAGCCCCTAAAACAGGTGCATTAAAACCAGATTATTCCTTAAACCACGTCGACATGGGAAGCCGCCCTTTTAAAACGCGTCAGAGTCTACAGACGCCATTCACCCCAGAATTTCATATTTGCAGAAGCCTCAGTCGGGGTGATTTCTTGCCTAAAAGGCGTCATGATGGTCCGACGTCCTTCTAAAAGGCGTCGTCCATACATGACGTCTTTTAGCGCCAGAACCCCGTACAACGAAACTTCGAACAGGGAGGTTTCTGCCCTAAAAGGCGTCGTACTGCCCTGACGTCCATCTAAAAGGCGTCGACCAGGCACGACGCCGTTTAGCGCCAGAAACCTGGTTCTCTAGTTCGATCCGAGGGTTCCTCCTTCAACCCCAAACACCCCGAAAATGCCCAAAACATAAGGGGGAGAAACGGGAAATCAAACTACCACAAGCATGCTACAATTCCACAATCCCGAACACGGCCATTCCCACAAGAAAACCCCCTAAACATGCTCATTCTAACCCAAAACCCATCATGCCACGCCAAGGAAACCATAAACAAGATAATCACGATTCATGCAAGGTCTGTCCCCCTACCGGTTCTTGAACTCCTCCAAGCTCCGTGCCACCGACCCGCCGCACCGCAGACCGCCGTCGGTACCTCCGAGGACGTCGCCACTCCACCGGGACGTCGGCCGCCGTCCGGAGAATGGAGCGTCGCGAAGGAAGTGGTGGTGGTAGAGGTGAGAGGTAGGGAGGTGTTGGAGTGATGGAAGAGGAAGAAGAGGAAGGGAAAGGGGAAAAGAGGGTCGGAGAGGGCGGAGAGGACGAAGAGAGAGAGGGTGGAGGCGAAAATGAGGGAAAGAAGGGGAGGCTCGCAGGGTCAATCTGAATCTGGCTAAAACGCGTCGATCGAGACAGACGCCAATCAGTCTGACAGGACGGGCCGTACTGACAGCGCTTTGAAACGCGTCGCTCACCACGGATGCCGTTCAGACGACAGGACAGGCCGTACTGACAACGCTCTGGCGCCGTACACTAACATCGCAGGGGGGTCGCAGTCTGAATCGCATCGACCATCATGGACGCCGTTCAGACGATGAGACAGGGGCCGTACTCTCGCGGCCCGAAACCCGCCCACGTGGCGCCCACGTGGCACAACAGCAAGCAAACTTAAATGGCGTCCACACAACCTGACGCCTTTTGAAAGGCGTCGAGCAGTGCAGACGTCATTCAGTCAAAACTCTCAAGACCCCCCTCAGGGTCCAAACTAGGGGATCCGGCCCGAACCCGACCCGAATACAGAACCTGAAACCTCAGTCCTTACATTCTCCCCCCCTTAAAAGAATTTCGTCCTCGAAATTGCAACCGCTCACAATAAACTCGGCTAACCATCACATACCGGCAACACAATTCACAACGATCATTCTCACCGTTCACACACACTGGGCTCCACATAACTAGCCAATCAAATCCATACCAAGCTAATCAAGATTCTCAATTCTGATGAAAGCTGAAAGATCGAAATAACCATACATTAGCAAGGCACATATTACAAAACTGATTCTCCACCAAACCCAAGTACATAAAAGTGCCACAAGAGTTCACAACCACCTTTGAGTAAGACAAGATAAAAGTGCTTATCTAGCCCAGCCTCTCGGATCTCCACAAAGTGACGCAACTCCACTCAACGTCTCGCACACCTACTGACCACTCGGCTCCTGACCTGCCTTATTCTTCTGGGGACAGTTTCTCAGAAAATGCCCCTTCTTACCACAGCCAAAACAACCACTAGTGACCAATGGACACGTCCGACTGCCGTGATGACCACCACAATGGGAACAATGACCTGCCGCATCCTGCCTCGCTCCCTGCTGCCTGCTAGCCATAGACTGCATCTGATGAATCGGACCGTCTCTGCCCTCACCACAAGGCATCTCTTGGGACCTGAACTCAAAGGAACTTGGACCGCCTGACGAAAAGATCGTTGATCTGCTCCTACCTTGCTACTTCCCTCGTGCCGAACGCTCCAATTCTCTCGCCATTTGCTGGAATTGAGTCTCCACCGCTGCCGCGCATCGTGCTGCTGATGCCAAATCTCTACAATGCTGAGATGCCACCATTGACCTCAGATCATACCGAAGTCCACCCACAAATCTCTCTGTTCTAAATTCCTCATGCTCAGATATATGTGGTACGAATCTTCCAAGAGACACAAACTTCGCTTGGTATTCTAAAACCGACATATCATTCTGTACCAATTCCATAAACTCCATTTCCTTCGTCTTCCGAACGTGCCTCGGAAAGTACTGTCCACTAAACTCTTTCACAAATATCTCCCAAGGGATCTCTCTCAAGGACATATCTGCAAACATCATCCCTCTGGTAGCGACCCACCACTCATATGCATTGTCCTTCCATAAGTAGGTCGCCAACAAGGTCTTGTCATTCTCAGCACATTCAAGAACATCAAATGCCTTCTCCATTTCCTTAATCCAAAGGGCTGCCTCGTCTGGGACTGGCCGACCTGTGAAAGAAGGGGGCTTCAACTTCAAGAACCGCTCCATCACCATAGACTGGCCACCTCGGGAATTGGACCCCTCACTTGATGGATATAGGTGTCCTCTAAGCCAATCATAAGGCACCTATTTCAATCTGGTTCACTAATAAATGGCATTAAATTCATTATGTAGATTGGCATATTTATATTTACGCATAATGAAGTCCATGAATATGTGCAATAGTCATCAGATTATGATGAGATCATAATAATGAGACGGATGACTTATAAACACATATTCTTAATTGTTCCTAGTCGTAGGATGTTTGAGAAGGACATCAAACATCCGGTTAGACTAGTACAGGTTATTCCAGCTCATATGATGAGGGTGACTGATCTCGTTAGTTACTAGTGTGGAGACACAATGGTAAACCTGTAGGTGCTCATTGGAGAATGAGTTTACTGAACTGATCCGACATGAATCGCCGAATGGTAATTTACCTGACTGTCAATCGGCTTGATTCATCGTCACAGTAGCGTGGTTGATCCTTGGACTTGAGACACCAAAGACACCTTGTCGGTGGACTTCTGGACTTTGACCTTGACCTACGAATCCCTATCCACGGGATCTCAAATAGTCAAGGATCGGGTCCAGCGGAAGACCTTCGAAGGTGATTGTGTGTTCAATAGAGGATCGTTCGCTCTCAGGTAACTGGAGAGAGAATGCTCTAGAGTAGATCCGCAGGAGTCTCTGGCCAGAGCAGAAACAATATCAGAAAAGTGGTTTTCGGATATTGTACAGCGGAGTCTGATTCAAGTGAGTTGACCATCTAGGGTTTGACAGTTGACCATACCCTAGGTTAACTCGAGAGTATTGTGCGAACGAAGGATTATAGCCACGTGGTAACTGTGGACGGACAGGTTCTATGAGTGTGTTGCTGAACCCCATTACCTTCCGGGATCATGCGGTGTTGCTTGGCACCCAACTTGATCAGAAGTCCGACCGAATTCACATGCGATGTCAATTCGGTTAAGTAATTAGTTAATATCTAGATATTAATTAATTACTATAAGTCAATAACTAGTTATTGGACTTAACGGGCTGAAAACCGGACTGGTAAATGGGCCTAGAGGGTCACACGCAATAAGATTCTCAGTCGGTGGTACATAAGTGGGATTTATATTAACTCGGGGACTTTTGTGAAAAGTCGCGCCGACTTAATATATATACACGCTGTTGAGAAACTCTGGGCCAAGCTCCAGGATTTCTCTTGCTGGCCGTCATCCCCCCCTTTCTCTCTCCCCCTCTGGGCGTCCCGTTCGGCGCGCCAAAACAGCTTTCGTCTCCGCCGCGTGTGATTCCCGAAAGTCGGAAATTCCCGTCGGCGGGATTTCCGCAATCGTTGCGGCGACAGATCTTCAGCGAGCGAGCTGAAACGGACGAGGGATCGAGGACGAACCACCGCGGAGGATCGCGTGGATACCGCTGGAGGCCGGACGCTTGTGCGGCTTGCGGCATCACCTCGACGGAAGCGGATTCGAATCCGCGCACGGTAATCGGATTACTTATCGTAGTTTTCGGTTTGAGTTTTTCGTTCCGAATCGGATCAGCGGGCATCGGGCGGGTTTAATTTTTGTTCTTCGTTTCCGCTGCGTTCTTCACGTCCCGCCCGGATCCCAACAGTGGTATCAGACCCAGGTTCCACTCTGATCCGCTCCGGAACGATAAAATTATTATTCTAAATTATTTCATGCATAAATTCGTTTTTCCTCATAGATATTGTTCATGAGATGAACTTAGAATTTCGAATTTAATTTTTCTGTGCGAAAAACGAGAATTTTTTGAGGGTTTCATTGCGTTCTTCATGGTGATGAAGAACCGGATTTGTGGGCTTCAAAAAGGGATTAATGATAGTTGGACCATCTCTGTGGGTTTGCTGGTATGACCAGCTACCCCTCGCCATCCCCGGAAAATTTCCATGGAGGCCGGTGGAGCTTTTATTCCCATAATTTTCAAGAGTTGAAAAGGATTGTGGAAAAAGCTGAAATCTACGAAACTGCACAAATCTCCAACTTTGGAGGTTCACCGGCGGCGAAGGATTCGCTGTCCGGCCACCATCGGTGGGGGAAATGGAAGTGGTGACATCCTTCTTCAAATTCCGGCCACCCTCGCGGCCAGCGGCGGCGGCGGCGCCGCCCAAAACAGGCCTCAAACAGGGCCGAAAACCCTAAACAGGGCTGCTGCAGGCCGGCCGAACTGCTGGCTAATGGGCTGGACCGGCCAGTCCCGCGCCAGGCCGGCCCGGCCGGCCCAGGCGCTCGACCTGGCTGAGCCAGGTCGCGCCTGGGTCCGGCCCTGGCCCGGCCCGGGCGCACCTGGGGCTCGTCCTGGCTCAGCCAGGTGCCCCGGCCCGAGCCAGGTGCCCCCTGGCTCGAGCCAGACGAGCCAGGTTCAGCCCTGGCTGCACTGGCTCGAGCCAAGGGGGCCCATTAAGCCCTGATTGGGCCCAATTAAGTCAATTTCGGCCCAATTAACCCCAAAAACCCCTTATTTAATTAAAAACCCCATCCTATTTAACTTGACATTGAAATTAATAATGTTTAAAATTGTTTTAAACATTAAATTAATTATTTTAAGTTTAAAAGGGGGTTAATTAAGGTGAGATCTTAATTTAGTTATTAACAATCGTTGTTAATATCTTTTTAATAAATGTTAAAGGGATTTAAAATGTTAAGATATGATCTTAATTAATTAACAAGTGTTGTTAAATCCTTTTAATTAAATAGTTAGAGGAATTATTTAAGATGTGTTATTAAATTAAATTAATAAGTGTTATTAATTTATTTTTAAGTTATGATCTTGAATAATATTAACAATTGTTGTTAATTGAACTCTAGTTAAGTGATTAGATAAATATATATTAATTTCTTAATAAATGTTGTTATGAAATTATTGATTTAATTAGGAGACACTTAATAAGAGTTATTAGGTGATTAATTAACTATTAGTAAAGGTTATTAATAGTTAATTATCTTTTGAGAATACTCCTTAATAAACAGGTTATTAAGGTATTTAATTCACTCTTAATAATTGTTATTGAGATAGTTAATCATTATTCTCATAAATCTCTTAATTAAACTTTATTGTGGATCTAATCTACTTGAAATATTGACTTTTTAATAAAAGTTATTAAAAGTTAGGATTGAGTCTAATTGTTAGACTATTTTAATTAGAAATGTTCTAATTATTATTTCTTAATAATTGTTATTGAGAAATATGTTTTGATTGAGGGGTTTTAACAAGGAGTTGTTAAGGGGTTAATAATTTGAGTTGGAAATTCTTTTATAAATGTTATTTAGGAATTTCTAATTCTTTCTAAATGTTAGATTGTTTTACATTAATAATTGTTATCAATGTGAATTAATATTAATCTAAGTGTTAGATTAATTAATTTAGAAATGTTCTAAATTATGCATGGAATATTTTAGAATTTTAATTTTAGCTTTATGTGCGCATGTTGATGTGTTTAATGCTTTAAATTAGATTTATTGCATGTTAGAAAATAAGATTTTCAAAAATTCAAATTATCCAATTTTGATTGGAACCCAGGTTTTAAGAAAGCCAAAATTATTATAATTTCAAAATTTTAGCCTTCATGTGATGTGTTTTATCATGTGTGGATGGTTAAAATTTGTGGTGGTCATGGACATGCACTTAATTAAATTTCATATCATATGATGGTGTGTGATTTTGTGGATTGTTATGGAATGTGAATGTTTATTAATTAAATGTTAATTAATGAGGCTTGTGTGCCTCCCTCTCTCCATTCCATTGTAATTCTATCTCCCTCTATTACTGTACTCGGCCATAGGGCTTTCTCTTACAATTTATTTGTATTTGAAATTGTTTCAAAGTATATAATATTTGTAATTGATCACGCCGACCGAGGAGAGGCGAGGATGATCCACAAATGCAACTAGGAAGGCGACAGGAGATGAGATCACCAGTGGCTATGTGTTTGCATGTTTAAATTATATAATTGTTATATAGTTTTTGTGATTAATTGTTTGGCTCCAATTAATCACCGTGCTGTCCATGACCACATAATGAACATGTATGGATGATGCATGCTTTTAGTTATTGATTATGAATCGATTGCTAATATCTAGGTATAGTTAAATATATTCGATATATTTATAAACTATCACCTAGGATGAGACCAACCTTAATATAAACAAAACCTTCAACATAAAGTCTAAGCCTGAGCGCGAGTCATTGAGAATGTACCGCGTGGCTCTCCATCAATATAGTTCTTAGAACTTGATTCAGTGATGACAGATACTACGTGTTTACCCGAGATCTGCCACCATCTGATGAAAGGACTATTAACTATGGCATTATGATGCCTTGAGATTAGAATAGAGGAACGGTGTAGCTATCCTCGCGTTTACCCGGGAGCTGCATTCTTACTCTACTCTGTCACGTATTGATGGTAAAGCTTAGACCAGGTATAATGGTCTACTGTGTTTACCCTGGACCATTAAAGACCTGGGAGCCGAAATAAGATCGGATATTGCAAGGAGTTGCAACTACCATGAGATGGTTGCTCTAAGATAATGGTATGATACTATGTGTTTATCCGAGGTCATACTGTGATTCTTGGAGATTCTGATCCTCACTAGAAGACCGTCGGAGTCTTCCGTTCTGTATACCTGAAGGTTATACAGTCCGTCGAAAAATAGTGGGAAATAATTCAAGATAAAAGACCATAATTGTATTATTAGAACTATCTGCTTAAATCACGTTATTTCCTTCGATCACTAATATGTCTGTCGTCTATTCGAGATTTTGGCATGTTGGATGCCGATACTTCTCATACTCAGATTGACTAGAAAACTCTGAAGAATGTCTTAAGGGCCAAGTGAAAGTCACTATCCTAATCAGATATCATGAATCCTCTTACTTGGATAGACCAAGGTGAAGAGGTACTCATGGTATGCCTTAATGAAAGGCAATGATTATCATGAAATCTCTTATTTGGATAGACCAAGATGAAGAGATATTTATGATGTGCCTTTGAGAAAGGCAAGTGGTAAGACTTTAAACGGTCAAACCCACACTTGAAAGGATAAAGAAAAGTCAGCCGAGATAGAGAAGTAGCAGTTCTCCCACTGCAACCAATATAAGGATATTGGTAAATGCAAAAAGAATATGGAACTTGAAAGAAGTTTCATGTATTCTTATTATCGTCTTTTGCATGTCTATTAGCATATCCAATATGAGATATTGGAAATGATTCTCAGAGCTGCGATAGTGTGCAGACTTAGATAAGCAAAAGGAAATCGAGAAAATGTAAGTGTTGAGTTGGACTCAACTATTGTTCATGATATTCATAGGTTGCTGTCTGACAGTAAATCTTTGTATATCTATAGGAGTCTAATATGAAGCTGAATAACTGTTATTTAGTTGCATAAGAAATTAAGAATAACATTGATTGAAAAGAATAATAGTTGTTCGAATCAGTCAATGTACTATAGATTCTAAAAGTGACATTTCATGTGATGAATGTTCACTAGTCTCCTATAGAAATGAACTGTGTGAGTCCTGATTATCTATGGTATTGTACATAGGGTTGTACAATAAGAAATTATTAATGCTGATACATATTGATGTAAACAGCTCAAAGGCCAAAAGATAATCACTACTATTGACTTACCTTATAGTTTACTCTTGGAATGATTCGACTGTATGTACTTACTGAAGTACGAGTCAAATGCATCTAAGAGATTAAGGTATGAGATCAATATGAAGTATTAGAATTATTGATTTGATCAAAGAAACTAATACTTAGGTATATGATTCACATAAATCATTAAGAGGATAATTGTATCCTCGCTCGATTGATCCTCATTGTGCATCATAGAAATATGATAGAATGAGGAATTGCATCTTATTAAGATATGGTGCAATACATAATAAGATTTGCCTAATTATTGTCCTTTTGAATATGAGTATGAACATTAGATGTCCATACTTTAAAGATGGTTCCAAATTAGTCAGTGTGTGTACATATAAGATATGGAAACCAAATAACTCATATGAGATGTGAATTATGAACAAACCTGTTTTTAAAGTCAGGTATTGTCGCGATGTGAATTTGTAAATGTCTAAAGAGTTTGGACATTACAGTTATTGGCCAGACGATAATGAAATAATTGTCGTCCTGAAAGCTGTCTTTTGTGAAGAGGAATATGTCCTCAAAGAAGACAGTGGGAGCTGATAAAACTAGAAGATGTTCTAGATTCACAAGTTAACATAAGATTATTAGATAATCTTTAGTTGTTTGGAACCACTCATGACACACGTCAGAGAGCTTCATAGATTTTTGGGATTCTTTCAGTGACTAAAAGGATATGTTTGACATATCTAATTTAACAAGATGAGGGGACCTCAAAATAGATTATGATCTGAAATGTATGATAATGATGCTCTCTATCATTACAACTTTAAGATTGATAAGTTTATCAGAATTCTACTTGTCAATACTGCCTATCATGAGATGATGACAGTTGGATATTAAAAGCGTCCATTCAATATGATTGAGATAAAGATGTATATGATACACCTTTAAAGCTTTTATAATGTCCAGGAAGCGAGTTACGATTTCAAAATTATTTTGAATTAAACTAAAGCTTCCTAAGTTGTAATAAAAGTTTTTGACTTAATTGTCATATATTATGTGATCGTTAAGAATGATCACGGATTGTGTGTATTCAGAAAAGACAGTGGGAGCACAATCGCTTTAGTAATGCTTTATGATAATAACATCAAAGTCATTGAGAATGGCTTCAAGATGTTACTATTAGTGAAAGCATTGTTAACCATGTTTTCTTCCATAATTGATTTAGTTATAATATTCGACGTATTGTAAATACGAATCTATTAAGATAGATTGGTGGGGATATTATATTGACCTGTATGTCAAAATGTTTGGCATAAATTTCATAACAAATCTCAATTGTTGAGATATGGAATTTATTCCTTTAAAGAAAGTCCTTAAAGGATACAGGAGTAAAATGCATCATTAAGCGCTTGAGAAGTGCTAAGGGTGCATTCACGTATATGGAGAGGATGATTTGAAACTATGAGGTCACACTGACTCAAATTTCAAGTCAAATAATGGATTCAACCTTCTGGTAGAAAGGAATGGATTGGAATGGTTTCAATCCAGAACTCGATATTAAGATGACGACATAAACAAGTGATACTGTTATTGGAATAGTATGGATGAAAAGGTTCATCCCTGAACTAGATGTAGTTCTAAAAGGTATCTGATTAAATCTCGTTGTTGTGGGACAATAGTGGGAGCAATGAATTGTGTGATCGAGCCATGGTCTCTTCAGAAGTTACAGAACATTCTGAGGCTCTTTCACAGGTTCAAAGACAAAGAATTAAGAGGAAATAACGTAATGGAAATATTCCATCTGTAGATAATTTAGCAGATCCCTGACCAAGTCTTAGTCACAGACTTTCTGTGAGCATCACCTAGATTTGATGGAGATCAAATGCGAAAGTGATTGGCTTGAGTCCAAGTGGGAGATTGATGGATATAGGTGTCCTCTAAGCCAATCATAAGGCACCTATTTCAATCTGGTTCACTAATAAATGGCATTAAATTCATTATGTAGATTGGCATATTTATATTTACGCATAATGAAGTCCATGAATATGTGCAATAGTCATCAGATTATGATGAGATCATAATAATGAGACGGATGACTTATAAACACATATTCTTAATTGTTCCTAGTCGTAGGATGTTTGAGAAGGACATCAAACATCCGGTTAGACTAGTACAGGTTATTCCAGCTCATATGATGAGGGTGACTGATCTCGTTAGTTACTAGTGTAGAGACACAATGGTAAACCTGTAGGTGCTCATTGGAGAATGAGTTCACTGAACTGATCCGACATGAATCGCCGAATGGTAATTTACCTGACTGTCAATCGGCTTGATTCATCGTCACAGTAGCGTGGTTGATCCTTGGACTTGAGACACCAAAGACACCTTGTCGGTGGACTTCTGGACTTTGACCTTGACCTACGAATCCCTATCCACGGGATCTCAAATAGTCAAAGATCGGGTCCAGCGGAAGACCTTAGAAGGTGATTGTGTGTTCAATAGAGGATCGTTCGCTCTCAGGTAACTGGAGAGAGAATGCTCTAGAGTAGATCCGCAGGAGTCTCTGGCCAGAGCAAAAACAATATCAGAAAAGTGGTTTTCGGATATTGTACAGCGGAGTCTGATTCAAGTGAGTTGACCATTTAGGGTTTGACAGTTGACCATACCCTAGGTTAACTCGAGAGTATTGTGCGAACGAAGGATTATAGCCACGTGGTAACTGTGGACGGACAGGTTCCATGAGTGGGTTGCTGAACCCCATTACCTTCCGGGATCATGCGGTGTTGCTTGGCACCCAACTTGATCAGAAGTCCGACCGAATTCACATGCGATGTCAATTCGGTTAAGTAATTAGTTAATATCTAGATATTAATTAATTACTATAAGTCAATAACTAGTTATTGGACTTAACGGGCTGAAAACCGGACTGGTAAATGGGCCTAGAAGGTCACACGCAATAAGATTCTCAGTCGGTGGTACATAAGTGGGATTTATATGAACTCGGGGACTTTTGTGAAAAGTCGCGCCGACTTAATATATATACACGCTGTTGAGAAACCCTGGGCCAAGCTCCAGGATTTCCCTTGCTGGCCGTCATCCCCCCCTTTCTCTCTCCCCCTCTGGGCGTCCCGTTCGGCGCGCCAAAACAGCTTTCGTCTCCGCCGCGTGTGATTCTCTAAAGTCGGGAATTCCCGTCGGCGGGATTTCCGCAATCGTTGCGGCGACGGATCTTCAGCGAGCGAGCTGAAACGGACGAGGGATCGAGGACGAACCACCGCGGAGGATCGCGTGGATACCGCTGGAGGCCGGACGCTTGTGCGGCTTGCGGCATCACCTCGACGGAACCGAGACGGAAGCGGATTCGAATCCTCGCACGGTAATCGGATTACTTCTCGTAGTTTTCGGTTTGAGTTTTTCGTTCCAAATCGGATCAGCGGGCATCGGGCGGGTTTAATTTTTGTTCTTCGTTTCCGCTGCGTTCTTCGCGTCCCGCCCGGATCCCAACATCACTTCCATCTCCCTGCTGGTATCTAGACGTTGCCCCAATCATAGCTTCCCTGTAACAATCCACATTATGCCCTACTGCCCTTGAACCGCCATCATCTGCTTTCGAACCATGAGCCAACGGAACTCTCCTCTTCGGTGCCATCACTACTCCACAACAAGCAAATCGAACCAAAACACGTCAAAGCCTACCAATCTACACCAGCAGCCATCGCCTGTACAGACTCGTACTTATTGTTGGACTATAATATCTAACCTAGTTTACCACATACTCGACCAGACTGAGCTCTGATACCAACTGTAACGACCCGCCATCCTATGACCGGAGACCCGATCACTAAATGGATGTCGGCCCATTAACTGCGGGTTCACACCCGGATCTCACACAACACGTCTGGAGGAGTAAGCGTTAAACAAGGCTAAATACATCAATCTCACGGACTACAAAGATATAACAAGTGCGCAGGAAGGAAGATAACAATGTCCGTATACAGTCCAACAATAATTACATGGTCCAACAAATTAAATAAGTACAGGCAGAAGTAAGGTACAACAACATCGGGGCATACCCCGGAACTGAGACAGCTGCTGGTCCGCACACCAAGAAGACGCCACACGCCGCCACACGCCACGAGGTCCACACCTGAAACCGCAGGGAGTGAGCCACACCAGAATTGGGCTCAGTAGGGATCATCCGATCCCCTACCTCCCACTCACACACCCACAAGTGCAACAATACGGATATATGGCAATTAAGTAAAGCAGTAAACATAGCACCCAAATCTGATATGAAACATACGCATAAGCAGTGTAGCAGGAACAGTTCTAAGTAACCCGAAGAACCCAACACAAAGTCACGTCTCACAGCCAAAGTCCACAAAGCGACCGAACCACACTGTCGACCGAAGTCAAACGTCGCCTCACAACACTACCACCGCTGCTCACGCCTGTTCGCCCCTACAGTGTTCCGGGGCACTGTAGGGTGAGGCAGTGAGTCAAACTAGGACTAACTGGGACAAGTGAACCACCACTGCCCAGCTACGTATGCACACAAGCAGTCTAGACTACTGCCCTACCGACCGGATTTCCTCCACGCCAGGCCTCGGCGCTTCAGGAGGGCCTTGGGGACCGGCGAACCCCCGTCAAGCTGAAGCTACAGGAACTACCCACAACCCTAACCTCCCGAGCTGCGTCAGGCCAAAGGGCGAAGGGTACCACTCGTAACCTTAATCAAAGGTCACATCAGGCCCAGTGGCTACAGGGGTAAAACAACTCCAACAGTACCACAACCAGCTCCACAGCACGAAACGCGTCGAAAGCTGCCACGACAAACAGGGAAAACCCCAACCCGTTGAGACCAAACAACAACCCCTCGGATAGCGCACCGGCTACTCCGGCCCGACGGGCTCAAGGTGGTTCTGCTTCCCTCAGCCAAAGGTAAAACACAACATGTACCCCTCCTCCACCGGTACGGCACAATGCCTCACAGACACCATGGCTCACCCCCATTGGCCCATGGTGACAAACGTAAACCACAGTAGTTCCAATTCCATATCCGCATAAACACACACACAAACATGATGTAATTCCATTCACGCAGAAGTCCTCAGTCTTAGTGTACAACTTAAAGCATGCATTTGAACCATCCAACCGTGAATCATGTGTTAAATAGCAGGAGTTAAACAGTTCTGTCTTGAATCGCGTCGACCGAGGTCGACGCCATTCAAGCCCCTAAAACAGGTTCATTAAAACTAGATTATTCCTTAAACCACGTCGACATGGGAAGCCGCCCTTTTAAAACGCGTCAGAGTCCACAGACGTCATTCACCCCAGAATTTCATATTTGCAGAAGCCTCAGTCGGGGTGATTTCCTGCCTAAAAGGCATCATGATGGTCCGACATCCTTCTAAAAGGCGTCATCCATACATGACGTCTTTTAGCGCCAGAACCCCGTACAACGAACCTTCGAACAGGGAGGTTTCTGCCCTAAAAGGCGTCGTACTGTCCTGACGTCCTTCTAAAAGGCGTCGACCAAGCACGACGCCGTTTAGCGCCAGAAACCTGGTTCTCTGGTTCGATCCGAGGGTTCCTCCTTCAACCCCAAACACCCCGAAAATGCCCAAAACATAAGGGGGAGAAACGGGAAATCAAACTACCACAAGCATGCTACAATTCCACAATTCCGAACACGGCCATTCCCACAAGAAAACCCCCTAAACATGCTCATTCTAACCCAAAACCCATCATGCCACGCCAAGGAAACCATAAACAAGATAATCACGATTCATGCAAGGTCCGTCCCCCTACCGGTTCTTGAACTCCTCCAATCTCCGTGCCGCCGACCCGCCGCACCGCAGACCGCCGTCGGTACCTCCGAGGACGTCGCCACTCCGCCGGGACGTCGGCCGCCGTCCGGAGAATGGAGCGCCGCGAAGGAAGTGGTGGTGGTAGAGGTGAGAGGTAGGGAGGTGTTGGAGTGATGGAAGAGGAAGAAGAGGAAGGGAAAGGGGAAAAGAGGGTCGGAGAGGGCGGAGAGGACGAAGAGAGAGAGGGTGGAGGCGAAAATGAGGGAAAGAAGGGGAGGCTCGCGGGGTCAATCTGAATCTGGTTAAAACGCGTCGATCGAGACAGACGCCAATCAGTCTGACAGGACGGGCCGTACTGATAGCGCTCTGAAACGCGTCGCTCACCACGGACGCCGTTCAGACGACAGGACAGGCCGTACTGACAACGCTCTGGCGCCGTACACTGACATCGCAGGGGGGTCGCAGTCTGAATCGCGTCGACCATCATGGATGCCGTTCAGACGATGAGACAGGGGCCGTACTCTCGCGGTGGCGCCCACGTGGCACAACAGCAAGCAGACTTAAATGGCGTCCACACAACCTGACGCCTTTTGAAAGGCATCGAGCAGTGCAGACGTCATTCAGTCAAAACTCTCAAGACCCCCCTCAGGTTCCAAACCAGGGGATCCAGCCCGAACCCGACCCGAATACAGAACCCGAAACCTCAGTCCTTACACTACATGTCACACTATAGACTTGAATACATTAGTGAAAGCAGACTGCAAAAGTTGCATAAACATGAATGTTTAAATGCATTCGATTATGAATCGTTTGCAACATGTGAGTCATGACTTATGGGAAAGATGGCAAAGTCTCCATTTACTGGACATGGAGAACGTGCCAAGGACATCTTGGAACTAATTGTGGTCCTATGTCCACCCAAGCCAAATGTGGCTTTTTGTACTTCATCACGTTCGCCGATGACTTCTTTGGTCTGATCGGGGAGGAGAATACTTGAGTACTAGTTTCACCCAATTCTTAAAAGATAATGGTATCTTTTCTCAGCTGACCCCTCCATATACACCACAGATGAATGGTATATATGAAAGGAGGAATCGAACCTTATTGAACATGGTGCGATCTATGATGAGCTTTTCGGGTTTACCAGTGTCCCTCTAGGGGTATGCTCTAGAGTCAACAACACACCTCCTGAACAGAGTGCCCAACAAGTTTGTGACCTCTACACCATATGAGATATGGAAAGACAGAAAACCAGAATTTAAATATGTTAAAGTCTGGGATTGTCCTGCTCATATAAAGAGGTATGATCCAGACAAGTTGGAATTAAGAACTGATAGATGCAGGTTTGTGGGATATCCAAAGGAAACATTTGGATACTATTTTTACCATCCGGGTGAACAAAAGGTTTTTGTGGCCAGGAAAGCTGTCTTCCTGCAAGAGGAATACCTTCTCCATAAGGATAGTGATAGTACTAGAAGAGGTTTCAAATCCCCAAATAGCTGCGGTATCATAAAATGAGCTATCAGTTCCTAAATGTAAGGACTGAGGTTTCGGGTTCTGTATTCGAGTCAGGTTCGGGCCGGATCCCCTGGTTTGGACCCTGGAGGGGGTCTTGAGAGTTCAGACTGAATGACGTCTGCACTGCTCGACGCCTTTCAAAAGGCGTCAGGGTGTGTGGACGCCATTTAGGTCTGCTTGCTGTTGTGCCACGTGTGCGCCACGTGGGCGGGTTTCGGGCCGCGAAAGTACGGCCCCTGTCACTTCGTCTGAACGGCGTCCAGGTTGGTCGACGCGATTCAGACTGCGACATCTGCGATGCCAGGGTACGGCGCCAGAGTGTTGTCAGTACGGCCTGTCTTGTCGTCTGAACAGCGTCCGCGGTGAGCGACGCGTTTCAGAGCGCTGTCAGTACGGCCGTCCTGTCAGACTGATTGACGTCTGCCTCGATCGATGCGTTTTACCTAGATTCTGATTGACCCCGCGAGCCTCCCCTTCATTCCCTCATTTTCGCCTTCTCACTCTCTCTCTTCGCCCTCTCCGCTCTCTCCGCCCTCCTTCCTCCCTTCCCTTCCTCTCCTTCCTCTTCCATCACTCTATAGCCCCCTTACCTCTCACCTCTACCTCCACCACCTCCTTCGCGGCGTTCCATTCTCCGGACGGCGGCCGACGTCCCGGCGGAGTGGCGGCGTCCTCGAGGGTACCGGCGGCGGTCTGCGGTGCGGCGGGTCGGCGGCGAGGAGCTTGGAGGAGTTCAAGAACCGGTAGGGGGACGAACCTTGCATGTGTTGCTCGTGTCTTCCTTGGCGTGACATGACGTGTTTGGGCTAGATTGAGCATGTTTAGGGGGTTTCCTTGTGAGTATGGCTGTGCTTGTGATCGTGGATTCGTAGCATGCTTGTGGTGGTTGAATTCCTCTTCCTCCCCTTCTTGTTTTGGGGCTTTTTCGGAGTGTTTGGGGTTAAGGGAGAAACCCTCGGTTCGAACCAGGGAACCAGGTTTCTGGCGCTAAACGGCGTCGTGCCTGGTCGACGCCTTTTAGAAGGACGTCAGGGCAGTACGACGCCTTTTAGGGGCAGAAACCTCCCTGTTCGAGGTTTCACAAATAGGGGTTCTGGCACTAAATGACGTCATGAATAGACGACGCCTTTTCGAAAGGACGTCGGGCCATCATGACGCCATTTAGGCAGGAAATCACCCCGAGTGAGGGTATGTAAATCTGGAATTTCGATGTGAATGGCGTCTGTGGACGTGGACGCGTTTTAAAGGGCGACTCCCTATGACGACGCGTTTCAAGGAATAATCTGGTTATTAAATGAACCTGTCTGAGGGGCTTGAATGGCGTCGACCTCGATCGACGCGATTCAAGACAAAACTGTCTAAGTGCTGGTTTTAACATGTGTTTCACTGTTGGGCGGCTCAAATGCATGGTTTACGTGGTACACTGAGACTGAGGACTTCTGTGTGAGTGGAATTACATCATGTTATGTGTGTGTGTGTGTGTGCTTCTACAACTGTGGATCGGAATGACTGTGGTTTACGTTTGTCACCATGGACCGATGGGGACAGGGTCATGGTGTCTGTGAGGCATTGTGCCGTACCGGTGGGAGAAGGGGTACATGTTGTGGTTTACCTTTGGCTGAGGGAAGCAGAACCACCTTGAGCCCGTCGGGCCAGAGTAGCTGGTGCGCTATCCGAGGGGTTGCTGCTTGGCCTCAGCGGGTCGGGTTTCCCTATTTGTCGTGGCAGCTTCCGGCGCGTTTCTCGCTGTGGAGCTGGTTGTGGAGTTGTTTTACCCCTGTAGCCACTGGGCCTGATGTGACCTTTGATCAAGGTTACGAGTGGTACCCTTAGCCCTTTGGCCTGACGCAGCTCGGGAGGTTAGGGTTGTCGGTAGTTCCTGTAGCTTCGGCTTGACGGGGGTTCGCCGGTCCCCAGGGCCCTCCTGAAGCGCTGAGGCCTAGTGTGGAGGCAATCCGGTCGGTAGGACAGTAGTCTAGACTGCTTGTGTGCACACGTAGCTGACAGTGGTGGTACACTGGTTCCAGCTAGTCCTAGTTTGACTCACTGCCTCACCCTACAGTGCCCCGGAACACTGTAGGGGCGGACAGGCGTGAGTAGTGGTGGTAGTGTTGTGAGGCGACGTTTGACTTCGGTCGACAGTGTGGTTCAGTCGCTTTGTGGACTTTGACTGTGAGACGTGACTTTGTGTTGGGTTCTTCGGGTTACTTAGAACTGTTCCTGCTACACTGCTTAGGCGTATGTTTCATATCAGGTTTGGGTGCTATGTTTACTGCTTCACTTAATTGCCATATATCTGTATTGTTGCACTTGTGGGTGTGTGAGTGGGAGGCAGGGGATCGGATGATCCCTACTGAGCCCAATTCTGGTGTGGCTCACTCCCTGCGGTTTCAGGTGTGGACCTCGCGGCGTGTGGTGGCGTGTGGTGCCTTCTTGGTGTGCGGACCAGCAGCTGTCAGTTCCGGGGTATGCCCCGATGTTGTTGTACTTTCCTTCTGCCTGTACTAAATTAATTTGTTGGACCATGTAATTATTGTTGGACTATATACGGACATTGTTATCTTCCTTTCTGCGCACTTGTTATACCTTTGTAGTCCGTGTGATTGTTATATTTAGCCTTGTTTAGCACTTACTCCTCCAGATGTGTTGTGTGAGATCCGGGTGTGAACTCGTAGTTAATGGGCCGACATCCATTTAGTGATCGGGTCTCCGGTCATAGGATGGCGGGTCATTACACTAAATTTGTTCAAGTACACACATATGAGCCTCATAGATATGATATACTTGGACTATCGGAACAATATGTGGGACATATCGCTAAAGGTGAGTCTAAAGTGGAATATAATGAGGATGATGATCCTAAATTCTACCCGGAGGCCATAGAAGGCCCAGAAGCCGGGAAATGGCGAGAAGCCATGAACTCTGAAATCTAGTCCATGTATGCCAACCAAGTTTGGAACTTAGAGGACTTGCCCGAGGGTATTGTACCCATAGGGTGCAAGTGGATTTTTAAGAGAAAGATCGGTGTAGATGGACGGATTTAAACTCATAAGATAAGGTTGGTGGCAAAGGGATATCGTCAAAGGTAAGGAATTGACTATGACGAGACTTTCTCACGAGTTGCAATAATAAAGTCGATCAGAGTTCTCCTCACTATAACTGCACACTACGATTATGAGATCTGACAGATGGATGTGTAGACTGTCTTCCTCAATGGTAATCTTGAGGAAGTGGTGTATATGATACAGCCAGAAGATTTCACATCGAATAAGTTTCCAGATAAAGTGTGCAAGCTTCAAAGGTCTATTTATGGACTGAAGCAGGCTTCTTGGAGCTATAACATAAGATTTGACGAGACTGTTAAGTCTTATGACTTCATTATGAATGAAGATGAGCCTTGTGTATACAAGAAGACAAGTGGGAGTGTAGTCCCCTTTTTAGTTCTTTACGTAGACGACATACTACTCATTGGGAATGATGTAGCTATGATGTCATTGGTAAAGGTTTGGCAGTCGAAAAATTTCTCCATAAAGGATTTGGGAGATGTATCTTATGTATTGGGAATACGGATCTATAGAGATAGATCAAAGAGGATTCTTGGGATGACCCTACCATTGTCAAAAGATTTGGCATGAAAAAATCCAAGAGTGGTCTCGTACTGATGAGATATGGAATTTATCTCTCAAAGGGGAAGCCTCTTAAGACTCTGAAAAAGAGGGCATTCATAGATAGAGTACCCTATGCCTCTGCCATAGGATCTATCATATATGCCATATTGTGTACACGACCTGATGTGGCATATACTCTAAGTGTTACGAGTAGATTTCAGACTGATCAAGGAGAAGAGCACTAGAAAGCAGTGAAATGTATCTTTAAGTACTTGAGAAGAACTAAGGATGTAAGGATTGAGGATTCGGGTTCAGTTATCGGGTCGATTTCGGGCCGGATCCCCTGGTTTGGGCCGTGATGTGTCTGGGGTGTGCCTTCTAAATGATGTCTGGAGTGCACGACAACTTTCGAATGGCGTCTTACTGTGTGGACGCTATTTAGCTGGGTTGTGGTTGTGCCACGTGGGTGCCACGTGGGTTGGCTTTGGGCCGCGAGAGTGCGGCCCCGGTCTTGTCATCTGAACGACGTCCTTGATAGACGACGCTATTCAGAGTATGACCCTGGGTTGTCAGAGTACGGACCGTCATGTCAGCTGATAGGCGTCTGTCTCGCACGACGCATTTTAACCTATTTCAGTTTGACCCCGCGAACCTTCCCTCCTTTCTCTCATTCTCTCCTTCTCACTCTCTCTCTTCCCTCTCTCCGACCCCCTCCGATTCCCCTTTTCCTTTCCCCTTCCCCTTCTTTCTCTTCCACCACTCCAACACCTCTCTACCTCTCACCACTACCACCACCACTTCCTCCGCGGCACTTCATTCTCCGGACGGCGGCCGACGTCCCGGCGGAGTGACGGCGTCCTCGGAGGTACCGGCGGCGGTTTGCGATTCGGCGGCATGGAGCCAGGAGGAGTTCAAGTAACTGGTAGGGGGACGAACCTTGCATGTAATGTAGTTGTTTCATCTGTGTTTCCCGCTTGAAGCATGATACGTGTATGCAGATTTGGGTAGAATGAGCATGTTAAGGGGCTTTCTTAGTGAAAATGGTCATTTTTATGAAACGGGAATTAGTGGGTTTCATGTGCTGAATTGGTTTCCCCTCTTCATTTCCTCCTCTTGGGTATTTCTGGGGTAATTTTGGGGTAAAGGGAATCCTCGGGTTGAGTTGCAGGAACCAGGCTGCTGGCTCTAAATGACGTCGCGCTAGGACGACGCCATTTAAAATGGTGACGGGCCAACACGACGCCATTTAGGAAGAATTGTTCGGGAAGTGGTTTCTGTTAGAATAAAGTTCTGTGTTGAATGGCGTCCAGGGACAGTGACGCCTTTCAATTGGCGGCTTCCCAGGACGACGCGTTTCAACTCGAATCACTCGTAGTCTACCTCTGCTTATGTCGCTAACATGCGACTAGGGACAACGACGCGTTTTAAAAGATGACAACTAGGCACGACACCTTTCAGGCCATATTCTGAGGCCGAGTTTATATGAACCAGTTTAGGATGCTCGAATGGCGTCGCCCACAAGCGACGCGATTCAAGAGAGAATAACAATAACTCATGATATTAATATGTACTTACACTGTTAGATAGTTCAATCAAGGGCATGCTTTAAATCATACATCGAGGCCGAGGATTTCTGTATGATTGGGATCACATCGTGTGTGCGTATGATTATACGTTTGTGGAGCTGGAACAATCGTGGTTTGCGTTTGTCACCTTGTGCCGATGTGGGAGGGCCATGGTGTCCATGTGGCATTGTTGCAGTACCGGTGTGGGAGGGGTACATGTTGTGTTTCACCTATGGTTGGGGGAAGTAGAACAACCTAGAGCCAGTTGGGCCGGAGTAGCCAGCACGCTATCCGAGGGGTTACTGTTTGGTCTCAGCGAGTCGGTATTTTCCTAGTTTGTCGTGGCAGCTTCCGGCGTGTTTCTTACTGTGGAGCCGGGTGTGGTGCTGCTGGAGTTTTACTCTTTCGCCACTGGGCCTGATGTAACCTGAGATATCGAGGTTATGAGTGGTACCCTTCGTCCTTTGGCCTGAAGTGACCCGAGAGGTTAGGGTCACGGGTAGTCCCCATAGCTTCAGCTTGAAGGAGGTTTCGCCGGTACCCAGGGCCCTCTTGAAGCACCGAGGCCTGGCGTTGAGGGAAGTCTGGTCGATAGGACAGTAGTCTAGACTGCTTGTGTGCACACGTAGCTGGGCGGTGGTGGTTCACTAGTCCCAGTTAGTCCTAGTTTGACTTACTGCCTCACCATAGGGTGCCCGGAACACCGTAGGGATGGACAGGCGTGGGCGTTGGTGGTGTTGTGAGGCGACGTTTGTACGCGGTCGACAGTGTGGTTTGATCATTTAGTCGGATCCTTGGTTATGAATTATGGTATTGAGTTGGACTACTTGAATTGCTTAGAATTGTGCTTGTTGCATTACTAATGCGTATGTTCCATATCGGGTTTTGGGAGCTGTGTTTACTGCTTTACTTAATTGCCTTCATATTGTATTATTATACTTGTGGGTGTGTGAGTGGGAGGCGGGGATCGGATGATCCCTACTGAGCCCAATTCTGGTGTGGCTCACTCCCTGCGGTTTTAGGTGTGGACTTCTTGGCGAGTGGCGGCGTGTGGTGTTCTCCTTGGTGTGCGGACTAGCAGCTATCTCAGTTCCGGAGTATGCCCCGATGTTGTTGTACTTTGCTTTTGCCTGTACTTATTTAATTCTTTGGACCATGTAATTATTGTTGGACTGTATATGGACATTATTAATTTCCTTCCTGCACACTTGTATTTTCCTTGAAGTCCGTGTGATTGTTATATTTAGCCTTGTTTAACGCTTACTCCTCCAGACGTGTTGTATGAGATCTGGGTGGGAACCCGTAGATAATGATCCGATACCCATTTAGTAATCGGGTTTCCGATTATAGGGTGGTGGGTCGTTATAGATGGTATCAGAGCTCAGTCTGGTCGAGTATGTGGTAAACTATGTTAGATATCATAGTCCAACAATAAGTACGAGTCTATATGGGCGATGGCTGCTGGTATAGATTAATAGGTTTGACGTGCTTGTCACGATTTTAGTGTTCGTGGAGTAGTGATGGCACCGAAGAGGAGAGTTCCATTGGCTCGTAGTACGGGAGCAGACGATGGTAGTTCGGGGGCAGAGGGGCATAATGTGGATCGTTTCATGGAAGCTATGACCGGGGCAATGTCTAGATACCAACAGGGAGATGGTGGTGAGGGATCCAACCCTCGAGGTGGTCAGTCCACGGTGATGGAGCGGTTCTTGAAGTTGAAGACCCCTTCTTTCACAGGTCAACCAGTCCCAGACGAGGCAGCTCATTGGATTAAGAAAGTGGAGAAGGCATTTGATGTTCTTGAATGTGCTGAGAATGACAAGACTTTGTTGGTAACCTACTTGTTGAAAGACGATGCTTATGATTGGTGGGTTACCATCAAGAGAATGATGTTTTCAGATAGGTCCTTGAGAGAGATCCCTTAGGAGGTATTCGTGAGAGAGTTTAGTGGACAGTACTTTCCGAGGCACGTTCGAAAGGCCAAGGAAAGAGAGTTTATAGAATTGGTGCAGAATGATATGTCTGTTCTGGAATATCAGATGAAGTTTGTGGCTCTTGGAAGGTTCGTTCCACACATATCTGAGCATGAGGAACGTTGAACAGAGAGATTTGTGGATAGACTCCGGTATGATCTGAGGGCAATGGTGGCATCCCATTGTTGTAGAGATCTTGCATCAGCAGTTCGGTGCGCAACAGCAGTGGAGACTCAGTTCCAACAAATGGCGAAAGAGTTGGAGCGATCAACACGAGGGAAGCAGCAAGGCAAGAACAAATCAGCGGTCTTTTCGACAGACGGTTCAAGTTCCTTTGAGTTCGGGTTCCAAGAGATGCTTTATGATGAGGATGAAGACGGTTCGGTTTAGCAGATGCAGTCTGTGGCTAGCAGACAGCAGGAAGCAAGACAGGATGCGGTGGATTATTGTCTCTATTGTGGTAGGCATCATGGCAATCGGATATGTCCATTGGTCACTGGTAGCTGTTTTGGTTGTGGTAGGAAGGGACATCTTGTGAGGAACTGTCCCCAGAAGAATAAGCCAGCTCAGCAGCCGAGTGGTCAGTAGAAGCCCGGGACCTAGAGTGGTGTTGTGTGTTCTCTTAATAGAGGTCCGAGATGTTGGACTAGATGAGCACTTTTATCTTGTCTTAATAGGTAGTAGTTGTGAACTCTTATGGCACTTTTTATGTATTTTGGACATGGTGGAGAATCAGTTTTGTAATATGTGCCTCGTAAGGTTAATGTATGGTTATTTCGGTCTATCAGTTTTGGCAGAATTGTATAACGTGGTTAACTTAGCATTGATTTGATCGACCGGTTACATGCAGCCCCGTGTAAGAGTGTGATCTGTGAGGGTGATTGATGTGATCCGTGTTACCGGCGTGGAATTGTTGTCTGTGGTTATCATTTGAGCGGTTGCAATTTCGAGGAAGAAATTCTTCTAAGGAGGGGAGTATGTAAGGATTGAGGATTCGGGTTCAGTTATCGGGTCGGTTTCGGGCCGGATCTCCTGGTTTGGCCCTGATGGGTCTGGGGTGTGCCTTCTAAATGACGTCTGGGGTCCACGACGCCTTTCGAATGGCGTCTTGCTGTGTGGACGCCATTTAGCTGGGTTGTGGTTGTGCCACGTGGGTGCCACATGGGCTGACTTTGGGCCACGAGAGTACGGCCCCGGTCTTGTCGTCTAAACGGCGTCCTTGATAGACGACGCCATTCAGAGTACAACCCTGGGTTGTCAGAGTACGGCCCGTCATGTCAGCTGATAGGCGTCTATCTCGCACGATGTGTTTTAACTTGTTTCAGTTTGACCCCGCGAGCCTTCCCTCCTTTCTCTCATTCTCTCCTTCTCACTCTCTCTCCTCCCTCTCTCCGACCCCCTCTTATTCCCCTTCCCCTTCTTTCTCTTCCACCACTCCAACACCTCTCTACCTCTCACCACTACCACCACCACTTCCTCCGCGGCACTTCATTCTCTGGACGGCGGCCGACGTCCCGGCGGAGTGACAGCGTCCTCAGAGGTACCGGCGGCGGTTTGCGGTTCGGCGGCACGGAGCCAGGAGGAGTTCAAGTAACTGGTAGGGGGACGAACCTTGCATGTAATGTGGTTTTTTCATCCGTGTTTCCCGCTTGAAGCATGATACGTGTATGTAGATTTGGGTAGAATGAGCATGTTAAGGGACTTTCTTAGTGAAAATGGTCATTTTTATGAAATGGGAATTAGTGGGTTTCATATGGTGAATTGGTTTTCCCACTTCATTTCCTACTCTTAGGTATTTCTAGGGTAATTTTGGGGTAAAGGGAACCCTCGGGTTGAGTTGCAGGAACCAGGCTTCTGGCTCTAAATGACGCCGCGCTAGGACGACGCCATTTAAAATGGTGACGGGCCAGCACGACGCCATTTAGGCAGAATTGTCCCGGAAGTGGTTTCTGTTAGAATAGAGTTCTGTGTTGAATGGCGTCCAAGGACAGCGACGCCTTTCAAACGGCGGCTTCCCAGGATGACGCCTTTCAACTCGAATCACCCGTAGTCTGTCTTTGCTTCTGTCGCTAACAGGCGACTAGGGACAACGACGCGTTTTAAAAGATGACGACTAGGCACGACGCCTTTCAGGCCATATTCTGAGGCTGAGTTTATATGAACCAGTTTAAGATGCTTGAATGGCTTCGGCCACGGGTGACGCGATTCAAGACAGAATCACAATAAGTCATGATATTAATATGTGCTTACACTATTAGATAGTTCAATCAAGGGCATGCTTTAAATCATACATCGAGGCCGAGGATTTCTGTATGATCGGGATCACATCGTATGTGCGTGCGATTATACGTTTGTGGAGCTGGAACAATCGTGGTTTGCGTTTGTCACCTTGTGCCGATGTGGAAGGGCCATGGTGTCTGTGTGGCATTGTTGCCGTATCGATGTGGGAGGGGTACATGTTGTGTTTTCACCTATGGCTGGGGGAAGTAGAACCACCTAGAGCTAGTTGGGCCGGAGTAGACAGCGCGCTATCCGAGGGGTTACTGTTTGGTCTCAGCAGGTCGGTGTTTTCCTAGTTTGTCGTGGTAGCTTCCGGCATGTTTCTTACTGTGGAGCCGGGTGTGGTGCTGCTGGAGTTTTACCCTTTCGCCATTGGGCCTGATGTAACCTGAGATATCGAGGTTACGAGTGGTACCCTTCGCCCTTTGGCCTGATGTGACCCGGGAGGTTAGGGTGGCGGGTAGTCCCTGTTAGTTTAAGGTGGCCTACAAGCCAATCTAACAATGTAAATCTCGTTCATTTATTAATATAATGGCATAATATTCGTTATATGTAAATCGCTTTAATTATCGTTTCATAATGAAGTCCGTGAATATGTGCTATGGTGATCAGATTATGATGAGATCATACTAATGAGACTGATCACTTAAACACACATATTCTTAATTGTTCCTAGTCGGAGGATATCCGAGAAGGACATCGGATATCCGGTTAGACTAGTACAGATTACTCCTGCTCATATGATGAGGGTGACTGATCTCATAAGTCACTTATGTGGAGACACTAAGGCGAATCTGTAGGTGCTCATTGGAGAATGAGTTCACTGAACTGATCCGACAGAATCGCTGGATGGTATTGTACCTCACTGTCAACCAGCTTGATTCAATTGTCGCAGTTGCGTAGATGGTCCTCGGACCTGAGACACCAAAGACACCTTGGCGGTGGACTTCTGTGCTTTGACCTTGGTTTACGAATCTCTAACCACGGGATTCTAATACGCCAAGGATTGGGTACAGCGGAATACCGTCGAAGGGAATTGTGTGTCAATAAAGAATCATTCGCTCTCGGTACTTAGAGAGAGAATGCTCTAAGAAGGATGCGCGGAAGTCTCTGGCCAGGGCGGACGATAATATTGTGAAATGAGTTTTCCGATATTCATCAGCGGCATCCAATCCAAGTGAGTCGACCGGTTAGGGTTTGACAGCTCGCCATACCCTGAGTTGACTCGAGAGCATTGTACGAATGAAGGATTATATCCACGCGGTAACTGTCGGCGGAAAGGTTCAAAGAGTGGGTTACTTAACCCCAAATACCTTCCGAGTTCACGCGGTGTTGCTTGGCACCCAACGTGATCGGAGGCCCGGTCGAATTCGATGTGCGACATCAATTCGATTGATTAATTGATTAATAAAGAGTTATTAATTAATTAATAAAGCTAGTAAGGAGTCACTGGGCTTGTTGGGCCATTAACTGGACTGGTACTTGGGCCTAGAGGGTCACACGCAAATGATTCTCAAGGCGATGGATAAATAAGTGGGTTTTATACAAACCGGAGGTTTTTATGAAAAACCGCGCGGTTAGTATAAAACATAGCGAACGGGCTGAGCAGGCGAAGCTGCTGCTAACCCTAGCCGCCCCTCCTCGTTTTTTGTCTTCCTCTGGAGTCCAGGCAGATCCAGATCTGCTCCGCCGCTTCTCCGAATCTCGTTCGACGGGAAATCGTCCGCGCACTACGGCGATCATTGCGGCGACCAGCAGAGGCTTCGCGGGCTGCGAAGAACGACAAACTCGAGGTTATCCGTCGCAGGGAGGATCGCGTGGACTTCGCTAGAGGCCGGGCGCTTGCGCGGCTTGCGGTGTCGCACCGACGGAACCGAACGGCTGCAGATTCGAATCCGCACACGGTGAGAACTTCGATAATCCGATTATCGTATTTTAGATTTCGAAACGGGAACGAATCGCTGTATTTTTTATTTTTTTTTTTGTTTCCGCTGCGTAAGCGATCCGGAGAAACCGAGAAAATCCAACAGTGGTATCAGAGCCAGGTTCCACTGTTTCTCGTCCCGTTTCGGTCTCCGAAATTAAATTTTCATGATTTAATTCCATGCTTAAAGGTCGATTTTTGCAGGATCTGTGTTCATGAGATGAACACTAATAATCAGATTATGTTTCTGCAATTTTCGATATAGGATTGGGGTGTTTTTTCGGGGTTCTTCATGCGATGAAGATTGGGGCTTGCAGTGGCTTCATTCCGGCATCGCAAATGTTGGGATGGACAAACCCAGATCTAGATCTGTCGGGGAATGTCTCCGGTCTTCCCTTGGTTCTTGGTAGGCAACAGAGAGGCCAATGGTGGCAGCCGGAATTTTTCCCCCTTACTCAAGATGTGAAAAACCAATTTTTTTGATATTTATAGGACTTGATCTGCAGCTCTTTGAGGAGCCCATCGGAGGGCATGCCGGCGCCGGAGAGCCCGCCGGCGACGGAGGTGTCACCGGCCTTCGTCGGGGGGCCCTGCCGCCGGGCGGCGCCACCGCTGCACGAGCCCCGCCGCCGCTGCAACTAGGGTTTGCATGTTTATGGGTTTCGGGTGCTAGAGTTGAAGGAGAAGGGGTCTGGGGCCCGGTCCCGAGCCGGTCGGACCGGCCCGGGCCAGGCCAGGGGCCTGGTTGAACCAGGCCTGCACCAGGCGCCCACAGTGGGCGCCTGGTCCGAGCCCTGGCTCGGCCAGGGCTCGAGCCCAAACTGGCTGAACCCCTTCCCTCTATTTTTTCCTATTTAAACCCTCTAAAACCCCTAGTTAACCCCAATGAGCCTATTTAAATGATAAATAAAATTTGAACTAAATTTTAAATTTTAAAATTGTTTTGAAATTTAATTGTTCAAATTCATTTAATTGGGCTTTTAATTAATGATTTTTTAATCAATTTTTGATTAATAATTAGTTGTTAATTGATAAATGTTAATTGTTAGTTTAATAGTTAAACTAATAATTAATCTTAATAATACTAATTTAGTGGTTAAATTAGTAATTAATAATTATTAGTCTAATAGTTAGATTACTAATTATTATTTCAACTAATTGTTAATTAATTATTTAAGTTAGTTGTTAATTTAATTGTTAAATTAATAATTGACTTAAATGACTAATTTAAATGTTAAATTAGCAGTTCTTAATTAATTACTGTTAGTCATTAATTTAATAGTTAAATTAATGATAACTTTAATTATTTAATCTAAGAGTTAGATTAATTAATTATTAATTAGTTGGTGTTAATTATTGGTTTAAGAGTTAAATTAATAATTAACATTAATTGGCTAATCTAAATGTTAGATTAGTAGTTAATAATTAATTTGATTGATTATTAATTTAAGTGTTAATTAATAATTAATTTTGTTGGATTAATCTAAGAGTTAGATTAGTCTTTAAATAGTCTAATTGTTAGATTATTAATGGGGTTTAATCTAAGTGTTAGATTATTAGAAATGTTCTAATTTGCATGGAATAATCTGGAATTATTAATTCGGAGTGTGTGCGAATGTGATGTGTGTTTAATGCTTTTAAATTTAGATTTAATTGCATGTTAACTTAATAAAATGAGTTTTCGAAATTCAAATGCCAATTTTGATTGGATCCCAGCTTTCTGAAAGCCAAAATTATATAATTTTGAAAACTCATTTGTTTTAGCCATGTGATGCGCTGAATCATGTGTGGATGTTTAAAATACACCGTGGTTATGGATATGCACTTATTTAATTGTTCATGTGATAAATGATGGATTGTGTGGATCGTGGATGTATGATTTTATTAATTGTTAATAAATAGAGGTCTGCGCACCTCTCTCTCTCATACTCCGATGTATTTCTACCTCCCTCTCTCTCTTGTACTCGCCATAAGGCCTTCTTCAATTTACTTGTTAATTCTAGAATTAATGTAATATGATTGAGGCAACCGAGGAAGGAGCGAGGACGATCCACAGCTGCAACCAGGAAGGCAAAAAGATGGAGATCTCTTGCCTATGTGATTGCAGGATATCTAATGTAAATGTTATGATTAGAATGTGTATGCGTTTGACTGTTGGCTCCAGTCAAACCCACTGTGCTATCCATGACCACACTAATGACATGTATGTGATGCATTGTTTATCTTTTGATTATGAATCAAAGCAGGTTATAGTATTTAGTAAATATATACGATATATTTATATACTATCACCTAGGAGAGACCAAGATAAAAGTTATCTAAATACCCTCAGAGAAACTCTAAGCTGTAACGCAAGAAGTTAAGAACTTACCGCGCGGTCCACCATTGTTATAGTCATAGGATTCGAATCACTTTAGGCAGGTTTGTTGTGCTATCCACAAGGCCTGCTTAATTGGGAGGAGAAACTGTGGCTATGGCATTAGATGCCTATAGATCGGGGTAGAGGAACCATGTAGCTTTGTTGTGCTATCCACAAGGGCTGCATGCAAATCTATGCTCGTCGCGTAATGATGGTTAGCTTAGACCAGAATTAGTGGTTTGTTGTGCTATCCACAAAGCCATTAAATCTCTGGGGACCGAAGCTATGATCAGATATTGCAAGGAGTTGCAAGTCCCTTGAGTTGGGTGCTCTCTGATTGTATTACAGTTTGTTGTGCTATCCACAAGGCTGTAGTGCAAGTCATTGAGATTCTGATCCCCACTAGGAGACTGTCGGCGTCTCCCGTTCTGTATAACTGAGGGTTATACAGTCCGTCGAAAATTAGTGGGAGTTAAACTTGAACTAAAGACCATGTCTTGTTTTAAATTTTAATAATTGAACATCTGCTAAATAGATTTTACTTATCTCCTGTAGGGAATTATGTCGTCAAATAACTCACTCCGTGGCATACTTGATGCCGTTTTGACTTACCTGATCTACTCAGATTGGTTCAGAAGCCTGAAGAATGTCTTCAGATCTGAACGCAATAACTTTGTCCCTGGAGCTGATCCTCTTGCTAAATCGGCATTAGATGCCCCTGAAGCAGAGATGATAGCTAACGATAAAAGATCGAAGGACAAAGGTAAAAGAGTAGTGAAGGGTGACTGCTTCTACTATAAGCAGTATGGTCACTGGAAGAGGAACTGCAAGGAGTTCCTTAACGATAAAGTTCATGGAAGAGTGAAGCTGTCTGAAGCTTTAGATATTTATATGATAGATATCAACTTGTCAGTTAGAGATTCCACATCTTGGGTATTGGATACCAGATGTGCTTCTCATATCTGCCATGATGTGCAGATGCTGACAAGTAAGCGCAAGCTGAGACAAGGTGAGGTGGAATTGAGGCTAGGAAATGGCGCAAAAGTTGCGGCGATTGCTGTTGGGACAGCAAACCTCAGGCTTCCATCAGGAGACGCCTTACTTTTAGAAGATTGTTATTATGTTCCTAGCATAATAAAGAACATCATATCAATATCTTGTTTGGACAAGATAGGATATAGGTTGACAATTGAGAATAGAAGTTGTTCGATTTATTATGGTAATAAATCGATAGCTTCAGCATCTTTAGTCAACGGTCTATATCTATTAGATGTTTCTTATTACAATCTTCAGATTGATAATGCTCTTAAGAAGAGCAAGAATTGTGTGAACCAAGCCTACATGTGGCATTGTAGACTTGGGCACATTGGCGAAAGCAGGTTGCAAAAGTTGCACAAGCATGGCTACTCAACTACATTCGATTATGAATCGTTTGCAACATGCGAATCCTGCCTTATGGGAAAGATGACAAAATCTCAATTTACTGGACATGGAGAACGTGCCAAGGACATTCTGGAACTAATACATACGGATGTATGTGGTCCAATGTCCACCCAAGCCAAAGGTGGCTTTTCTTACTTCATCACGTTCACCGATGACTTCTCAAGATTCAGCTATGTGTACTTAATGAAGTACAAGTCGGAAGCATTTGAGAAGTTCAAGGAGTTCAAGAATGAGGTAGAGAAGCAATTAGGAAAGAGTATTAAAGCTCTTCGATCAGATCGAGGAGGAGAATACTTGAGTACTAATTTAACACAATTCTTAAAGGATAATGGTATCCTTTCTCAGTTGACCCCTCTATATACACCACAAATGAATGGTGTATCTGAAAGGAGGAATCGCACTTTGTTGGACATGGTGCGATCCATGATGAGCTTTTCGGGATTACCAGTATCCCTCTGGGGGTATGCTCTAGAGTCAGCAGCATACCTACTGAACAGAGTACCCAGCAAGTCTGTGGCCTCTACTCCATATGAGATATGGAAAGGTAGGAAACCAGAATTTAAACATGTTAAAGTCTGGGGTTGTTCTGCTCATGTAAAAAGGCATGATCCAGACAAGCTGGAATCACGAACTGATAAATGCAGGTTTCTGGGATATCCAAATGAAACTTTTGGATACTATTTTTACCATCATGATGAACAAAAAGTGTTTGTCGCCAGGAAAGCTGTATTCCTGGAAGAGGAATACCTTATCCAGGAGAACAGTGGGAGTAAAATAGTACTGGAAGAGGTTCTAGATCCCCAAATAGCTGCATTATCATCAGATGAGATATCAGTTCCTGAATCTGTTCAGGTACACACAGATGAGCCTCGTAGATCTGGTAGAGTACCTAGACTACCCGAACGATATGTGGGACATATCATAGAAGGTGAGTCTAAGGTACAATATAATGAGGATGATGATCCTAAAAACTACCAGGAGGCCATAGAAGGCCCAGAAGCCGGGAAATGGCGAGAAGCCATGAACTCAGAAATCCAGTCCATGTACACCAACCAAGTTTGGAACTTGGAAGACTTGCCCGTGGGTATTGTACCCATCGGATGCAAGTGGATCTTTAAGAGAAAGATCGGTGCTGATGGACGGATCGACACTTATAAGGCAAGGTTGGTGGCTAAAGGATATCGTCAAAGGCAAGGAATTGACTATGACGAGACTTTCTCACCAGTTGCCATGATAAAGTCGATCAGAGTTCTGCTCGCCATTGCTGCACATTTTGATTATGAAATCTGGCAGATGGATGTGAAGATTGCCTTCCTCAATGGTAATCTTGAGGAGGAGGTGTATATGATACAACCAGAAGGTTTCACATCCAAAGAATCTCCAGATAAAGTGTGCAAGCTTCAGAGGTCCATTTATGGACTGAAGCAAGCTTCCCGGAGCTGGAACATAAGTTTTGACGAGGCTGTCAAGTCTTATGACTTCATTAAGAATGAAGATGAGCCTTGTGTGTACAAGAAGACCAGTGGGAGTGCAGTCATTTTTCTAGTTCTTTACATTGATGACATACTACTCATTGGGAATGATGTAGCTATGATGTCATCAGTAAAGATCTGGCTGTTGAAAAACTTCTCCATGAAGGATTTGGGAGAAACATCCTACGTATTAGGAGTACGGATCTATAGAGATAGATCAAAGAGGATGCTTGGAATGACCCAATCCTTGTACATAGATACCATAGTCAAAAGGTTTGGCATGGAAAATTATAAGAGATGTCTCATACCGATGAGACATGGAATTAATCTCTCAAAGGAGCAGTCTCCTAAGACTCCTGATGAGAGGGCAATCATGGATAGAATACCCTATGCCTCTGCCATAGGATCTATCATGTGTGCCATGCTATGTACACGGCCTAATGTTGCATTTGCTCTAAGTGTTACGAGCAGATTTCAGGCTGATCCAGGCGAAGAGCATTGGAAGGCAGTGAAATGCATCCTTAAGTACTTGAGAAGAACTAAGGATATGTTTCTTGTCTATGGAGGAGGTGACTTGAAACTGTGAGGCTTTACTGACTCGAGTTTCCAGTCATATCCAGATGATAGCAAGTCTACATCTGGATTCGCGTTTACTTTAAACGGACGTGCAGTGTGCTGGAAGAGTTCCAAGCAAGTAACCACTGCAGATTCGACGACTAAAGTTGAGCACATCGCTGTAGTTGAAGCTTTCAAGGAAAAAGTGTGGTTGAAGATGTTCATCACCGACCTTGACATAGTTCCCGGTATCCTTGATCATGTTCCGCTGTTGTGCGACAACAATGGGACTATTGCACAAGTGAAAGAGCCGTGGTCTCATCAGAAATCGAAAGATGTTCTGAGGCGCTTTTATCTAGAGAAGATTTAGTAGTGGAAAGAGTTCCACCCGTCGACCAGGTAGCAGATCCACTGACAAAGCCGTTGGCTCAAATTGTGTTTGAGCGTCACCTAGAGTCTGTAGACTTATTGTATAAAGGTGATTGCCTTTAGTCCAAGTGGGAGATTGTTAGTTTAAGGTGGCCTACAAGCCAATCTAACAATGTAAATCTCGTTCATTTATTAATATAATGGCATAATATTCGTTATGTGTAAATCGCTTTAATTATCGTTTCATAATGAAGTCCGTGAATATGTGCTATGGTGATCAGATTATGATGAGATCATACTAATGAGACTGATCACTTAAACACACATATTCTTAATTGTTCCTAGTCGGAGGATATCCGAGAAGGACATCGGATATCCGGTTAGACTAGTACAGATTACTCCTGCTCATATGATGAGGGTGACTGATCTCATAAGTCACTTGTGTGGAGACACTAAGGCGAATCTGTAGGTGCTCATTGGAGAATGAGTTCACTGAACTGATCCGACTGAATCGCTGGATGGTATTGTACCTCACTGTCAACCAGCTTGATTCTATTGTCGCAGTTGCGTGGATGGTCCTCGGACCTGAGACACCAAGGACACCTTGGCGGTGGACTTCTGTGCTTTGACCTTGGTTTACGAATCTCTAACCATGGGATTCTAATACGCCAAGGATTGGGTACAGCGGAATACCGTCGAAGGGAATTGTGTGTCAATAAAGAATCATTCGCTCTCGGTACTTAGAGAGAGAATGCTCTAAGAAGGATGCGCGGAAGTCCCTGGCCAGGGCGGACGATAATATTGTGAAAGGAGTTTTCCGATATTCATCAGCGGCATCCAATCCAAGTGAGTCGACCGGTTAGGGTTTGACAGCTCGCCATACCCTGAGTTGACTCGAGAGCATTGTACGAATGAAGGATTATATCCACGCGGTAACTATCGGCGGAAAGGTTCCAAGAGTGGGTTACTTAACCCCAAATACCTTCCGGGTTCACGCGGTGTTGCTTGGCACCCAACGTGATCGGAGGCCCGGTCGAATTCGATGTGCGCCATCAATTCGATTGATTAATTGATTAATAAAGAGTTATTAATTAATTAATAAAGCCAGTAAGGAGTCACTGGGCTTGTTGGGCCATTAACTGGACTGGTACTTGGGCCTAGAGGGTCATACGCAAATGATTCTCAAGGCGATGGATAAATAAGTGTGTTTTATACAAACCGGGGGTTTTTATGAAAAACCGCGCGGTTAGTATAAAACATAGCGAACGGGCTGAGCAGGCCAAGCTGCTGCTAACCCTAGCCGCCCCTCCTCGTTTTCTGTCTTCCTCTGGAGTCCAGGCAGATCCAGATCTGCTCCGCCGCTTCTCCGAATCTCGTTCGACGGGAAATCGTCCGCGCACTGCGGCGATCATTGCGGCGACCAGCGGAGGCTTCGCGGGCTGCGAAGAATGACGAACTCGAGGATATCCGTCGCGGGGAGGATCGCGTGGACTTCGCTAGAGGCCGGGCGCTTGCGCGGCTTGCGGTGTCGCACCGACGGAACCGAACGGCTGCAGATTCTAATCCGCACATGGGGAGAACTTCGATAATCCGATTATCGTATTTTAGATTTCGAAACGGGAACGGATCGCTGTATTTTTTTTTTTTTTTTTTTGTTTCCGCTGCGTAAGCGATCCGGAGAAACCGAGAAAACCCAACAGTCCCTATAGCTTTGGCTTGAAGGGGGTTTCGCCGGTCCTCAGGGCCCTCTTGAAGTGCCGAGGCCTGGCGTTAAGGGAAGTCCGGTCGATAGGACAGTAGTCTAGACTGCTTGTGTGCACACGTAGCTGGGCGGTGGTGGTTCACTAGTCTCAGTTTGTCCTAGTTTGACTCACTGCCTCACCCTACGGTGACCAGAGCACCGTAGGGATGGACAGGCGTGGGCGTTGGTGGTGTTGTGAGACAACGTTTGTACGCGGTCGACAGTGTGGTTTGATCGTTTAGCCAGATCCTTGGTTATGAATTATGGTATTGAGTTGGACTACTTGAATTGCTTAGAACTGTGCCTATTGCATTACTAATGCGTATGTTCCACATCGGGTTTTGGGAGCTGTGTTTACTGCTTTACTTAATTGCCTTCATATTGTATTATTATACTTGTGGGTGTGTGAGTGGGAGGCAGGGATCGGATGATCCCTACTGAGCCCAATTCTGGTGTGGCTCACTCCCTACAGTTTCAGGTGTGGACTTCTTGGCGAGTGGCGGCGTATGGTGTTCTCTTTGGTGTGCGGACCAGTAGCTATCTCAGTTCCGGGGTATGCCCCGATGTTGTTGTACTTTGCTTTTGCCTGTACTTATTTAATTCTCTGGACCATTTAATTATTGTTGGACTATGTGCAAACATTATTAATTTCCTTCCTGCGCACTTGTATTTTCCTTGAAGTCCGTGTGATTGTTATATTTAGCCTTGTTTAACGCTTACACCTCCTGACGTGTTGTATGAGATCCGTGTGTGAACCCGTAGATAATGATCCGATACCCATTTAGTAATCGGGTTTCCAATTATAGGGTGGCGGGTCGTTACAAAGGATATGTTTCTTGTCTGTGGAGGAGGTGACTTGAAACTACGAGGCTTTACTGACTCGAGTTTCCAGTCATATCTAGATGATAGTAAGTTTACATATGATTTTTTGTTCACTTTGAACGGAGGTGCAGTGTGCTGGAAGAGTTCCAAGCAGGAAGCCACTGCAGATTCGACGACGGAAGGTAAGTACATCGTGGCAGCTGAAGCCACCAAAGGGGCAGTATGGTTGAAGAAGTTCATCGCCGACCTCGGCATAGTTCCCAGTATCTCTGATCCTGTTTCGCTATTGTGCGACAAAAATGGGGCAATTGCTCAAGTGAAAGAGCTGCAGTTTCATCAAAAATCGAAGCATATTCTGAGGCGCTTTCATCTTATCAGAGAGATTATCTCCTGATGAGATGTAGTGGTGGAAAGAGTTCCATCCGCCGATAATGTAGCAAATCCACTAACAAAGCCATTGTCTCAAATTGTATTTGAGCGTCACCTAGAGGCTATAGGTATATTGTATAAAGGTGATTGGCCTTAGTCCAAGTTGGAGATTGTTAATCTTAGGTGGCTTACAAGCCAATATGAATATATGCAATAGTGATCAGATTATGATGAGATCATACTAATGAGACTAATCACTTATACACACATATTCTTAATTGTTACTAGTTGGAGGATATTTGAGAAAGACATCAGATATCCGGTTAGACCAATACAGATTATGTTAGTATTTGGTGGTCTGAAAGCCAATCCAATACTATGTATGATTCAGTTTATTAATATAATGGCATTAAATTCATTGTATGTAATTAGTTCGATCTATGATTATCGTATCACGATGAAGCCCATGAACATGTGTAACAATCTTCGGATTATGATGAGATCATAATTACGAGACCGAAAACTTATAAACACATGTTCTTAATCATTCCTAGTCGGAGGATGTTTGAGATGGACATCAAATATTCGGATAAACTAGTACAAATTTCTTCAGCTCATATAATGAGGGTGACTGATCCTATAAGTCACTTGTGTGGAGACACTATGCTGGACCTATAGGTGCTCATTGGGGAATGAGTTCACTGAATTGATACAACCTAGAATCGCTGGATGGTATATACCTCACTGTTAACCAGCTCGATTCTTTTGTCTCGGCTGCATAGATGATCCTTGGACCTGAGATATGGAAAATACCTTATTGGTACGTCTCTGAGCTTTGACTTTGACTAATGAATCCCTAGCCATGGATTATCAATAAGTCAAATGATCGGGTTCAGAGAAATGCCCTCGAAAGTAATTGTGTGTTCAATATGGGATGATCCGCTCTCTATATTATGAGAGAGAATGTTCCGAGAATGATGCGCTTAAGTCCCTGTCCAGGGCATACATTGTATCAGATAAAGAGTTATCCATTATAGATTGGCGGCATTTGATTCAAGTGAATCAACCGGCTAGGGTTTAACAGTAAACCATATCCAAGGTCGATTCGAGAACATTGCACTAATGAAGGATTATATCCGTGCGCTAACCAATGATGGAAAGGTTCCTATAGAGGGTTAAGATAACCCCAATGCCATCCAACATGATCGGAAGCCCGTCCGAATTTACTGTAGAACATTAAATTCGGCTGATTAATTACTATAAGGATATTAATTAATTCAATGGGTCCGTAAAGAGTTACTGGGCTTAATGGGCCATTAATAGGATTGGTATATGGGCCTAGAGGGTTACACACAAAAGGTTTCAAGTCGATGGATATTCAGACAGGATTTCGGATAAGTATGGATTTTTATGAAAAATCGCAAACATACTTATTATAAAAGAACGGCTGCTAGGTCGGGGGCCAGCAACCCTAACCCTAGCCGCTGCCCTCTATCTCTCCCCTCCCCTGGGCGCACATCCCGAGGTCGGCCCTCTGGAGGTTCTGCTTTGGCTGTCAACTGCTCCGCCTTCCATCCGACGGGAGTTTCCGAATCCGCATGTTGCGGCGGATTATGCATAACCAAACATGATCCACGAATGCTGCATCGAGCGAGGAGGCGAGGACGATCCATCGCGAGGAGAACAGCGTGGGTGCCGCTAGAGGTCGGGCACCTGCGCGGCTTACGGCATAGCTTCGACGAAACCGGAGAACGAACGTGGATTCGAATCCGCGCAAGGTAAATTAGATTTCCCGGTTTATTTTGTTGATCGAGACGGGACGGATCTGATCCCGAATAATTATTTCCGCTGCATTTTTCGGGCGGACCTCGACACAGCGAACCTAACAATGGTATCAGAGCCAGGTTCCACTGTGTTTTCGCCATTTCGATCTCTGTATTGATAATTTTATAATTAATTCCACACCTAGTTTTGATTTTAATTCCATGTGATGTGTTCATGAGATGAGCACTATGAATTAAAAATTAATTATTGCATTAAAATCATTTTTTTTCCTATACCCTTTTTCGTGTTCTTTGTCCGACGAAGAACGGCCATGGATCGGCACCTTCACGGGCACCCCAAAGGTTGGGGATGGCTCACCGGTCCCTGTCGGCTGCCGCCTGTGGGGCAGGCCGGCGGCGGCTAGGGGCTGCCCCTTTCCCGCCTGCAACGCAGCTAGGGGAAACCCTAGCTACGTCGGGCAGGGAAAGGGGGGGCGGCCGGGCCCGGCTGCCCTGGGCTCGAGCTAGTCCGGCGCTCGACCTGGGCCAGGCCTGCCCCTTGGGGCGGGTCTAGGCCCAGTCCGGGCGCCGGCTGGGCTTGGTCCAGTGACCGGACCGGGCCCAGTTCGCCAGGCCCCTTTAACCCAATTCAATTTTTTTTTCTTTTTAGGCCCATTAACCCCATATTAGTCTATTTAATGCCATTTTTAATTATAGATTTTAGTTTAAATTTAAAATGAGATTTTTTATTTAATTGTATTTTTGTTTTTAATTGTTTATGGACTATAAATAGATTGTGGGGTTATATTAACAATTGTTGTTAATTGCTTATTTAATCTAATTGTTGGATTAAAGGACATTGAAAGAGAGTTAATTTAATTGTTAAAAATTAAATTTTAATGTCTAAAATATTAACTGGCATGGAATATTATAAAATTTTCAATTTGGAGTTATTGTACATTTATTTTGATGTCCTCCCTAATTAGCCGAAGGGCTCTCAGCTGCTGGAATGGTGGGGTAGGCTCAAAGCCGATAGGCTCCCATCTACTCCCTAAGATGTCGTGGCCACTCTGGAGCGTGGCACAACACCCCCCGACTCTGGCAACCCCAGCCAACTCACTCCTCAGTTCAGATGGGGAGGGGTTAGCTGAATAAGCACTTGTATATATATATATTTTATTTTGTAATCGGCAAGCTAGGGTGTGTCCTAGCTCTCTTTTTGCACAACCGATAGCTTTTGTAACCTGAGACCTTTTAGTCCTGTCTCTTGAATGTATGGATAACCTTTTGAATTAATTTGACTGTTGTTTCTGAATTTTTCTATGCATTTCTCGTCTAGAATTCCTTTGTGTGAGCTTTTGTAGGATTATGTAGTGTCCGAGGCTACTTCTGCAGTCTTTGGACTTGCTAGAACTGCCTTTGATATGGCACTACTTGGCTGAGGCCACATTCGGCCGGATTTATATGGAGTTGAGCGAATTTACAAACAAGGCTTGAATTTGCCGCTCCTGATACGGTTTACACGGAACTAGGATTGTGCTACTCCCAATACAGTTTACGTGGCCGAATCCGCTCCCGGTACGGTTTGCATGGACTTAGGATTGAGCCGTTCCTAATACGGTTTTCATGGCCAAAGCCTCTCCCAGTACAGTTTGCTCGAACTTAGGATTGCGTCACTCCTAATATAGTTTACAAGGCCTAAGCCGCTTCCAGTACAGTTTGCACGGACTTAGGATTGCGTCGCTCTTCATATGGTTTACATGGCCAAAGTTGCTCCCGGTACGGTTTGCACAGACTTTGGATTGCGCCGCTCCCGATATGGTTTGCACGGCCAAAGCCGCTCCCAGTACGCTTTGCACGGACTTAGGATTGCGCCGCTCCCAATATGGTTTACACGACCGAGGTCACTGCTGGTACGGTTTGCACGGACTTCGGATTGTGCTGCTCCCGATATGGTTTTTACAGCCGAAGGCACTCCCGGTACGATTTGCACGGATTTAGGATTTCCCGATACGGTTTACACGGCTGAGGCTGCTCCCAATACGGTTTGCACGGACTTCGGATTGTGCCGCTCCCGATATAGTTTATACGGCCAAAGCCAATCCTAGTACGGTTTTTACGGATTTAGGATGCACCTCTCTCGATATGGTTTACAGGGCCGAAGTCGCTCCCAATACAGTTTGCATGGACTTAAGATTGCGCCACTTCTGATACGGTTTACACGGCCGAAGCCACTTCCAGTACGATTTGCATGGACTTAGGATTGTGCTGCTTCCTATACGGTTTACACGGCCGAAGCCGCTTTCGAGATGGTTTGCACGGACTTAGGATTGCGTCGTTCCTGATACAGTTTACATGCCCGTAGCCGCTCCCAGTATGATTTACACAGACTTTAGGATTGTGCCGCTCCTGATATGGCTTACATTGCCGAAGCTGCTCCCAATACGGTTTACAGGAACTTAGGATTGCGCCCTACCTGATACAGTTTACACAGCCGAACCCGCTCTCAGTACGGTTTGCATGGACTTAGGATTGCGCCACTTCCGATATGGTTTACACGGCCAAAGCCGCTCCCGGTACGGTTTGCACAGACTTAGGATTGCGCCTTGGATTTTCCATTAAATGGGGCACTCCTGGTATGGTTTGCACGGACTTCGGATTGTGCCGCTCCCGATATGGTTTTATGGCCGAAGGCACTCCCGGTACGATTTGCACAGACTTAGGATTGCATTGTTACATGGCTAAGGCCGCTCCCGATACGGTTTGCACGGACTTCGGATTGCGCCGCTCCCGATATAGTTTATACGGTCAAAGCCAATCCCAGTACGGTTTGCACGGACTTAGGATTGCACCTCTCCCGATATGGTTTACACAGCCGAAGTCGCTCCCAATACGGTTTGCATGGACTTAAGATTGTGCCACTTCTGATACGGTTTACACAGCCGAAGCCGCTTCCAATACGATTTGCATGGACTTAGGATTGTGCCGCTTCCTGTAAGGTTTACACGGCCGAAGCCGCTTTCGGGATGGTTTGCACGGACTTAGGATTGCGTCGTTCCTAATACAGTTTACACACCCGTAGCCGCTCCCAGTATGATTTACGCAGACTTTAGGATTGTGCCACTCCTGATACGGCTTACACTGCCAAAGCTGCTCCCAATCTGGTTTACAAGAACTTAGGATTGCGCCCCACCTGATACAATTTACACGGCCGAACTCGCTCTCGGTACGGTTTGCATGGACTTAGGATTGCGCCACTTACGATATGGTTTACACGGCCGAAGCCGCTCCCGGTACGGTTTGCATAGACTTAGGATTGTGCCTTGGATTTTCCATTAAATGGGGCCTTTGTGTTGAATCAAATACTTAGTTTCTGACGAAGCCGAGAAGATATTACATGAAATAATGACGGAGTCGCTCTACATTCCAGGTGCGGGGAAGAGGTTGACCTGAGAGGGTCTCCAGTCGGTATGTGATAATTTGTTAAATTGATTATTTAAGGGCAATCATATGCATCATACTCATGTTTTTATCTGCAAAATAGCATGGAATGATAGATAATTGTGTACCAAGTCCAACGGTACTAATTTCGTCAAATTCTGACTTAAAAACATCGTCATTTCATGTGATTAAAGGAGTATAGCGCATTTGCGGTTTTTCGACAAAACCGAGACGAAATAAATAAATATGATGATATTTTTATGATAATGCGCTAATTTATATTTATTTTATGTGAACAGGACATGCCGATGATGCAGTGCAGCTGGTGGAGTTTCCGGAAATTTGGGGGAGGTCTAGTGCTCGAATTTCGATAAATTCGACGTCATTTTGTCCAAAAGATTAAAGCAGGGATAAAAATGTCATTTGAGGTCCTAATACTATCCAAATTCTTGCCCGAAGAAATCCAAGAAAGACCCGTCACTTTCCTTTCCCCCACTTTCTTTTTTTAAAAAGTTTCCCTCCCAAATTAAAGAAAATCTCTCTGTTTCCTTTTCTCTGTCCCTCGATTTCCTCCCTTCTCTCCAATTTCCTTTCCCACGTCTCTTTTCCTCTCTATATATTTCACCCTCTCTTCTCAGTCTCTGAGCCCTCGAAGTCCAACTCTCTCTAATTCCTAGTCTCTCTCCAATTTCCCTCAAACCCGCAACCCTCTCTCTCCTTCTCCAATTCCGAACCTCTCTCCCCTCTTCCACAGCTCCTCCTTCTCTCTCTTTCTACTACGCAGCTCTCTCCTTCTTTCTCTCCCTCTGTTCTCTCTCCCTCTCTGATTTCTATCTCTGCCCGGCAGATTCTCTCTCTCTCTCTCTCTCTCTCTCTCTCTCTCTCTTCGTTTCCCAACTTCTTCCCGCACACCTTTCTCTCGTTTTCTTCTTCCCCTTTTTCCCAGCCTCTCGTTCTCTCCCTCCACAGCTCCCTTTCTCTTTCTCTGCCTTCCTCTCTCTTCTCTTCCTCCCTCTACGGTTACTCTTCCTCTCCTCCCATACTCCCTCTCTCGGGTTCTCTCTGCGCGGCAGCGTTCGCAGCAGCTCCTCCACGCATCCATGCCTGCATCTAGCTTCTCCACGCGCTGCATGAAACGCACCGGCCAGCAGCTACCCTCCACCTGCATGCATCGATGCATGCCCAGCTGCATCCCAACGTAGCCGGCTGTGAGCCTCCATGCTTCACCTGAAGCTGCACCCAAAGCTCCTCCACGCAGAGAAGCCACCAGCAGCGCATCCCACACACGCCGGCAAGTTCCAGGTTGAAGCCTGCACCCCCACGTGCTGTCCAAGCTGAAGCCCTCCACAGCTGCACAGCCACGGGTCTCCAGCAGTTTCAAAGCACCTGCGCAACACACGTCTCAGCAGCTACCCTCCACCTGCATGCATGCAAGCAACCCAGAACATGCGAGCCAGCTGAAGCTTGCTGCACCTGCCGCCATGCAAGCCTCTACCACGCGCCAGCATCCCTAAGCCTCCAGCGCATTCAAGCAGCACCTCCTTCCCCTCCTCCGGCTCTCTTCCACGCAGAAGTGCTTCTCCACGCGCCAGCTCCTCTAGCGCATGCAGCAGCAACTCCAGCAGCCTCTTTCCAGCATCAACCTCCCAGCAGCCTCTCCACATAGCCTGCTCATGCTTCCTCCAGCGCAAGCATCCATGCATGCAAGCATCCACGCTGAAGCCACCACGTGCAGCAGCTGTTCACTGCCCTTCCCGAGCTCCTCCTTTTCCAACGAAGCCCAGCAGAAGCTCCTCAAAGCCCTTATTTGCTGCATGTTGTTTACTTAATTTTTCTCTATTAATTATTTTTATTAGTTTAGATAAGTGTCATTATTGTTAAAAGGGAAGTAATTTATGAGAGTTTTGTTCAACTTTTATTTAGTTAATACTTACTTCTTCATTACATTAGGTGTGTTTGCTTGTTTACTTAGAATTAGTTTAATTAATTCGATTTCTTTTTAATTTTAGTTAAGTAGCTTGGGTGCGGTTTAATTAGGTAATTAATCATTTAGTATAATTAGTTAATTCAAGTTGTTGTTATTTTTAGAATAATTGAATTCTAGAGCATTAAAAATCATAAACAATCATCAATTTTTTTTAGATTAAATAAATTCCAAAGTTTTCAAAGTTAGAAATTTAACTCCCTGTGGATCGACTCGGACTCACCATTATTTAATTTTCAAAATCTGATTTGAGTGAGCCGGATAAATTTAGATTGAACGTTTTCATGAGTGTTTAACGACGCACAATTTAGAACGATCAATATGCCTCTCGCCGGATGACTTCCTTCACTTGGTATGGCCCCTCCCAATCGGGAGGTAACTTCCTAGAGGCTTTGGCGGGTTTGGATGTATAAGCATTCCGAAGCACCAGGTCTCTGGTTTTCAAACTCCGAGGCTTTACTTAGGCGTTATGATACTTGGCCATGCACTGTTGATATGCTGCAAGCCGGATATGGGCCAGGTCTCTCGTCTCTTCGATGAGGTCCAATTGACCTCTCCTTGCTTCATCATTATTGACTGAGCCGTAGGTGAGGACCCTTGGCAAAGAAATGCCGATTTCAATCGGGATGACTGCTTCGACTCCGTAAGCCATCCGGAAAGTAGTTTCTTTGGTGGGGGCTCAGCTTGTGGTCAGATAGGCCCATAATACTCTTGGTAACTCGTCCATCCATCGGCTTTTAGCTGCACCAAGGCGAGTCTTCAATCCTTGCAAAATGCTGCGATTAGTGAGTTTGGCCTACCCATTCGTCTGAGGATGGGCTACTAAGGTGCATTTATGTAAAATGTCGAAGCCTTCACAGTTGCCCCTGAATCGACTGCTTTCAAACTATTTGCCGTTGTCTGATATAATAGCTCGAGGGACGCCATAATGACAAATAATAGATTTCCATACAAAATTCCAGGCATGACTATTAGTGATGGATGTGAGGGGTTCGGCCTCAACCCATTTGGTAAAATAATCAACAACAACAATAAGGAATTTCCTCCAGTCGGTGGCCATAGGAAAAGGGCTGAGAATGTCCATTCCCCACCGGGAAAAAGGCCATGGATCTGATAATGGTGTCAGCATAGTAGCTGACTGATGGATGAGAGAACTGGATTGCTAGCATTGGTCACATCGGCGGATGAGGCTAGCTACATCTTGCCAAAGTGTTGGCCAATAGTATCCCTGCCTTAAAAGCTTGTGGGCGAGGGCTTGGCTCCCCACGTGTGCTCCACAGACTCCTTCATAGACTTCCCGAAGGGCGTAATTGGCATCAGCAGGGCTGAGACATCAGAGAAGTGGTCGGCCAAAAAATCTTTTATATAATATTCCTTCCATAATGAGAAATTTGGTGGACCGCAGCCGAATTCGCCTTGCCTCTTTTTCTTCGGATGTGAGCTCCCCTTGGAGGATATAGTTCAATAATGGAGTCATCCATTTCTCGTCTTCAGAGAGATCAACTTGCATCACCTCTTCGAACCGATGGATATTCAAGGCACAGAGCTCTTCTACGAGGACCATCCACCCCCTCCATCATGAGTGGATGACAGCTGAGACGGAGCATCGGCCCGAGTGTTCTTGGACCGAGGGATCCGCATGATATTAAAAGAATTGAATTTAGCCATGATATTTCTTGTTACTTGAAGGTAGGCTGCCGTCAGCGTGTCTCGGATGTCATACTCTCCGGTTATCTGACTGACGATCAACTGGGAGTCGCTGAGCGCGTGCAACTCCAACGCACCGCGCCTCCTTGTGGCCTGATGGCCAGATATTAGGGCTTTGTACTATGTTGTGTTATTGGTGGCTGGGAAGGCGAAGCGGGGGGCGTACTCGGCGATCACTCTGTCTGGAGACGTCAGGGTCCACCCGACGCCGCTGCCTGAGGGGTAGGCGGACCCATCCACAAACAATCGCCACATGTTGGTTAACCCGGGTGATTCAGCCGAAGGGCTATCAGGTAATGAACTTGACTGAGAGGGGCCAGGTGCTTCTCCTCCGTTCGGCTGATGAGCTGAAGATCCTTTTCAGGTCAATTATGCAATAAAATCGGCCAAAGCCTGTGCCTTTTTCACGGTTCAGGGCCCATAGGTGATGTTGAATTCTCCCAGCTCTATGGCCCATTTGGCTAATCTCCTGGAAACTTCTGGTCGAGAGAGAACCTGCTGCAAAAGTTGGTCAGTGAGAACCTTAACTGGGTGCGTGAGGAAATAAGGCCAAAGTCTCCTCACGGACGCAACCAAGGCCAGGGCCAGCTTCTCGAAAGCCAGGTACCAAAGCTCTGCTCCGTAAAGCACTCGGCTAATAAAGTAGATGGGTGTTTGTGTACTGTTTTCCTTTTGGACAAGGACGACGCTTGATAAGTTGATAATTTGATCATTTAAGGGCAATCATATGCATCAGACTCACGTTTTTATCTGTAAAATAGCATGAAATGATAGATAATTTCGTACCAATTTAAACAGTACCAATTTCGTCAAATTCTGACTTAAAAACATCGTCATTTCATGTGATTAATGGAGTATAGCGTATTTGCGATTTTTCGACAAAACCGAGATAAAATAAATAAATAAATGTAATGATTTTTATGATAATATGCTAATTTACATTTATTCTATGTGAACAGGACATGCCGATGATGCAGTGCTGTTGGTGGAGTTTCTGAAAATTTGTGGTAGGTCCAGTGTTCGAATCTCAACAAAATTCGACTTCATTTTAGCTAAAAGGCTAAAGCAGGGGCGAAATGGTCTTTTAAAATTCTCAAGAAGTTGCTCTAATTCTTACCCTAAGAGAGGCCAGCCGCCACCCCTTCCCTCCTTTCTTTATTTTGAAAATTTTCTTCGCCCCTTTAAAAGAAGCCCCCTCCCACGCATGGAATATCTATCTCTTTTTGGGCTCCCTTCTCTAACTTTCTCTCTCTCATTCCTTTTCCCTCTCTCTCTCATGCATCTCCCTCCTCTTCTTTTCTATTTTGTCCTCTTCTCCTTCGTCCTTTTCTTCCACCCTCCTTTTTCCCCTCTTTGTCCCGCTCTCTCACTTTCTATCTCTCTCCTCTCACATCCCTCTTTCTTTTCTCTCTCCCTGCTCCTCTCTATTCCCTAGCACCAACCGCAGGCCCGCCGCCTACCACGCGGCGTAACAAGCGTGTTCGCACGGCCGAACATTGTCGTTCGCGCCAACGAACAGCTCGCTTGCTGATGCCAGCCACCACGTGTCGCCGCCAGCCCGTTCGCCAGCCTCGACATCGTCGTTCGAGGCTCGCCAGGGCTCGTTCCCGCCCGATCCGTCGCCACTCCTCGTCTGTAGCGCCCCTCCTCGTCTGTAACGCCCGGCTTCGCACAGTGCTGCGGTCCACTACGCCAACTCTAGCCACCCTGGCGCACTGCACCTCCCAAACCAGTAAGCTTCTCACAGTGGCCCCCTTGTTGTTCTTTTAATAGTTTATTTAAAGTTGTTAAGCTATTATTAACATTTCTGTTGCTGATTATTTTTTTTATTTTCTATAAATAACCATTGTAATACTTCTTTCACTAATAGTAATCAAATCTTTGTTTTGATCCTGTGGTCATTTTTGTTTTGTTTTCTAGATTAATATTCTTTAGTTAGTTTCATATGTTTTGCTTAATCTCAACAAATTATTTCATCATATTTTAATGGTAGGCTCTAAATGTTAATTAGATAGTTTTGAGAACATTTAAAATTCTGTAATTAATTTTGTCTAAGTGTTTAAAATAGAAGTTTTCAACTAGAGCATTATATCGAAAATCCAATTTCATTCAAAATCCAAAGTTTTCAAAATTAGATTTCTATTTCCTCGTGGATCGACCTGATCTCACCACTACACTATTTCCAAATAATTTTGTGTGAGAATCGGAATTTAAAGTTGATGTTCAGGTATGCTTAACGACACATGATTTTGAACGATCAATTTTTGGCGCCGTTGCCGAGGAAGTAGATTTGTAATTTTGATTATTTTGGATTTAGTGTAATTATTCCTTAGCTAAACTTCTCTTTTTTTATTTTTGTAGGTGCATAAAAAAAAAGGGGGGCGGAAAGCGAACCATTGGTAAGTGTGTTCCAACTTTTTCAATTTTCTTATTTTAGTTAGTTTCAATTTTTGTAGTTTCTAATTTAGATAGGTTTCCATTAACTAAAAAAGAACAAAAAGAAGAACATTCAAATTTAAAAATCTTCATTTCTAGATTAGAAACCTTCCATACTAGGCATTCATCATTCTAGGAAATCATGAGTTAGCTTCCTTTCATAGTCATTTTCACATTTTGTTGAAGATTGCGGGGGAAAGGTACGTGTTTCAATTATAGCAAGTCATTCATGATTGCATCAACAAACATTGCCTTGATTTGATGATTGCCTTGCATTGCATTAAAAAAGACTTAAGGGCAACAACTTTAACCACATAAGGTAGGGATTTGATCACCCTTCCTTAGTCCACAAATCACCTTCCTTGCATTGGCATTTCCTAATCCAATTAAAAGCAAGTCGAAAGAGAATCTAGGGTTTACACCATCAGTGGTTTAAATTTCGGGTTGCCTCTACTTTTGGCAACGATGTCTAGGCTAGAGGTTAAAAAGGCAAATGTCTAAGCGGGTAAGTGGTTCTTTAATTAGGTCCCTACGAAAGTAGGGGGAGCCTCCCACTAGCCCACCTCTTACCTGGCTGTTGATTGATTGTGGTTGTGACTTGAGGTGGACCCCATTCACCTTGTAAGAAAATTCACATAGAGTGTCTAGGTCAACATTAGATCATTAGGGTGATTTGATTGTCAAAATTGTTTGCATTTAAAAAAAAAAGAAAAAAAAAATAGAAAACAAAATTCAAATCCATCTTCTCTCTCTTAGTCCTAGTGTATGCAAGGTAGGAGATCTCAAAACCCTAACCTCCTAGGACCTTTTGCTGAAATCGAGAGAATCCTAAATGGCTGATAATCATGATCCACCGAAGCAAATGAAGGACTATTTCATTCTAAATCAATATCAACCTTCATCCTATATTCATCTTCCTCAGAATCCAGCCAATCAATTTGAAATTAAATCTAGCACCATTCAGATTCTCCCATCCATTTATGGGAACACGAACGAAGATCCTTATAAGCATCTGGATGAATTTCTAGAAATCTGTTCCATGGTGAAAATCCAGAATTTCACCGATGATGGCCTTAAGCTGACCTTATTTCCCTTCTCATTAAAGGATAAGGCTAAATATTGGTTGGGGACTATAGGTAGGCCCATTAGGACATGGGAAGAAATGCAAAAAGAATTTCTGAAGAAGTTTTATCCCATAGGGCGAACTAATACCATGAGAAGGGCTATCACGGGTTTTACCCAAACTCCCGGTGAAATGATTCATGAATCTTGGGAAAGACTAAAAGAATTGCTTAGGAAATGCCCTCATCATGGACTTTCAGAATGGCAAATTGTCTAAGCATTCTATGAAGGATTGTCTGAACAGTTCAGACAAATGGTGGATGCCTCATGTGGAGGGGCGTTTATGATGAAAAATGAAGATGAGGCTTATGATCTATTTGAGATGTTAAGCGAAAATTCCATCAATCATGCCTCATTATCATCTTATGAGAGGTCTGTTGGGCCATCTAAACGGGCTGGAGTGTATGAACTTAAGGCTCGCGGAGAGTCCGAATCCAGAATGGACATAAATCTGATTAATAAGAAATTGGATAAGGTAGACATCTTGGCCCAGAAATTAGACCAACTCTTGGCCTTAAACAAGAAAGAGCATACTTACCCAACACAATCTAGTCTATATGAAGGCCCATCTTCTGTCAATCATGACATTTGTGCCTTATGCGCAAGTCCGACCCATCAAGTGAATGAATGCCCAACCGCGGCCCAACTTCCACCATTCACTCAAGAACAAGTTCAGGCTGCCCAGGGATTCTCCAGGCCCAATAATGATCCATTCTCAAATACCCTAATTTTTCTTGGAAGAATCAGCAGGTCCCATTACCAATGTCCAATCCTCCCATGCATCAAGCTCAAAAGCCACAAAATTCATTTCAACATCAATCTAATTTCTACGAAAATGTTCAGGCTAGGGGATCCTAGGCCCAATTCTCTCAACCGGCCCACTACCAATCATTCCATTTAGGTCAACCGGCCCACTACCAATCATTCCATTTAGGTCAACCGGCCCACTACCAATCATTCCAATCAGGACGGCCAACACAATACCATCCTCCACCCACTTACCAACAACCTCCTCAGCCCAACTTTGATGACAAATTCACTCAACTCCAACAACTGATTTTGACCCAGCAACAATCCATTTATAAGTTGGAAAGTCAAATGGGCCAACTAGCTAAAGCTACGATGAGAAGAGAAGTGGGTCAACTTCCTAGTCAACCCATTGCCAATCCAAGGAATCAACCTCCGGGGTTTTCACAGCAATCAGGCCTTTTACCTCAACCTGGCCCATTACCACAACCTAAAGGGCCGCAATTTGAGAATGCTAAAGGCATTTTAGCCCTTAGGAGTGGGAAAAGTTTAGAAAACCCACATGCAGATGGAGAGTTAGCCGAAGGTTCCACTGATGGGCCTCATGAAATTGAAAGTGAGAGTGAGGCTGAACCCAACATGGAGAAGTTGGAGGAGGATCTGAAAGGAAAAGGGAAGATAGATAAAGGCCCAAGTTCTTATCAACCTAGGATGCCATTTCCAAATGCTTTGTTAGCTAGGCCTAATGCTAGGAAGAAACTGGCCCAGAATGAGGAGTAGCTGGACTTATTCAAACAAGTTCAGATTAATATTTCACTCCTCGATGCCATCAAGCATGTGTCAGCTTATGCTAAGTTCCTCAAGGAATTATGTACTCCATGAAGAGAATCTAGAATGGCACCCAAAAAGGTTCGGCTTTCAGAAGATGTGAGTGCGATTGTGATGAATCATCTTCCCAAGAATTTGAAGGATCCTGGAGCACCTTTGATCTCATGTGACTTAGGTGGAGTTACATTTGATAGAGCTTTATTGGATTTAGGTGCTAGTGTGAACCTCTTGCCAACAGCCATTTATGAGAAATTCGATATTGGGGAATTAAAGCCCACATCCATCATCTTGCAGTTGGCTGATAGGTCTGTGAAGACTCCACGGGGATTAATTGAGGATGTTATTGTGAAGGTTCATGATTGCTATTTTCCCGTGGATTTTCTTATTCTAGATATAGCATTACCGGAGGAACTCATTCACACCCCGATCATCCTTGGTCGTCCATTCTTAGCTACTGCCAAAGCTAATATAAATTCTGAAACTGGCATTATGGACATTTCATCTGGGGGTCAAAAAGTCAAGATTAATGTCTTCAAAGCATATCAATATCCAGATCATGAAGAAGAACGCCATACTATTGATATCTTGGATAATCTGGTTGAAGAAAATGCGATGATCACGCATGACCATCTAAAGGAAGCGAATGCTTTAAAAGATTCTCCGAGCCCACTAACATCTTGGCCCAAGGTTGAACCATTACCAGCCTTGCAATCTGAACTTGCTTTGCCATCTTTAAAGGACCCTCCTGTGCTCGAACTCAAGACATTACCTGAATCTCTTAAGTATGTCTTCTTGGGCCCTGACTAGACTCTTCCGGTCATCATTGCGGCAAACCTAACATCGCCACAAGAAGCCCAGTTAATTGAGGTCCTTAAAGCCCATAAAGGTGCCATTGGTTGGTCACTGGCAGATTTGAAAGGAATAAGTCCGTCCATTTGCATGCATAATATCTACATGGAAGAGAATTCCAAACCAAGTCGGGAGATGCAAAGGCGGCTTATTCCAAATATGAAAGAAGTGGTGAAGAAGGAAGTTGTGAAATGGCTGGACGCGGGTATCATTTACCCCATATCGGATAGTAAATGGGTCAGCCCAACCCAAGTGGTACCCAAGAAGTCTGGATTAACAGTTATCAAGAATGATCATGGGGAGGAGGTACCCACTAGGCTCACCATGGGATGGAGAGTATGCATTGATTATAGAAGACTTAATCTCATGACTAAAAAGGACCATTTCCCACTTCCGTTCATGGATCAGATCTTAGAAAAGTTATCGGGCCAGAAGTACTTTTGCTTCTTAGATGGGTATTCCGGATATAATCAAGTGGCTATTTAACCGGAAGATCAAGAAAAGACCACCTTTACGTGCCCTTATGGCACGTTTGCTTTTAGGAGAATGCCATTTGGATTATGCAACGCACCAGCCACATTTCAACGGTGTATGATGGCTATATTCTCCGATATGGTGGGAGAATTCCTCGAAGTTTTCATGGATGATTTCTCAATCTTCGGGGATTCTTTTAAAAATTGCTTAGAAAATCTTAAACAAGTGCTAGTTAGATGCATTGAAACCAACCTAATACTTAGCTGGGAGAAGAGTCATTTTATGGTTCGAGAGGGCATTGTTCTAGGCCACATTGTATCTGAAAGGGGGATAGAGGTAGATAAAGCTAAGATCGATCTCATATCTAATCTCCCTCCTCCCACCTCAGTCAGACAAATCCGTTCATTCCTTGGCCATGCCGGTTTCTATCGCCGGTTTATCCACAATTTCTCTCAAATTGCCCGGCCTCTAACTCTTCTCCTAGCTAAGGATGTTCCCTTCCAAATGGATGAATCTTGCATCAAAGCATTCAATTCTCTGAAGGAATCTTTGACCAAAGCTCCGATTCTTCAATCTCCAGATTGGTCTTTGTCCTTCGAAATCATGTGCGATGCCTCTGACTATGCTATCGGTGCGGTATTGGGACAAAGAATCAACAAGTGTCCTATGGTGATCTATTATGCAAGTCGCACCCTTGCAGATGCTCAAATGAATTATACCACCACAGAAAATGAATTATTAGCTGTGGTTTTTGCCCTAGAAAAATTCAGATCTTATCTTTTAGGGGCAAAAGTCATAATCTATTCTGATCACTTAGCTTTAAAATACCTTTTGACCAAGAAGGATGCGAAGCCCAGACTTATCAAATGGATCTTACTCCTTCAGGAATTTGAGTTAGAAATTCGAGATAAGAAGGGTTCTGAGAATGTGGTAGCTGACCACCTATCCCGAATTCTGATTTTCGAGAGTGCACCAATAACTGATTCATTTCCTAATGAGCATCTGTTGGCCATTTCTCACACTGTTACACCTTGGTATGCTCATCTTGTCAATTACAAGGCGACCAATCAACTTCCAGAAGGATGGACTAAAGTGAGAAGGACAGATTCTTTTCCCAAGAGAAGTACTATTTCTGGGAGGATCCGGAACTATTAAAATTCTGTCCTGATCAAATCATTAGGCGATGTGTTCCTGAAGAAGAACAACAGAATGTTCTCAACTTCTACCATAATCTGGCTTGTGGGGGCCATTTCTCGGGGAAGAAAACTGCAGCAAAGGTTCTGCTAAGTGGTTTTTACTGGCCCACACTCTTTAAAGATGCCCATGAATTTAGCAGAACTTGCCTCCGATGCCAGGCTGTAGAAAATATGGCGAAAAGGGATATAATGCCACTCAACCCAATCTTGGTGGTTGAAGTTTTTGATGTTTGGGGGTTGACTTTATAGGACCTTTTCCACCTTCTTTTGGACATACATATATCCTGGTAGCGGTGGATTATGTCTCTAAGTTGATTGAAGCAGTAGCCACCCGAACTAATGATCATAAAGTGGTCATTAAATTCGTCCAGAAAAATATCTTTTCTCGGTTCGGGTGGCCTAAAGCTATCATAAGTGATGGGGGAACGCATTTCACGAATTACCAGTTTCGAGCTTTGCTTAAAAAATATGGGATTAATCACAAGGTAGCTACCCTTTATCATCCCGAAACCAGTGGCCAAGTGGAAGTCTCCAATAGAGAGGTTAAGAATATTCTGCAAAAGTCCGTTAAGCCCGATAGAAAAGATTGGTCTGAAAGATTGGATGATGCCTTATGGGCCTATCGGACCGCTTTCAAAACAACTATTGGCATGTCTCCTTATCGCCTGGTTTTTGGAAAAGCGTACTACCTTCCGGTGGAATTGGAACATAGGGCATATTGGGTCATTAACAAGTCAATCTGGACCTAGCCCAAGTTGGTTCCCACCGAACCTTACAACTGAGTGAGCTAGAAGAGTTGCGCAACAAGGCCTATGAAAATTCAAAGATTTATAAAGCCAAAACTAAAGATTTCTATGATAAATACTGTAGATACGCTAATTTTGACATCATTTTGAATAAATTTCATATCATATAATAATGCCTTAGAATGGTCTGATATTTAATCATTAGTTAATTTTTATTTAATCTTTCTGGATTAATTATCTAAATAGTATCAGGTCAGACAGACATAATTTAAGTTAATTAATTAAATTGATTTTAACTCAAATTTTAATTAAAATATGGAAAAGTCTAAAAGACGTCGACATGTGTAGACGCCATTTAGAGTTTATTCATATTTTGATATTTAAATTTGAATTTTAATTAATTGATTAATTAGCTAAAAGACGTCTTCCAGACACGACGCCATTTAGGTTTCCTAAGCCGTTTCTATCTCTTCTTCCCAATGTTTATCCTTATCTCAATTAGTATAAAAGACGTCCCCCATGGACGACGCTTTTTACATAATTACAGATAATGATGAATTAATATGTGTTAATCTGTTTGTTAATGGGATAAACTTCAAATTCTTTCAAGTTAATCCATTAATAACCGCGGATGTAAAACCTATAAATACCCAACCCCTTGGTCGTTGAAAAGTTAGTGATAATAACTGATAATTATTGAGAGCAAAGAATCTTGGCGACGACGTCCAGACGCTGAAGGATCGAGGTGCTACTGCTTCCAGGAGTCTTCATCCGTTCTTCGTCCTTTCAAGAACTTCCAAGACCAAGGCTTTCCAGGGGCCATTTAATTTAGTTCTCCTATTTTCATCATATTAATTTTATCATCATATTAGTTCAGAGCCTCATTCATCACATCACTCCATGCAGCACACTTACTAGCATTCTTTTCCAATCCATATTCTAAGGGGTTTAAAAGACCATCATACAAGTGAGTTCAATTGTTCAAGTTGCATGATTAAGATTACTACTGGGATAGATACTACATCTATTTGAGTTCTCATTGTTCTCTCTTTCTTTCCACTTTCTTGCAAGGTACAAGAGGAGATCAAGAGGAGGGAATCAACAACAAACAAAAGGAATTTGGATGATTCTCAAAGTCCGATAAGCAGTCAAAAGTAAGAACAAAGATAGAAGGGCTCTCTTTCTTCAGCCAACTAAAGGAGGGGAATCAAGGACTCGAACATCTCCTACATCCAAAACAGGTAGGCGATCAACCTTTTCTTTTGGAACTTTTTAGTTAAAAGTTTCTGGCAATTACATTCACTTAGTTTTTAATAGGTTTCATTTGTCACATAAACAACATAATTTTTCATGATAATCACACACCCGATTTGAGCACTCACAGCCTTTTGGCGATCACGGTGGGACTTAGTCTCGCCATCTTTTTAATCTTTGTTCTTGCTTTTATCAATCGGGCACCCACGGTGCACCACCTGTGTCTCTCGACACACCCTCATCGATCGGTGAGTTTTTAGTTTAGTTGTTATTCCTTCGTGCACCACATGCACACCCCTGCGGTAAGATCTTGCCCTCCCCACTTGATTAGTTGAAAAGTTGTTTTTGTGATAAGAAGCATGTGTGATTGAGTGATTGTTTTGTTGTTTATATGATAAATCATCATGTTAAGAAATAAAAAAAGAGATTCGCATGAGCTGATTATTTATCGCTTTCATCCTATTTGTTTGAGGAGGAATCGATCCAGAAATTTCTCCTGAAATATTGATTCTGCGACTTGAAAAGCGTCCAAGAGTAGCGACGCGTTTCATACCGCGTCGTCTATCCCAGACGCCTTTCAGGCAATTTTCTCTGCTGTCTGCTGCCTGAGCTTCTGCGAAAAAATAAGTTCTTGTTTGAATAGCGTCGACCAACAGCGACACGATTTAGGTAGTTTCTTCTTACTTTCTTCAGTTCTCAGATTTCTGATATGTTTGCTACTACACATTATGTATTAAGCATTAGAGGCCACCCAGGCCACAGGTCATACGCATTGAGGCTAACACTCTCCTCTCTTAGGAACACCCTTCTTGACGTCTTCACCTCTCTCTGATTGGTTTGGTCCTTTGATCAAACTAGAGTGGTTGGCGTTAAAGACCTCCGTAAGTCCCCAAAACCAAGGTATTCCTCCTTGTTCGTCGGGCTGGTTGTACCAATCGAAGTCCTGGTTAGATTTTTATAACGTTGTGAGAGAAAGCCATAGAATATAACGGTGGAAATTGAACTGAAACTAGGATCCTACCCATTGAGTGACTTTGTGATTAATTGAATCCAAATAACCCAACAAGGAATCCTGAAATAACGTTAAACATCCACTTGTTTGCTTAATCTCTGTGCAAGTTATCTGCAAATCTTTGAAAAAAATCTAACATCATGATACTTCGATCAAATAGGGATTTGAGTATGGCTCCAGATGCTCTAGTCAACTATGAGGGAGATGCTAATGCCCCTCTTGAGTCTGATTACCATTTTGAAAGCGGGGGAGATGCTGATGCCCCCCATAATTCTTACCCTCGTCCAGTTCGATATGAGGGAAATGTCCCAACCCCTCTTCCTTGTGCTCATGATCGATATTCTGATCTTCCTCCGCACGTATATGCGATTCCTAATCTTATTTTCGAGGGGGACATGAACCCGAATGATCCCTCATCCTCCGACCCCTCAGATCTAGTGAACGCTTTGGGAGTTCTTGCCTCCCGCCTGGATCCTCGACAGTTCGAGGCAAACCAGTCTATTTTGAAGGGGAAGACGCCCATGCAGTCTGCTGAGCCGAATCCTGCGGCTCCCCCTATCATCCCTCAACAACCTCCTCATCATACTTCCTCCATTCACCAAGCCATGGAAGGTCTCCACGTCTCAACTTCTCGGCCAGCTGGGCCACAACTTTCCTCTTCTAGGCAACCGGTTAGGCCGCTGACGCCTATTTACCAAAATGCCCTCGGGCATGGCGGAAGCTCTGTCGGACCTCCAATCTATTGTCCTCCTTGCCTTACATACTCTAGGCAATAGGCCTATCATCTACCTCTACCTCCCCCTCCTCCCCAGGTTGATCCGACAACACAAGCGCTGCTGGCAAAGATGGAGCGTATGGACGAACAGTTCAACAACCTTCAGAAGATGATGGGAGTTAAAGCTGCACCAGAGATTAACTTACCAAGTCTGCCTGTGTTCCATCTGCCACCCTCTGAGATGCCAGTGTACCGAAAATACAACGGTACCGGTAACCCCTTCACTCATTTGAAGGAGTTTATGTACGAGTCATCTTTCTGGCAAAACGACAAAAGGTCGTTGGCGTTTTTGTTCAGGAGATCTTTAGAGGGACCAGCCCTCGAATGGTTCTTTTCTTTAGAACCTGCTGAAGTAGAGGACTACGGTATCGTCTCACGAAAATTCATTCAACGATACTAGGACAGAGTTGCCCCCTCCCTGTCCATTACTGACCTGATAGCAGAAAAGATGAAGCTCGACGAGGAATTCGTCAGTTTTGCTGATAGATGGAGGGGCATGGCGGAAAAAGTGAAAGATCATTTGTCTGAGTCGGAGCAAGTAAAGATGTTAATTTCCAATGCTACGCCTCAATTCAAGTTAGTCCTCTCCCTGAACAACCTGAGCAGCATGGCAGAGCTCTATGAAAGAGCGCGGTACTGTCAGAATGCTTTCAAGGATGCTACATTCTTTAGCGCCTTTGATCCTCACCGACCCAGCAGGCCTCCACGGAAGCCTGCCGTGCCAAATTCCACTAGCACAGGTCCAACCACTGAGGGTCCGCTCTCCCATGAGCAGGTTAGTAGCATGAATAACAACCAGCCCTAATTCGTGAGGAATCAGCAACCACAGTACCAGTGGCCACAGAAGCCAAACCAGCAGGGTTATTGTAACGACCCGCCACCCTATAATCGGGGATCCGATTACTAAATGGGTACCGAATCATTAATTTGGAACCAAACCAGGATCTAAGTAAGTTTGGGAAATAAATAATAAACTAAGCTAAACATCCACATCGCATTGAATTGAAATGAAGGTGCAGGAATTTAAAATTATTACAATGCGACTCGATACAGCAAATAATTACATACTCCAACTGAAAAGAAATAATTAAACATACAGGCCAGAAATAAATAACAACTACATCGGGGCATACCCCGGAACAACCGCTGAAGACGCTCAACACACAGCCGCACACGCCGCTCTAGGTCTGCTGGGAGTCCTCACCTGAAAATCGCAGGGGTGAGTCTCAAGACAAGACTCAATAGGGATCCTTCGATCCCCACTGCCCACGCACACACCCACAAGTGCAAAATATAGCTAACGGTAAGGTAACAGGCACAGTAGTAGGTACAATTCCTAATTCTCAACGTGAAATCACATGCAGTCGAAGTGTATTAAACATGCATATTTCTAAACTAACCGACAAGGGAACCCACGACTGCCGCCTCGATAGAACACATCAACCACATAAACAAATGGTGGGAAAAACCTCGACCTGCTGAGACCAAACAGTGACCCCTTGGATAGCACGCTGGCCACCTCGGCGGTCACTCCTTCCCTCAGCAAACCTCGACCCGCTGAGACCAAACAGTAACCCCTCGGATAGTACGCTGACTATTCCGGCCCAACTGGCTCAGGTGGTTACTCCTTCCTCCAGCACGAGTGACACTTCAAAGGTACCTCTCCGACACCGGTACAAGCTAGCTAACCCCGGGGTTCACCGGGTGACCCTCTCCACTAGGCGTCACCCCGCCACTGCTCCCGTCAGCGCTGTGTCCCTCCGCACCGACACAGGGTGTAGAACGCTACAACTGTCACTCTAAGTCCACTGAAACAGAAAACACGGCACGGTGCGATCCGGTCACGGAAGAAGTCCACGGTCGCACGACACCCAACGCAGTGTCATCCGGTCACGAAGAGTTCATCACATCGAGTACATTAACAGCATGCATTAACCAACTATCTAGCAGTGTAAACACATTTTACTGGCATGAATTAGTGTGGTTCTGTCTTGAATCGCGTCGCCCAAGGCCGACGCCATTCAAGCTCCATGTACAGGTTCATGTAAAACAGTCTTCAGAATCAGGCCTTAAAAGGCGTCGACACCAGTGGTCGCCTTTTGAAAGGCGTCGACATCCTCAGACGCCATTCAACACAGAAATCCAGAAATTCCAAAGCCCTTACTCAGGGGATTTCTGCCTTAAAAGGCGTCATGACTATCAGACGCTATTTAAAACGCGTCGCCCACACATGACGTCTTTTAGTCCCAGAAATCCCCGAACTGACAGACTTTCTGTCAGGTGATTCCTGTCTAAAAGGCGTCGTGATGGCCCGACGCCCTTTAAAAAGGCGTCGTCCATGCACGACGTCTTTCAATCCCAGGAACTAGAGTTGCCATGAGTCCGAGGGCTCCCCTTTCAATCCAAACAACCCCAAAATTACCCAAAAACAGAGGAGAAAGAGGGGCAATACAATCCATAGGAAATCACATTCATAGAAAATCCCCCATATCATCAAAAGAACTCCTAAACATGCTCATTCTACCCCCCAAAACCAAAGGTCTACAACATGCATAGACGGGGGAAAAACATGGCTTAAACACGATGCTGTGGGAACCGTCACCCTACCGGATACTTGAACGCCTCCGAACTTCAAACCGTCCACCCGTCTCGCCCCACGCCGCCGCCGGTACCGCCGTGGTCGTCCTTACTCCACCGTGACGTCGGCCGCCGTCCGGAGAGTAGAACGCCGCAGTGGAAGTGGAGGTGGTAGTGGTAGGAGCTAGGTAGAGGACGGAGTAGAGGGAGAGATGAAATGGGGGGAGGAAAAAAGGGAAGAGAAGGAATTACCGTTGGGATCGCCGGAGGGGAAGGAGAGAAAGAGAGAAGGTGAAAATGAGGGAAAGAAGGAGGGCTCGCGGGGTTAACTAGAGACTGGCTAAAACGCGTCGACATCCACGGACGTCTATCAGGTGACGTGACGGCCGCTCTGACAAAAGTCTGAAACGCGTCGTCCTACACAGACGCCGTTCAGACAACTTGTCAGGGCCGTACTCTGACACACCCAGAGTCGCAGTCCGAAAGGCGTCGTCCCACGCGGACGCCGTTCAGACGACGCGACAGGGCCGTACTCTCGCGGCCCGAAGCCAGCCCACGTGGCACCCACGTGGCAGAACCTAAAACACATCACAGAGCCCCAGACCCCACTAGGGCCAGAACTGCAGGGTCCGACCCGAAAATCGGATCTGAAAGTCTCGATCCTTACATTCTCCCCCCCTTAATAGAATTTCGCCCTCGAAATTGACTGCTAGAATTAACAAGGTCAAAACAAGGATGCAGTTCACAAGGAAACTTACGAAAAGAGGTAAGGGAACTGCTCCCGCATCTCATCCTCTCGCTCCCAGGTTGCCTCACCTCCGGAGCGGTACTGCCAAATCACCTTGACCAACGGTACAATCTTGTTCCGCAGGACCTGTTCTCTGCGATCCTCAATGCGAACAGGATACTCTGGAAAGGACAGGTCCTCAGCGACCTCCAACTCTGAAAAATCCAACACATGGGACGGATCCTGAACATACTTCCTCAGCAAGGAAATATAGAACACATCGTGCACTCCTGCAAGGCTGGGCGGCAAGGCCAGCTGATACGTGGTTTCCCCAATTCGAGCAAGAATGGGAAAATGCCCTATATATCGCGGACTCAGCTTGCCACGCTTCCCAAATCTCATCACACCCTTGGAGGGTGAGACTCGGAGAAACACGTGGTCCCCAACTTCAAACTGAAGTGGTCTCCGTCGGATGTCTGCGTAACTTTTCTGTCTATTCTGAGCTGCGGTCAACCTCTGCCGAACAGTCCTGGCAATCTCAGCACACTGCTGCACTAACTCAGGTCCTGCTATCTGCCTCTCACCGATCTCGGACCAACACACCGGAGATCGACACGGCCGCCCATACAAAGCCTCGTAAGGCGCCATGCCGATACTAGAATGATAAATGTTGTTGTAGGCAAACTCCACAGTGGACAAATGCTGTTCCCACGAACCTCCCCAGTCTAGGCAACATGCCCTGAGCATATCCTCCAAGGTTTAAATGGTCCTCTCTGACTGCCTGTCAGTTTCGGGATGATAGGTCGAGCTGAAAGCCAACTGGGTACCCAACGCCTTCTGAAAGCTCTTCCAGAACCTGGAAGTAAACCTCGGATCTCGATCTGATACAATGGACAAAGGTACCCCGTGCAGAGAGATGATCCGGACTACAAACAACTTTGCCAGTTTGTCGACCGACCAGTCCTTCCTAATGGCTAGGAAGTGTGCCGACTTAGTCAGACGATCAACGATGACCCATATGGCGTCTCTCCTGCTAGGGGATGTAGGCAATCCCATCACAAAGTCCATCGTCACATGCTTCCATTTCCACTCTGGAATCGGCAAGGGCTGCAGCAACCCTCCAGGTCTCTGATGCTCGGCTTTAACCTGCTGACAAGTCATACATCTAGCCACATATTCAGCCACATCTTTCTTCATACCGGGCCACCAGAAGTGCCTCCTCAAACAATGGTACATCTTGGTCGTTCCAGGATGCACTGCATATCTCGAACGGTGCGCCTCATCTAGAACACATCTGCGCACGTCTTCCTCAGTCGGGACATAGAGCCTGCCTCTGAATCTGACAGTACCGTCATCCCACAACTCCACCTCTGACCTCTGGAGAATTTGTGGTAACTCAGCATCTGCCCTCTGAGCCTCAATCACAGCATGATACACAGCTGGTCTCACAGTCAAGCTGACTAGCACAGCTCTATCCTCTTCGCGTGGGATCCTAAAGGAGGATTCCACAATCTGCTCAAACAATTTCCATTCCCGAATCATAAGGTATGACATGACCGTCTTCCAACTCAAAGCGTCTGCCACCACATTCGCCTTGCCCGGATGATAAGAAAGGTCAAAGTCATAATCCTTAATAAACTCCATCCACCTCTGCTGCCTCAGATTCAGGTTTCTCTGAGTGAATACATATTTCAAGCTCTTGTGATCGGTAAAAACCTGAAATTTCTCTCCATATAAGTAATGCCTCCAGATCTTAAGTGCAAACACCACAGCTGCAAGCTCCAAATCATGAGTAGGATAGTTCTCCTCATGCCTCTTCAGCTGCCGAGAAGCATAAGCAACTACCCTGCCATGCTGCATAAGGACTGCTCCCAAACCTCGACGGGACGCATCTGAGTAAACCACAAATCCACCTGATCCAGATGGAAGCACCAGCACTGGGGCTGACGTGAGGCGAGTCTTTAGCTCAGTAAAACTCTGCTCACAATCCTCAGTCCACACAAAACGAACTCCCTTTCGAGTCAACCTCGACAAGGGAGCCGCTATTGAAGAAAATCCCTGAACAAACCGCCTGTAATAACCGGCAAGCCCCAGAAAGCTCCTGATCTCAGTCACTGAAGTCGGCCTGCTCCAATCCATCACTGCCTCGATCTTGGCTGGATCCACTGCGATACCCTTACCAGAAATAACATGCCCAAGGAAGTGCACCTCGTCTAGCCAAAATTCACATTTGCTGAACTTGGCGTAAAGTTGGTGCTCTCTCAGGACCTGCAACACTGCCCGAAGATGAGCAGCGTGCTCTTCCTCATAAGAAGAATAGATCAGAATATCATCAACAAACACAACCACAAACTGGTCCAGGTAGGTCCTGAAGACTCGGTTCATCAGATCCATAAAGGCCGCCGGAGCATTGGTTAAGCCGAAGGGCATAACCAAAAACTCATAATGCCCATACCGAGTCCTGAAAGCCGTCTTACTAACATCTACATCCCGGATCCGCATCTGATAATATCCAGATCTCAGGTCGATCTTGGAAAACACCCTTGCGGTCTGCAGCTGATCCATCAAATCATCGATCCTAGGAAGTGGATACTTATTCTTTATTGTTACCTGGTTCAGCTGCCTATAATCGATGCACAATCTCAAAGAACCATCCTTCTTCCTGACAAACAGAACTGGAGCACCCCATGGAGATGTACTGGGACGAATGAAACCCTTATCCAGCAACTCCTGCAATTGCGCCTTCAACTCAGCGAGTTCGGTTGGCGCCATCCGATACGGGGCCTTAGACAAGGGCGCCATACCTGGTGCAAGCTCGATGGTAAACTCGACCTCTCGCTGAGGAGGAAGGCCAGGTAGCTCCTCAGGAAACACATCTACGAAATCACAAACAAGGCACCTCCCAAGGACTGGGACTATCACGGACATCAGAAACAACCACAGAGGCAAGGAAAGCCTCACAGCCACCAGCAAGCAACCTCCGTGCCTTAAAGGCAGAAATGAGAATACCTCGAGAAGAAAGCCTAATACCTTGGAAAAAGAAGGTCGGGATGTCCGGAATAGAGAAGCGCACCCTCTTCCTGTGGCAGTCCACCTCCGCATAAAAGGCTTCCAACCAATCCATACCCAGGATGATATCAAAATCACGAATAGCAAGTACAACCAACTGGGCAGGTAGCACATGACCCTCGATGGTCAAGGGAACATTCCTCAAGCAATTATAAGATATCATAAAGTCTCCAGAAGGAACCTCTACCATCAAACCATCAGATAACTCATCAACGGGTGCTAAAAGGATATCTACGAACTGCTCAGAAATGAAAGAATGCGAAGCTCCTGAATCAATCAACACATGTGCAGAGTTCCCAAGGATAGAAAGTGTACCTTCCACCAAGTTGGACGCACGAGCCTCCTTCCAGGTGATAGCCAGCACTCTCCTTTGGGTCCTCGGCTTCTTCTGATCAGCTGGCCCTTGCCTCTGGCCACGCCCCTGCGGCCAAAACCTCGCCACGTGGCCCTGCTGGCCACAAGTATAGCATCTCCCGGAGAAAGCAGGACACTGAGTCCCACCATGAGTACCACTACAGTGCTGACAAACTGCTAGAAGCCTCTGAGCTGGCTCCTGCTGTGCATCGGACGCTGACTGACTCTGCTGACCCTGTCTGGGCCTACTGCTGCCGCTGCTGCCACTACTGCTGCCACCACCCCTGAAGAATCTCCTGAATCGGGAGCCGAGTGACGACGATCCCGATCCGACTGAAGGAGCCGGCGCCGCTGCCTTACCCCTGCCTCGCACTGGCCCCTGAGCAGTCTGCCCTCTCTCCCGGGCCGACTGGGTCTGCTGAGCCTCCACTGCTGCTGCACACCTAACTGCTGATGCCAGGTCTGTACAACAGTGGGACGCCACGAAGTTCCTTAGACTGAGCCTCAGTCCGTCCACAAACCTCTCCGTGCGACGCTCCTCGTCCCCAGATATGAAAGGCACGAACCGTCCCAGCGAAACAAACTTTGCCTGGTACTCAAGTACCGTCATACTTCCCTGCGTCAGATCCATAAACTCCCTCTCCTTGGCTCTCTGAACATGTCTAGGGAAATACTGTGCATTGAACTCTTTAACAAAGGTCTCCCATGAAATTTCCCTGAGACTCCTGTCCTCATAAGACAAACTCTTCAATGTGGTCCACCAGTCATAGGCGCTATCCTTCAGCATGAAGGTAGCCAACGGGGTCCTCTCTACTGCTGCACAATCCATGGTATCGAAGGTCTTCTCTATCTCTCTAAGCCAGTGAATGGCCTCATCAGGGTCGGGACGACCGGTGAAGTGAGGTGGCCTCAGCTTCAGGAACCTCTCAAGTGTAGCTGTGGACCCTCCCCGAGCACTAGAACTCTCGCTAGGATCTCGCGTCTGATATCCGGCCATAGTGTCCATCATGGCCTCCATAAACTGCTTTACACTCGGCCTCCCTGCCTCGGACCCACTAGGGGCATCTCCCCGCTCTCGAATAACCGGCATCCTCTACCTGGGAGCCATCTACTCGCCTATAATTACAAAATCAAAAAGTTCTAATTATAGTCCTAAAACCTATGCTACCGCCATGCCTGTACGGGATAATGTATTTATTTGCCGAACTTACAACATTTAAGCTAGTTATTTATTTATTTGCCAGACCGTATGCTCTGATACCAACTGTAACGACCCGCCACCCTATAATCGGGGATCCGATTACTAAATGGGTACCGAATCATTAATTTGGAACCAAACCAGGATCTAAGTAAGTCTGGGAAATAAATAATAAACTAAGCTAAACATCCACATCGCATTGAATTGAAATGAAGGTGCAGGAATTTAAAATTATTACAATGCGACTCGATACAGCAAATAATTACATACTCCAACTGAAAAGAAATAATTAAACATACAGGCCAGAACTAAATAACAACTACATCGGGGCATACCCCGGAACAACCGCTGAAGACGCTCAACACACGGCCGCACACGCCGCTCTAGGTCTGCTGGGAGTCCTCACCTGAAAACCGCAGGGGTGAGTCTCAAGACAAGACTCAGTAGGGATCCTTCGATCCCCACTGCCCACGCACACACCCACAAGTGCAAAATATAGCTAACGGTAAGGTAACAGGCACAGTAGTAGGTACAATTCCTAATTCTCAACGTGAAATCACATGCAGTCGAAGTGTATTAAACATGCATATTTCTAAACTAACCGACAAGGGAACCCACGACTGCCGCCTCGATAGAACACATCAACCACATAAACAAATGGTGGGAAAAACCTCGACCTGCTGAGACCAAACAGTGACCCCTTGGATAGCACGCTGGCCACCTCGGCGGTCACTCCTTCCCTCAGCAAACCTCGACCCGCTGAGACCAAACAGTAACCCCTCGGATAGTATGCTGACTACTCCGGCCCAACTGGCTCAGGTGGTTACTCCTTCCCCCAGCACGAGTGACACTTCAAAGGTACCTCTCCGACACCGGTACAAGCTAGCTAACCCCGGGGTTCACCGGGTGACCCTCTCCACTAGGCGTCACCCCGCCACTGCTCCCGTCAGCACTGTGTCCCTCCGCACCGACACAGGGTGTAGAACGCTACAACTATCACTCTAAGTCCACTGAAACAGAAAACACGGCACGGTGCGATCCGGTCACGGAAGAAGTCCACGGTCGCACGACACCCAACGCAGTGTCATCCGGTCACGAAGAGTTCATCACATCGAGTACATTAACAGCATGCATTAACCAACTATCTAGCAGTGTAAACACATTTTACTGGCATGAATTAGTGTGGTTCTGTCTTGAATCGCGTCGCCCAAGGCCGACGCCATTCAAGCTCCATGTACAGGTTCATGTAAAACAGTCTTCAGAATCAGGCCTTAAAAGGCGTCGACACCAGTGGTCGCCTTTTGAAAGGCGTCGACATCCTCAGACGCCATTCAACACAGAAATCCGGAAATTCCAAAGCCCTTACTCAGGGGATTTCTGCCTTAAAAGGCGTTATGACTATCCGACGCTATTTAAAACGCGTCGCCCACACATGACGTCTTTTAGTCCCAGAAATCCCCGAACTGGCAGACTCTCTGTCAGGTGATTCATGTCTAAAAGGCGTCGTAATGGCCCGACGCCCTTCAAAAAGGCGTCGTCCATGCACGACGTCTTTCAATCCCAGGAACCAGAGTTGCCATGAGCCCGAGGGCTCCCCTTTCAATCCAAACAACCCCAAAATTACCCAAAAACGGAGGAGAAAGAGGGGCAATACAATCCATAGGAAATCACATTCATAGAAAATCCCCCATATCATCAAAAGAACTCCTAAACATGCTCATTCTACCCCCCAAAACCAAAGGTCTACAACATGCATAGACGGGGGAAAAACATGGCTTAAACACGATGCTGTGGGAACCGTCACCCTACCGGATACTTGAACGCCTCCGAGCTTCAAGCCGTCCACCCGTCTCGCCCCACGCCGCCGCCGGTACCGCCGTGGTCGTCCTTACTCCACCGTGACGTCGGCCGCCGTCCGGAGAGTAGAACGCCGCAGTGGAAGTGGAGGTGGTAGTGGTAGGAGCTAGGTAGAGGATGGAGTGGAGGGAGAGATGAAATGGGGGAAGGAAAAGAGGGAAGAGAAGGAATTTCCGTCGGGATCGCCGGAGGGGAAGGAGAGAAAGAGAGAAGGTGAAAATGAGGGAAAGAAGGAGGGCTCGCGGGGTTAACCAGAGACTGGCTAAAACGCGTCGACATCCACGGACGTCTATCAGGTGACGTGACGACCGCTCTGACAAAAGTCTGAAACGCGTCATCCTACACAGACGCTGTTCAGACAACTTGTCAGGGCCGTACTCTGACACACCCAGAGTCGCAGTCCGAAAGGCGTCGTCCCACGCGGACGCCGTTCAGATGACGCGACAGGGCCGTACTCTCGCGGCCCGAAGCCAGCCCACGTGGCACCCACGTGGCTGAACCTAAAACACGTCTGCAACGGTGGACGCCGTTCAAACCGCGTCTCGCGGGCTCGACGCGAAACATCACAGAGCCCCAGACCCCACTAGGGCCAGAACTACAGGGTCCGACCCGAAAACCAGATCCGAAAGTCTCGATCCTTACAGTTATAGACAGCAGCAGCCGAATCCACAGTATCAGCAGCCCCAGTACCAACGGCCTCAGCAGCCGAACCAGCAGCCACAACGGCAATTACAGTATCAGCCCCCACAGTAGCAGTATCAGCCCCCACAACAGCAGTACCAGCAACAGCAACAGTACCAGTCGCGCGCACCGCCGGCATACCACAATGTACCTCCTCCTGCTGATTATAACCAGCAAAGAAAACCTCCAGGCCCAAAGAGGGCAGAATATCCAGTCCTTCCAGAGTCCTTATCGGATATTTTCAGTGCTTTAATGGCAGCCAATGCTTTAGTCCTGCCAAGAGAAAAAACTATTTGGCCCCAGAATGTCGACACTTTCAAGTATTGTTATTTTCACAGACAACTTGGACACACCATAGATACCTGCTTCCAATTCCGAGATTATATTTATGATCTCAACGAGCAGGGAGGCATCGATTGGGAAGAGATGAAGAAGTACATATCCGCCTTGAAGGCGAGAAGACCACAACAGCAACAACAATCGAGAGCACCGACGCAGGAAACAGCGCCGCCAAATATGGGTATAGTGCAAAACCCACTCCCGGAGCACCAGAACCAGAACCAAGTTGCCCCTATTTTGACAAATAGCCGGTCTGAGGCTAATCGAGGGCAACAGTGGAAGATGGAGGACTCTTCCTCTATTTATTCAACAGGCCACACTCCAAGCACCGCAGAGCAACCACCACACCGCATATCACTCACCCGCACCCACTAACCCATTACAACAGCCCACTTTCCTCAAACCCATTATCCCCCACGCCACTACGCCTCCATTAAATAACCCTCTACAAGCCAATTACGCACCCCTCATGCCATCCAAACCACTATTCCGTATACCATTCCCTACACCACCCACTACCACCACCACTTACCCAGACTCCAGACAACCATCTAAACCCCTACTTCGCATGCCATTCCCCACTTCACCCGCACCAACCACTTACCCCTCCACCATCCAACCATCTAGGCCTCTTATCCGTACTATGCCACCATCCACTAACCTCGCGCCATCACCCACATACCAACCCTCCATACCATCTACACTATCCACTAACCCTGCGGTGCTCAAGTTATTACCCGGCCCTTCTACAACTGAAGAACATGTGGGAGGATCTTCAATAAGGTCTTTCCTCAGTCAACAGTTAGAGACGGCCCATCACAGTCGTTGGAGGAAGCACATAATGATGAGAGTGCACCAGGCACTCAATATGACCTGTTGAAGCATCTTGACAGAACACCGGCACGAATCTCTGTGCTTGAATTAATAAAGAGATCGAAGACCCATCAAGAAGCTCTGATGGAGTATCGACAAAAAGTGATGGTCAACGAAGGCGTGCCGGTGGAGAAGATTGCCGCGCTATTAGTTCCTCCAGGGGATCAGCCCTCTATCTCATTTCATGCCTCGGAACTAGCACCGCCAGTAGCCAGGAGCATGGCTCAAAGTATTATGGTCAACATCTGCAAGAAGGCCGTAGATGCATGCCTGGTCGACACAGAAGCTTCAATTAATATCCTACCTCCGAAGACCTTTGAATTGTGCGGTGTACCCAAGGAAAAATGGCTGCCTAGCCCTATCTCTGTTACAGCTTATGATAATTCCACCCATTCCCCTCTGGGAATGGTCTATTTGAAAGTGGAGCTAGGCCCTGTATGTCATGCCGAGGTCGAATTTCACATTTTGGAAATCGATCCTTCCTTGAATGCCATTTTGGGTCGTCCTTATATGAAAACCCTCGAGGTGATTCCCTCTACGAATCATCAGTACCTCAAATTTCCTTACAAAAGATGAATCATTAAAGTTACGAGCATGCCGATCCTTGTTGCTGCTCATTCCTTGAATATCAAGCCCACTTCTTCACCTGGCCGACACCCTTTTCTGTCGGTATTACAGGTCTACCAGCCGGTGGGTGATCCTTTAAAGGCCGCTACTCTTACTCCTTATCCACTGAATGCCATAAAGAGGGGGAAGTGCATGAGTACCTCTGGATGGAAAATAATGATGAAGAATGGTTATCAGCCTAGAAAAGACCTAGGCACACAATTACAAGGCAGAACCACTCCCGTCAAGGATAACCGAGGGACACCTGGAAATGGCCTGGGCTATAGGCCAAGAAAAGTGAGGCACGACATTACTCAGCAAGAAGAAAATGAAGACGGAGGGAGACAATGTCTACGCTATGCAAAGAAGGCAAGGACCCCTTAACATAGACCCTATACACACATTTCGTCAAGGGGCCCGTAATTAGTCATGACAACACGGTGGTCATTACTTCCTGTTTTGACCTCCATGATATATATGGAAGAGACCTGGCTAGACATTGTTCAGAGTTGCTCACGTATCAGTCCTTGGAGGCTCTGCGGCCGATGAAAAGGAGGAAATTTCAAGACCCTGAGTGTGAATGGTACAGATGGTTTCATTTAAGGGATCTGTATATTGCTTTGAATAGACTATTTCTTGATCCCTCTGAACCTAAGTGGCCGCCACAAATAGATGAACTAATTGAAGGGCCTGGTGCCATTTTTGATAAAAGAATACTGCTGTCTAAGGAAACTGATGATGGAGAGCCATATGACCCCTATGAAGTAGGCTATACCACGGATCTTCTCTGGAGGGGAACTTATCCTTCTCACATTTTTACGCTTCATACCTTGTTCCGCACTCTGCTCCTGACCCCGACTTGGTCGCGGGTCATTACTGAAGATATTCCATGGGCTCCGCCCGTCATGATTACTTTGTCTCCATGGGACTTCATTCCCCAACCTCCTCTTGATCCAGAGAGGATTTATGATTTAATCCGGGACATACTACTATATGATACCCCCAATCCTTTGGTCTTTGTGCCACTTCCTCCATCCCATTCTCCTCCTATTCACCTTCATTCTTATTTTATGATTAATTCATCTTTTATCAAAAAAAAAAAACGTCAATTTGGTAACAAATTTCTCCCAGATCCTCATTAAGGAAACTTCCTACTTGTCCAATTGTAGCCCATCGCGTGGGTCTTTCGGTCAAGATTCTCTTCTAGATCTACTCTGCCCTTCCCACCGGGAGGATTCTCCTGTATTTCCGCCTGTATCCCATAAATTCCATTGTGCTTCGTCCTCATTAGGTCAGGATAAGGAATCTAGTGAAGTTAGGGAGTCTAATTCTAGGCAGGTTAGTCAGGTTAGGAAGTCTAGAAAACCCAAGGGTAAACAGATTCCAGACAGATACCTCCAGGATTTAGCTGATAAATGTCTTTCTTGCTCTTTGATCCCTCAGCTATTAGAGAATCCTATTCAGATACCAGAAGATTGTATAGATGATGAGTCAGTTAATGATGGATATGGGGTGTATGAATTAATACATGAAAAAGACCCCTTTATTGAAGATAAGGAAGATGACGAGGACGCAGCTGAGGCATATGCAGTGGAGTAAAAAGATTTGGTGAGCCCTCAGCTACCGTAGAAGAGCCCACCAAAAAGATTAATTTAGGGACTGAAGATAAACCTACGGTTGTCCTCGTTAGTAAAAATCTTTCTGAAGAAGATGAGGAGGCAATGGTACAAGTTCTTAAAGATTATAAGGATACTTTCGCCTGGAGTTATGAGGATATGCCGGGGTTAGACTCATCACTAGTGGAACACAAGTTGACATTAAAGGATGAAGCTAGTCCGGTTAAACAGAAGTTAAGGCGATTCCACTCACAAATGGCTTTAAAAATGAAGGAAGAGGTTGATAAGTTACATAAATTCAAATTCATTAGAGTTATCCTCTATCCACAATGGGTGGCCAACATAGTCCTGATTATGAAGAAAGATGGGAAGGTCAGGATTTGTATTGACTTCCGAGATTTGAACCGGGTGTGTCCTAAAGATGATTTTTCGTTACCTCACATTGATGTACTCATCGATAATATTGCTGGCTATGAAACTTTATCATTTATGGATGGATTTTCAGGATATAATCAGATCAAATTAGTAGAAGAAGATCAGGAAAAGACATCATTCACTACACCTTGGAGGACATATTGTTATGTCGTCATGCCATTTGGATTAAAGAATGCAAGAGCCACTTATCAGAGGACTATGATGGCAATATTTCACGACATGATGCATATCGATTTAGAAGTGTATGTGGATGACTTGTTGGTGAAATCTAAAACGAAGGCTGAGCATGCCAAAGTTCTGGCAAGAGTGTTAGAAAGATCAAGGTAATATCAGTTAAAGATGAACCCCAAGAAATGTGTATTCGGGGTATCCTCTGGGAAATTACTTAGATTTATTGTCAGTAAACGGAGAATTGAGATCGATCCCAACAAGGCGAAGGCTATCAGAGAGATGCCACCTCCCAAGAACTTGAGAGAGTTAAGGGGATTAATCGGGAGGTTGCAATTTATTCGCCGTTTTGTCTCCCAACACTCACAAAGATGTAAGTCGTTCTACGAGCTTACCAAGCCGGGAGTCAAGTTCAATTAGGACGATAAGTGTCAAGTGGCAAGTCCTCCTGTTTTGAGACCACCATCTCCGGGCAAACTATTAATACTATACATTTCTGTCCTAGATGATGCAGCGGGGGCTGTCCTAGCACAAGAGGATGAAGAAGGAAAGGAGAGGGCAGCCTACTATCTCTCTAAACTTCTCAATCTTGCCGAGCAAAGATACACAACGATAGAGAAAACATGTGCAGCATTGGTCTGGGTTGTTCAGAAATTGAAGCACTATTTTCTAACCCATGAAGTCCATCTCATCGCTAGGATGAATCCAACCAAGTTTCTTCTTCAGAAATCTGTCCTTACTGATAGGTTAGTACTATGGCAAAGCTTTCTATCTCAATTCGATATCACTTACATTCAACAGAAAGCGATCAAAGGCTATGCCATAGCAGAACATCTCGCTCATCACCCCCTTCCTCGTTTTGATCCAGTTCGATCGGAGTTTTCGGATGAAGAATTGATGTCCATAGACCAAATCAGAGATGATATGTGAACTCTGCATTTTGACGGAGCTCTGAATTCCCATGGAAAGGGGATTGGCATTGTTCTGTTATCACCTGAAGGTGTCACCATTCCACAAGCCTTTCAGCTTGACTTTCCGGTCACTAACAATATAGTTGAATACGAGGCACTCCTTGCTGGCCTCGAGGCTGCTCATTTCCATGGTGCTACCAAACTTAGAATTGTGGGTGATAGCTAGTTGATTCCTCGCCAGGTGTTAACCAAATATCGAACTCTTGATCCCAAGCTCAAGCCTTATCAAGAACTTACTTCTGCTTATGCTAAGCTTTTAACAAAATTGATCTTCGTCCATATTCCTAGGAATCAGAACATCTTAGCTGACGCTCTAGCCTCACTTGCATCTTCTCTTAATTTCCCAATCAGCAGACAATCCGAATCAATCATTGTTTATAGGCGTCTTTCACCCGCCGTGAAAGACCCCTCATTCCTTAGGACTAAGGAGAAGCTGCTAAAGAAGGTCAGAGATAGAGATATTGTGGAAAAGAGAGAGATTATGTTAATGGAGCTGTTAGAAGAGATGGACGATGAATAGAAACCGTGGTACTACGAAATTGCTAAATATTGTGGAGATCAATCATATCCTGAAGAAGCCACAACTGAGCAGAAAACGGCTATAAGGAGAGTTGCTCAAAGATACACCCTAGTTGGAGGAGCATTATACAAAAGAGGTTTTGATGGAGTTCTTTTAAGATGTTTAGACGAAGATGAGCTTTGGAAGGTTATGGAAGGAGCTCATGCTGGAGTTTGTGGTGGCCATGTTAATGGACAGATGTTAGCAAAGAAAATCCTTAGGTAAGGATTCTATTGGCCAACCATGGAAGAAGATTGTGTAGGATATGTCTGTAGGTGTGCTAAGTGCCAACTTCACGCCGATAAGATCCATTCCCCTGCATCTTCACTCCACCCTGTTTCTTCCCCATGGCCTTTCTCCATATGGGCTTTCGATGTCATTGGACCCCTTGGTAATCCTGATTCCTGCATTAAGCAGAAGTCTTTCATCCTCACCAGATTTGGAATTCAAAGCATACACGGAAGTCAAAGCATCAACCGTCTGCAAGTTCATCATGAAGAACATCATCACCAGATTTGAAATTTCAAGCACCATCGTCACCGACAATGGACCGCAGTTCGTGTCACAAGATATGAAAGACCTTTGCAACAGGTATAAAATTGCATTGCATCATTCGTCTCCTTACTATCCGCAAGGCAATGGCCAAGCAGAGGCAACTAACAAGACTTTGATAAAAATCATCAAAAAGACGTGCAAGTCTAATAAATTCACAGACTAGCTAGAAAAATTGATTGAGGCTCTATGGGCATACTGAACTGCAATCCGCACGCCCACCGGGCAGACTCCTTATTCCTTAACATTTGGAATGGAGGCGGTAGTTCCGTACGAGATCCTTATACCGTCATTAATAGTACAATTGAATAAGGAATTTTCCGTTGATGAACACCGTTCAGTACTCCTTGCTCAATTGGAACTCTTAGACGAGAAAAGATGGTCAGCTGCTAATCATGCAAGAGTTTATCAAAATAGATTAGTGTGTTTTTATCAAAAGAAAGTCATCGAATGTAAGTTCAAAGTTGGTGAAATGGTTGTCAAAAGAATCTTTGTAAAACCTGGTGTTCCGCGTTCTAAGCTCCAACCCAATTGGGAAGGACCTTATGTTGTATCGCATGCTTTTCCTGGTAACGCTTACCGTCTAGTTAATGCATAAGGGGAAGAGTTGACTCATTCCTGGAATGGTTTGTATCTTAAGAAATACTACCCTTAGGTTAAAGAGTCGATTAACATGGTGCAAAGACCAGTGGAATCAGAAAATTTAGAAACTCAAATTCCCTTATCAGTCTGAATAATTTAATTCAAACACATCAATACACACACTGATACGTTTGATTCGTGAATAACAAGAGATCCCAAGTCCTAAGGAATACCAAAAGCTTGACTGAAAGTGTAAAGTGCAAATCATTCTTTTCAAACAAAAATTCTGTTTTTACACTCGGCCCATGATGACGGAACGAGGCTTAGAATAGATTACAAAGAATACCCGCCATCTTCGTAGGAGGCCGTCATAAAAAAAATGTGGGAGATTTGTCCCAAGAAAAAGAAAAAGAAAAGCAAAAGTAAAAGGCAAAAGGCAAATGTCAAATCAAATGCCATTACACTACAAACGTTACATCAAGGCTATGAAATAAAACAAAAGGAAACGCAAGGTCGATAAATACCCCGGAAAGAAAATGACCGAACCCCAACAGATATTATGGTAAGAAAGGAACATCTTTCTAGGTCTCCAAAACCTTCTCGTGGGCTTTCTAAACCAATTCTTCCTTTCTTTCTGAAGAAGTGTACTCCAAGCTTAAGGAACGGCCTAGATTGACTAAGGATCAAATCATCAAATGGGATCACGAATAGAAACACAAGTTCGAGCACGATGGGTTTAAGTTAGATTATTGAAGAACAATTGGGGAATTAAGTTAATAAATGAATATGATCTTTTGATCTGAGTACCATGCTGGTCTCTTAGTTTGCACCATATTTCAAAAATCCAAAAAAAATACATATTCCAAAAATCCAAGAAAAATACAAAAAAAAAATATACATATTTCAAAATCCAAATATATATATATATATATATATATACATATTCCAAAATCCAAAAAAAGCACATATTTCAAAAAATCCAAAAAAATATATATATGTTCCAAAACCCAAACAAAAATGAAAATTTCAAAATAGCAAAAATATTTAGTATCTGCTTATTGCATAAGTGTGTTCCATTCCTTTTATTTTATGTAAGCATCTGTCTGTTTGCATGTTGCATTTTGCTCACAGCTTGATTATTCATATTACCTTTGTTAATAAAGGCTATGCCGCTTGACCCTTCTACTAAGAAAAAGATTGATCGACCATTCACTTGGCCAGGCAGGGGGCTAAGCCTAAATAGATACTTAACCTGTTTGTTAAGTAATGTGCAGGACACAGGACAAACACATGGAACACAAAGCTGAAGGCAAAAGTTATATATATATCAAAAGTGTTTTGTACATGATACCCAAAAGAAAAAAAAAAGTACATGATATGAAGCCCTCAAGGCTGGCTCTCCCCTGCCCCTTCATCGAATTGACTCTAGGCTTCATCCTGGGCATCTGGTGCTGGAGCTCTGGACGCTGGCGGCGGTGGACCCATAGCACTCGGACCAGCCTGACCAGAGGAGATGGCCACGCTGGTTGTGAAAGCACGTTGCCGAGCACATCTGTATCTCTCCTCGACACTCCGACGCTCGTGCTCGGCGATGCCTAACTGGACTCAGAGGGAAGTCATCTCCGCGTCCAGTCTCTGCCACTCCAGCTGCTCCCTTTCTCTCTCCTCGGTGACAAACTCTAGTCGGGACTAGAGGCGTGAAAGCTCCCGAGGAAGATCTCCGATGGAGAGACGAGCCACCTGCTCCTCAAGGTCGCGAACCCGAGCCGCATCCGCCTCAGCCCTCTGAAGGGCTTCATGAAGCTCAGCAACCTACAGGAGAAGATGTTGTTAGTCCAAGGCAATCATGCGATTAAAATCAAAGTCAAAAGAAGAAAGCGAAAAGATCGGAACTCACTCGAGCGGCGCGGTCCTCCTCTGTAAGGGAAGCCCAGTGGATGGCGGAGGCGAGCTGACCCTGGAGATCAACCAAAGCAGCCTCGTGAGCTGCCGAGTAGGAAGAAGATGAAGCTCCGTAAGTAGGGGGAGCCGCCTGGGTGTAGACGTCTCGCTGCACCAAAAGATGACCGTCAGTGGCTAATCGTCAAAACAAATTAATTAATTAAAATATTCATTCATGTTCATTTATACATACCAGGTCGAAGAGCTCTTTCTAGACCTGCTCCAGCCGGGCCTCCGCATCATGTAGGCGGGCCCGGAGGTCGATGATGACCGCATCTCGCGCATCCTGCATATTACATACACACATTCATTCACAGATATAAATTAAGATAATAATAAAATGAAAGACGCATAAATCATACTTACATCGAGTGGTCGGAGGAGCCGTAGCTGATCGGCGTATTGGGCCCGATACTGCTGGAGGTAGGCAGTGCTATCCTTTGCGTGGGACTCCACTCAGACGCCGCGGTGGTGCCAATCCTCGTATTGCTCTGGGAATTTGGCACACCAGTCTGTGAGGGCTTGCTTCCCCCTCATGCTCCTCCCGACTCCCTCCGGGACCTCCTCTTCAATCCACTCCTGGTGGAGGCCCAGGGTCCTCATCACCAGCCGAAGGCGGAGGGGCTCGATCTCGTTCAGGCAGTGTAGCCACATCTGCCTGCCGAACCTCCTCCGACCAGCCGTTACCCACGGCTAGCCCTCCTCGCCCATACCCAGGTAAGGGCGCCAGATCACCTGCATACAGGTTAGATGCATTCATATAAATAACTTACACTTAATAAATGAAAGATTGCATTTAATAAACAAAATTGAACAAATTAAAAACTCACCAAAAGCTCAAGGTAATCGAGGAACTGACGGCGGAGGGCCGTCAGCTGGTGGTGCTGAGGTGCCGTGTCCACTATTGGCTGCCAGCGGCAGGCCAATGGGACGGCACCTGGTCTCACTATCCGCGCTCGGCCGAGCGGGAAGTAGTGATAACTCCAAACCTGCATACATGAACATATAGGTTAGAAATATCATTTCATCACATTTCATATTATGAACAAATAATAAAACAATTTAATACCTGGAGGAACGGCGAGAAGCCGCTGATGGTGGTCTCACAGTCAGGCGTGACCGCGGACAAGTCTGCGAATAGGTGGGCCAGGAGGGCCACACCCCATGCATACTCATGCAAGCTATCTAAATCATCTAAAAAGCAAAAAAATCTACAATGGATATGGTCGCCCTTCGTACCGAAGAGCAACCGACCAAAGAAAAAGACAATAAAGACCCTCAACTGTCTATCTACCTCCTCCTCCTAACTCGGGTCACTACAATATACAGAAAAGGAGGACTCTGCTAGCCTACTCCTAAACTCCTCCCAGGTCTCGTCTGACCGACGCTGGGGCTCATCTAATCCTAAGGCAGCCTCTACTTCTACCCTAGGGACCATCCTAGACTCCCTACCTATACTAGACACCTCTATGCATAGTAGGGCCTCTGCCAAACCTCGGTAGTCGGGGTAGGTCACCCCGCTCACCGGTTGGCCCTCTACCCTCAGGACAGTAATCTTGGCCACATCCTCTAGAGTGGGGATCATATGTCCCCAGGGCATCAGGAATGCCCGACTCTCCGCATGCCACCTCTCCCGCAGCGCCTGCAGGAGGACCAAATCGAGCCAAAATAGCTCGATATCTAAAATCTCGCCGAACCCCATCCGGCGCAGGCGCGCCTTCTGAAAATCTGGGAGTCCTCTATATGGAGCTACTACTAAGTCCTATGAAATCCTCGCCCTCATCGTCCCCTGCAAATAAGAACAAGGAATTTCATCAGTTAATGGACATGAAAACAAATAAAATATTCTTAATTGAAAGGCGTCCACTAGTTTTGATGCCATTTGAGATCATTTTCTGTCCAATTAAAAATTTCGAAATTCGGTTGAATGGCGTCGGACCAGGGTGATGCCCTTTGAAAGGCGTCACCTGGTCTGGACACCATTCAAACCCGATTTCAGGTTCTTCCAGAGAACCCCTTTTCTCACTCCTTTTCTCATTCCATTTAAACTATAGAAAACTTACCAGGTGGAGGTCGCCCTCCCCTCCTTCTTCCTCGGCCATGGGCACCGGAGGAGCCTCTTCCTCCTCCAAAAACGCTGCCACCCCAGCAAGCTCGGCCGGTACCTCTTCTTCCTCCCTCACCAAGGTCCGTCAACGCTTCACAATGGTCTTGGCCTTGCGGGACCCCTTCACCACGCTCCATGGAATTGAGAGAGAGTGTTTGCAAGAGGGGGAAAACGGGGGATATCGCCTGTGGTCGCCGGAGAAAGCTCGAGGAGAGAGAAGAACTTGGGAAGAATGAGGAAGAAAGGGGGCCTTAGCGGGTTCTGTTTGGAAAGCTTAAAACGCATTTGGGTACAGCGACGCCATTCAGGGCACATAAATTGAGGTGGCAAGGCCAGGTGTTTGAAATTCAGTAAAAGGCGTCTTTGCAGGGCGACGCGTTTCAGTCTAGACTGCCAATTCTGTTCAGAACAGTACAAGGCATGATGATGAAAGGCGTCCACACAAAACAATGCATTTCAGTGGATTAATCACAGAATTAATGGTGAAATTCTGGAGAAAAGCAAGAAAGAGGACTGAAAGGCATCTTTACAAGTGGACGCATTTTAATGGTAATTCTCGATTTTAAGGATTAATCTCTGGAATCTTAGAAAATGAATTATGGTTAAAAGGCGTCTTCACGAGTGGACGCGTTTTACACCAGCCAAATCCGAATTGTAATATTTTAAGGAAAAATCAAGTTTTTTACTTAAGAAAAAATCATGAACAAATTACAGGAGATTAAGGAAGGATTTCAAGACATAAAGGACCAATTCTTTATTCAAATAAATTCTTTATTACATCAAGAAAAATAAAAGAAAAGAGAACATTCAAGGAAGAAATTTCCGAAGTCCCAGTATATATGGAACGGATAATCCTCTCTCTTTCTTTAGAGAATTTTACACGATGATTGAAGCTAATATTCCACAAAGTGATGATAAGTTCAGTAGCTTCATAGTCTTCATCAGATTACAAGGCACGCCTCTTGATTGGAGATGTATGAGTAAATTCAAGAAATTCATATCGAGGCAAGCTGAGTTGAGTAAAGCACCGATGAGGGTTGTACAACACGAACTCAGTGGCCCCGATCAATTTAAGCTCTGCACCCGCTGCACGGCGTACTCTAATGGGCTTTCCTACAAGTGCAAGAGGTGAACAATCGAACCCGTTGGATGACATCTTTCTCAGATAATCTCTCCAGTCAGCTCGAGTCTTGAGCTTTGGCACGTGATTAATCATCTTCTCATTGAATTTCACGATGTTGGAAATATGGAAGATTGGGCTATTCTGATATATTTGAGATGGTCTTGCAGAATCCCTCGTGTGATATTCAAATTTGAAGTGCAACTCAACCCATAGAGCGAAGAGTAGCATGCAACCATAGGGAGGCTGACCTGTAGACGATGCAGAGAGTCCACTGTAGAGATAGGCTAGGATCGCAGTGCTAATGTGTTTTCCCTCAAGGATCTCACAGATTGCACTGACTTGATCATCTTCAAGGATGTTGTCTTGAGCAGGAAAGAACAGAGCCCCAACGAGGCATGTAATCAAAGCTTTTGTCATGTCCTCAGCATCATCCTTTCTCAGGTCTTCAATTTCGTACAAGGTCCACTCTGCAATCTTTACAAGGTTGATCCCTTTCCTGGTAAGGCACCCTTTGACTTTTGTGGGGTCCTTCATGATCTTCATCAACAATTGTTGACCGGTGATCTTTTCCTTCATCATAACTATCTTATTCTGGATTTTGGGAAGGCCCAATAAAAGCTCAACTTCTTCTAGAAGGATAGTGTATTCAAAATCAGGAAAAAGGAAGGTATGGGTTTGAGGATGCCATAACTCAATCAAAGCACCTATAGCGGCCCAATCCACGTTTGGACTCTTGTAATGCTTCGCGTGGACTACTTGACCTTGGAGATTCTACTTGGAAATAAAGGATTGTATGGAGATTTTGGTACTCTTAGCGAGCTTTCGAATCTAAGGAAGAGAGGTGAATTTCCTTGGGCCGAGAAACATAGGATATGCCTAGAAAATAAAAGGGAGGATCACTTGAAAAACATGAAGAACTTGAAGAATTTGAAGAATATGGAATTGAAGAAGGAAAAAAGGATTGAAAGGAGAAAGGATTCAACTTACTTGGAGGTTAGGATCTCTTCCACTTAGATGATTTTCCACCTCGGAGAGCTTCTCTAACGTCTTTCTCATCCTCTTGCTTGAAGAACCCATCTTGTTCTTGAGTTTTCCTTCTTGAAACCTTTAAAACCTTTAAAAATCTTGAACTTTGAAGAAAATCCCTTGCTTCAATCTCTAGATTGTGTTAGGATTACCTTGATACAAGTTAATGAAGTTTATATAGAGAGAATTGCAATCCTAGGAAGGCTTTTACGGATTGGAAAAGGAATAAGCATGTGAAGAGTTGGAATCCGGGTGGGAATCAGCCAGAACCTGTTTCTGAGACTGAAAATGCGTCGTTGAACAGCGACGCGTTTTAGTCAGGTTAATAGCATCGGCTCGACACGACGCATTTCAGGCTTTCTTGTTATTTACCCGAAATTCAATGTTTATCCATATTTTGATGTTTAATTAAACACTTGCTTGAAGTTACTGATGAATTTTGAGTGCAGGAAATTCAAGAAAACTCAAATGAAGCTGAGAAACCCAAAAAGATCCTACTACGGGAGCTTATGAGTCCCTCACCGTGGTTAAAAAGACGGTTATCTCTATCCTTGTACTATTTCGTGTAATTAATTTGCATAATCTCATTACTATACGTTAAATATTTATTAGATTATATCAAGGACCTTGTGATTTTGATGAAACTGGAATTTGAGTTCCCCTTTAACAAAAACGGTGATAATTCCAGAGAATTCTTAATCGCACGGATAGGCCGTTGGATTGTTAATTAGTGAGGACGATGGTTCCACTTTTGTAAAACAATGCGTGGATAAACGAGCTTCGGCTTAGCACTGAATTACAAGAATTTGTATCTTAACTCATTAATGACAATTTAACAATATTATCCTTGATTAATTTATATTTTATTTGACTTTATATTTTTCTTTTAGCCTAGCATGCATCATGTAGGACTTTGATATCATTGTGATAAGAATTAATTATTGATTAAGTTTCAGACCATTGGTCAAATAATTCTAACATAATATGAAATATTCCATTCTGAATTTAGTATCTTGATTTTCTTTGAGGTTCGCTTGAAGATATCTTTGGAATTCTATTCTTTCTTAGACTCTTTATCCAATATTTCTTGTTTTCTTTTAAGATCCATTATGGCTGCAGCACGTCCACATTGGCTAGCAATCGCTCCCATTGATGAAACCTGCAGTGTCTATGACCTGGGGTACTTCCCAATCCGTGGAGGTTGATCGACCTTATTTTATTTCCTTGTCTACCTCATCCAGACAGGATTGGTTCCATTGATCTCCTTGAGTTATCTTCATTGATGATTTTAAGAAAAATTCCAAACATGTGATGTTAAGAGCGTGTCTCATCACACCTTGGCATCACCTTTTCAGTGCATTCCATTTCATTTCACTCCCTTGCAAAGACGATGCCAAGGTGAGGCAGCTGTAGACACGCTAATTTTGACATCATTTTGAGTAAATTTCATATCATATAATAATGTCTCAGAATGGTCTGATATTTAATCAATAGTTAATTTTTATTAATCTTTCTGGATTAATTATCTAAATAGTATTGAGTCAGACAGACATAATTTAAGTTAATTAATTAAATTGATTTTAACTCAAATTTTAATTAAAATATGGAAAAGTCTAAAAGACGTCGATATGTGTAGATGCCATTTAGAGTTTATTCATATTTTGATATTTAAATTTTAATTTTAATTAATTAATTAATTAGCTAAAAGACGTCTTCCAGACACGACGTCATATAGGTTTCCTAAGCCCTTTGATGTCCATTCCTACCCTAGAGGAGGTAAAAGACCCAGTTTTCTCTCTCTGTGCTAATAGTGCCCCAGGCCCAGATGGTTTTTCAGGTGATTTTTTTACATCTTGCTGGGATATTGTTGTTGATGATATTTTTGTTGTTGTCATTGAGTTTTTTTAATGATGGTGCTTTACCTAAGGCATATACTTCCACTCATTTGGTTTTGATTCTTAAGTGTGATAGCCCACTTCCTTCAAGGATTTTAGGCCCTTTAGTCATTGCAATTACACTTACAACATTCTCTCTCTGATTGTGTGTAAGAGGCTATCCATTATTTTGCACAAGCTCATTTCTCCCTTCCAAGGTGCCTTTGTTAAAGGAAGGGATATTAGTGATAATATCTATCTGGCTCAAGAAATGGTGCACAATATCACTAAAAGGAGCAAAGGTCATAATGTTATCCTTAAACTTGATATGATGAAAGCTTATGATAGATTGGAACGGAGCTTTCTGTTTGATGTGCTATCCAAGTTTGGTTTTTCTGATGCCTGGATCAATTTGATTTATAAGGGAATTGCTAAAGCTACATACTTTCAGCCATTGCTAGACAAGGTGAGAAAGAAGCAGGTAAATTGGAAAGCTTAACTCTTGTCTCCTGGTGGTAGATTAGTATTGATCAAGCATGTTTTATCTTCAATCCCAATTCATATTCTTGTTGCCCTCTTCCCCCTAAAAGTATTCTTGAGGCTTTGGAAAAAGCTTTTACTGCTTTCTTTTGGGGATCTTCCAATGTTGGACAAAGGAAGCACTAGATTGCATGGAAATACTTAGCTAGGCATATTGTTGAAGGTGGAATTGAGATTAGATCTTCATTTGATTTGAGTACTGCTTTGAAAGTTAAGTTATGTTGGAAGATTTACTCTCATAAGGGTGTTTGGAGTGAGTATATTCATAACACTTATATGCATGATCAACATCTTTCTTCTTTTTCTTTGACTGGATCTCCACATTGGAGAATGGTTCTTAGACACAAGCATTGGGTATTGGACAATACTTGTTGGCAGGTTGGGACTGGTATTATTTCCTCTGGCATGACAATTAGACTGGACATGGTCCTCTTAAGGATTTTATTTCTGTTGATCAATAGTATTCTATTGCTCATACTCATCAGTGGACTGTTCAGGGATTTATGTCTTACAGAGAGGACTTTCTGCAGATGCTCTCTATGGATGTTTCCTTTGTCATTATGAATATTGCTTATTGCCTATCTAACATTCAGGGACCTAATATACCTATTTGGCAACCTGATACTCATGGATATTTCACTACTAAATCTACTTGGAATATTGTCAGACACAGTAGGTCTGAGTTTTCCATTACTAAATGGATCTGACGCTTTCTCTCACCCAAGAGAATTTCCCTCTTTGTTTACAGACCCCTTATTGACAGATTGCTTTTTGACTCAGTCATTCAGAGATATGGGATTTCTATGGCTTCTAGATGTACTTGTTGCAGATATCCTTCTACTAAAACCAATATTAGTATTAGATAGTCTGAAAGCCAATCCGATGATTCAGATTATGTAACGACCCCCTGTCGGTCGGTTCAGTCATGCCGGCTTACTACGAACCGAAGGGACCCGTTAACAGCGAGAACAACCCGAACATGATTTACAGTTAAGGTTGAGCACTTTGCATGTAAATAAACAAAACATTTTATATAGATGTCATACACAGTGCATGACAGTACATCAAGTCCAGGGATACAACATGTAAGTTACATAGGGACTGGACTTACAAAAACAACCTCTGTTCAACTACACTAAGCTCGTATAGACTTCTCGGTTGCCCCAAGAAGGTCCTCTCCTGAAAGGGGGTTAAATAGTGTGGATGAATTTACCGACTCAGCAAGCACATGATACTACTACATGGCTTATCATATATATAAACGTAAAAGACAACATCATATTACTACATAATCATGACATGATAGAATATAATATAACGAACTTAAACTAACATAAGGATCATGGCAAATCATGGCATGGTCAAGAGATCATGGCGTAACATGGTATGTATAAACATAAAGATTCATGGCATGGCATCATGGCGTGACTTGACTTAAACATGGCATGGCATGGCATGAGTATAAGCATAATAGAGGCATGACATAGCATCATGGCATGGTGAAAAGATCATGGAATAACATGAAGTCATAAACATATATAACATACGGATAGCATGAATTTTTTCACTTATTTAACGGACATGCATCCAAACCACAACATGAGGAGGTTAGCATGACGTGCAGCCAGTGGTAAGGCAAATACCCACTGGCGCTTCCACTACACAGCAGGGGGACCCACCTGTCCCACCTGGACCAGGAGAACCGTACCAAGGATTTACCCGTTTGCCTCGAGTTACGTCTTTTAATTATGTCCGCCTCACACGGATGCTTGTATGATTCGGACGCATGGACTCCTAAGGTGGCATTGTCTGTAGCATGTTCGATTTTAACATGAGAGACTTATAGAAATAGGGATTTAGGCATGGGTTGGGTGTTCATTTCGGCAGCATAATGACTTAGTAGCATCTTGGTTGGGGGTTCATTTCGGCAGCATAATGGCTTAGTAGCATCTTGGTTGGGGGTCCATTTCGGTAGCATAACTACTTAGTAGCATCTTCTTAAATTTGTAGGAAAATACATGTTTGAAAAATAGGCCATTCGCAATAGGAAAATAACCATGCAAAAAGAATCATGTACTTGCCTTTAAACCAGGAGCTCTATTGGACATAGCAGTAACCCCTTCCTATACGTGTGAAGAATCCTACGAACAGCCCCCACTCCCGCTCTAAAATCTCTCTCTCTCTTTCTTTCTCTCTCTTACTCTCTTGGATGTGGGCAAGGAGGAAGGAGGGGAAGGTGGGAAGGAAGGGAATGGGATGGGGAGAAATGGGAGGACCACCCTCCTATTTATAGAAGGAGAGGGGAGGGTTAAAGGGGGGTTACTTAGGGGTTAGGTTAACTAGGATTGGGTTACTTAAGGGTTAGGTTACTTGGTGGTCAAGAAACTTAGTTAGATTAACTAGGGTTAAGTCACTTGATGATCAAGAAACTTTACCAGTATATCCTTTAGTGGTATCCTTTAATACTTTTTCACTTTAGTCCTTGTATTTTTTATAATTGTATTTATACCCCTACTCAGTAGTTTGTCACTGAATTCAACTTCTTTCTGGTGATTTGAAGACACTTCTAGAGACCTTAAAAATTATACTTAAGATCTTCTAAAAATCATCAATCACATTATTAACCTCAAACTTTTCATAATTGCGTTTATACTTTTTTGGTATTTACGAATATATCCTTTTTATAATTATGTATATGTTGGCATGTAACCGTAATCTTGTAGGTCCTTACAGATTATTAATGGCATTAATTCATTGTGTGTAATTAATCGATCTATGTTTATCGTACCACGATGAAGTCCATGGACATGTGTAACAATCTTCGGATTGTGATGAGATCATAATTACGGAACCGAAGACTTATAAACACATGTTCTTAATTGTTCCTAGTCATAGGATGTTTGAGATAGGACATCGAACATCCGGATAGACTAGTATAGATTACTTCAGCTCACATGATAAAGGTGACTGATATTATAAGTCACTTGTGTGGAGACACTATGCTGGACGTGTAGGTACTCATTGGCGAATGAGTTCACTGAACTGATCCGACTATGAATCGCTGGATGGTAAACACCTCACTGTTAACCAGCTCGATTCTTTTGTCACGGTTGCGTAGATGATCCTTGGACCTGAGATGCCAAAGATATATTGTTGGTAGGTTTCTCGACTTTGACCTTGACTAACGAATCCCTAACCATGGGTTATCAATAAGTCAAGCGATCGGGTTTAGGGAAATGCCCTCGAAGGTAATTGTGTATTCAATATGGGATCATCCGCTCTAGGTAGTTTGAGAGAGAATGTTCCAGTAATGATGCGCTTAAAGTCCCTGGCCAGGGCGGACTCTGTGTTCAATAAGGAGTTATCGGATTCAGATTAGCAGCATCTGATTCAAGTGAATCGACCGAATAGGGTTTAATAGTAAACCATACCCTAGGTCGATTCGGGAATGTTGCACAGATGAAGGATTAAATCCGCGCGCTAAGCGATGACGAAAAGGTTCCAATAGAGGGTTGCAATAACCCAGTGCCATCCAGGATCACGCAATGTTGCTTGGCATCCAACGTGATCGAAAGCCTGTCTGAATTTATTATGGGACATTAAATTTAGCTGATTAATTGAATATTAGGATATTAATTAAATCAGTGGGTCAATAAAGAGTTACTAGGCTTAATGGGCCATTAACTGGACTGGTACTTGGGCCTAGAGGGTTACACACAAAAGGTTTTCAAGTCGATGGATAATCCGACAGGATTTCGGATAAGTCTGAGTTTTTACGAAAAACCGCAAGTAGACTTATTATAAAAGAATGGACGCTAGGCGGGGGCCAGCAAACCTAACCTAGCCGTCGTTCTTTCTCTCCCCTCTCTATTGGGCGCACAACACAAGGCGGCCATCTGGAGGCTCCATTTCGGCTCCCGACTGCTCCGCCTTCCGTCCGACGGGAGATTTCGAATCTGCATGTCGTAGCGGATCACGCGCAGCTAGACGAGATCCACATACGCTGCATCAAGCGAGGAGGCGAGGACGATCCATCGCAAGGAGAACCGCATGGATAGCGCTAGAGGTCGGGCAACTGCGCGGCTTGTGGCATCGCTCCGACGGAACTGGAAAACGAATGCGGATTCGAATCCGCACAAGGTAAATTCGATTTACTCCGATTTTATTTTGTTGATCGAAATGGGATGGATCCGATCCCGAAAATTTTATTCTGCTGCGTTTTTCGGTCGGATCCCGACACAGCGATCCCAATAGTGGTATCAGAGCCAGGTTATCACTGTGTTTTCGCCGTTTCGGTCTCTAACATTACGGTTTTCAAATTTATTCCATGCTTGAATATATATTTTCACGCAAGATTAATATTCATGGGATGTTCACCGCGATAAGATCGCAATATTAATCTATAGAAGATATTTTATTTGGGGTTCTTCATCGTGTTCTTCGTAGAACGAAGAACAGCATGTTCTTATAGGTATTGGATCCATAAGATGGATCTTTGGGGGCTTTGATCATTGCGATCGATGCCAGCGGCGTGGGGAGCAGGGTACCACTGGCCATGGCCTTCCTTCTTCTTCCTCTTGCGTTTTTTAAACTGCTGTGAAAAGGGGCTCGAAGAAAGGGAGATTTTTTCAAAAAAAATTAGGCCATAGGAGCCCTTCTTGGGCCTACTCCGGACGGCATCGGCGACGTTGCCGTTGCCGGCGGACGGTCGCCGGTGTCCGCTGGCGCCGCTGCCGACGTCGGAAGGGACCCCCTGCAAGGGGGTGCCACTGTCGGGTTCCCTACATTGTAGGTTACCGGCGGCCAGGCCCTATCATGTAAGGATTGAGGTTTTTGGATCCGGATATCAGGTTAGTTTTCGAGGTCGGATCCCGTAGTTCAGGCCCTGATGGGGTTGGGACTTTGTTCTGTTTCGCGTCGAGCCTGCGAGACGCAGTTTAAACGGTGTCCAGCAATTTAGACTAGTTTTAGGCTGTGCCACGTGGGCTGGCCTTGGGTCGCGAGAGTACGGCCCCGGTCATATCGTTTGAATGACGTCTTGGATGGACGACGCCATTCATAGTACGACCCTGACTTGTCAGTGTACGGCCCGGTGTTGTCATCTGAAAGACGTCGGGCGTGCACGACGCGTTTTACCCAGCTTCTGGTTGACCCCGCGAACCCTCCCTCCTTTCCCTCATTCTCTCCTTTCTCTTCTCTCTCCTCTCTTCCCTCTGATCTCCGGCGACCCCTCCCCCTCTCCTTGCTTTCCTCCCTCCATTCCATCTCTCCCTCCACTCCATCAACCTCCTAACTCCCACCACTACCACCACCATCTCCTCCGCGGCATTTTTCTCTCCGGATGGCAGCCGACGTCCCGGTGGAATAACGGCGTCCACGGCGGTACCGGCGGCGGCGTGGAGTGAGACGGGTGGGCGGCTTGGAGCTTGGAGGAGTTCGAGTAACCGGTAGGGTGACGATCCCCGTAGTATTTTAACTTAAAACCATGTTTTCCCGCTTTGAAGCATGATGCATGTATGGGATTTTTGGGTAGAATAAGCATGTATAGGGGCTTTCTTGATGGATATGGTGGTTTCTATCAATGTGGATTCATGGGTTTTCCTGTGATGGGTTGGTTTCCCTCTTCGTTTTCCCCTTCTTGGGTGTTTTTGGGGCGAATTTGGGGTTAAAGGGGACCCTCGGGTCGAGCTGCAGAAACCAGGTTTCTGGCGCTGAATGATGTTGTGCTAGGACGACGCCATTCAGAATGGCGACGTGCCAACACGACGCCATTTAGGCAGAAATCGTCCCGATAACGGTTTATGTCAGAATGGACTTCTGTTGTGAATGGCGTCCAGGAGCAGTGACGCATTTTAAAAGATGACGACTGGGCACGACACTTTTTAAGCCATGTTCTGAGGCCGAGATTTCATGAACCAGTTTAGGAGACTTGAATGGCGTCGGCCTTGGGCGACCCGATTCAAGATAAATCACATTAATTCATGCTATTAACATATCTTCACACTGTTAGCTAGTTTGGTTAACTACATGTTTGAAATCGTACATCGAGGATAAGGATTTGTATGTAATCGGATCGCACGGTGTTGTGTTTCGTGCGACTGTGGACCTAGAGTGATAGTTGTAGCGTTTGCCACCCTGTGTCGGTGTGGGAGGGACACAGCGCCGGTGTGGGAGTGGCGGGGTGACGCCTAGAGAGAAGATTACCTGGTGTACCCCGGGGTTAGCTAGTACCAGTGTTGGAGTGGTACCTATAGAGTGTCACTCGTGCTGAGGGAAGTAGTAACCACCTAGAGCCAGTTGGGTCGGAGTAGCTAGCGTGCTATCCGAGGGGTTACTGTTTGGTCTCAGCGGGTCGGTGTTTCTCGCGTTCGGCTGTGTGGTTGGCGTGTTTTGCCGAAACGCTGGTTTTGGGTTCCGTGGTAAAATGGTTTCAGAATTATGCTTGTTACGTTTCGAATGCATGTGGTTTATATCGAAATTTAGGAATTGTGTTTATTGCTTTACTTGCTTAAATTATCTATAATTGTGTTGCTACACTTGTGGGTGCATGAGTGGGCGGTGGGGATCGAAGGATCCCTACTGAGTCTTTTCGATGGGACTCACCCCTGCGATTTTCAGGTGAGGGTTCCAGGCAAGCGTAGCGAGGAGAGTGTTGCTTTGGGTCGCGCACCAGCAGCCGTTGTTCGGGGGTATGCCCCGATGTAGTTGTTATGTTATTTTCTGACCTATATGCTTAATTATTTCCTTTCAGTTAGAGTATGTAATTATTTGCTGAGTCGAGTCGCATTGTAATAATTTTTAATTCTTGCACTTCATTTTTAATTCAATGTGATGTGAATGTTTAGCTTAGTTTATTATTTATTTCCCAGACTTATCGAGATCCTGGTTTGTTTCCGGATTAATGATTCGGTATCCATTTAGTAATCGGATCCCCGATTATAGGGTGGCGGGTCGTTGCAGGCACCAACTACTCATACTTGCTCAGGAACTTGAAGATTGTCCTTAGGTCTGAGCAGATTGCCTATGTCTTGGATAATGAATCTCCTACTGAACCAACATTAGATGCCCCAGAGGAGGAAATGATTGCATATGAAAAATGGAAGGAAGACTCCACCATGACCAAATGCTACATGTTAGCCTCTATGAGCAATGAATTGCAGAGGCAACATGAGGAGATGGATGCCAGATCCATCGTGCTCCATTTGAAAGAGCTGTTTGATGAGTAGAGCAGAATCAAATGATAGATATCTAAGAATATGTTCAAGGCTCAGATGGCAGAGGGAACTTCAGTATAGACTCATGTACTGAAGATGATTGAATGGGTGGAAAAGCTGGATGCTCTTGGGGTTACACTTCCCAAGGAGATGCATACTGACCTCGTGTCATCTTCCCTTCCAAAATCTTATGCCCAGTTCATTGTTAACTTTAACATGAATAAGATCCAGACCACCTTAGCTGAGCTTCTGAACATGTTGAAGACTGCAGAGGGGAACGTTGTGAAGGATAAACCCCAAATACTCATGGTTGGTAAGACCAATAGAAAGAGACTTGCAGTCCAAGCCTTTCGGAAAGGTAAGAACAAGGTTCAGAGAAAGCAAAAGGTTGTCAAGAAAGACAAAGGTAAGAGTGTTGAGAAAGGTGATTGCTTCTACTATCACCAAAAGGGCTACTGGAAGAGGAATTGCAAGGAATACCTCAAGGACAAGGCTCAAGAAACTGTAAAGCAGCAGGACGCTTCAGGTATCTATATGATAGATGTAAACATGTCAATAAGAGATTGTACATCATGGGTATTAGATACTGGATGTGTGTCTCATATCTGCAATTCTATACAGGCACTGACAAGAAGATGTAAGCTGAGGACCGGCAAGGTGAAGCTGAGGCTAGGTAACAGCGTAAGAGTTGCAGCGATCGTTGTAGGGACAGTGAAGCTCAAGCTACCATCCGGAGACACTTTTTCATTAGATGATTGTTATTATGTACTTAGCGTAATAAGAAATATTATTTCTATTTTATGTTTAGATAGAATTGGATACAATTTAAATTTTAGGAACAATAGTTGTTCAATTTATTTCGGAAATAAATTAATAGCTTCTGCTATCTTGTCCATTGTTTTGTATCTATTAAATGTGTCTCATGAGAATTTGCACATCGGTTCTTCAATTAAAAGAAATAAGTATGAAATGAACAAAACCTACTTATGGCATTGTAGGCTTGGACACATTGGTGAAAACAGACCCTAAAGGATGCATAAAGATGGATACTTGGATCCATTTGATTATGAATCATATTCAACCTGTGAGTCATGTTTAATGGGTAAAATGGCTAAGTCTCCATTTAGTGGAACTGGAGAACGAGCCAAAGACATTATAACTTATACATTCAGATATATGTGGTCCAATGTCGACCCAAGCCATTGGTGGTTTCTCATACTTCATTACATTTACTGATGATCACTCAAGGTTTGGATACATATACTTATTGAAGTATAAATCTGAAGCCTTTGAGAAATTCGGAGAATTTAAGAATGAAGTTGAGAAACAAACAGGAAAGAGTATAAAAACCATCCGATCCGATCGGGGTGGTAAATACTTGAGTACTGAGTTCATTAAATACTTAAAGGATAATGGTATCCTTTCTCAGCTTACAGCTCCTTATACACCTCAAATGAATGATGTATCAGAAAGGAGAAATCGCACATTAATGAAAATAGTGCGATCCATAATAAGCATGTCCAAATTAACAGTGTCCTTATGGGGATATGCACTTAGCTCGACTATGTATATCCTGAACAAGGTACCTAACAAATCTATTGAAACCACTCCATATGGGATATGGAATGGAAGGAAACCAAACCTTAAACATATTAAAATCTGGGGATGTCATGCTCATGTTAAAAGACATGACGCAGATAAGCTGGACTCTAGAACAGACAAATGTAGATTTGTGAGATATCTAAAGGAAATTTATGGATATTACCTTTATCATCCTGGCGAACAAAAGGTGTTTGTAGCCAGGAGAGCTGTCTTTCTGGAAGAAGATTATATTCTCTAGAAGGACAGTGGGAGTAAAGTAATTCTGAAAGAAATTCCAGACCCACAAACTGGTAATGGTTAATCACATGAACTGTCAGTTTCTGAACCTGTTCAAAATGATACACAGGAACTTCGTAGGTCTGAAAGTGTAAGGATTGAGGTTTCGGATCCAGTTATCAGGTCAGTTTCGGTGTCGGATCCCTTAGTTTGGGCCCTGATCAACTCCCACCACTACCACCACCATCTCCTCCGCGGAGTTTTTCTCTCCAGACGGCGGCCGACATCCCGGTGGAGTAACGGCGTCCACGGCGGTACCGGCGGCGGCGTGTGGCGAGGTGGGTTGGTGGCTTGGAACTAGGAGGAGTTCGAGTAACCGGTAGGGTGACGATCCCCGTTGTATTTCGTTTAAAAATCATGTTTTTCCCGCTTTGGAGTTTGTTTAGGGGTTTTTCTTGGGGTGAAAATACTAAATGCATGTAATGAGAATTTGAGTGTTTTAATGAGTATTCAGGTTCTTCTCCTCCTCCTCCACTTTATTTGTGTTTTTACAAGAATTAAGGAGAAAATCCTGTTGGGATCCGGGCGGGACGCGAAGAACCCAGTGGAAACGAAGAACAAAAAGTTAAACCCGCCCGATGCCCGCTGATCCGATTCGGAACGAAAAACGCAAACCGAAAAACTGGGTTGAAATCTGATTACCGTGCGCGGATTCGAATCCGCTTCCGTTTCGGTTCCGTTGAGGCGATGCCGCAAGCCACACAAGCGTCCGACCTCCAGCGGTATCCACGCGATCCTCCGTGGTGGTTCGTCCTCGATCCCTCGTCCGTTTCAGCTCGCTCGCTGAAGATCCGTCGCTACAACGATTGCGGAAATCCCGCCGACGGGAATTCCCGACTTTCGGGAATCACACGCGGCGGAGACGGAAGTTGTTCTGGCGCGTCGAACGGGACGCCCATAGGAGGAGAGAGAAAGGGGGGATGACGGCCAGCAAGGGAAATCCTGGAGCTTGGCCCAGGGTTTCTCAACAGCGTGTATATATATTAAGTCGGCGCTACGTTTCACAAAAGTCCCCGAGTTAATATAAATCCCACTTATGTACCACCGACTGAGAATCTTATAGCGTGTGACCCTCTAGGCCCATTTACCAGTCCGATTTTCAGCCTGTTAAGTCCAATAACTAGTTATTGACTTATTGTAATTAATTAATATCTAGATATTAACTAATTACTCAACCGAATTATCATTGCATGTAAATTCGGTTGGACTTCTGATCAAGTTGGGTGCCAAACAACACCGCATGATCCCGGAAGGTAATGGGGTTCAGCAACCCGCTCATGGAACTTGGCCGTCCACAGTTACCACATGGCTATAATCCTTCGTTCGCACAATGCTCTCGAGTTAACCTAGGATATGGTCAACTGTCAAACCCTAGATGGTCAACTCACTTGAATCAGACTCCGCTGTACAATATCCGAAAACCCCTTTTCTGATATTGTTTCTGCTCTGGCCAGAGAGTCCTGCGGATCTACTCTAGAGCATTCTCTCTCCAGTTACCTAAGAGCGAACGATCCTTTATTGAACACACAATCACCTTCGAAGGTCTTCCGCTGGACCCGATCCTTGACTATTAGAGATTCCGTGGATAGGGATTCGTAGGTCAAGGTCAAAGTCCAGAAGTCCACCGACAAGGTGTCTTTGGTGTCTCAAGTCCAAGGATCAACCACGCTACTGTGACGATGAATCAAGCCGATTGACAGTCAGGTAAATTACTGTAACGACCCGCCATCCTATGACCGGGGACCCGGTCACTAAATGGATGTCGGCCCATTAACTACGGGTTCACACCCGGATCTCACACAACACATCTGGAGGAGTAAGTGCTAAATAGGGCTAAATATAACAATCACACGGACTACAAAGGTAAACGAGTGCGCAGAAAGGGAAATATCAATGTCCGTATACAGTCCAACAATAATTACATGTCCAACAAGTTAAATAAGTACAGGCAGAAGGAAAGTACAACAACATCGGGGCATACCCCGGGAACTAAGACAGCTGCTGGTCCGCACACCAAGAAGACGCCACGCTACCGCTGCGCCTCGAAGTCCACACCTGAAACCGCAGGGAGTGAGCCACACCAGAACTGGGCTCAGTAGGGATCATCCGATCCCCTGCCTCCCACTCACACACCCACAAATGTAACAACACAGATATGAAGCAATTTAAGTAAGGCAGTAAACATATCACCCAACTCAGATATGAAACGCACGATAAGCAGTGTAGCAAGAACAGTTCTAAGCAACTCGAAGAACCCAACACAGAGTCAAGTCTCACAACCGAAGTCCACAAGGCGACTAAAACCACACAGTCGACCGAAGTCAAACGTCGCCTCCCAACACTACCACCACTGCTCACGCCTGTCCACCCCTACAGTGTTCCGGGGCACTGTAGGGTGAGGCAGTGAGCCAAACTAGGACTAGCTGGACTCAGTGTACCGCCACTGCCAGCTACGTGTGCACACAAGCAGTCTAGACTACTGTCCTACCACCGGATTGCCTCCACGCTAGGCCTCAGCGCTTCCAGGAGGGCCCTGGGGACCGGCGAACCCCCGTCAAGCCGAAGCTATAGGAACTACCCGCAAACCCAACTCTCCCGGGCTGCATCAGGCCAAGGGCTAAGGGTACCACTCGTAACCTTGATCAAAGGTCACATCAGGCCCAATGGCTAAAGGGTAAGCCAACTCCCACCAGTAACACCACCAGCTCCACAGCAAGAAACACGCCGGAAGCTGTCACGACAAACAAGGGAGACCCGACCTGCTGAGGCCAAGCAGCAACCCCTCGGATAGCGCACCAGCTACTCCGGCCCGACGGGCTCAAGGTGGTTCTGCTTCCCTCAGCTAAAGGTAAACCACAACATGTACCCCTCCTCACAGACACCATGACCCTGTCCCCACCGGTCCATGGTGACATCGGAAACCACAGCCATATCGATCCACAGTCGTATAAGCACACACACACATATATAACATGCTGTCATTCCATTCGCACAGTAAACCCCAGTCTCAACGTACGGTTAAAGCACACACCCATAGATGATGAAATCTCATTCATGCAGAAGTCCTCAGTCTCAGTATACAACATAAAACTTGCCTCAGAACCTTCCACAGTGAAACACATGCTAAAACCAGTAATATAACACTTCTGTCTTGAATCGCGTCGACCGAAGTCGACGCCATTCAAGTCCCTCAGACAGGTTCAGTTAAACGTCAGATTATCGCTTCAAAACGCGTCTTCAGAGAGAGACGCCTTTTGAAACGCGTCCGCATACACCGACGCCATTCACAATAAAAACCCAGAATTTCAGGCCCTCAAGCGGAGCGATTCCCTGCCTAACTGGCGTCATGGTGGCCCGACGTCCTTCTAAAAGGCGTCGTCTACCCATGACGTCTTTTAGCACCAGGAACTCTATTCAAAGAAGCATCGAACAGGGGGATTTCTGCCTCTAAAAGGCGTCGTGCTGCCCAGACGCCCTTTGAAAGGCGTCGACCAGGGACGACGCCGTTTAGCGCCAGAAACCAGGTTCCCTGGTTCGAACCGAGGGTTTCTCCCTTGAACCCCAAGCACCCCGAAAACCCCAAAGTCAAAGGGGGAAGGAGAGAAGCTCAACCACACAATCATGCTTACGAAAACACGATCACAAACACCGCCATTCCCACAAGAAACCCCCTAAACATGCTCAATCTAGCCCCAAATACATCACGTCACGCCGAGAATCACACGAACATCACATGCACGGTTCGTCCCCCTACCGGTTCTTGAACTCCGCCAAGCTCCGTGCCGCCGTCCCGCTGCACCGCACACCGCCGCCGGTACCCTCGAGGACGCCGCCACTCCGCCGGGACGTCGGCCGCCGTCCGGAGAGTGGAACACCGCGAAGGAAGTGGTGGAGGTAGAGGTGAGAGGTAAGGTGGTGTTGGAGTGGTGGAAGAGGAAGAAGAGGAAGAGAAGGGGAAGAAGAGCGTCGGAGAGGGCGAAGAGGGCGAGGAGAGAGAGAGTGAAGGTGAGAATGAGGGAAAGAAGGGGAGGCTCGCGGGGTCAATCCGAAGCCAACTAAAACGCGTCGATCGAGGCAGACGCCTATCAGTCTGACAGGACAGCCGTACTGACAGCGCTCTGAAATGCGTCGCCCACCGTGGACGCCGTTCAGGCGATGTGACAGGCCGTACTGACAACGTTCTGGCGCCACGACCTGACATCGCAGATGTCACAGTCTGAATCGCGTCGACCCACCTGGACGCCGTTCAGACGAAATGACAGGGGCCGTACTCTCGCGGCCCGAAAACCGCCCACGTGGCGCATACGTGGCACAACATCCAGCGAACCTAAATGGCGTCCACACACCCTGACGCCTTTTGAAAGGCGTCGACGAGCGCTGACGCCATTCAGCCAGAAATCACAAGACCCCACGGGGTCCAAACCAGGGGATCCGGCCCGATTCCCGACCCGAATACAGAACCCGAAACCTCAGTCCTTACATTCTCCCCCCCTTAAAAGAATTTCGTCCTCGAAATTTGCAACCGCTCAACGCTCAACTCGGCTAACCATCACATGCCGACACACACCGATCACAACAACCAACCTCACCAATCTCACACACAGGGCTCCACAGAAATAGCCAAACAAATTCACATCAAGCTAACCAAGATTCTCAATTCCAACACAAAGCTGAAAGATCAACAATAACCACACACTAGCAAGGCACATATTACAAAACCGATTCTCCACCAAACCCAAATACATACAAGTACCACAAGAGTTCACAACCACCTCTGAACAAGACAAGGTAAGAGTGCCCATCTAGCACAGCCTCTCGAATCTCCACAAAGAGACGCGACTCCAATCACGCCTCGACCACCTACTGACCACTCGGCTCCTGACCTGCCTTATTCTTCCGGGGACAGTTCCTCGCGAAATGTCCCTTCCTGCCACAGCCAAAACAGCTACCAGTGATCAAGGGACATATCCTGTCGCCGTGAAACCTGCTACAACGGGGACAACGATCTGCAGCGTCCCACCTCGCCTCTTGCTGCCAGCCGATCTCTGTCTGCATCTGCTGAACCGAACCATCCTCATCCTCGTCACAAGGAACCTCCTGGAACTCGACCTCGAACGAACTCGAACCTCCTGCCGAAAAAGCCGCTGATCGATCCCTGCTATGCTGCTTCTCCTGTACTGAATGCTCCGATTCCCCTGCCGAGTGTTGAAACTGCATCTCCACCGCTGCCGCGCACCGAACAACTGACGCTAGATCCTTACAACAATGAGCTGCCACAAATTCCCTCAGATCATGCCGAAGTCCATCCACAAATTTCTCCGTCCTCAGATCCTCAGGCTCAGATATGTGTGGAGCAAACCTTCCCAAAGCCACAAATTTCGTCTGATATTCTAAAACCGACATATCATCCTGCACCAATTCCATGAACTCCCTTTCCTTGGCCCTACGAACATGCCTCGGAAGGTACTGTCCGCTAAACTCTCTCACAAAGCCTTCCCAAGGAATCTCTCTCAAAGACCTATCTGGAAACATCAACCCCTTGATGGTAACCCACCAATCATAAGCATCGCCCTTCAGTAAGTAGGTCGCCAACAAGGTCTTGTCACTCTCAGCACATTCTAGAACATCAAACACCTTCTCCACTTCCTTAATCCACTGAGCTGCCGAATCTGGAACAGGTTGACCCGTGAAAGAAGGGGGCTTCAGCTTCAAGAACCGCTCCACCACCGTGGATTGGCCACCTCGGGAACTGGACCCCTCGCTTCCACCTCCCTGCTGATATCTAGACATAGCCCCAATCATAGCTTCCATGAAACGATCCACGTTATGTCCATCCGCCCCCGGACCACCACCATCTGCTCTCGAACCACGAGCCAACAGAACTCTCCTCTTCGGCGCCATCACTAACCCACAACACGCAAATCGAACCAAAAACACGTCAAAACCTATCAATCTACACCAGCAGCCATTGCCTGTACAGACTCGTATTTATTGTTGGACTATAATATCTAACCTAGTTTATCACATACTCGACCAGACTGAGCTCTGATACCATCTGTAACGACCCGCCATCCTATGACCGGGGACCCGGTCACTAAATGGATGTCGGCCCATTAACTACGGGTTCACACCCGGATCTCACACAACACATCTCGAGGAGTAAGTGCTAAACAGGGCTAAATATAACAATCACACGGACTACAAAGGTAAACGAGTGCGCAGAAAGGGAAATATCAATGTTCGTATACAGTCCAACAATAATTACATGTCCAACAAGTTAAATAAATACAGGCAGAAGGAAAGTACAACAACATCGGGGCATACCCCGGGAACTAAGACAGCTGCTGGTCCGCACACCAAGAAGACGCCACGCTACCGCTGCGCCTCGAAGTCCACACCTGAAACTGCAGGGAGTGAGCCACACCAGAACTGGGCTCAGTAGGGATCATCCGATCCCCTGCCTCCCACTCACACACCCACAAATGTAACAACACAGATATGAAGCAATTTAAGTAAGGCAGTAAACATATCACCCAACTCAGATATGAAACGCACGATAAGCAGTGTAGCAAGAACAGTTCTAAGCAACTCGAAGAACCCAACACAGAGTCAAGTCTCACAACCGAAGTCCACAAGGCGACTAAAACCACACAGTCGACCGAAGTCAAACGTCGCCTCCCAACACTACCACCACTGCTCACGCCTGTCCACCCCTACAGTGTTCCGGGGCACTGTAGGGTGAGGCAGTGAGCCAAACTAGGACTAGCTGGACTCAGTGTACCGCCACTGCCAGCTACGTGTGCACACAAGCAGTCTAGACTACTGTCCTACCACCGGATTGCCTCCACGCTAGGCCTCAGCGCTTCCAGGAGGGCCCTGGGGACCGGCGAACCCCCGTCAAGCCGAAGCTATAGGAACTACCCGCAAACCCAACTCTCCCGGGCTGCATCAGGCCAAGGGCTAAGGGTACCACTCGTAACCTTGATCAAAGGTCACATCAGGCCCAATGGCTAAAGGGTAAGCCAACTCCCACCAGTAACACCACCAGCTCCACAGCAAGAAACACGCCGGAAGCTGTCACGACAAACAAGGGAGACCCGACCCGCTGAGGCCAAGCAGCAACCCCTCGGATAGCGCACCAGCTACTCCGGCCCGACGGGCTCAAGGTGGTTCTGCTTCCCTCAGCTAAAGGTAAACCACAACATGTACCCCTCCTCACAGACACCATGACCCTGTCCCCACCGGTCCATGGTGACATCGGAAACCACAGCCATATCGATCCACAGTCGTATAAGCATACACACACATATATAACATGCTGTCATTCCATTCGCACAGTAAACCCCAGTCTCAACGTACGGTTAAAGCACACACCCATAGATGATGAAATCTCATTCATGCAGAAGTCCTCAGTCTCAGTATACAACATAAAACTTGCCTCAGAACCTTCCACAGTGAAACACATGCTAAAACCAGTAATATAACACTTCTGTCTTGAATCGCGTCGACCGAAGTCGACGCCATTCAAGTCCCTCAGACAGGTTCAGTTAAACGTCAGATTATCGCTTCAAAACGCGTCTTCAGAGAGAGACGCCTTTTGAAACGCGTCCGCATACACCGACGCCATTCACAATAAAAACCCAGAATTTCAGGCCCTCAAGCGGAGCGATTCCCTACCTAAATGGCGTCATGGTGGCCCGACGTCCTTCTAAAAGGCGTCGTCTACCCATGACGTCTTTTAGCACCAGGAACTCTATTCAAAGAAGCATCGAACAGGGGGATTTCTGCCTCTAAAAGGCGTCGTGCTGCCCAGACGCCCTTTGAAAGGCGTCGACCAGGGACGACGCCGTTTAGCGCCAGAAACCAGGTTCCCTGGTTCGAACTGAGGGTTTCTCCCTTGAACCCCAAGCACCCCGAAAACCCCAAAGTCAAAGGGGGAAGGAGAGAAGCTCAACCACACAATCATGCTTACGAAAACACGATCACAAACACCGCCATTCCCACAAGAAACCCCCTAAACATGCTCAATCTAGCCCCAAATACATCACGTCACGCCGAGAATCACACGAACATCACATGCAAGGTTCGTCCCCCTACCGGTTCTTGAACTCCGCCAAGTTCCGTGCCGCCGTCCCGCTGCACCGCACACCGCCGCCGGTACCCTCGAGGACGCCGCCACTCCCCCGGGACGTCGGCCGCCGTCCGGAGAGTGGAACACCGCGAAGGAAGTGGTGGAGGTAGAGGTGAGAGGTAAGGTGGTGTTGGAGTGGTGGAAGAGGAAGAAGAGGAAGTGAAGGGGAAGAAGAGCGTCGGAGAGGGCGAAGAGGGCGAGGAGAGAGAGAGTGAAGGTGAGAATGAGGGAAAGAAGGGGAGGCTCGCGGGGTCAATCCGAAGCCAACTAAAACGCGTCGATCGAGGCAGACGCCTATCAGTCTGACAGGACAGCCGTACTGACAGCGCTCTGAAACGCGTCGCCCACCGTGGACGCCGTTCAGGCGATGTGACAGGCCGTACTGACAACGTTCTGGCGCCACGCCCTGACATCGCAGATGTCACAGTCTGAATCGCGTCGACCCACCTGGACGCCGTTCAGACGAAATGACAGGGGCCGTACTCTCGCGGCCCGAAAACCGCCCACGTGGCGCACACGTGGCACAACATCCAGCGAACCTAAATGGCGTCCACACACCCTGACGCCTTTTGAAAGGCGTCGACGAGCGCTGACGCCATTCAGCCAGAAATCACAAGACCCCACGGGGTCCAAACCAGGGGATCCGGCCCGATTCCCGACCCGAATACAGAACCCGAAACCTCAGTCCTTACAATTACCATTCGGCGATTCATGTCGGATCAGTTCAGTGAACTCATTCCCCAATGAGCACCTACAGGTTTACCATTGTGTCTCCACACTAGTAACTAACGAGATCAGTTACCCTCATCATATGAGCTGGAATAACCTGTACTAGTCTAACCGGATCTTTGATGTCCTTCTCAAACATCCTACGACTAGGAACAATTGAGAATATGTATTTATAAGTCATCAGTCTGATCATTATTATCTCATCATAATCTGATGACTATTGCACATATTCATGGACTTCATTATGCGCAATTATAAATATGCCAATCTACATAATGAATTTAATGCCATTTATTAATGAACCAGATTGAAATAGGTGCCTTATGATTGGCTTAGAGGACACCTATATCCATTAATTTCCCACTTGGACTCAAGCCTATCACTTTCGCATTTGATCTCCATCAAATCTAGGTGATGCTCACAGAAAGTCTGTGACTAAGACTTGGTCAGGGATCTGCTAAATTATCTACAGATGGAATATTTTCCATTACGTTACTTCCTCTTAATCCTTTGTCTCTGAACCTGTGAAAGAGCCTCAGAATGTTCTGTAACTTTTGAAGAGACCATGGCTCGATCACACAATTGATCGCTCCCACTGTTGTCCTACAACAACGAGATTTAATCAGAGACCTTTTAGAACTACATCTAGTTTAAGGATGAACCTTTTCATCCATACTGTTCCAATAACAGTATCACTTGTTTATGTCGTCACCTTAACATCGAGTTCTGGATTGGAACCATTCCAATCCATTCCTTTCTACTAGAAGGTTGAATCCATCATTAGACTTGAAATTTGAGTCAGTGTGACCTCATAGTTTCAAATCATCCTCTCCATATACGCGAATGCATCCTTAACACTTCTCAAGCGTTTAATGATGCAATTCACTCCTGTATCCTTTAAGGAACCCTTTCCTTAAAGGAATAAATTCCATATCTCAACAATTGAGGTTTGTTATGAAATTTATGCCAAACATCTTGACATACAGGTCAACATAATATCCCCACCAATCTATCTTATACGTGGGATATTACAACTAAATCCATTATGGAGGAAAACATGGTTAACAATGCTTTCACTAATAGTAACATCCTGAAGTCATTCTTAATGACTTTGATATTATCATCATAAAGCATTATTAAAACGACCGTGCTCCCACTGTCCTTTCTGAATACATACACAATCCGTGATCATTCTTAACGATCACATAATATTTGACCATTTAAGTCAAAACTATTATTACAACTTAAGAAGCTTCAGTTTGATTCAAAATAATTTTGAAATCATAACTTGCTTCCTGGACATTCTAAAAGTTTTAAAGATGTATCATATACATCTTTACCTCAATCACATTGAGTGGACGCTTTTAATATCTAACTGTCATCATCTCATGATAGTCAGTATTGACAAGTGGAACTCTAATAAACTTATCAATCTCAAAGTTGTAATGACAGAGAGCATCATTATCATAGATTTTAGATCATAATATATTTTGAGTTCCTCTCATCTTACTAAATCAGATATGTCAAACATATCCTTTTAGTCACTGAGAGAATCTCAAAAATCTATGAAGCTCTTTGATGTGTGTTATGAGTGGTTCCAAACAACTAAAGATTATCTAATAATCTTATGTTAGCTTGTGAATCTAGAACATCTTCTAGTTTTATCAGCTCCCACTGTCTTCTTTGAGGACATATTCCTCTTCACAGAAGACAGCTTTCAGGACGACAATTATTTCATTATCGCCTGGCCAATAAATGTAATGTCCAAACTCTTTAGACATTCACAAATTCACATCACAGTAATACCTGACTTTTAAATCAAGTTTGTTCATAATTCACATCTCATATGAATTATTTGGTTTCCATATCTTATATGGACACACACTGATTAATTTGGAACCATCTTTAAAGTATGGACATCTAATGTTCATACTCATGTTCAAAAGGACAAAAATTAGGCAAATCTTATTATGTATTGCACTATATCTTAATAAGGTGCAATTCCTCATTCTATCATATTGCTATGATGCACAATGATGATTAATCGAGCGAGGATACAATTATCCTCTTAATGATTTATGTGAATCATATGCCTAAGTATTAGTTTCTTTGATCAAATAAAATATTCTAATACTTCATATTGATCTTATACCTTATTCTTTCAGATGCATTCGATTTGTACTTCAGTAAGTACATACAGTCGAATCATTCCAAGAGTGAATTATAAGGTAAGTCAATAGTAGTGATTATCTTTGGCCTTTGAGCTGTTTACATCAATATGCATCAGCATCAACAATTTCTTATTGTACAACTCTGTGTACAATATAGATAATTAAGATTCACACAGTTCATTTCTATAGGAGACTTGTGAACATTGATCACATGAAATGTCACTTCAAGAATCCATAGTGCATTGACTGATTCGAACAACTATTATTCATTCTTAGTCAATGTCATTCTTGATATGCAACTAAGTAACATTTATTCAGTTTCATATTTGATTCCTATAGACATACAAAGATTTACTGTCTAACAGTAATCTATGAATATCATGAACAATAGTTGAGTCCAACTCAACACTTACATTTTCTCGATTTCCTTTTGCTTATCTAAGTCTGCACACTATCGCAGCTCTGAGAATCATTTCCAATATCTCATATTGGATATGCTAATTCTCCAATAGACATGCAAAAGTTGATAACAAGAATACATGAAACTTCTTTCAAGTTCCATATTCGTTTTGCCTTTACCAATATCCTTATATTGGTTGTAGTGGGAGAACTGCTACTTCTCTATTTCAGCTGACTTTTCTTTATCCTTTCAGGTATGGGTTTGACCGTTTAAAATCTTACCACTTACCTTTCTCAAAGGCATATCATGAATATCTCTTCATCTTGGTCTATCCAAATAAGAGATTTCATGACCATCATTGCCTTTCAATAAGGCATACCATGAGTACCTCTTCACCTTGGTCTATCCAAGTAAGAGGATTCATGATATCTGATTAGGATAGTGACTTTCACTTGGTCCTGAAGACATTCTTCAGAGTTTTCCAGTCAGTCTGAGTATGAGAAGTATTGGCATCCAATATGCCAACTTCTCGAATAGACAACATTTTAGTGAATCGAAGGAAATAACATGATTTAAGCAGATAGTTCTGATAATTCAATTATGGTCTTTTATCTTGAATTATTTCCCACTATTTTTCGACGGACTGTATAACCTTCAGGTATACAGAACGGAAGACTCCGACGGTTTTCTAGTGAGGATCAGAATCTCCAAGAATCACAGTATGACTTCGGTAAACACAAAGTATCATACCATTATCTTAGAGCAACCATCTCATGGTAATTGCAATATCCGATCTTCTTTCGGCTCCCAGGTCTTTAATGGTCCTGGATAAACACAATAGACCATTATACCTGGTCTAAGCTTTACCATCAATACGCGACAGAGTAGAGTAAGAATGCAGCTCCCGGGTAAACGCGAGGATAGGTACACCGTTCCTCTATTCTAATCTCAAGGCATCATAATGCCATAGTTAATAGTCCTTTCATCAGATGGTGGCAAATCTCGGGTAAACACGTAGTATCTGTCATTACTGAATCAAGTTCTAAGAACTATATTGATGGAGAGCCACGCGGTGCATTCTCAATGACTCGCGCTCCGGCTTAGACTTTATGTTGAAGGTTTTGTTTATGTTAAGTTGGTCTCATCCTAGGTGATAGTTTATAAATATATCGAATATATATTTAACTATACCTAGATATTAGCAATCGATTCATAATCAATAACTAAAAGCATGCATCATCCATACATGTTCATTATGTGGTCATGGACAGCACGGTGATTAACTGGAGCCAAATAATTAATCACCAAAACTATATAACAATTATATAATTTAAACATGCAAACACATAGCTACTGGTGATCTCATCTCATGTCGCCTTCCTAGTTGCACTTGTGGATTATCCTCGCCTCTCCTCGGTCGGCGCGATCAATTACAAATATTATTAATTTTGAAACAATTTCAAATACAAATAAATTGTAAGAGAAAGCCCTTATGGCTGAGTACAATAATAGAGGGAGATAGAATTACAATGGAATGGACAGAGGGAGGCACACAAGCCTCATTAATTAACACTTAATTAATAAACATTCACATTCCATAACAATCCACAAAATCACACACCATCACATGATATGAACTTAACTAAGTGCATGTCCATGACCACCACAAATTTTAACCATCCACACATGATAAAACATATCACATGAAGGCTAAAATTTTGAAAATATAATAATTTTGGCTTTCTTAAAACCTAGGTTCCAATCAAAATTGGATAATTTGAATTTTCGAAAATCTTATTTTCTAATATGCAATAAATCTAATTTAAAGCATTAAATACATCAACATGTGCACACAAAGCTAAAATTAAAATTCTAAAATATTCCATGCATAATTTAAAATATTTCTAAATTAATTAATCTAACACTTAGATTAATTTTAATTTACATTAATAACAATTATTAATGTGAAACAATCTAACATTTAGAAAGAATTAGAAATTCCTAAATAACATTTATAAAAGAATTTCCAACTCAAATTATTAACCCCTTAACAACTCCTTGTTAAAACAAACCCCTTAATTAAATCATGTTTCTCAATAACAATTATTAAGAAAAGTTAATTAGAACATTTCTAATTAAAATAGTCTAACATCTTAGACTTAATTTAATCCTTTAATAACATTTATAAAAGATTAAATTCCAAGTAGATTAGATCAATATTAATTATAATTGAGAGATTCTTGAGTAAAATAATTAAATGTCTCAATAACAATTATTGAGAGTTATAAAATAAATAAATTAATCCTTAATAACTATTATTAAGGGTTAATTCTCAAGAATTAATTAGCACATCAAAATTAGTCAATTAAACACTTAATAACTATTATTAAGTGTCCCTCAATTATAAAATTAATTTCCTAACAATGATTGCTAAGAAATTGAAAATGTCCAATTAGATAATTAAAATAATTTTAAGATCAAAGCATTAATCTAATCACTTAATTAGAATGTAATTAACAACATTTGTTAATATTATTTAAGATCATGACTTAAAATAAATTAATAACATTTATTAAATTAATTTAAGAACACATCTTAAATAATTCCTCATTCTATTTAATCAAAATGATTTAACAACATTTGTTAATGTTATTTATGATCACATCTTAAATAAACACTCCAATTTTAAGATCTCATCTTACATATATATAAATTAACAACATTTGTTAACAATTATTAAGATCATATCTTAAATTAACCCCTTTTTTAATCATTCAGATCAAATATATTAAATTAACAACAGTTGTTAATTAAATTAAGATCATATCTTAAATAACCTTCTAACAATTTTATTAAAAGGGATTTAACAACACTTGTTAAATCTAATTAAGATCATATCTTAATATAATAACCCTTAATTAACTGGAAATTATTTATTAAAGTCTAAAACATATTTTAAACTTTATTTAAAGCAATTCTCAGTTAATTAGAAGTGGGTTAAAACATTAATAAAAACTTTTAGAGGATTTATTGGGGTCTTGGGGTTTAATTGGGCTAGGGTTAAAAGAACTAAATGCGCCTAGCCCATTAAAACCAGAAAAGGGCTCGGTCTGGTCTGGCCTGGCTCGAGCCAGGCAGGGGCCCTGGCTCGAGCGACCTGGCCGAGCCAGGTCAGGCTCCTTGCGCGCCCGGGCCAGGCCCAGGCCGCCCGGCCGAACCGGCTCGGGGCCGGCCGGTTCAGGCCTTCCTGCAACTGTTCGGCCAGGGCTGTTTTTAGGGTTTTTGGCCCTGTTTGAAGCCTGTTTTGGGCGCCGCCGCTGGCCGCGAGGGTGGCCGGAAATTGCAGAGGGATATTACCACTTCCATTTCCCCCGCCGGTGGTGGCCGGACGGTGACTCTTTCTCCGCCGGTGAACCTCCAAAGTTGGAGATTTGTGCAGTTTCGCAGATTTCAGCTTTTTCCACAATCCTTTTCAACTCTTGAAAATTATGGGAAGAAAAGCTCCACCGGCCGCCATGGAAATTTTCCGGAGATGGCGAGGGGTAGCTGGTCATACCAGCAAACCCACAGAGATGGTCCAACCATCATTAATCTCCTTTTGAAGCCTACAAATCCGGTTCTTCATCACCATGAAGAACGCAATGAAACCCCCAAAAATTCTCGTTTTTCGCACAGAAAAATTAAATTCGAAATTCTAAGTTCATCCCATGAACAATATCTATGAGGAAAAACGAATTTATGCATGAAATAATTTAGAAAAATAATTTTATCGTTCCGGAGCGGATCAGAGCGGAACCTGGCTCGGATACCACTGTTGGGATCCGGGCGGGACGCGAAGAATGCAGCGGAAACGAAGAACAAAAAGTTAAACCCGCCCGATGCCCGCTGATCCGATTCGGAACGAAAAACGCAAACCGAAAAATCGGGTTGAAATCTGATTACCGTGCGCGGATTCGAATCCGCTTCCGTTTCGGTTCCGTTGAGGCGATGTCGCAAGCCGCACAAGCGTCCGGCCTCCAGCGGTATCCACGCGATCCTCCACGGTGGTTCGTCCTCGATCCCTCATCCGTTTCAGCTCGCTCGCTGAAGATCCGTCGCTGCAACGGTTGCGGAAATCCCGCCGACAAGAATTCCCGACTTTCGGGAATCATACGCGGCGGAGACGGAAGTTGTTCTGGCGCGTCGAACGGGAGGCCCAGAGGAGGAGAGAGAAAGGGGGGATGACGGCCAGCAAGGGAAATCCTAGAGCTTGGCCCAGGGTTTCTCAACAGCGTGTATATATATTAAGCCGACGACTTTTTACAAAAGTCCCCGAGTTAATATAAATCCCACTTATGTACCACCGACTGAGAATCTTATTGTGTGTGACCCTCTAGGCTCATTTACCAGTCCGATTTTCAGCCCGTTAAGTCCAATAACTAGTTATTGACTTATTGTAATTAATTAATATCTAGATATTAACTAATTACTCAACCGAATTATCATCGCATGTAAATTCGGTCGGACTTCTGATCAAGTTGGGTGCCAAGCAACACCGCATGATCCCGGAAGGTAATGGGGTTCAGCAACCCGCTCATGGAACCTGTCCGTCCACAGTTACCACATGGCTATAATCCTTCGTTCGCACAACGCTCTCGAGTTAACCTAGGATATGGTCAACTGTCAAACCCTAGATGGTCAACTCACTTGAATCAGACTCCGCTGTACAATATCCGAAAACCCCTTTTCTGATATTGTTTCTGCTCTGGCCAGAGACTCCTGCGGATCTACTCTAGAGCATTCTCTCTCCAGTTACCTGAGAGCGAACGATCCTTCATTGAACACACAATCACCTTCGAAGGTCTTCCGCTGGACCCGATCCTTGACTATTAGAGATCCCATGGATAAGGATTCGTAGGTCAAGGTCAAACTCTAGAAATCCACCGACAAGGTGTCTTTGGTGTCTCAAGTCCAAGGATCAACCACGCTACTGTGACGATGAATCAAGCCGATTGACAGTCAGGTAAATTACCATTCGGCGATTCATGTCGGATCAGTTCAGTGAACTCATTCCCCAATGAGCACCTACAGGTTTACCATTGTGTCTCCACACTAGTAACTAACGAGATCAGTTACCCTCATCATATGAGCTGGAATAACCTGTACTAGTCTAACCGGATCTTTGATGTCCTTCTCAAACATCCTACAACTAGGAACAATTGAGAATATGTATTTATAAGTCATCAGTCTCATCATTATGATCTCATCATAATCTGATGACTATTGCACATATTCATGGACTTCATTATGCGCAATTATAAATATGCCAATCTACATAATGAATTTAATGCCATTTATTAATGAACCAGATTGAAATAGGTGCCTTATGATTGACTTAGAGGACACCTATATCCATCAAATCCCACCCCACAGATTGGGAGATGGCGGAGGAAGAACTTGTCTGTGAGGGTTAAATAGGGTCGGAGGACAACGACGCCTTTTAGAAAGGCAGCTTCCACCCGCGACGCGATTTAGCTCAGATAACATACTCTGTCTCTGGACTGATGAGCGTCCAGGGACAGCGACGCCTTTTTGAATGGTGACTTCCATGCACGACGCCTTTTAAGAAAAATCACCCCGAGGTCTGTCTTTGTTTCTGTTGTTATCAGGCGACTAGGGATAGCGACGCCTTTTGAACGACGACCTTTCAAGACGACGCGTTTTAGGCCATCTTCCGAGGCCACTTTTCACATAAATCAGTTTAGGAAGCTTGAATGACGTCGGCCTTGGGCGACGCGATTCAAGCCAGAATTCCATTAATCCATGCAATTAACACGTTTACATTGTTAGATAGTTTAGTTAATTGCATGTGTAGAAATGTACTCGATGACATTGGATTCTATGTGATTGGATCGCACCGTGTTGTGTTTTGTGCAATCATGGGCCTAGAGTGATAGTTGTTAGCGCTTAGGCACCCTGTGTCGATGTGGGAGTGACATGGCGCCGGTGTGGGAGTGGCGGGGTGACGCCTAGAGAGAGGGTCACCTGGTGTACCCCGGGGTATAGCTAGTACCGGTGTGGGAGTGGTTGATCGTTTCGAATTGTGCGTCGTTAAACACATGAAAACGTTCAATCTAAATTTATCCGGCTCACTCAAATCAGATTTCAAAAATTAATAGTGGTAAGTCCGAGTCGAACCACAGGGAGTTAAGATTTTAATTTCGAAAATCTTAGATTTTAATTATCTAGAAAAATTGAGAATTTGAATTGATTAATTAACTATTAAATTAAACTAAATTTACAAATTAAACTAACCTAATTTTAAAAAATATATATATATAACTATATTTAAAATTGAGAAGAGAGATTAACAACATGTTGAAAAAAAAATAGCAAAACTTCTAATTTAAACTAATTGAATTTTATGCAACAAGAAATAATTAAACACTAACAACTTAATTAACTAAACTAAAAGAAACTAAAGCAAATTAACAGATTATGCAGCAGCTCCAGTGGAATTAGGAAGCTCAGAGGGCACAGGCGCATTAGACCAAGTCCAATAGCAGTGTAGGGCACAGCACAGCGGCAGGGGAGGGTCTCCGGTGCATTGGACCACGAAGGAGTGTGGCTGCTGGTTCTCAGGTACGTGAAGTAGGGTGCTTGGCAAAGGGCAACGCGTGGAGTCCTTGTTGATTCAGCTTGCAGGTACGTGTCTGCTGCTGGCTTCACCGCACGGAGGTGAAGGCTGCTGGTAAACCTCACCGCAGCGCATGGAAAAGCAACTGGCTGCTTCGTGGAGGGATGCCGGAACTGCTGCTGGCGTGCAGAACTGCTGGACGGTTGGCTGCTGGAGGAGCTGGTGCTGGTGGACTGTCGCTGGAGCAAGCTTGCAGATGGATGTTGGGAGTAGGAGGAGAACGGCAAAGCAACGGCTGGAGATTGCTGGTTCGCGTGGAGCAACTGCTGGAAGAAGCTCTGCCGCGTGAAGGGAAGGAAGAAGCCGGGCTTCAACGGGCGTGTGAGGCGGACGTGCATGCATGCACGTATGCACGCTGGGGTGCGTGGAGAGCTTCAGGATATGTGCACGAACGGCAGACGGCGTGCATGCATGCGCGTAGAGGCGTGCTGGATGCGGTCTGGCAACTCTGCTGCGTGGAGGAGGTGCTCCGGAAGGGCGTGGGAACTGGTTGCTGGTGTGATGCGAGCAGGAGGAAGGCTGGTTCACGGCTGCTGGAGTGCTACGGGGGGTAGCCGGCATGCAGAGAGAAACCGAGGGAGGTGTGGAAGAGTCGGAGAGAGGGAGAGAAAAAGATAAACCAAGAGAGAGAACTGGAGGGAGGGAGAAAGGGCTGATGTGAAAACAAACGGAAACAGAGAGAGAGAAGAGATGTGCAGAGGCTGCGGGAGAGGGGAAACGTAACAGGGAGAGAGAGGAGGAGGGAGAACGGGAAACCGAAGAGGAAGGAAATCTGAGAGAGAGATCCGAGAAAGAGCGAAACCGAGAAAGAGATAACCGGGGTGAGGGAGAACCGAAGAGCAGATGGAAAAGAGGGGAGGAAGAAGGAGAGTGCGGCAGAACCTGTGCGTGGGAGAAAGAGAGAGGGAGAATACGGGAGAGAGGAGAGGTGCTGCCGGGTTGATTTCGAATCAGAGAGTTTGGAAAAGAAGAGGAGAGGGCTGCGAATCTGGAGAGGAAGAGAAAGAGGAGAGGAGAAGCTGTGGGAGAGAAAGGGTTAGAAAAGAAGAGGAGGAGAAAACGGAGAGAGAGGGATGCGGCTGGGAAAGAAAACGAGAGAGAAAGACTGCGGGAGAGAGAGAGCAGAGGGAGAGAAAGAGAAAGAGAGGGAGGGAGAAGCTGTGCGGTACAGAGAAAGAGAGAGATGTACGCAGAAGACGAAGACAGAGAGAGAAGTAGAGAGAACAGAGAGAGAGGGAGTTGGAGAGAGAAGGCTGGAGAGAGAGAAAGGGAGAGAGAGCGAGTTCGGGTGAGAGAGAAGAGAAGAAAGAGGAAGAAGAAGAAGCCGTGAGAGGGAGAAAGAGATGGCAAAGAGAGAGGGAGAGAAGAAAGCTGCGGAGGGGAAGAATAATGGAGAGAGAAAGAGAGTTGCGGTTGGGAAAGAAAACGAGAGAGAACCGCGGTCGAGGCAGAAGAGAAAGAGGAGAGGAGAGATTTATAGAGAGGAGAAGGAGGAGAGGCTGCCGGGTTTGAGTTGGAAAAGGAGGAGGATATGTGGGAGACTTGGAGAAGGACAGGATTTGGATCTGGAGAGGAAGAGGAAATTGGAAAAGAAATCGGATTCGACTTTCTAAAACGAGAAAGAGAGAGAGGATTTTTAAAATAAAGGAAGGGATGTGTTTAGGAAATCGGAGAGACGGAGAGAAATAGTGGGTTTTAGGAAATTCCAGCGAAGGAAGGAATCAAATTGTATTTTTACCCCTATTTTAGTTGAAATCCGTACACTAGACCTCCCCCAAATTTCCGGAAACTCCACCAGCTGCACTGCATCATCGGCATGTCCTGTTCACACAAAATAAATAAAATTTAGCGCATTATCATAAAAATATCATCATATTTATTCATTTCGTTTCGGTTTTGTCGAAAAACCGCAAATGCGCTATACTCCTTTGATCACATGAAATGACGATGTTTTTAAGTCAGAATTTGATGAAATTGGTACCGTTAGACTTGTTACACAATTATCTATCATTTCATGCTATTTTGCAAATAAAAACATGAGTATGATGCATATGATTGCCTTTAAATGATCAATTTAACACTTTATCAGTGGTACATTCGGAGTGTCACTCGTACTGGGGAAGCAGATCCACCTGGAGCCTGTCGGGCCGGAGTAGCCAGCGCGCTATCCGAGGGGTTGCTGTTTGCTCTCAGTGGGTCGAAGTTTCTTGCATTCGGCCGTGTGGTTAGTGTGTTTTGCCAAGACGCTGGCTGTGGGCTCCGTAGTAGAATGGTTTCAGAATTGTGCATGTGTTTTATATCGAAATCTAGGAGTTATGTTTACTGTTTTACTTGCTTAAATTATCTATATTTGTGTTGCTGCACTTGTGGGTGCGTGAGTGGGCGGTGGGGATAGAAGGATCCCTACTGAGTCTTTTCGATGAGACTCACCCCTGCGATTTTAAAGTAAGGTTCCAAGCAGGCGTAGCGAGGAGAGTGTTGCTTTGGGTCGTGCGCCAGCAGCCGTTGTTCCGGGGTATGCCCCGATGTAGTTGTTATTTTATTTTCTGGTATGTATGCTTAATTATTTCTTTTCAGTTGGAGTATGTAATTATTTGCTGTGTCGAGTCGCATTGTAATAATTCTAATTCTTGCCCTTCCTTTTTAATTCAATGCGATGTGAATATTTAGCTTAGTTTATTATTTATTTTCTAGACTTATCTGTAGACACGCTAATTTTGACGTCATTTCGAGTAAATTTCATATCATATAATAATGCCTCGAAATGGTCTGATGATTAATCATTAATTAATTTTTATTAATCTTTTTAAGTGTCGGGTTTAACAGATGTGTTTAAGTTAATCAATTGAATTGATTTTAGCTCAAATTTGAGTTAAAATATGAAGAATTCTAAAAGACGTCTACAAACGGGGACGCCATTTAGAGTTTATTCCTGTTTTAACGATTAAATTTGAATTTTAATTAATTTATTTATTAACTAAAAGGCGTCTGGGAATGTCGACGCGTTTTAAGTTTCCTAAGTGATTTCTACTTCTCCTCCGGATGTTTATCCTTATCTTAATTAGTCTAAAACACGTCTACACAAGTGGACGCTTTTTACCTAATAAAGATAAAGATAAGTTTTCCCGGATATTTATCCTTATCTTAATTAATCTGAAAGGCGTCAGCCAAGGTGGACGCTTTTTAGATAATTACAGATAAAGATGAATTAATCAGTATTTATCTGTCGGTTAAGATGGATAAATTCGGAGTTTTCAAATGTTAATCGCGAACGCAAGAAATGCCTATAAATACCCTGCATGTTGAAAAAGAAAAAAGAAGAAAAAAGAATTGAATTGAGTTGAGCCATAGCGTTATAGCGAGTTGAAGATCGAAGTAACAACGTCGTAACGCCGGAGCGCTGCCATTTCCAGAAGTCGGCGTCCTTTCAAGATCTTCATCCTTTCAAAGCTTCAACTGATTGGGCATAAGTTTTTCATTACTGCATTCATTTCATTAGTTTTATTTTTCATTCACTTCATGCAAACACACACCACAGCATAATCTTTCAAAAACCTACTTAATCTAAGGGGTTTCAAAGCCATTAAAAAAGTGAGTTTGCTGTTTTAAATATGCTTAAAATCATGATTAGTTCAGATACTGCTTCCACTTAAATTCTCATCATAGTTCTTCATTTTTCTGTTTTTTTGTCTCTGCTGCACTCAACAACAACAACAAGAGATCAAAAAGGGGAAATCAAGCACAACTTCTGGACGATCCTCAACCTCAAACTCAACAGCAAGAACAAAAGAACAAAGAAAGGGCTCTCTTTCTTCAGCCGGCTGAGGAAGGGGAACCAAGGATTCAATCTTCCGCGTTTGAAAGGTAGGCGATCATACTCTCTTTTGAAACTTTTTAGTTAAAAGTTTCTGGCGATCACTGCACTTTAGTTGCTGTTTTTAATAGGTTAGTTTACACCTAAACAACATAGATATTTCATGTTAATCACACGGCCATTCTAAGCACCTACAGCTTTTTTGGCGATCACGATGGGACTTGGTCTCGCCATCTTTTAGTTTCTTTTTGTTCTTGCTATCATCATATCGGGCACCCACGGTGCACCATTTGTGTCTCTGGACACGTCCTCACCAATTGGTGAGTGTTTAGTTTAATTGATTTCCCTCGTGCACCACGTGCACACCCCAGTGGCAAGATCTTGCCCCCCCCTTGATTAATTCAAAAACCTGTTTTTTGTGATAAAAATGATGTGTGATTGATTGTTTTTCTAGTTGTTTAGTTAGTAAACCATCCTGTTTAAAATCTGGAACTAAAAAATTGCATGAGTCGATTGTTTACTGCCTTTTACCTTGTTTGAGGAGGATTCAACCCAGAAAATCCTCCTAGAAAACTGTTTCTGCGAACTGAAAAGCGTCCAGGATAGCTGACGCGTTTCAAAACCGCGTCAACCTACCTAGACGCCTTTCAGGCTTCACAGCTTCTCTGCTGTCTGCATCTGTTTCTGCGAAAGAATTAAGTTCTGTTTTGAATAGCGTCGACTACCATCGACGCGATTCAGACAGTTTCTTAATTTTTTTCAGTTCCCAGATTTCTGTGTTTTGAGTGCTAGCTACCCATTATTTACTAAGCATTAGAGGCCGTCCAGGCCACAGGACATACGCATTGAGGCTAATCCCTCCTCTTCTTAGGAACACATTACTCGACGTCAGCAACTCTCTCTGATTGGGTTGGTCCCTTGATCAGACTAGAGAAGTTGACGTTGAGACCTCCATAAGTCCCCAAAATCAAGGTATTCCTCCTTGATCATCGGGCTGGTTGTACCAATTGAAGTCCCGGTTAGATTCTGAAAGCGTTGTGAGAGAAAGCCCTAGAGAATAACGGTGGAAATCGAACTGAAACTAGGATCCTTTCCTTGAGCGAAATTGTGGTTTAATCCAATTCAAATAACTCAACAAGGAATCCTAAAATCACGTTAAGCATCCACTTGTTTGATTAATCTCTGTACAACTTGTTTGATTAAATCTTTGAAAAGGGAATCTAACATCATGTTGCTACGATCAGGTAGGGACTTGAGTGTGGCTCCAGACGCCATGGTTAATTACGAGGGAGATGCTAATGCCCCTCGGGATTCTGAGTACAACTATGAGAGTGGGAGAGATGCTGATGCCTCCCGTAGTTCTATCCCCATTCCGTATCGTCTAGATGGGAATGTTCGGACACCTCTTTTGCCTCCACGTGATCAATATCATGATCCTCTTCCGCATGAATATGCGATCCCTAATCCTGATCTTGAGGGGGACATGAATCAGAATGATCCCTCATCCTCTGATCCTACGGATCTCATCAATGCTCTGGGAGTTCTTGCCTCCCGACTGGACCCTCAGCAGTTCGAGGCGATCCAATCTATTTTGAAGGGGAAGGCACCCATGCAGCCTGCCGAGCCGAACCCTGTGGCTCCCCCTGCTGTTCCTCAGCAACCTTCTTTTCCTCCTCCTTATATCCACCAGGCCGTGGAGCGCCTTCATATTACTTCTCGGCCAGCTGGGCCGCAGCTTTCATCGTCTAGGCAACCGGCTAGACCGCAAACACCTACTTATCAAAATGCCCTCGGGCATGGTGGAAGCGCTGCCGGACCTCCCATCTATTGTCCACCCTGTCCAACGTACTCTAGGCAGCAGGCCTACCAAGTACCTCCTCCTCCTCCTCCTCCTCAAGCAGATCTGACCACACAAACGCTGCTGGCCAAAATGGAGCGTATGGATGAGCAATTTAATAACCTCCAGAAAATGATGGGGGTCAGGGCTGTACCAGAGATCAGTCTACCGAGTCTGCCAGTATTCCATCTGCCACCCTCTGAAATGCCAGTGTACCGGAAGTACAACGGTACTGGTAACCCCTTCACACATCTGAAGGAGTTCATGTATGAATCCTCTTTCTGGCAGAATGATAAGAGGTCGTTGGCCTTCTTGTTCAGGAGATCTCTAGAGGGACCAGCCCTCGAGTGGTTCTTTTCCCTGGAGCCCTCAGAAGTAGAGGATTACGGTATCGTTTCACGCAAATTTATTCAACGATACCAGGACAGAGTTGCACCCTCCTTGTCTATCACGGACCTCATTGCAGAAAAGATGAAACCTGATGAGGAGTTTGTCAGTTTTGCTGACAGGTGGCGGGGTCTGGCTGAAAAAGTGAAGGATCACTTGTCCGAGTCCGAACAAGTGAAGATGTTAATTTCTAATGCCACCCCCCAGTTCAAGCTCGTCCTCTCCTTGAACAATTTGACTAACATGGCAGAGCTCTATGAAAGAGCACGGTACTGCCAGAATGCTTTCAAGGACGCTACATTCTCTAGCGTCTTTGATCCTCATAGACCTAGCAGACCTCCGCCTCGGAAGCCTGCAGTGCCGAACTCTTCCAGCACAGGTCCGACTACCGAGGGCACGCTCTCTCATGAGCAAGTGAGCACCATGAACAATAACTCGCCCCAGTTCGTGAGGAGTCAGCAGCAGTACCAGAGGCCACAGCAGCAAGGGTACAGACAGCAGCAGAACCCCCAGTACCAACAACAGTATCAGCGGCCCCAGCAGCCGAATCAGAATCAAAACCAGCAACAGCCGCAACGGCAACAGCAGTATCAGCAGCAACAACAGCCACAGTACCAGCCGCGCGCACCGCCGGCGTACCACAATGTCCCTCCTCCTGGTGATTACAACCAGCAGAGGAGACCTCCAGGCCCGAAGAGGGCAGAATACCCGGCTCTCCCAGAATCCTTGGCCGATATCTTCAGTGCTTTAATGGCAGCTAACGCCTTAGTTTTGCCAAAGGAAAAGGCCGTCTGGCCTTAAAATGCCGATACGTCCAGGTATTGCTACTTCCACAGGCAACCTGGGCATACCATTGACACCTACTTTCAATTCAGAGATTACATTCATGATCTCAACGAGCAGGGCGGCATAGACTGGGAGGAAATGAAGAAATACATAACAGCCCTGAAGGCGAGGAGACCGCAACAGCAGCAACAGCAGCAGCAAGCAAGACCACCAGCACAAGCAGCAGCACCACCCAACATGGGCATAGTACAGAACCCACTCCCGGAGCACCAGAATCAGAACCAGGTTGCTCCCATTCTAACGAACAGCCAGTCTGAGGCTGGTCGTGGGCAACAATGGAGGATAGAGGACTCTTCCTCTCTCTACTCAACGGGTCACGTTCAAAGTACCGCAGAGCGACTACCACGCCGCACCATCCACATACCCAGACCACAACCCGTCACTATCACCCCTCTACCCACACCCACATATCATTCGCCCGCATCCAATAACCCACTACCACTACCCACCTTCCTTAGACCCATGGCGCCCCGCACTCCTACGCCTCCATCATATACCCCTCCGCAAACCAATAACGCACCCCTTTTACCATCAAGGCCACTATTACGCATACCATTTCCTACTTCACCCATTACCACTACCACCTACCCAGATATGCCCCAACCATCCAAACCGCTATTACGCGTACCATTCCCCACTTCGCCAACCACTTACCCATCTACCATCCAACCATCTAGGCCTTTAATCCGCACCGCGCCATCACCACTTAACCCTACGCCATCACCACCTAACCCAACGCCACCACCTACGCATCGACCCTCCGCACCGCTTACGCCACCCGACTCTGCAGTACTCAAGGTGTCACCCGGATCCTCCACGGTCGAGGAACATGCGCTCCGGAGTGGAAGGATTTTCAACAAGGTCTTTCCTCAGTCCACAGTCAGAGACGGCCCATCACAGCCGACTGAGGAAGCCCATAATGAAGAGAGTGCACCAGGCACTCAATATGACTTGTTGAAACATCTGGACAAAACACCGGCACGGATCACTGTACTTGAATTGATTAAAAGGTCCAAGATTCACCAAGAAGCTTTAATGGAATACCTACAGAAGGTGATGGTCAATGAAGACGTGCCGGTAGAGAAAATTGCAGCACTACTAGTTCCTCAGGGGGATCAGCCCTCAATTACATTTCACACATCGGAACTAGCACCGCCAGCCGCTAGAAGCATGGCTCTGAGCATCACGGTCAATATCTGCAAAAAGGCCGTGGATGCATGCCTGGTTGATACAGGGGCTTCAATTAATGTTTTACCTCCGAAGACCCTGGAGCTATGCGGTGTGCCCAAGGAGAAATGGCTACCTAGCCCCATCTCAGTTACGGCATATGACAATTCTACCCGTTCCCCTCTGGGAATGGTTTATTTAAAGGTAGAGCTAGGTCCAGTAAGTCATGCAGAGGTTGAATTTCATATTCTAGAAATCGACCCTTCCATAAATGCCATTCTTGGACGTCCTTATATCAAAACTCTTGAGGCGATTCCTTCTACGAATCACCAATGCCTCAAATTCCCTTATAAAGGACGAATTATTAAAGTGACGAGCATGCCGATCCTTGCTGCTGCTCATACATTGAATATTAAATCTGCTGTTTTACCTGGCCGACAACCTTTTCTGTCGGTATTACAGGTCTACCGTCCAGTGGCTGATCCTTTGAAAGCCGCTACCATTTCTCCATACCCATTAAATGCTATCAAAAGGGGGAAGTGCATGAGTATCCCGGGATGGAGAATCATGATGAAGAACGGCTACAAGCCTGGGAAAGGTCTGGGCACACAATTGCAAGGCAGGACCACTCCTGTTAAAGATCATCGGGCAGTACCTGGAAGCGGTCTGGGCTATAGGCCGAGGAAACTGAAGCAAGACAGGGTTCAGCAAGAAGATGGTCAAGAAATCTTGGAAACAATGTCCACACCACTGAAAGAAGGCCGAGATCCCTTAACATGGACTCTATATACACATTTTGTGAGAGGGCCCATACTTAGTCACGACAACATGGTGGTCATTACTTCCTGTTTTGACTTCCATGACATATATGGGAGGGACTTGGCCAGACATTGTTCCGAACTACTTACGTACCAATCCTTGGAGGCTCTGCGGCCTATGAAGAGGAGGAAATTCCATGACCCTGAATGCGAATGGTACAGATGGTTCGACCTGAGGGACCTATACATAGCACTGAACAGACTATTCCTGGATCCTGCAGAACCCAAGTGGCCACCGCAGATTGACGAGCTAATTGAGAGCCCTGGCACAATCTTTGACAAGCGGATACTGCTGTCCGAACAAACTGATGAAGGGGAGCCAGATGACCCCTATGAAGCTGGTTATACAACAGATCTGCTCTGGAGGGGGACATATCCTTCACATGTCCTAATGCTCCATACTCTTTTTCGTACACTACTCTTGACCCCGACTTGGTCGCGGGTCATAATTGAAGATATTCCACGGGCTCCGCCCGTTATGATAACTCTGTCCCCTCGGGACTTTATTCCACAATCTCCTCTCGACCTAGAGAGGATGTATGATCTAATCTGGGACATATTGCTATATGATCCCCCTAATCCTCTGGCCTTGGTGCCGCTTCCTCCGTCCGATTCCCCTTCCATTTGTATTCACTCCTGCTTCATGTATAATTCCTCCGATATCCAAAAAAAAACGCCAATTTGGCAACAAATTCTTCCCAAATCATTATCGAGGAAACATCTTACTTGTCCGATTACACCCCATCGCGTGGGTCCGTCGGTCAAGATTCTCTCCTAGATCTACTCTGTCCCTCCCCACGGGAGGATTCCCCTGTATTTCCACCTGTATCCCAGGATTTTCATCCTGTTTCATCATCCTTAGGTTATGATAGGCAGTTTAGTGAAGTTAGGGAGTCTAGTTTTAGTCAGGATAGGAAGTCCAGGAAGCCTAAGGGTAGGCAAATTCCAGAAAGATACCTCCAGGATTTGGCTGATAAATGTTCCTTTTGCTCTTTAATCCCTCAGCTTTTAGAAGATCCAATTCAGATGCCAGAAGATTGTACAAATGATGAGTCAGTCAATGATGGGTATGGGGTATATGAGTTAGTACATGAAAAGGACCCCATTGTTGAAGATGAGGAAGATGATGAGGACGCAGCTGAGGCATATGCCAGTGGAGTGAAAAGATTTGATGAACCTTCAGCGGCCGTCGAAGAGCCCACAAAAGAAATAAACTTAGGGACTGAAGACGAACCTAAGGTTGTCCTCGTTAGTAAAAATCTTTCTATAGAGGATGAGAAGGCAATGGTACAAGTGCTTAAGGATTATAAGGACACTTTCGCCTGGAGTTATGAGGATATGCCGGGGTTAGACTCATCTTTAGTTGAACACAGGTTAACATTAAAGGAAGGAGCTAATCCGGTCAAGCAGAAATTAAGGCGATTCCACCCACAAATGGCTCTAAAGATGAAGGAAGAGGTTGACAAATTACACAAAGCCAAATTCATTAGAGTTGTCCTTTATCCACAATGGGTGGCCAATATAGTCCCGGTTATGAAAAAGGACGGGAAGGTCAGAATTTGCATTGACTTCCGCGATCTGAACCGGGCATGTCCTAAAGATGATTTTCCATTGCCTCATATTGATGTACTCATCGATAACACTGCTGGCTATGAGACGTTATCATTTATGGATGGATTTTCAGGATACAACCAGATTAAGCTGGCAGAAGAGGATCAAGAGAAGACTTCATTCACTACACCTTGGGGAACATATTGTTATGTCGTCATGCCATTTGGATTGAAGAACGCTGGAGCCACTTATCAAAGGGCTATGATGGCAATATTTCATGACATGATGCATATAGATTTGGAAGTGTATGTGGATGATTTATTGGTTAAGTCTAAAACGAAGGCTGAGCATGCCAAAGTTTTGGCAAGGGTATTAGAGAGATCAAGAGAATATCAGTTGAAGATGAACCCCAAGAAATGTGTATACGGGGTATCTTCAGGGAAATTGCTTGGATTCATTGTCAGCAAACGGGGAATTGAGATCGATCCCAATAAGGCGAAGGCTATCAGAGAAATGCCACCTCGCAAAAACTTGAAAGAGTTAAGAGGATTAATCGGGAGGTTACAATTTATTCGCCGTTTTGTCTCCCAGCACTCACAAAGGTGTAAGCCGTTTTACGAGCTTACCAAGCCAGGAGTCAAATTCAATTGGGACGATAAGTGTCAGGAGGCATTTGATGGATTAAAGGACTATTTGGCAAGTCCTCCTGTTTTGAGACCACCATCTCCAGGCAAACCATTGATACTTTATATTTCTGTCCTGGATGATGCAGTGGGGGCTGTCTTAGCACAAGAGGATGAAGAAGGAAAAGAGAGGGCAGCCTACTATCTCTCTAAACTTCTCAACCCCGCTGAACAGAGATACACGGCGATGGAGAAAACATGTGCAGCATTGGTTTGGGTTGTTCAGAAATTAAAGCATTATTTTCTGGCCCACGAAGTCCATCTCATCGCTAGGATGAATCCGATTAAGTTCCTTCTGGAGAAATCTGTTCTTACTGATAGGTTAGCGCGATGGCAAAGCTTTCTATCTCAATTCGATATCATTTACATTCAACAGAAAGCGATCAAGGGCTATGCCATAGCAGAACATCTCGCTCATCATCCCCTTCCTCGATTTGATCCAGTGCGATCAGAGTTTCCGGATGAGGAACTGATGTCCGTAAATCAAATCAGAGATGATATGTGGACTCTGCATTTTGACGGAGCTCTGAATTCTCATGGAAAGGGTATCGGAATCGTTCTGTTATCACCTGAAGGTGTCACCATTCCACAAGCCTTTCAGCTTGACTTTCCAGTCACCAACAACATAGCTGAATACGAGGCACTTCTTGCTGGCCTCGAGGCTGCTCATTTTCATGGTGCCACCAAACTCAGGATTGTAGGTGATAGCCAATTAATTCTTCGCCAAGTGCTGACCAAGTATTGAACTCTTGATCCCAAGCTCAAGCCATATCAAGAACTTACTTCTGCTTACTCGAAGCTTTTCACAAAATTGATCTTTGTCCATGTTCCTAGAAATCAAAACATCTTAGCTGACGCTCTAGCTTCACTTGCATCTTCCCTTGATTTTCCTATCAGCAAGCAATTTGAATCAATCATAATTCATAGGCGTCTTTCACCCGCCGTGAAAGATCCTTCATTTCTTAGAACTAAGGAGAAGTTGCTGAAGAAATTCAAAGATGGAAGTATCGTGGAGAAAAGAGAAATCATGTTGATGGAGCTGTTAGAAGAGATGGATGATGAACAGAAGCCATGGTATCATGAAATTGCAAAATATTGTGAAGATCAATCGTATCCCGAAGAAGCTACAACTGAGGAAAAAAGAGCTATCAGGAGAGTTGCTCAACGATACACCCTAGTTGGGGGAGCATTATACAAAAGAGGTTTTGATGGAGTTCTTCTGAGATGTTTAGACGAAGATGAGCTTTGGAAGGTTATGGAAGGAGCTCATAGTGGAGTTTGTGGTGGCCATGTCAATGGACAGATGCTAGCAAAGAAGATCCTTAGACAAGGATTTTATTGGCCAACCATGGAAGAAGATTGTGTAGGATATGTCCGTAGGTGTGCCAAGTGTCAACTTCACGCCGACAAAATTCATTCTCCTGCATCTTCACTCCATCCGGTTTCTTCCCCATGGCCTTTCTCCATGTGGGCTTTCGACATTATTGGACCTCTTGGTAACCCAGATTCCGGCATCAAGCAAAAATCTTTCATTCTCACGGCAATGGAATACTTTACCAAGTGGGCAGAAGCTGAAGCATACGTGGAGATCAAAGCATCAACCGTCTGCAAATTCATCATGAAGAACATCATCACAAGATTCGGGATTCCAAGCACCATCGTCACCGACAACGGACCGCAGTTCGTGTCACAGGAATTGAAGGACCTCTGTAATAGGTATAAAATTGCATTGCATCATTCATCTCCTTATTATCCGCAAGGCAATGGCCAAGCAGAGGAAACTAATAAGACTTTGATAAAAATTATCAAAAAGACGTGTAAATCTAACAAATTCGCAGATTGGCCAGAAAAATTGGTTGAGGCTCTATGGGCCTACCGAACTTCAATCCGCACGCCTACTGGGCAAACTCCTTATTCCTTAACATTTGGAATGGAGGCGGTAGTTCCATATGAGATCCTTATACCGTCATTAAGAGTACAATTGAACAAGGAATTCTCCATTGATGAACATCGTTCAGCACTTCTTGCTCAATTGGAACTTTTAGACGAGAAAAGATGGTCAGCTGCTAATCATGCAAAAGTTTATCAAAACAGATTAGCACGTTTTTATCAAAAGAAAGTCATTGAACGAAAGTTCAAAGTCGGTGAAATGGTTGTTAAAAGAATTTTTGTAAAACCTGGTGGTCCGCGTTCTAAGCTCCAACCCAACTGGGAAGGACCTTATGTTGTATCGCACGCTTATCCTGGTAATGCTTATCGTTTGGTTAATGCAGAAGGAGAAGAGCTAAATCATCCTTGGAATGGTTTACATCTTAAGAAATACTACCCTTAAGTTGAAGAGTCGATCAGTATGGTACAAAGACCAGTGGAATCAGAAAATTTATAAACTCAAATTTCTTTGTTAGTCTGAATAATTAACTTCAAACCCATTACTGCACACACTGACACGTTTGATTCGTGAGTAACAAGAGATGCCAAGTCCTAAAGAATATCAAAAGCTTGACTAAAGAGTATAAAGTACAAATCATTCCTTTTAAAGTAAAATTCTGTTTTACACTCGGCCCATGATGTCGGAACGAGACTTAAAATAGACTACCAAGAATACCCGCCATCTTAGTAGGAGGCCGTCATAAAAAAATGGGGGAGATCCGTTCCAAAGTAAAGCAAAGAAAGAAGAGAATAAAAAAGCAAAGGCAAAAAGTCAAATTCAAAATCAAAAGGCCATTACACTACAAACGTTACATTAAGGCCATGAAATGAAACAAAAGGGAACGCAAGGTCGATAAATACCCCGGAAAGAAAATGACCGAACCCCAACAGATATTAGGGTTGGAAAGGGACATCTTTTAGGTCTCCGGAACCTTCTCATGGGCTTTCTAAATCTGTTCTTCTTTTCTTTCTAAAGAGGTGTACTTCAAGCTTAAAGAATGGCTTAGATTGACTAAGGGTCAAATCATCAAATGGGATCACGAATGGAGACACAAGTTCAAACACGATGGGTTTTAAGTTAAGTTGTTAAAGAACAATTTTGAAATTAAGTTAATAAATGAATATGATCTTTTGATCTAAGTACCATACTAGTTCTTTTAGTCAAAAAAATTGCATATGTCAAAAATTCAAAAAAAAAAATTGCATATGTCAAAAAGTCAAAAAAATGCATATGTCAAAAATTCAAAAAAAATGCATATGTCAAAAATTCAAAAAAAAATGTATATGCAAAAATTCAAAATTCAAAAAAATTGCATAGTCAAAAATTCAAACAAATGTACATTTTTCAAAATCTAAAAAAAGAATACATATTTCAAAACCCAAACAAAAACGAATATTTCAAAACCAAAAAATATTTCAATTAGCATTTGCTTGTGGCATTTAGTGTGTTTCATTCATTTTATTTTCGGTAAGCATATGTTTGCTTGCATGTTGCATTTTGCTTAAGTCTGATTATTCTTATTATCTTTGTTAATAAAGGCTATGCCCCTTGACCATTTATTCAAGGAAAAGATTAATTGACCATTTATTTGGTCAGGCAAGGGGCTAAGCCTAAACAGATACTTAACCTGTTTGTTAAGTGTTGTACAGGATGTAAGATAAGCACAGGAACACGAAATTGGAGCCCAAAAGTTTCATGTATATATCAAAAGTGTTTTGTACATGATGCATGAAAAGGAAAAGAAGTACAAAAGCCCTCAAGGCTGGCTCTCCCCTCCGCCCTCATCCAACTGGCTCTGGGCCTCATCCTGGGCATCTGGCGGTGGAGCTCTAGGAGCTGGAGGCGGTCCCATCGCACTTGGCCCTGCCTGGCCAGATGATATGGCTATGCTGGCAGTAAAAGCACTCGCCTGACCTCGATCGATAGCCCGCTGGCGGGCTCGCTGATATCGCTCCTCCACCATCTTGCGCTCATGCTCCGCGACTGACAGCCGACCCTGAAGACTCTCCAGTCGAAGGCGGTCGCGATCTCTCTCCTCAGTCACAACCTCCAGGCGAATCTGGAGGCGTGCAAAATCTCCAGTGGAGAGACGCGCCACCTGCTCCTCTAGAGCCCGGATCCGCGCAGCATCAGCTTCGGCGCGAGCCGCTGCAGTACGGGCATGCTCCAGCTCCGCTTCAGCTCTCTGAAGGGCTTCCTGAAGCTCGGCAACCTGAATAAAAGTCATTATTAGTCCAAGGCAATCAAGTAATTAAAATCAAATTCAGAAATGAAAAGTTGAAGAACTTACCCGAGCAGCACGATCCTCCTCCGCGAGAGAGGCCCGGTGGATGGCGGAGGTAAGCTGACTCTGGAGATCAGCCAAGGCAGCGTCATGCGCAGCAGATGATGAAGATGAAGCTCCATGAGTAGGAGGAGCCGCCTGGGTGTAGACGGCTCGCTGCACCAAAAGAACACTGTCAGTGGTTAATCGCCAAAACAAATAATTAATTAAAAAACATGCATTCATATTCATGTATACATACCAGATCAAACAATTCTTTTTGGACTTGTTCTAGCTGGGCCTCCGCATCATGTAGGCGGGCCCGGAGGTCGATGATGACCGCATCACGTGCATCCTGCAAGTCACGCATTCATACATTCATTCACCAACATAAATCAAGATAATAATAAAATTAAAGACGCATGAATGCATACTTACATCGAGTGGTCGGAGGAGCCGCAGTTGATCGGCGTAATGGGCCCGGTAATGCTGGAGGTAGCCCTCGCTACTCTCCGCACGGGACTCCACCCGTACGCCGCGGCGGTGCCAATCCTCGTACTGCTCGGAGAATTTCGCACGCCAATCTGTGAGGGCTTGCTTGCCCCTCATGCTCCTCCCGACGTCCTCCGGGACCTCCTCGTCGATCCATTCCTGGTGGAGGCCCAGGGTCCTCATCACAAGCCGGAGGCGGAGGGGCTCAATTTCGTTGAGGCAATGTAGCCACATTTGCCTCCCGAACCTCCTCCTGCCAGCCGTCACCCACGGCTGACCCTCCTCGCCCATACCAAGGTACGGGCGCCAGATCACCTGCATATAGATTAGATGCATTCATATAAATAATTTGCATTTAAACAATAAAAGAATTGCATTTAATAAAATTTTTAAATAAGTTAAAAACTTACCAAAAGCTCTGGATAGTCCAAGAACTGACGGCGGAGGGCCGTCAGCTGATGGTGCTGTGGAGCTGTGTCCACAATTGGCTGCCAACGGCAGGCCAAGGGGACAGCATCTGGACGAACGATCCTCGCTCTGCCGAGCGGGAAATAATAGTAGCTCCACACCTGCATTCATAAACATATAAGTTAGAAAAAGCATCATATCATATTGCATATCATGAATAAATGATAAAACATTTAATACCTGGAGGAACGGCGAGAAGCCGCTGACAGTAGTCTCGCGGTCCGGAATGACCGTGGATAGATCTGCAAACAGGTGGGCCAGGAGGGCCGCACCCCAGGCATACTCACCTAAGCTATCTAGGTCATCTAACAAATACAAAAATCTACAGTGGATATGGTCGCCCTTCGTACCGAAGAGCAACCGACCGAAGAAAAAGACAAGAAAGACCCTAAGCTGTCAGTCTACCTCCTCTACCTGGCTAGGGTCCCTACAGTAGATGGCAGAAGACGACTCTGCTAATCTATCCCTAAACTCCTCCCGGGTCTCGTCAGACCGACGCCGGGGCTCATCTAATCCAAGGGCAGCCTCTACTTCTACCCTGGGAACCATCCTGGACTCCCTGCCCATGCTAGATACTTCTATCCCTAATAAGGCCTCTGCTAATCCTCGATAATCGGGGTAAGTCACCCCACTCACCGGTCGGCCCTCTACCCGGAGGCCAGTGATCCTGGCCACATCCTCTAGGGTGGGGACCATATGTCCCCACGGCATTAGGAAAGCCCGGCTTTCCGCATGCCAACGCTCCCTGAGCACCTGCAACAAGACTAGATCGAGCCAAAATGGCTCGATGTCTAATATCTCACCGAACCCCATCCGGCGCAGGCGCACCTTCTGGAAGTCCGGGAGCCCTCTGTAAGCCCCTATAACTAGGTCCCAGGAGATCCTAGCCCTCATCACTCCCTGCAAATAGAAACAACAAAAAAATAGGGTCAGTAATGATAAAAAACAGGAAAATTCACTCTGTTTTAAAAGGCGTCAGCATACACAGACGTGTTTCAAAACACGTCCACATAACTTGACGCAATTCAAAAATATTTTCTACCTATTTTAAAAATCCGAAATTTGACTTAAAAGACGTCGACCAAGGGCGACGCCTTTTGAAAGGCGTCACCTGGTCTGGACGCCTTTCAAGTCCAGATTTCGGGTTCTTCAAAGAACCCCTTTTTTTTCCCTCTTTTCCTTGCCCATTCAAACCACAAGGGACTTACCGTGTGGAGGTCGCCCTCTTCTTCCTCTTCCACCGCCATGGGCGCCGGTGGAGGGAGCTCTTCCTCCAAAAAGGCCGCCGCCTCGGCTAACGCCGCCGGCACCTCCTCGGGAACCTCTTCTTCTTGCCTTCGCCTCCTCTTGGCCAAGGTCTTCTTCTTCCTTGAACCCTCGCCGTATTCCATGGCTTTAGAGAAGGAGTTTTTGAGAGAGATCACCGGAGAAATCGCCGGAGCTCGGGTTGAGAGAAGGGATTTTTGAGAAAGTGAGGAAGAAAGGAGGGCCTTCGCGGGTCTGTAATGAAAAGGGTGAAAGGCGTCGACTCAGGAAGACGCGTTTTAGCGCACATAAGTTGAGGCGGTAAAGGACAGCTGTTTGAATTGGTTGAAACACGTCCACATGCGTAGACGCGTTTCAGGTTCTGTTCAGAGCCGTACACAGGAAAATCATGAAAGACGTCTTTCTTACTGGACGCGTTTCAGGGAATTAATCATGGAATTAATGGCAGAATCCTGGGAAAAGTAGGAGAGAGAGTTGAAAGGCGTCTAGTTATGTAGACGCGTTTTAAGCTTAAATCGGGTTTTTGAGGATTAAATTGAATTTCTGGAAAAGAATATAGTTTGAAAGGCGTCTTTCTGAGTGGACGCGTTTTGCATTTTACAGAACCCGAACTGTTGAATTTTCAGGAAAAATCAGGTTTTTACTTAAGGAAAAATCATGTACACATCACAGAAAGTTGGGGAAAGATTCTAAGACATGAAAAGTCGTTCTTTATTCAATGGAATCAATCTTTATTACATCAAAATCAAAAAAAAGATACAAAGGACATTCAAGGAAGAATATCATGAAGATCTTTAAGATAAGGAGATTTCAATCCTTTATCTCTGTCTTTAGAGGATCTTACACGATAGCTAAAGCCAAGATTCCATAGAGTAATAATGATTTGTATGGCTTCATAATCTTCATCGGACTCCAGGTCACGCTTCTTGATTGGAAGTGTAGGAGAGAATTCAAGGAACTCGCGACGAGCCAAGCTGAGTTGAGTAAGGCACCGGTGTGGATTGTATAACACAAACTCAGTAGCTCCAATTAACTTGAGGTCTGCTCCTGCTGTGCGGCGCACCCAAACTGGTTTTCCAACGAGAGCAAGCGGAGACGAGTCGAATATGTCGGATGTCATGAGTTTCAAATACTCTCTCCAATCGGCTCGGGTCTTGAGTTTTGGAACCTTGTTGACCATGTACTCATTGAACTTTACAATATTAGCAATGCAATGAATTGGACTATTCAAGAAGATCTGAGATGGATTCAGAGGCCTTTTCTTGCTATGCTCGAATTTGAAGTGAAGTTCTACCCACAAGGCAAAGAGTAGCATGCATCCATATGGAGGACGACCCACAGAAGCTGCAGAAAGTCCACTGTAGAGATATGCTAAGAGAGCAGTGCTAATGGATTTACCTTCGAAAATTGCGCAAATAGCACTGATTTGATCGTCTTCCAAGATGTTATCCTGTGCAGGAAAGAATAAGGCACCAGCAAGGCATGTAACGAGAGCTTTCGTTACATCTTCCGCCTCATCCTCCCTTAAATCTTCAATTTCATAAAGAGTCCACTCGGCTAGTTTTGCGAGATTGATCCCCTTCTTCGTGAGGCATCCTTTAGCTTCTGAAGGATCTTTCATGATAGATGTCAATAACTGTTGACCAGTGATTCTCTCTTTCGTCAAGGCTATCTTGTCTCTGTTATCTCTGGTCTTCGGGAGACCTAATAGAAGTTCCGCCTCTTCTAGAAGGATTGTGCACTCGAAATCTTGAAAGAAGAACGTATGAGTTTGGGGATGCCACCACTCGATCAAGGCGCCCATAGCCGCCCAGTCTACGTTCGCACTCTTGTAATTCTTAGCGAGCACTACAAGTCCTTGAAGATCCCACTTGGATATGAACACTTGCATAGAAAGCTTAACACTTTTTGCAAGTTTATGAATCCAAGGGAGAGACGTGAACTTTCTTGGGCCAGGAAACATGGGGTAATTCTGAAAGAAAGATAAAAAGGAAGCATGATAAGGAGCATGATGAAGAGCATGATGGAAGACATGAAGAACATGAAAGAAAGTTGATTGAACCTACTTGAAGATTGGGATTTCTTCCATTAAGATGATTCTCTATATCTGCAAACATCTCTAGAGACATCTTCATCTTCTTGTTTGAGGAATCCATCTCTCTTTTTCGGAGTTTCTCCTTCTTGAAGCTTGGGAAGTTGGAAAACCTTGAAGAAACCTTGAAGATTTGGAAGAAAACTCTCCTTTGGATCTTTGGATTATGATAGGATTACTTGGGAGTAACCTTAGGGTGTTTATATAAGAGGAATCGCGATCCTAAGTAGACCTTTTCCGGATTGGAAAAGGGATGTGCATTGATAGAGTTGGAGTTCGGGTAGAGAACAACCAGAAACCTGTTTCTGTGAGTAAAAGGCGTCTATGATACCTGACGCGTTTCAAACTTAAATGGCGTCTGCTCGACACGACGCGTTTTAGCAAATCTGTTATTTTCCCGAAATTCTGTGGTTTTTAATGTTTAAATTGAATATTTGTTTGGAACTAATAATTTTAATTGCAGAAAATTCTGAGCAAAGCTGGAAATGTCAAGAAAATCCCATTGTGGAATTCAAGTCCCGACCGTGGCTAAAAAGACGGTTATTTTTACCCTTGTATTATTCCATGTAATTACTTTGCATTTGCATTACTATATATTAAATATTTATTAGACTATATCAAGGACCTTGTGGTTTTGATGAAACTGGAATTTGAGTTCCCCTACAACAAAAACAGTGATAATTCCAGAGAATTCTTAATCGCACGGATAGGCCGTTGGATTGTTGATTAGTGGGGACGATGGTTCCACTTTTGTGAAACGGTGCGTGGATAAACGAGCTACGGCTTAGCACTGAATTACAAGAATTGGTATCTTGACTCATTAATGGCAATTTAACAATAGTATCCTTGATTAATTAATATTTTATTTAACTTTATATTTTTCTTTTAGCCCAGCATACATCATGTAGGACTTTGAAATCATTGAAATAAGAATTAATTATTGAATAAGTTTCAGACCATTAATCAAATAATTTCAACATGATATGAATTATTCCATTCCGAATTGAGTATCTTGATTATCTTTGAGGTTCGCTTGAAGATATCCTTGGAATTTTATCCTTGATTGGATTCTTTATCCAATATTCTTGTTTTCTTTTAAGATCCATCATGGCTGCAGCACGTCCACATTGGCTGGCAAACGCTCCCCATGATGAAACCTACAGTGTCTACGACCTGGGGTACTTCCCACTCCGAGGAGGTTGATCGACCTTTATTTTGTTTCCTTGTCTACTTCATCCAGACAGGATTAATTCCATTGATTTTTTTGAGCTATCTTCATTGATGATTTCGAGAAAAATTCCAGTCATGTGATGTTAAGAGCTTGTCTCATCACACCTTGGCATCATCTTTTCAGTACATTCCATTTCATTTCACTCCCTTGCAAAGATGATGCCAAGGTGAGGCAGCTGTAGACACGCTAATTTTGACGTCATTTCGAGTAAATTTCATATCATATAATAATGCCTCGAAATAGTCTGATGATTAATCATTAATTAATTTTTATTAATCTTTTTAAGTGTCGGGTTTAACAGATGTGTTTAAGTTAATCAATTGAATTGATTTTAGCTCAAATTTGAGTTAAAATATGAAGAATTCTAAAAGACGTCTACCAACGGGGACGCCATTTAGAGTTTATTCCTGTTTTAACGATTAAATTTGAATTTTAATTAATTAATTTATTAACTAAAAGGCGTCTGGGAATGTCGACGCGTTTTAAGTTTCCTAAGTGATTTCTACTTCTCCTCCGGATGTTTATCCTTATCTTAATTAGTCTAAAACACGTCTACACAAGTGGACGCTTTTTACCTAATAAAGATAAAGATAAGTTTTCCCGGATATTTATCCTTATCTTAATTAATCTGAAAGGCGTCATCCAAGGTGGACGCTTTTTAGATAATTACAGATAAAGATGAATTAATCAGTATTTATCTGTCGGTTAAGATGGATAAATTCGGAGTTTTCAAATGTTAATCGCGAACGCAAGAAATACCTATAAATACCCTGCATGTTGAAAAAGAAAAAAGAAGAAAAAATAATTGAATTGAGTTGAGCCATAGCGTTATAGCGAGTTGAAGATCGAAGTAACAACGTCGTAACGCCGGAGCGCTGCCATTTCCAGAAGTCGGCGTCCTTTCAAGATCTTCATCCTTTCAAAGCTTCAACTGATTGGGCATAAGTTTTTCATTACTGCATTCATTTCATTAGTTTTATTTTTCATTCACTTCATGCAAACACACACCACAGCATAATCTTTCAAAAACCTACTTAATCTAAGGGGTTTCAAAGCCATTAAAAAAGTGAGTTTGCTGTTTTAAATATGCTTAAAATCATGATTAGTTCAGATACTGCTTCCACTTAAATTCTCATCATAGTTCTTCATTTTTCTGTTTTTTTGTCTCTGCTGCACTCAACAACAACAACAAGAGATCAAAAAGGGGAAATCAAGCACAACTTCTGGACGATCCTCAACCTCAAACTCAACAGCAAGAACAAAAGAACAAAGAAAGGGCTCTCTTTCTTCAGCCGGCTGAGGAAGGGGAACCAAGGATTCAATCTTCCGCGTTTGAAAGGTAGGCGATCATACTCTCTTTTGAAACTTTTTAGTTAAAAGTTTCTGGCGATTACTGCACTTTAGTTGCTGTTTTTAATAGGTTAGTTTACACCTAAACAACATAGATATTTCATGTTAATCACACGGTCATTCTAAGCACCTACATCTAGATCCTGGTTTGGCTCCAAATTATTGATTCGGTACCCATTTAGTGATCGGATCCCCGATTATAGGGTGACGGGTCATTACAGTTGGTATCAGAGCATTCGGTCTGGCAAATAAATAAATAACTAGGTTAAATATCATAATTCCGGCAAATAATTACACTATCCCGTACAGGCACGGCAGTAGTGTAGGTTTTTAGGATTCTAATTAGAACTTTTCGATTTTTGTGATTGTCGACAATTAGATAGCTCCTAGGAAGAGGATGCCAGTTATTAGCGAGCGGGGAGATGTCCCTAGTGGATCTGAGGCCGGTAGGCCGAGTATGGAGTGTTTCATGGAGGCTATGATGGACACGATGGCTAGATACCAGACCCGAGACCCTAGTAAGAGTTCTAGTGCTCGGGGAGGGTCTTCAGCTACACTTGGAGAGATTCCTGAAGCTGAAGCTGCCTCATTTTACCGGTCGTCCCGACCCTGATGAGGCTGTTCATTAGTTGAGGGAGATGGAGAAGACTTTTGATACCATGGATTGTGCGGCGGTTGAGAGGACTCCTTTGGCCACCTTCATGTTGAAGGATGATGCCTACGATTGGTGGACCACTTTGAAGAGTTTGTCATATGCGGATAGGAATTTCAGGGAGTTCTATAGGAGACATTCGTAAAGGAATTCAATGCTCAGTACTTCCTTAGGCATGTCCAGAGGGCCAAGGAGAGGAAATTTATGGAATTGACCCAAGGAAGCATGACAGTGCTTGAGTACCAGATGAAGTTTGTTTCACTTCGGAGGTTCGTGCCTTTTATCTCAGGAGACGAGGAGCGTCAGACTGAGAGGTTTGTGGATGGACTGAGGTCCAATTTGAGGAGTTTTGTGGCATCCCACTGTTGTACAGATTTGGCATCGACGGTTAGGTGTGCCGCGGCAGTAGAGGCACAGCATGAACAGTCAGCTCGAGAGAGGGGACTGACTACTTAGGGGCCAGCTCATGGCAGAGGAAAGACAGCAGCACCAGCAGCTCCTTCGTCTAGATCAATATCGTCTTCACTCGGCTCTAGATTCAGGAGGTTCTTTCGAGAAGGTGGCAGCAGCAGTGGCAGCAGCGGTAGTAGCAGAGCCAGCAGAGTCAGTCGGTGTCCAGTGCTCAGCAAGAGACAGCTCAGAGGCTTCCGGCAGCTTGTTGACATTGCGGTGGTACTCACGGTGGGACTCAGTGTCCTGCATTTTCTGGGAGGTGTTACACTTGTGGCCAACAGGGCCATTTGGCGAGGTATTGCCCGCAGGGGGATGGTCATGGGCAGGGGCCAGGTGATCAGAAGAAGCCAAGGACCCAGGGGAGAGTTCTAGCTATCACCAGGATGGAGGCCCGTGCGTCCAACTTGGTGGAAGGTACACTTTCTGTCCTTGGGAACTCTGCACATGTGTTAATTGATTCGGGTGCTTCGCATTCTTTTATTTCTGAGCAGTTCGTAGATATTCTTTCTACACCCGTTGATGAGATGTCTGATGGACTGATGATAGAGGTTCCTTCTGGGGATTTCATGTTGTCTTATAATTGTTTGAGTGAGGTTCCCTTGACCATTGAGGACCATGAGTTATCTGCCCAGTTAGTTGTGCTTCCCATTCGTGACTTTGATGTCATCTTAGGCATGGACTGGTTGGAGGCTTATTATGCCGAGGTAGACTGCCACAGGAATAGGGTGCATTTCTCTATTCCGGACATCCCGACTTTCTTCTTCCAAGGTATTAGGCTCTCTTCTTGTGGTATTCATATTTCTGCCTTTAAGACCCAGAGATTGCTTGTTGGTGGCTGGGAGGCTTTCCTTGCCTCTGTTGTTTTAACTGATGTTAGTAGTAGTTCCAGTCCTTGGGAGGTGCCTGTAGTTTGTGATTTTGTTAATGTGTTTCCTGAGGAGTTTCCTGGCCTTCCTCTTCAGCGAGAGGTTGAGTTTACCATTGAGCTTGCACCAGGTACGACGCCATTGTCTAAGGCCCCGTATCGGATGGCTCCGGCTGAACTCGTTGAGTTGAAGGCGCAGTTGCAGGAATTACTGGATAAGGGTTTTATTCGTCCCAGTACTTCTCCGTGGGGTGCTCCAGTTCTATTTGTCAGGAAGAAAGATGGTTCTCTGAGATTGTGTATTGATTATAGACAGCTGAACCAGGTGACGATAAAGAACAAGTACCCACTTCCGAGGATCGATGATCTGATGGATCAGTTGCAGTCTGTGAAGGTGTTTTCAAAGATTGACTTGAGATCAGAATATTATCAGATGAGGATCCGTGAGGTTGATGTTAGTAAGACGGCCTTTAGGACTCGGTATGGACATTATGAGTGTTTGGTTTTGGCTTGACCAATGCTTCGGCGGCTTTTATGGATTTGATGAACCGGGTCTTCAAGGCCTACCTGGATCAGTTTGTGGTGGTATTCGTAGATGATATTTTGGTATACTCTTCTTCTGAGAAAGAACATGCCACACATCTTCAGGTGGTATTGCAGGTTCTGAGAGAACACCAACTCTATGCCAAGTTTAGCAAGTGTGAATTCTGGCTAGATAAGGTGCACTTCCTGGGGCATGTCATTTCTGGAGATGGCATTGTTGTGGATCCAGCCAAGATTGAGGTAGTAATGGACTGGAGCAGACCGACGACAGTAAATGAGATCAAGAGCTTCTTGGGGTTAGCTGGATATTATAGACGGTTTGTCCAGGGTTTTTCTTCGATAGCGACCCCCTTGTCGAGGTTGACTCGTAAGGGAGTTCGTTTCGTGTGGACCGAGGAATGTGAGCGGAGTTTCATTGAGTTGAAGACTCGCCTCACTTCGGCTCCAGTGCTGGTGCTTCCATCAGGTTCTGGTGGATTTGTGGTTTATTCAGATGCATCTCGTCGAGGTTTGGGTGCGGTTCTGATGCAGCATAGTAGGGTTGTGGCCTATGCTTCTAGGCAGCTGAAGAAGCATGAGGAGAACTATCCCACTCATGACTTAGAGTTGGCAGTTGTGGTATTTGCACTGAAGATCTGGCGGCACTATTTGTATGGAGAGAAATTTCAGGTTTTTACTGATCACAAGAGCCTGAAGTATGTATTCACGCAGAAGGATCTGAACTTGAGACAGCGCAGGTGGATGGAATTTATCAAAGATTATGATCTTGACCTTTTGTATCATCCGGGCAAGGCAAATGTGGTGGCAGACGCCTTAAGTCGGAAGACGGTCGTATCGTACCTTATGGTTCAAGAATGGAGATTATTTAAGCAAGTGGTGGAATCTTCCTTTAGGATTCCGCGAGAGGCTGACAGAGCCGTGTTAGCCAGCTTAACTGTGAGGCCAGCAGTGTACCATGCCGTGATCGAGGCTCAGAGGGCAGATGCAAAGTTACCGTAGGTTCTCCAGACACCGGAGGTGGAATTGTGGGATGATGGTACAGTCAGGTTTAGAGGCAGACTCTATGTTCCAGCCGAGGAGGACGTGCGAAGGAGTGTCCTGGATGAGGCGCACCGTTCTAGATATGCAGTGCATTTTGGAACGACTAAGATATATCATTGTTTGAGGAGGCATCTGGTATGAAGAAGGATATGGTTGATTATGTGACAAGGTGCCTGACTTGCCAGCAGGTTAAGGCAGAACACCAGAGACCAGCATGATTGTTGTAGCCCTTGCCGATCCCGAAATGGAAAAGGTAACACGTGACTATGTACTTTGTGATGGGATTACTTGTGTCCCCTGGCAGAAGAGACGCGATCTGGGTCATTGTTGATCGATTGACCAAGTCGGCACACTTTCTGGCTATTAGGAAAGACTGGTCAGTCGGTAGGTTGGCTAAGTTGTTTGTGGACCAGATCATCTCTCTGTATGGGGTGCCCTTATCCATCGTGTCAGATCGGGATCCGAGATTTACTTCTAGATTTTGGAAGAGTTTTCAAAAGGCCCTGGGCACGCAGTTAGCCTTCAGCTCGGCTTATCATCCCGAGACTAATGGGCAGTCAGAGAGGACCACTCAGACACTGGAGGATATACTCAGGGCATGTTGCCTAGACTGGGGAGGTTCTTGGGAGCAGCACTTGTCTACAATGGAGTTTGCTTACAATAACAGTTATCATTTTAGTATCGGCATGGCGCCTTATGAGGCATTGTATGGGCGGCCGTGTCGATCAGAGTTGGTGCAGCAGTGTGCTGGGGTTGCCAGAGTGGTGCAGCAGCGGTTGACTACAGCTCAGAGTAGACAGAAGAGTTATGTAGACATCCATAGGAGACCGCTTGAGTTTGAGGTTGGGGACCATGTGTTTCTCTGAGTCTCACCCTCCAAGGGTGTAATGAGATTCGAAAAGCGAGGTAAGCTGAGTCTGCGATATGTTGGGTCTTTTCCCATTCTTGCTCGAATTGGGGAAACGGCGTATCAGCTAGCCTTGCCACCCAGTCTTGCAGGAGTGCACGATGTGTTCCATGTTTCTTTGCTGAGGAAATACGTTTAGGATCCATCTCATGTTTTAGACTTTCTAGAGTTGGAGGTTGCTGAGGATTTGTCCTTTCCAGAATTTCCAGTGCGTATTGAGGATCGTAGGGAACAGGTCCTTCGGAACAAGGTTGTTCCTCTGGTTAAGGTGATTTGGCAGCATCGCTCTGGGGGCGAGGCGACCTGGGAGCGCGAGGATGAGATGCGAGAACCGTTTCCTTACCTTTTCTCGTAAGTTCTCCTGTAAGCTTATATAATTCTTTTTTTTTTTTTTTCAATCTCGCTAGTTATAGCTGGCAATTTCGGGGACGGAATTCTTTTAAGAGGGGGAGAATGTAAGGAATGAGGTTTCGGATCCGGTTATCGGGTCAGTTACGGTGTCAGATCCCTTAGTTCAAACGGCGTTCAGCAATGTAGACGTGTTTTAGGCTATGCCACGAAGGCGCCACGTGGGCTGGCCTTAGGGCGCAAGAGTACGGCCCCGATCATATCGTCTCAATGGCGTCTTGGATGGACGACGCTATTTAGAGTACGACCCTGGTTTGTCAGTGTACGGCCCGGTCTTGTCATCTGAATGACGTCGGGCTTGCACGACGCGCTTTACCCAACTTCTGTTTGACCCCGCGAACCCTCCCTCCTTTCCCTCATTCTCTCCTTTCTCTTCTCTCTCCTCTCTTCCCTCTGATCTCCGGCGACCCCTCCCCCTCTCCTTGCTTTCCTCCCTCCATTCCATCTCTCCCTCCACTCCATCAACCTCCTAACTCCCACCACTACCACCACCATCTCCTCCGCGGCATTTTTCTCTCCGGATGGCAGCCGACGTCCCGGTGGAATAACGGCGTCCACGGCGGTACCGGCGGCGGCGTGGAGTGAGACGGGTGGGCGGCTTGGAGCTTGGAGGAGTTCGAGTAACCGGTAGGGTGACGATCCTCGTTGTATTTCGTTTAAAAATCATGTTTTTCCCGCTTTGGAGCATATTTAGGGGTTTTTCTTGGGGTGAAAATACTAAATGCATGTAATGAGAATTTGGGTGTTTTAATGAGTATTTAGGTTCTTCTCCTCCTTCTCCACTTTGTTTGTGTTTTTACACTATTTGAGGAGAAAATCTCACCCCGCAGATTGGAAGATGGCGGAGGAAGAACCTGTCTGTGAGGGTTAAATGGCGTCGGGGGACAGCAACGCCTTTTAGAAGGGCGGCTTCCACCCACAACGCGATTTAGCCCAGATAACATACTCTGTCTCTGGACTGATGAGCGTCCAGGGACAGCGACGCCTTTTTGAACGGCGACTTCCATGCATGACGCCTTTTAAGAAAAATCACCCCGAGGTCTTTCTCTGTTTCTGTCGTTATCAGGCGACTAGGGATAGCGACGCCTTTTGAACGGCGACCTTTATAGACGACGCGTTTTAGGCCATCTTCCGAGGCCAGTTTTCACATAAACCAGTTTAGGAAGCTTGAATGACGTCGGCCTTGGGCGATGCGATTCAAGCCAGAATTCCATTAATTCATGCAATTAACACATATTTACATTGTTAGATAGTTTAGTTAATTTCATGTGTAGAAATGTACTCAATGACATTGGATTCTATGTGATCGGATCGCACCGTGTTGTGTTTTGTGCGATCATAGGCCTAGAGTGACAGTTGTTAACGCTTAGGCACCCTGTGTCGGTGTGGGAGTGACACGGCGCCGATGTGGGAGTGGCGGGGTGTGACGCCTAGAGAGAGGGTCACCTGGTGTACTCCGGGGTATAACTAGTACCGGTGTGGGAGTGGTACATTCGGAGTGTCACTCGTGCTGGGAGAAGTAGAACCACCTGGAGCCTGTCGGGCCGGAGTAGCCAGCGCGTTATCCGAGGGTTGCTGTTTGGTCTCAACGGGTCGGAGTTTCTCGCGTTCGGCCGTGTGGTTGGCGTGTTTTGCCGAGATGCTGGTTGTGGGCTATGTGGTAGAATGGTTTCAGAATTGTGCATGTGTTTTATATCGAAATCTAGGAGTTATGTTTACTGCTTTACTTGCTTAAATTATCTATATTTGTATTGCTGCACTTGTGGGTGCATGAGTGGGCGGTGGGGATCGAAGGATCCCTACTGAGTCTTTTCTATGCGACTCACCCCTGCGATTTTCAGGTGAGGGTTCCAGGCAGGCGTAGCGAGGAGAGTGTTGCTTTGGGACGCGCGCATGTATGCTTAATTATTTCTTTTTAGTTAGAGTATGTAATTATTTGCTGTGTCGAGTCGCATTATAATAATTTTAATTCTTACCCTTCCTTTTTAATTCTTGATGTGAATGTTTAGCTTAGTTTATTATTTATTTCCCAGACTTATCTAGATCCTGGTTTGGCTCCAAATTAATGATTCGGTACCCATTTAGTAATCGGATCTTCAATTATGGGGTGACGGGTCGTTACAGAAAGAGTACCTAAACCACTAGAAAGATATGTGGGACATATTAATTTGAATGGTTCACGGATACTCTATAATGAGGAAGATGATCCTAAGACTTACCAGGAGGCCATTGAAAGTTCAGAGGCCGAGAAATGGCGAGAAGCCATGAATTCTGAAATACAGTCTATGTACATCAACCAAGTTTGGAACTTGGAAGATTTACTCGATGGTATAGTACCTATCGGCTGCAAATGGATCCTTAAAGGAAAGATCGGTGCAGATGGACGTATTGAAACTTATAAAGAAAGGTTAGTGGCGAAAGGCTATCGTCAAAGACATGGTGTTGACTATGAAGAAACTTTTTCACCCGTTGCCATGATTAAGTCTATTATAATTTTTCTCTCCATTGCTGCCTTCCATGATTATGAAATCTGGTAAATGGATGTGAAGACTGATGGATATAGGTGTCATCTAAGACAATTATAAGGCATCTATTTCAATTTGGTTCACTAATAAATGGCATTATTTCATTATGTAGATTGGCATATTTATTATTGCATATAATGAAGTCCATGAATGTGTGCAATAGTCATCAGATCATGATGAGATCATAATAATGAGACTGATGACTTATAAACACATATTCTCAATTGTTCCTAGTCGTAGAATGTTTGAGAAGGACATCAAACATCCGGAAAGACTAGTATAGGTTATTCCAACTCATATGATGACGGTGACTGACCTCGTTAGTTACTTGTGTGGAGACACAATGGTAAACTTGTAGGTGCTCATTAGAGAATGAGTTCACTGAACTGATCCGACATGAATCGCTAAATGGTAATTACCTGACCGTCAACTGGATTGATTCATTGTCACAGTGGCGTGGTTGATCCTTGGACTTGAGACACCAAAGAGACCTTGTCGGTGGACTTCTGGACTTTGACCTACGAATCCATATCCACAGGATCTCTAATAGTCAAGGGTCGGGTCCAGCGGAAGACCTTCGAAGGTGATTGTTTGTTCAATAAAGGATCGTTCGCTCTCAGGTAACTGGAGAGAGAATGCTCTAGAATAGATCCGCAGGAGTCTTTGGCCAGAGCAGAAACAATATCAAAAAAGATACTTTCGGATATTGTACGGCGGAGTCTGATTCAAGTGAGTTGACCATCTAGGGTTTGATAGTTGACCAAACCCTAGGTTAACTCGAGAGCATTGTGCGAACGAAGGATTATAGCCATGCGGTAACTGTGGACGGACAGGTTCCATGAGTGGGTTGCTGAACCCCATTACCTTCCGGGATCATGCGATGTTGCTTGGCATCCAACTTGATCGGAAGTTCGACCGAATTTACATGCGATGTTATTCGGTTAAGTAATTAGTTAATATCTAGATATTAATTAATTACAATAAGTCAATAACTAGTTATTGGACTTAACGGACTGAAAACCGGACTGGTTAATGGGCCTAGTGTTTGGTTCTCATGTTTCTCCGGATCTCCCGCGCAGCGAAAAATAAAATAAAATCGGCGATCCATTCCCGTTTCGAAAAACTAAAACCTCGATAATCGGAGTATCGAAGTCTTACCGTGTGCGGATTCAAATCCGCAACCGTTCAGTAACGTCGGTGCGACACCGCTAGCCGCGCAAGCGCCCGGCCTCTAGCGGAGTCCACGCGATCCTCCTCGCGACGGACATCCTCTCGTTCCTTATTTTTCGCAGCCCACGAAGTCTCCGCTGTTCGCCGCAATGATCGCTGCGATGCGTAGACGATTTCCCGTCGAACGGAATTTGGAGATGCATGGAGCAGATCCGGGGATCCGGATTCTTCTGGGGCACCAGAGAGAGAGAAAGAGAGGTGGGGGCGGCTAGGGTTAGCAACAGCTTGGCCTGCTCAGCCCGTTCGCTATATTTTATACTAACTGCACGGTTTTTCATAAAAACCCCCGATTTGTATAAAACCCACTTATTTATCCATTGCCTTGAGAATCATTTGCGTGTCACCCTCTAGGCCCAATAATCAGTCTAGTTAATAGCCCAATAAGCCCAGTGACTCCTCACTGACTTTATTAATCAATAAATAACTCTTTATTAGTTAATTAATCAATCGAATTTATGTCGCACATCGAATTCGATCGGGCCTCCGATCACGTTGGGTGCCAAGCAATACCGCGTGAACCCGAAAGGTATCGGGGTTAAGTAACCCACTCTTGAAACCTTTCCGCCGACAGTTACCGCGTGGATATAATCCTTCATTCGTACAATGCTCTCGAGTCGACTTAGGGTATGACGTGTTGTCAAACCCTAACCGGTCGACTCACTTGGATTGGATATCGTTGATGAATATCGGAAAACTCCTTTCCTGATATTATCGGCCGCCCTAGCCAGGGACTTTTGCGCATCCTTCCTAGAGCGTTCTCTCTCATCGTACCGAGAGGGAATGATTCCTTATTGACATTCAATTCCCTTCGACGGTATTCTGCTGAACCTAATCCTTGGCTGTTTAGAATCCCGTGGTTAGAGATTTATAAACCAAGGTCAAAGCATAGAAGTCTACCGACAAGGTGTCCTTGATGTCTCAGGTCCGAGGACCATCCACGCAACTGCGACAATAGAATCAAGTTGGTTGACATATTGGTACAGTACCATCTAGCGATTCAATCGGATCCATTCAGTGAACTCATTCTCCAATGAGTACCTACAGATTCTCCTTAGTGTCTCCACACAAGTGACTATGAGATCAATCACCCTCATCTTATGAGCGGGAGTAATCTACACTAGTCTAACCGGATATCCGATGTCCTTCTCGGATATCCTCCGACTAGGAACGATTAAGAATATGTGTGTTTAAGTGATCAGTCTCACTAATATGATCTCATCATAATCTGATCATTATCACACATATTCACGGACTTCATTATGAGACGATAATTAATACGATTTACACACAATGAATATTATGCCATTATATTAATAAATATGAACGAGATTACAAAGTCATATTCGCTTGTAGGCCACCTAAGACTAACAATCTCCCACTTGGACTAAAGCCAATCACCTTCATACAGTAAACCTATAGATTCTAGGTGACGCGTAAACACAATTTGAGCCAACAGTGGTTGCTTGCTTGAAACTCTTCCAGCACACTGCTCTTCCATTCAAAATAAACACAAATCCAGATGTAGACTTGCTATCATCTGGATCTGACTGGAAACTTAAGTCAGTAAAGCCTTGTAGTTTCAAGTCACCTCCTCTATAGACAAGAAACATATCCTTAGTTCTTCTCAAGTACTTAAGAATACATTTCACTGCCTTCCAGTGCTCTTCGCTTGGATCAGCCTGAAATCTGCTCGTAACACTCAGAGCATATGCAACATCAGGCCGTGTACATAGCATGGCATACATGATAGATCCTATAGCAGAGGCATAGGGTACTCTATCTATGAATGCCCTCTCATTAGGATTTTTAGGAGACTGCTCCTTTGAGAGATTAATTCTATGTCTCATCGGTATGAGACCTCTCTTAGACTTTTCCATGCCAAACATTTTGACTATGGTATCTATGTACAAGGATTGGGTCATTCTAAGCATCCTCTTTGATCTATCTCTATAGATCTGTATTCTCAATAGGTAGGATGCTTCTCTCAAATCCTTCATGGAGAAGTTTTTCGATAGCCAGATCTTTACCGATGATATCATAGCTATATCATTCCCAATGAGTAGTATGTCGTCTACGTAAAGAACTAAGAAGGTGACTGCACTCCCACTGGTCTTCTTGTACACACAAGGCTCATCTTCATTCTTAATGAAGTGATAAGACTTGACAGCCTCGTCAAATCTCATGTTCCAGCTTCGGGAAGCTTGCTTCAATTGAAACTTGCACACTTTATCTGGAGATTCCTTGGATGTGAAGCCTTCTGGTTGTATCATATACACCTCTTCCTCAAGGTTGCCATTTAGGATCATTGTCCTCATTATATTCTACCTTAGACTCACCTTCAGTGATATGTCGTACATATCGTTCGGGTAGTCTAGGCAATCTACCAGATCTTCGAGGCTCATCAGTGTGTACCTGAATAGATTCAGGAACTGATATCTCATATGATGATAATGCAGCTATTTAGGGATCTGGAACCTCTTCCAATACTATTTTACTCTCACTATCCTCCTAGAGAAGGTATTCCTCTTCCAGGAAGACAGCTTTCCTGGTGACAAACACCTTTTGTTCACCACGATGGTAAAAGTAGTATCCAAAGGTTTCCTTTGGATATCCCACAAACCTACATTTATCAGTTCGCGATTCCAGCTTGTCTAGATGATGCCTCTTTACATGCGCAGGACAACCCTAGACTTTAACATATTTAAGTTTTGGTTTCCTACCTTTCCATATCTCATATGGAGTAAAGGCCACAGACGTGCTGGGTACTCTGTTCAATAGGTATACTAGTAACTCTAGAGCATACCCCCAGAGGGACACTAGTAATCCCGAAAAGCTCATCATAGATCGCACCATGTCCAACAAGTTGCGATTCCTCCTTTCTGATACACCATTCATCTGTGGTGTATATGGAGGGGTCAGCTGAGAAAGGATATCATTATCTTTTAAGAATTGTGTGAAATTAGTACTCAAGTATTCTCCTACCCGATCAGATCCAAGAGCTTTAATACTCTTTCCTAATTGCTTCTCTACCTCATTCTTGAACTCTTTGAACTTCTCAAATGCTTCCGACTTATACTTCATTAAGTACACATAGCCGAATATTGAGAAGTCGTCGGTGAACGTGATGAAGTACGAGAAGCCACCTTTGGCTTGAGTGGACATGGGACCACATACATTTGAATGTATTAATCCCAGAATGTCCTTGGCACGTTCTCCATATCCAATAAATGGAGATTTTGCCATCTTTCCTATAAGGCAGGATTCACATGTCGCAAACGATACATAATCTAATGTGTTAAATAACCATGTCGATGCATCTTTTGCAGGTTGCTTTCACCAATATGACCAAGTCTACAATGCCACATATAGGCTTGGTTCAGACAATTCTTACTCTTCTTAAGAGCATTATCAATATGAAGATTGTAATAAGAAACATCTAAAAGATATAGTCTGTTGACTAAAGACGCAGAAGCTATCGATTTATTACCATAATCGAACAACTTCTATTCTCAATAGACAACCTATATCCTATCTTGTCCAAACACGATATTGATATGATGTTCATTATTATGCAAGGAACATAATAAAAATCTTCTAATGATAAGACGTCTCCTGATGGAAGTCTGAGGTTTGCTATCCCAACAGCAATCGCCGCCACTTTTACGCCGTTTCCAAACCTCAATTCCACCTCGCCTTTTCTTAGCTTGCGCTTACTTGTCAGCATCTGCACATCATGGCAGATATGAGAAGCACATCCAGTATCTAATTGATAGAATTGGGTGGCCTCAAAGCCAATCATTGTACATTCTAGTTCAGATTATTAATAAAGGTAATTATTTCTTCATTTATAGTTCTTGCAAATTAACTATCGTAATGAAGGTCCGTAGACAAATGTATGGGATATTGAATCATGATGAGATCATGATAGTGAGATCAATATCCTCAGTCACTTGTCTTAAACAGTTCTCAATCATAGGATATTTGAGATGGACATTAAATATCCGATAAGATCGACACAAGTTATGTCTGCTCATGTGATGAGGGTGAATGATCTCATATTCACTCGTGTGGTGACACTAAGATAAACTTGTGGGTGCTCATTAGAGAATGAGTTCACTGAACAGACCCAAATAAGAATTCCTGGATGGTAATTATACCTATTAGTCAACCAGGGAATTCAATCGTTGCAGTAGCACAGTTGGTCCTTTGACCTGAGTCACCAATGATACCATGTTTGTAGACCATTGTGTCTTGATTCTCTGACTTGGGGATTTTAACCATTAAGCCCACGATAGTCGGTCTCTCAGATACACTGGAAAGCTTGCGAAGGTAATTGAGTGAACAACAAGGGATCACTCACTCTTGGTATAAGACTGGAGAGAGAATGTCCTATGGATGTGTACACAGAAATCCCTGGCCAGGGTCAAATGAAAGAGATGTCTTTCTAGAAATTAACTGAGTACTGGAATCCATCTAAATAATGCGATAGAGGGTTTGACTATAAAACCATACCCTTGCGTTATTGGGACATTAGATGAGTGAAGGATTTTATCTGTGCGGTATCTGCAGACGGAAAGGTTCAAATGAAGGGAACAGTATCCCTTATATCTTCTGGGATCATGAGGCAGTGTTTGGTACCGTTCATGATCAGAAGGCCGAGTGAATTAATCATCAGATGATAAACCACTTGTTTATTAAATTAATCATTTAACATATGATGTTTAAATGTTAATTAATAAATATTAAACTTTAGAATTAGTTCTAAGTTTAATGGGCCTGAAACTGGACTGATATATGGGCCTAGAGGGTCACACACATAAGAGTTCTCGTCATACGGTGAGAGACGTTAAATTTCATGCTTATCTGGGTTTTTATGAAAAGCCGCAGGATAAACATGAATATTTAATGGAGATTTATCCAAGGCCAAACTCTTGGATAATCATGATGATTAATCCTTGTGCTTATCCTTATTTCTTATATAAGGAGGCCAAGGGGAGGGGTAAAAGAAGTTGGACGAATTTCACACCCCAAGATTCTCTATCTCCTCTCTCTCTCTCCTTCTCTCTCTTGGAGTAGATCTTTCTCTTTCCGCGCATGGTGGATTTGAGATTTGGTCGGAGCGCTCAAGTCGAGGAGGAAAACGCATCTGCAGCGGGAGCTCGTGTGGATACCTCTAGAGATCGTGTGCGTGCGCGATTACCGAGTCGGAATCATCTACGGGAGATTCGAAACCCCGCAAAGGTGAAGAACCGTTCTTCCCGCATTTAATTTTATTGTCCATTTTACGATCCCAGCAACCGATACATAGGAATCGATTTTATTTTCCGCTGCATTCTAGGCGATTCCTTACAGTGGTATTAGAGCCAGGTTGCTGGTTCGATCGTAAAACGGCATTGTTTTGTGTGATTTTTTCTCGTTATGCGTGAAGAACCTGTATTGTACATGTTCTTAGGCTAAAAATTATTTAAAATCAGGGAATCATTCCCGGCAGTTTTGGAATGTCTAAAATCGTTGAGATATAATCCCGGATTTGAATAAGTTCTTTCTTGGGGTTGCTGCGAATGGTAGGAGATTATCACGATAATCTTTGCGGAGCCACAGGGATGATCCCTGTTTTTATGGCAGTCTGGTTCGACCAGATTTATCTCCGATGATAACCGGAGATTCCCCTTCATCGGTGGCCTCCATCTCTCGTTCCAGCGGCAACCCAGCCATGCGGGATAACAGAAACAAGAGATGTGTACAGGGATGGTCCCTGGCTTCCTAGTGATTACTTGGTTCTACCAGCGGTCTCCGGCGATGACAGAAGCTTCCCATACACCTGGGACGGCTGACTGCATCCTTCCCTTCTTTCCCCAGGCATGCGGATCAAGTCGCGTTGAGAACCGGCTTTGTAAAAAGATCCCAGGCATGTAGGGAATTGTGGACGTCGGCAACAAGAACCGGCGCCGCCGGAGACGTCCACCGGCGCCGTTAGGACCGGCTGGAGCCCTGCCGTCCATCGGCTGGGCCAAAAGGGGAGGGGCAAACCTCCTGGATATCGTGATAACCTGCAGCTTGCTGGCTCGAAGGGAGGACCGGCGGCGCACGGGGACGTCCGGAAGATCGCCGGCGACGTGCACCGGTGCCGGAGGAGCCGGCCGGAGCCCCAAACCCTAACGGGTGGCGGGGGTAAAGCGGCGCGTGGGCCGCCGAGTCGGCCGACCCGGACCCACGCCAGATCCGGACCGGGTCCGGACCCGGCAACCCTCCCACAGACCCGTTAACCCCTTTTAACCCTTTTTTAGCCCATTTTAAGCCCTTTTTAGCCCATTTTAAAAAAAATTTAAAAAGGAAATTTTATAGGGATAATTAATAACTGTTATTAATTATTCTTATTATTATTAACAGATTATTAAACTGTTTAATGACTGTTAATTCATTTAAAGGGTTTTATTAATAATAGGGTATTGGTTAATTATTTAAAATTGTTTTAGATAATTAACTTCCCTATTAAATCAATTAAATTTAAAATTGTTTTAAACTCATTTTATGCATAACTTGATTTTATTTAACTGTTCAAAATGTTTGAATTAGTATTTAGATTAACTGAATGGTTTAGTTATTTTAATTAGTCAATAATGTTTTGAATATTATTGATAATATTGAAATAAATGTTATTTCGAAAAGTTATTGGTATTATAATTTTATATTTATAAAATTTAATACCAACAGTAATTATGTGATAATTATGATGCATGTGATGTGTTTTATGGTGGGATGATCATGGACTTTGTATTATCATGTGATGATTGATGTGAATGAATGCGATGCATATTTCATTTGGTATTTTAAATAGGACATGCGTGTCCTCCGCTCTCTTAATTCAAATGTACTCTCTATCTTCCTATAAGATTGTACTCCCCTTGATAAAATCAAGGTTTCTTATTGTTTAAATGTACATTTATGGACCTGCGAGTCCTAAATTTCATATTTAAATGTTACGGATTAAGTTTAGAGGACGGGATCTTGTGAAGACACCTCTGGAGGAAGGACTCGCATCAAATGGAACCGGTGTTGCTGTTTTCACGTTAGGATTCTATTATGGATCATCGTTTGGCTCCGATGATTCCATAGTAGCTTAAGCAGTCCATGATCATCCCTATTTATTTTTCTGCATATATGTGATATTTGTGGTCTATGCTATCATATATATATTTCTATTAAGTATTATGATACTTCAAATCGAAATACTATTCATAGCACGATTTTTATAAATCAAAAGGACAAAAGGACAAAGCTAAAGTCAATGATAAAGGACAAAGCTAAAGTCAATGATAAAGGTCAGTGCTTCCACTGCCATAAAGAAGGTCACTAGAAGAAAAACTGCAAGATTTATCTAGCAGAAAAAGCAAAGGAGAAGCTTGGTGAAGCTTCATGTATACTCATGATCGATCTTAACTTGTCTTATAGAGAAAGTACATCTTGGGTATTAGATACTGGATGTGTTTCTCATATTTGCAATAACTTGCAGGTGCTAACAGGTAAAAGAAGCTTGAACCGCGGAGACGTGGATCTGAGACTTGGGAATGGAGCAAAAGTTGTTGCGTTAGCTGTGGGCACAGCAAGACTTCAGATGCCGTCAGGAGACTCATTGAAACTAATAGATTGTTATTATGTTCCGACCATTATTAGGAATATCATATCTATTTCATGTTTAGATAAACAAGGATATTCTATAAAACGTAAGAATAAAGGTTGTTCCATTTATCAAGGAGACAAATTGTTTGCTTCTGGATACTTGTTGAATGGATTATATTTACTTGATATTTCATATGATGTTTGTCTAGTAAATAAATCTCTTGAACGAATAGATAAGGATGTGAATAAATCATACCTATGGCATTGTAGGCTAGGCCATGTAAATGAGAACAGGACCATCAGGTTGCAAAAGAATGGATATCTTGATCCATTTGATTATGAATCATTTGCAACTTGTGAAGCTTGTCTCATGGGAAAAATGACCAAAGCTCCGTTTTCAGGACATGGAGAAAGAGCTAAGGACTTATTGGAACTAATACATAGTGATGTATGTGGTCCAATGTCCACTCATGCTATGGGTGTTTACTCATACTTCGTTTCATTTACAGATGATTTCTCAAGATATGGCTACATATATTTAATGAAATATAAGTCAGAAGTCTTTGAGAAATTTAAAGAGTTTAAAAATGAAGTTGAGAACCAGACTGGAAAGAGTATCAAAACTCTTCGATCAGATCGAGGGGGTGAATACTTAAGTACAGAATTCACATAATATCTTAAGAATAATGGTATTTTGTCTCAGTGGACTCCTCCCTATACACCACAATTAAATGGTGTATCGGAAAGGAGAAATCGTACTCTATTAGATATGGTACGATCAATGATGAGTTATGCTAAACTTCCAATCTCTTTATGGGGATATGCACTATTGACTGCTGCATATCTGTTGAACAAAGTTCCCAGTAAGTCAGTATCTTCCACTCCATATGAGATATGGAAAGGACAGAAACCAGACTTAAAGCATGTTAGAGTCTGGGGTTATCCTGCACAGGTCAAAAGACATGATCCAGACAAACTGGATTCCAGGATAGAAAAATGTAGATTTGTGGGATATCCAAAAGAGACTTTTGGATATTATTTCTATCAGCCCAGCAATCAAAGGGTTTTTGTCGCAAAAAGAGCTGTCTTCTTAGAGAAAGAATATCTTTCAAAAGAAGACAGTGGGAGCAAGATAGAATTGGAAGAAATTCTAGACTCACAAATCAACACTAGTTTATCTACTGAACCATTGACTCAAGAACTTGTTCAAGATGATACACAAAAGGTTCGCAGATCAGGTAGAGTGCCTAAGCAGCCTGAAAGATATGTTGGACATATCGATGATGGCAAGCCAAAAGTGCACTTAAATGAGGATGATGATCCTCAAACCTACCTAGAAGCCATGAATAGTCAAGAATCAGAGAAATGGCAAGAGGCAATGAATTCTGAAATTCAGTCCATGTATGCCAATCAAGTTTGGAACTTGGTTAATCTGCCAGAAGGTATTGTACCTATTGGCAGTAAATGGATCTTTAAAGAAAGATCGGGGCAGATGGACATATTGACACATACAAGGCAAGGCTGGTAGCAAAAGGATATCGTCAAAGGCAAGGCATTAACTATGACGAAACCTTTTCTCCAGTTGCCATGATTAAGTCAATCAGAATACTTCTTGCTATCGCCGCATTCTATAATTATGAAATATGGCAAATAGACGTGAAAACAGCATTCCTTAACGGGAACCTTCAAGAAGATGTGTATATGATACAACCTGAAGGATTCACTTCCAAAGAGCATTCAAGTAAGGTATGCAAGCTGCAAAGATCTATTTATGGATTAAAGCAGGCATCCCAAACTTGGAACTTAAGATTTGATGAAGCAATCAAATCTTATGACTTCATTAAGAATGAAGATGAACCTTGTGTATACAAAAAGACTAGTGGGAGCGCAGTTACCTTTCTGGTACTTTACGTTGATGACATTCTACTCATTGGGAATGATGTAGGAATGTTGTCATCAGTAAAGACTTGGTTATCCAAAAACTTCTCCATGAAAGATTTGGGAGGAGCATCCTATATTCTGGGAATAAGGATCTATAGAGATAGGTCCAAAAAGATGCTTGGATTATCCCAATCTATGTACATAGATACCATAGTCAAAAGGTTTGGCATGGAAAATTCCAAGAGAGGTCTCGTTCCACGAGGCATGGAATTTATCTCTCTAAAGGAATGTTTTCCAAGACACCTGAAGAGAAAGCATACATGGATAGAGTTCCTTATGCCTCGGCAATAGGATCTATCATATATGTAATGCTATGTACTAGGCTTGATATGGCACACCCACTAAGTGTCACTAGTAGATATCAGGCTGATCTATGTAAGGAACACTGGAAGGCGGTGAAATGTATCCTTAGATATTTAAGAAGGACTAAGGAGGAAACGACTTGGAACTTCGAGGGTTTACTGACTCGAGTTTCTAGTCGGATATGGATGATAGCAAATCCATGTCTGGATTTGTGTTCATGTTAAATGGAGGTGTAGTAAGTTGGAAAAGTTCCAAACAAGAAACAACTGTAGATTGGACGACCGAAGCAGAATACATTGTTGCAGCTGAAGCGGCCAAGGAGGCGGTTTGGATGAAGAAGTTCATCTCTGCACTTGGAGTAGTTCCAAGCATTTCAGATCATGTTCCATTATTGTGTGACAACAATGGGGCAATAGCTCAAGCGAAGGAGCCAAGATCACATCATAAGTCAAAGCACATTCTGAGGACGATTTCATCTTATTCGTGAGATTATCGCCCGAGGAGATATAGTAGTTGAGAAAGTCTCATATGAAGATAATGTAGTAGATCCCTTGACTAAGCCATTGTCTCAAAACAATTTAGAACGTCACCTTAAGTCTATAGGACTTAGACATATGAGTGATTGGCTATAGTCCAAGTGGGAGAATGATAGAATTGGGTGGCCTCAAAGCCAATCATTGTACATTCTAGTTCAAATTATTAATAAAGGCAATTATTTCATCATTTATAGTTCTTGCAAATTAACTATCGTAATGAAGGTCCGTAGACAAATGTATGGGATATTGAATCATGATGAGATCATAATAGTGAGATCAATATCCTCAATCACTTGTCTTAAACAGTTCTCGATCATAGGATATTTGAGATGGACATTAAATATCCGATAAGATCGACACAAGTTATGTCTGCTCATGTGATGAGGGTGAATGATCTCACATTCACTCGTGTGGTGACACTAAGACAAACTTGTGGGTGCTCATTAGAGAATGAGTTCACTGAACAGACCCTAATAAGAATTCCTAGATGGTAATTATACCTATTAGTCAACTAGGGAATTCAATCGTTGCAGTAGCACAGTTGGTCCTTTGACCCGAGTCACCAATGATACCTTGTTTGTAGACCATTGTGTCTTGATTCTCTGACTTGTGGACTTTAACCATTAAGCTCACGATAGTCGGTCTCTCAGATACAGTGGAAAGCTTGCGAAGGTAATTGAGTGAACAACAAGGGATCACTCACTCTTGGTATAAGACTGGAGAGAGAATGTCCTATGGATGTGTACACAGAAATCCCTGACCATGGTCAAATGAAAGCGATGTCTTTCTAGAAATTAACTGAGTACTGGAATCCATCTAAATAATGCGATAGAGGGTTTGACTATAAAACCATACCCTTGCGTTATTGGGACATTAGATGAGTGAAGGATTTTATCTGTGCGGTATCCGCAGACGGAAAGGTTCAAATGAAGGGAACAGTATCCCTTATATCTTCTGGGATCATGAGGCAGTGTTTGGTACCGTTCATGATCAGAAGGCCGAGTGAATTAATCATCAGATGATAAACCACTTGTTTATTAAATTAATCATTTAACATATGATGTTTAAATGTTAATTAATAAATATTAAACTTTAGAATTAGTTCTAAGTTTAATGGGCCTGAAACCGGACTGATATATGGGCCTAGAGGGTCACACACATAAGAGTTCTCGTCAGACGGTGAGAGACGTTAAATTTCATACTTATCTGGATTTTTATGAAAAGCCGCAGGATAAACATGAATATTTAATGGAGATTTATCTAAGGCCAAACTCTTGGATAATCATGAGGACTAATCCTTGTGCTTATCCTTATTTCTTATATAAGGAGGCCAAGGGGAGGGGTAAAAGAAGTTGGACGAATTTCACACCCCAAGATTCTCTATCTCCTCTCTCTCTCTCCTTCTCTCTTTTGGAGTAGATCTTTCTCTTTCCGTGCATAGTGGATTTGAGATCTGGTCGGAGCACTCAAGTCGAGGAGGAAAATGCGTCTGCAGCGGGAGCTCGTGTGGATACCTCTAGAGATCGTGCGCGTCCGCAATTACCGAGTCGGAATTATCCACGGGAGATTCGAAACCCCGGAAAGGTGAAGAACCGTTCTTCCCGCGTTTAATTTTATTGTCCGTTTTACGATCCCAGCAACCGATACATAGGAATCGATTTTATTTTCCGCTGCGTTCTAGGCGATTCCTTACACTAATACTCAAGATGTGGAATCTCTTACTGACAAGTTGATATCTATTATATAGATATATGAAGCTTCAGACAGCTTCATTTTTCCATGATCTTTATCGTTGAGGAACTCCTTGTAGTTCCTCTTCCAGTGACCATTCTGCTTACAGTGGAAGCAGTCACCCTTTAATACTCCTTTGTCTTTGTCCTTCGATCTTTTGTCGTTAGCTATCATCTCTGTGTCAAGGGCATCCAATGCCGGTTCAGCAGGAGTATCAGCTTCAAGGACATAGTCAATGTGTTCAGATCTGAAGACATTCTTCAGGTTTCTAAACCAATCCGAGTAGTTCAAGCTAGTCAAACGTTTGGCATCAAGTATGCCTCGGAGTGGGTTATTCGACGACATAATTCCCTACAAGAGATGAATAAAATCTATTTTAGCAGATGTTCAATTATTAAACTTAAAATAAGACATAGTCTTTTGTTCAAGTTTTAACTCCCACTAATTTTCGACGGACTGTATAACCCTCAGCTACACAGAACGGGAGACGGCGACAGTCTCCTAGTGGGGATCAGAATCTCAATGACTTGCAATACAGCTTTGTGGATAGCACAACAAGTTGTAATACAATCAAAGATCACCTAACTCATGGGACTTACAACTCCTTACAATATCCGATCATAGTTTCAATCCCCAGAGGTTTAATGACCTTGTGGATAGCACAACAAGCCACTAATTCTAGTCTAAGCTAACCATCGTTACACGACGAGCATAGATTTGCATGCAGCCCTTGTAGATAGCACAACAAAGCTACATGGTTCCTTTACCCCGATCATATAGGCATCTTATGCCTTAGCCACAATCTCTCATCACAATTAAATAGGCCTTGTGGTAGCATAGCAAACCTACCTAAAGTAATTCGAGTCCTATGACTATAACGATGGCGGACCATACGGTAAGTTCTAAACTACTCACGTTACGGCTTAGAATTTAGACCAGGAAATTTAGATAACTTTTATCGTGGTCTCGCCTAGGTGATAGTATATAAACATATCGTATATATTTAATAAATACTATACCTGCTTTGATTCATAATTAAACGAAAATAATGCATCTGATACATGTTAAGTGTGGTCATGGATAGCACAGTGGGTTTAACTGGAGCCAACAGTCAAATGCACACAAAATTCTAATATAACATTTACATTAGATAATCAGCAAACACATAGGCAAAGGATCTGCATCACATCGCCTTCCTGGTTGCATATGTGGATCGTCCTCGCTCCTTCCTCGGTTGCCTCGATCAAATTACAATAATTCTAGAATTACATGTAAATAGAAGAGGGCCTTATGGCGAGGACAAGAGAGAGGGAGGTAGAAGTACATCGGAGTTTGAGAGAGGGAGAGATACGCAGATCTCTATTTATTAACAATTAATAAATATCCATAATTAAAATATCCACGATCCACACAAACATTATTCATCACATGAATAATTTAAAGGTGCATATCCATGACCACAGTGTGTTTTAAACAATCCACACAAGATTCAGCGTATCACATAGCTAAAATAAAAGAGTTTCAAAATTAAATAACTTTGGCTTTTAGAAAGCATAGGTTCCAATCAAAATTGGCCTTAGAATTTCGAAAACACTTTTAATTAACTTAATATACAATTAAATCAAAATTTAAGAGTAATAAACACACATCACATGTGCACACACTCCAAATTAATAATTCCAGATTATTCCATGCAAATTAGAATAATTCTAATAGTTAAACAATCTAACAATTAGATTGAATCAAATTAATAATCTAACAATTAGAATATTAAAATTACTAATCTAACTCTTAGAATAGTCTACTGAAGTTAATTATCAATTTAACACTTAAATTATTAATTAACTCTAATTATTAATTAACTACTAATCTAACTCTTAGATTAGTTAATTAATGTTAATTAATAATTTAACACTTAAATTATTAATTAACACTAATTAATTAATAATTAACATCTAATACTTAGATAAATTAATTTAAAATTAATCATTAAGCTTAACATTTAAATCAACAATTAATTCTAATTAACTAACAATTACTAATCTAACTCTTAGATTAGATAATTAATGTTATCATTAATTTAACTATTAAATTAATGACTAACAATAATTAATTAAGGACTACTAATTTAACAGTTAAATCAGTTATTAGAATTAATTACTAATTTAACTCTTAAATTCATAACTAACCCTAATTAATTAACAATTAGATTATTAAATAATTAAAAAAATCTAACATTTAGATTATAACTATTAATCACCAACTTTAATTCCTTAATTAGTCATATTAAGGTAAATAATTAATTAAACACTTAAATTAATATTAACCCTAATTAATTAACAACTAATTGCTAATTAAATAACCCTTGAATGATTAAATGATTCAAAATCATTAATAAAAAGCCCAATTAAATAAAATTGAATAATAATTTAAATTTTCAAAATATATTTTGAATTTAAATTAAAATCCAGTTTCAATTTTATTAAAAGGGTAAACAAGGAATTAAGGGGGTTTGGAAGAAAAACCAGAAAGTGGCTCAGCCACCTAAGGGCTCGGGTTGGTTCAAACATTATCTAGTTCGAGCCCCTGGCTCGGCCAGGGCTCGAACCAGGGGCGCTGGGCAGCCGGCTGGCGGCTGGCGCCCTCGGCCCCGTCTGGTGATGACCCGGCACCGGCGACATGCCCAGCGCCGACAAGGCCGCCGGCAGTGCCCCTTTAGAAGCTACCCAAGCTTGATTTCCCCCCTTTAAAACTGGTTTTTATGCCCTTTTAAATAGAGGAGGAAGAAGATGACAAGTTCATCCTTCTCCGGTGCTGGCCATGACTTCAAGGATGTGCAGAGATCCTTCCCCAAGGATCCAGGGTGTTTTCTAACCCATCCCAACGCTTGGGAGGCTGTTAGAACTCACCATGAAGTACCGTTCTTCGTCTGACGAAGAGCGTAGGTAAATCCCCAAATAAAATCCAAAAATAGCAGAATAACAATCTGATTATTATGTGTTCATCGTATGAACACGGATCTAACATATGAACAAACTTACGACATGGAATAATCCATCGAAAATATCAACTTGGAGACCGAAACGGGACAAGAAACAGTGGAACCTGGTTCTGATACCATTGTTGGGTTCTCGTGTTTCTCCGGATCTCCCGCGCATCGAAAAATAAAATAAAATCAAAGATCCATTCCCGTTTCAAAAAACTAAAACCTCGATAATCGGAGTATCGAAATCTTAACGCGTGCGGATTAGAATCCGTAACTGTTCAGTTCCGTCAGTGCAACACCGCTAGCCATGCAAGCTCTAGCGGAGTCCACGCGATCCTCCTTGCGACGGATATCCTCTCGTTCCTCATTCTTCACAGCCCACGAAGTCTCCGCCGTTCGCCGCAACGATCGCTGCGATGTGCGGACAATTTCCCGTCGAACGGGATTTGGAGATGTGGTGGAGCATATCCGGGGATCCAGATTCTTTTAGGGCACCAGAAAGAGAGGCGGGGGCAGCTAGGGTCAGCAGCAGCTTGGTCTACTCAACCCGTTCGCTATATTTTATTCTAACCACGCGGTTTTTCATAAAAACCCCCGGTTTGTATAAAACCCACTTATTTATCCAGTTGCGTGTGACCCTCTAGGCCCAACAATTAGTCTAGTTAATAGTCCAATAAGCCCAGTGACTCCTCACTGACTTTATTAATCAATAAATAACTCTTTATTAGTTAATTAATCAATCGAATTGATGTCGCACATCGAATTCGATCGGGCCTCCGATCACGTTGGGTGCCAAGCAACACCGCGTGAACCCGGAAGGTATCGGGGTTAAGTAACCCACTCTTGGAACCTTTCCGCCGACAGTTACTGTGTGAATATAGTCCTTCATTCGTACAATGCTCTCGAGTCGACTTAGGGTATGACGAGTTGTCAAACCCTAACCGGTCGACTCACTTGAATTGGATACCGTTGATGAATATCGGAAAACTCCTTTCCCGATATTATCGGCCGTCCTGGCCAGGGACTTTCGCGCATCCTTCCTAGAGCATTCTCTCTCATCGTACTGAGAGAGAATGATTCCTTATTGACACTCAATTCCTCTACGATAGTATTCTGCTGAACCCGATCCTTGGCTGTTTAGAATCCCGTGGTTAGAGATTCATAAACCAAGGTCAAAGCATAGAAGTCCACTGACAAGGTGTCCTTGATGTCTCAGGTCCGAGGACCATCCACGCAACTGCGACAATAGAATCCAGCTGGTTGACAGTGAGGTACAGTACCATCCAGCGATTCAATCGGATCAGTTCAGTGAACTCATTCTCCAATGAGCAACTACAGATTCGCCTTAGTGTCTCCACACAAGTGACTATGAGTTCAATCACCCTCATCTTATGAGCGGGAGTAATATGTACTAGTCTAACCAGATATCCGATGTCCTTCTCAGATATCCTCCGACTAGGAACGATTAAAAATATGTGTGTTTAAGTGATCAGTCTCACTAGTATGATCTCATCATAATCTAATCATTATTACACATATTCACGGACTTCATTATGAGACGATAATTAATACGATTTACACACAATGAATATTATGCCATTATATTAATAAATATGAACGAGATTACAAAGTTATTTTGGCTTGTAGGCCACCTAAGACTAACACCTAGAGGGTTACACGTAATAAGATTCTCAGTCGGTGGTACTTAAGTGGGATTTATATCAACTCGGGGACTTTTGTGAAAAGTCGTGCCGACTTAATATATATACGCGCTGTTGAGAAACCTTGGGCCAAGCTCCAGGGTTTCCCCATGCTGGCCGTCCCCCTTTCTCTCTCCTCTTTCTCTGGGCACCCCATTCGAGGTGCTGAGATAATGTCCGTCTCCACCGCACGGGATTCCCAAAAGTCGGAATTCCCGTCCGCGGGTTTTCGGCAATCGTTGCGGCGACGGATCTTCAGCAAGTGAGCTGATACAGACGAGGGAGCGAGGACGAACCATCGCGGAGGATCGCGTGGATACCGGTAGAGGCCGGACGCTTGTGCGGCTTGCGGCATCGCCTCGACAGAACCGAGATGGAAGCGAATTCGAATCCGCGCACGGTGATTTGATCATCCCGTTTGTTTTTTGGTTTACCGTTTTTTGTTCCAATTTGGATCAGCGGGCATCGGGGGGGGATAATTTTATTCATGGTTTCCGCTACGTTCTTCGCGTCCCGCCCGGATCCCAATATATCAGAGCCAGGTTCCACTCTGATCCGTTTCGGGACGACGAAATTAATATTCTAGGATTAATTTCATGCGTAAATATATTTTTCTCGCACACGAATTTCTTCATAGGATGAACTTTAATATATGATATTTTATTCTGTGGAGAAAAATATGATTTTTGGGGTTTTTCGGAAGGGTTCTTCATGGTGATGAAGAACCGGCTTTATGGGCTTGGATGGGACTTCCATGGTGATGGAAGACCTCGAAATTACATGCTGGTGTGACCAACTTGCCCATCAAATTCTAGGTGTGGTCGGCAGCCAGCAGAGGATTCAATCTCTAGCTTTTTCCTAGCATTGAAAGAACAAAGAATAAGGGGCCACGGTTTACAAAACTGTTTTAAACCTCCACTTTTAAGGGGCTACCGGCGGCGAACGGCTCGCTGGTCGGCGACTGTCGGCGCCGGGGATGAAGGGGGCTCCACCCCCCATCAGGTTCCGACCGGCCTCGCTGTCGGCGGCAGCACCTCCCCAAACCTACCTCAAAAGGGGGCGGTCCCGAGCAGCCCGCGTGCAGGCGCGCCTGGACCAGCCCACCCGGGCACGCCAGACTGTCGGGTAGCGCCTGGGCCCTGGCTAGCCCAAGCCCAGGTGCACTACTTGGTCCGAGCCAGGCCGCTAGGCCCGGGCCCAATGCGCCTAGCCCGTTTACCCCCTAGCCCATTAACCCCTAAACCCCTGTGAACCCTTTATTAAAACTGACCCCACCCCCTTTATCTCAAATAATAATAAAACATTTTTGTTTAAAATGTGTTTTAAACATTGAATTTATTATTTTGAGTTAAAAATAAAGGGGTTATAATTAAGATTTGATCTTAATTGTAAATTGTTTTAATTAAGTAATTAAAGAGGGGTTAATTTAAGATATGATCCTAATAATTGTTAACAAATGTTGTTAATTTATATATATAAGATGTGATCTTAAAACTTATTGACAAATGTTGTTAATTTTATTTTAATATATAACTGATTAGTGGGGTTACTTGAGATCTTAAATTAAGTATTAACAAGAGTTGTTAAATATTTTAAGATTGTGACCTTAAATATAATTGACAAATGTTGTTAATTTATATTTATGTTAAGTGGTTAGATATATTTAATTTCTTAAACAATTGTTGTTATGAAATTAATTTTTTAATTAAGGGACACATAATAAAAGGTTACTATGTAACTAATTAACTTTTTATAATTGTTATAATAAGGTTAATTATTTCTTGAGAATAAACCTTAATAAAAGTTATTAAGGATTGATTAAAGTCTTAATAATGGTTATTAAGATAATTAATTTTCTCAATGATATCTTAATTAAAATTTTAAAGATCTAATTTAATTAAAAGGATATTTTAATATTAGTTATTAAGAGATTTAATTAAGTCTAATTGTTCTAATTAATATTTCTTATCAATTGTTGATGAGAAATATTATTTAATAAAGGGGTTTATTAACAAGGAGTTGTTAATCAATTAAAATAGGAATTAGAAATTCTTTTATAAGTGTTATTTAAGAATTTTTAATTCTAACGAAATGTTAGATTGTTTCACATTAATAATTTTTATTAATGTGATTTAAAATTAATCTAAGTGTTAGATTAATTAATTTAGAATTGTTCTAAATTATGTATGGAATGTTTTAGAATTTTAATTTTAGCTTTGTTTGCACATGATGATGTGTTTGATGCTTTGAATTAGATATATTGCATGTTAGAAAATAAGATTTTCGAAAAATTAATTTTTCTAATTTTGATTGGTACCCAGGTTTTATGAAAATTAAAATTATTATTTTTTCAAAATTTTAGCCTTCATGTGATGTGTTTTATCATGTGTGGATGATTAAAATTTGTAGTGGTTATGGATATGCCCTTACTTAAATGTTAATTAAATGTTACTTAAATTTCATATCATGTGATGGTGTGTGATTGTGTGGAATGAGTAATGGGTTAATTAAATGTTAATTAATGAGGCCTACGTGCCGTCCTCTCTCTCTCATTCCATTGTGATTCTATCTCCCTCCATTATTGTACTTGACCATAAGGCTTTCTCTTATAATTTATTTGTATTTGAAATTATTTCAAAATAAATATTATTTGTAATTGATCGCGCCAGCCGAGGAGAGGCGAGGATGATCCACAAATGCAATCAAGAAGGCGAAAGGAGATGAGATCACCAGTGCCTGTGTGTTTACATGTTTTTGTTTATATAATTGTTATATTCTTTTGGTGATTAATTGTTTTGCTCCAGTTAATCACCGTACTATCCATGACCGCATAATGAACATGTATGGTTGATGCATGTCTTTTAATTTTTTATTATGAATCGATTGCTAATGTCTAGGTATAGTTAAATATATACGATATATTTATAAACTACCACTTCGGATGAGACCAACTTAAAATAAACAAAACCTTCAACATAAAGTCTAAGCCGGAGTGCGAGTCATTGAGAATGCACCGCATGGCTATCCATCAATATAGTTTTTAGAACTTGATTCAATGCTGGCAGTTTCTATGTGTTTACCCGAGATCTGCCACCATCTGATGAAATGACTATTAACTATGGCATCATGATGCCTTGAGATCAGAAAAGAGGAACGGTGTAGCTATCCTCGCATTTACCCGGGAGCTATATTCTTACTTTACTCTGTCAAGTATTGATGGTAAAACTTAGACCAAAGATAATGGTCTACTGTGTTTACCCGGGACTTAAAGACCTGGGAAATAAGATCGGATATTGTAAGGAGTTGCAATTACCATGAGATGGTTGCTCTAAGATAATCGTATGATACTATGTGTTTACCCGAGGTCATACTATGCTTCTTGGAGATTCTGATCCTCACTAGGAGACCGTCGGAGTCTTCCGTTCTGTACACGTGAAGGTTATACAGTCCGTCGAAAAATAGTGAGAAATAATTCAAGATAAAATATCATAATTGAATTATAAGAACTATCTGCTTAAATCACGTTATTTCCTTCGTTCACTAAAATGTCGTCTATTCGAAATTTTGGCATATTGGATGCCAATACTTCTCATATTCAGATTGACTAGAAAAACTCTGAAGACTGTCTTCTGGGCTTAGTGAAAGTCACTATCCTAATCAAATATCATGCATCATTTTACTTATATAGACTAAGGTGAAGAGGTAATCATGATATGCTTTTTGGAAAGGCAATGGTTGTCATGAAATCTCTTATTTGGATAGACCAAGATAAAGAGGTATTCATGATATGCTTTTGAGAAAAAGAAGAGGTAAGATTTTAAACGGTCGACCCCACACCTGAAAAGGACAAAGGAAAGTCAACTGAGTTAAAAAAGTAGCAGTTCTCCCACTGCAACCAATATAAGGATAATGATAAAGGTAAAATGAATATGAAACTTGAAAGAAGTCTCATATATTCTTATTATTAACTTTTGCATGTCTAATGAAGAATTAGCGTATCCAATATCAGATATCAGAAATGATTCTCAAATCTGCGAAAGTATGCAGACTTGACAAGTAAAAGGAAATCGAGAGAATGCAAGTATTGAGTTAGACTCAACAATTGTTCATGATATTTATAGGTTATTCTCAGACAGTAAATCTTTGTATATTTATAGGAGTCAAATTGTAAGGACTGAGGTTTCGGGTTCTGTGTTCGGGTCGGGTTCGGGCCGGATCCCCTGGTTTGGACCCTGGAGGGGTCTTGAGATTCTTGGCTGAATGGCGTCAGCACTGCTCGACGCCTTTCAAAAGGCGTCAGGGTGCGTGGACGCAATTTAGGTCTGTTGGTTGTTGTGCCACGTGTGCGCCACGTGGGCAGGTTTCGGGCCGCGAGAGTACGGCCCTTGTCATTTCGTCTGAACGGCGTCCAGCTTGGTCGACGCGATTCAGACTGCGACATCTGCGATGTCAGGGTACGGCGCCAGAACGTTGTCAGTACGGCCGGTCACATCGTGTGAACGGCGTCCACGGTGAGCGACGCGTTTCAGAGCGCTGTCAGTACGGCTGTCCTGTCAGACTGAATGGCATCTGCCTCGATCGACGCGTTTTACCTAGATTCTGATTGACCCCGCGAGCCTCCCCTTCTTTCCCTCATTCTCGCCTTCACTCTCTCTCTCCTCGACCTCTCCGCCCTCTCCGACGCTCTTCTTCCCCTTCCCTTCCTCTTCTTCCTCTTCCACCACTCCAACACCACCTTACCTCTTACCTCTACCTCCACCACTTCCTTCGCGGTGTTCCACTCTCCGGACGGCGGCCGACGTCCCGGCGGAGTGGCGGTGTCCTCGAGGGTACCGGCGGCGGTGTGCGGTGCGGCGGGACGGTGGCACGGAGCTTGGCGGAGTTCAAGAACCGGTAGGGGGACGAAACCTTGCATGTGTGCTCGTTTGCTTCTTGGCGTGATGTGGCGTGTTTGGGGTTAGATTGAGCATGTTTAGGGGGATTCCTTGTGGGAATGGCGGTGTTTGTGGACGTGGTTTCATAGCATGATCGTGGTGCTTGACGTTCTCATCTTCCCCCTTTTGGTTTTGGGGCTTTTCGGGGTGCTTGGGGTTCAAGGGAGAGACCCTCGGGTCGAACCAGGAAACCTGGTTTCTTGCGCTAAATGGCGTCGTACATGGTCGACGCCTTTCCGAAAGACGTCGGGTCAGTACGACGCGTTTTAAGACAGAAACCTCCCTGTTCGAGGTTTCCTGAATTAGGGGTTCTGGTGCTAAATGACGTCATGAATGGACGACGCCTTTCAGAAGGACGTCGGGCCATCATGATGCCATTTAGGCAGGAAATGCCCCCGTTTAAGGGTTCTGCAATCTGGATTTCTGGGTTGAATGGCGTCTGGCGACCCTGACGCGTTTTAAACGACGGCTTCACTGGTGGACGCGTTTTAAGGGATAATCTGGCTTTTAATAAACCTGTCTGAGGGTCTTGAATGGCGTCGACCTTGGTCGACGCGATTCAAGACAGAAATGCTTAAATCCTGTTATTTCATGTATATTTCACGGGGGGATGGTTCAGATGCATGCTTTGAGTTGTATACTGAGACTGAGGACTTCTGCATGAATGAGATTTCATCATCTATGTGTGTGTGCTTCAACTGTACGCTGAGACGGAGGTTTACTGTACGAATGGAATCATGTTGTGTGTGTGTGCTTGTACGAATATGGATTCGGAATGACTGTGGTTTATGTTTGTCACCATGGACCGATGGGGACAGGGTCATGGTGTCTGTGAGGCATTGTGCCGTACCGGTGGGAGAAGGGGTACATGTTGTGGTTTACCTTTAGTTGAGGGAAGCAGAACCACCTTGAGCCCGTCGGGCCGGAGTAGCTGGTGTGCTATCCGAGGGGTTGCTGCTTGGCCTCAGCGGGTCGGGGTTTCCCTGTTTGTCGTGACAGCTTCCGGCGCGTTTCTTGCTGTGGAGCTGGTACTGGTGGGAGTTGGTTTACCCTTTAGCCACTGGGCCTGATGTGACCTTTGATCAAGGTTACGAGTGGTACCCTTAGCCCTTTGGCCTGACGCAGCCCGGGAGAGTTGGGTTTGTGGGTAGTTCCTGTAGCTTCGGCTTGACGGGGGTTCGCCGGTCCCCAGGGCCCTCCTGGAAGCGCTGAGGCCTAGCGTGGAGGCAATCCGGTGGTAGGACAGTAGTCTAGACTGCTTGTGTGCACACGTAGCTGGCAGTGGCGGTACACTGAGTCCAGCTAGTCCTAGTTTGGCTCACTGCCTCACCCTACAGTGCCCCGGAACACTGTAGGGGTGGACAGGCGTGAGCAGTGGTGGTAGTGTTGGGAGGCGACGTTTGACTTCGGTCGACAGTGTGGTTCAGTCGCTTCGTGGACTTTGACTGTGCGACGTGACTTTTTGTCGGGTTCTTCGGGTTACTTGGTACTGTTCTTGTTACACTGCTTATCGTATGGTTCCTATCAGGTTGAGTGCTATGTTTACTGCTTTACTTAATTGCCATATATTCCTGTTGTTGCACTTGTGGGTGTGTGAGTGGGAGGCGGGGGATCTGATGATCCCTACTGAGCCTATTTCTGGTGTGGCTCACTCCCTGCGGTTTCAGGTGTGGACCTCGTGGCGAGCGGAAGCGTGGTGTCTTCTTGGTGTGCGGACCAGCAGCTGTCTTAGTTCCGGGGTATGCCCCGATGTTGTTGTACTTTCCTTCTGCCTGTACTTATTTAATTGTTGGACATGTAATTATTGTTGGACTGTATACGGACATTGTTATCTTTCTTTCTGCGCACTCGTTCACCTCGTAGTCCGTGTGTTTGTTATATTTAGCCATGTTTAGCACTTACTCCTCCAGATGTGTTGTGTGAGATCCGGGTGTGAACCCGCAGTTAATGGGCCGACATCCATTTAGTGACCGGGTCCCCGATCATAGGATGGCGGGTCGTTATACAAATATAAAACTGAATAATTGTTATTTAGTTGCATAAGATATCAAGAATTATAAAAGAGAATAACATTGACTGAGAAGGAACAATAGTTGTTCAAATCAATCAATGCACTATAGATTCTTGATGTGACATTTCATGTAATGAATGTTCACAAGTCTCCTATAGAAATGAACTATGTGAAACTTGATTATCTATGGTATTGTACACATGGTTGTGTTAGTTTTAGGTGGCCTACAAGCCAATCTGACTATGTAAATCTCGTTCATTTGTTAATACAATGGCATAATATTCATTGTGTAAATTGCATTAATTATCGTTTCATAATGAAGTCTGTGAATATGTGCTATAGTGATCAAATTATGATGAGATCATACTAGTGAGACTGATCACTTAAACACACATATTCTTAATCGTTCCTAGTCGGAGGATATCCGAGAAGGACATCGGATATCTAGTTAGACTAGTACAGATTTCTCCTGCTCATATGATGAGGGTGACTGATCTCATAAGTCACTTGTGTGGAGACACTAAGGCGAATTTGTAGGTGCTCATTGGAGAATGAGTTCACTAAACTGATCCGACTGAATCGCTGGATAGTATTGTACCTCACTGTCAACCAGCTTGATTCTATTGTCGCAGTTGCGTAGACAGTCCTCAGACCTGAGACACCAAGGGCACCTTGTCGGTGGACTTCTGTGTTTTGACCTTGGTTTCCGAATCTATAGCCACGGGATTCTAATACGCTAAGGATTGGGTATAGCGGAATACCGTCGAAGGGAATTGTGTGTCAATAAGGAATCATTCACTCTCGGTACTTAGAGAGAGAATGCTTTAGGAAGGATGCGCGGAAGTCCCTGGTCAGGGCGGACGATAATGTCGAGAAAGGAGTTTTTCGATATTCATCAGCGGCATCCAATCCAAGTGAGTCGACTGGTTAGGGTTTGACAGCTCGCTGTAGACACGCTAATTTTGACGTCATTTCGAGTAAATTTCATATCATATAATAATGCCTCAGAATGGTCTAATATTTAATCATTAATTAATTTTTATTAATATTTTTGAGTGTCGGGTTTAACAAACATGTTTAAGTTAATCAATTAAATTGGTTTTAGCTCAAATTTCAGTTAAAATATGAAGAAGTCTAAAAGACGTCGACCTATGTAGACGCCATTTAGATTTTATTCCTATTTTAACGTTTAAATTTGAATTTTAATCAATTGATTAATTAGCTAAAAGGCGTCTGTGAGAGCTGACGCGTTTTAGGTTTCCTAAGCTATTTTAACTTCTCTTCCCGATGTTTATCCTTATCTTAATTAGTGTAAAAGACGTCTACACATGTGGACGCGTTTTACCTGATAAAGATAAAGATAAGTTTTCCCGGATGTTTATCCTTATCTTAATTAATCTGAAAGGCGTCAGCCAATGTGGACGCGTTTTAGATAATTACAGATAAAGATGAATTAATCAGTATTTATCTGTCGGTTAAGATGGATAAATTCAAGTTTTTCAATGTTAATCACGAACGCAGAAGAAGTCTATAAATACCTTACATGTTGAAGAGTAAAAAAGTTAAGCGTGATCTTGAGAGAAGCATAATCTTTAGCGAGTTGAATATCGAAGCAACGACGTCAGAACGCCGAAGCGCTGCTGTTTCCAGAAGTCGGCGTCCATTCTTCATCCAATTCAAAGCTTCATCCAGTCGGCATAAGTGTTTCATTTCTGCATCTTTATTTTCATTTCATTAATTTCTTATTCTTCATCATCATTCTATGCAACACACACACAACACTGCATTCTTTCAAAAACCTATTTGATTAAGGGGTTTCAAAAGCTATCATAACAAGTAAGTTCTATGTTTAGTTGCATGTTCAACACCATGATTAGAATAGATACTATTTATGCCTAAGTTCTCATCATCTCTTCACTTTTCTTTCTATTCCTGCTGCACTCGACAACAACGAGAGAATCAAAAGAAGTAAGTCAAGCACTCAGCACAAGGGATTTCTGGACGATCCTCAACCTCAACCTCAACCTCAACCTCAAATTTCAAATTCAACAGCAAGAACAAAAAGCAAAGAAGGGTTCTCTTTCTTCAGCCGGCTGAGGAAGGAGAACCAAGGACTCCATATCTTCCGCGTTCAAACAGGTAGACGATCATACTTCTTTTGGAACTTTTTAGTTAAAAGTTTCTGGCGATCACTGCACTTAGTTGCTGTTTTTAATAGGTTTATTTTACACTAAATAACCTACATTTTTCATGATAATCACACGGTCATTCTAAGCACTCACACTCGCCATACCCTGAGTTGACCCGAGAGCATTGTACGAATGAAGGATTATATCCACGCGGTAACTGTCGGCGGAAAGGTTCCAAGAGTGGGTTACTTAACCCCAATACCTTTCGGGTTCACGCGGTGTTGTTTGGCACCCAACGTGATCGGAGGCCCGGTCAAATTCGATGTGCGACATCAATTCGATTGATTAATTAATTAATAAAGGGTTATTAATTGATTAATAAAGCCAGTGAGGAGTCACTGGGCTTGTTGGGCCATTAACTGGACTGGTACTTAAGCTTAGAGGGTCACACGCAAATGATTCTCAAGGCGATGGATAAATAAGTGGGTTTTATACAAACCGGGGGTTTTTATGAAAAATCGTGTGGTTAGTATAAAACATAGCGAACGGGCTGAGCAGGCCAAGTTGCTGCTAACCTTAGCCGCCCTCCTCTGTTTCTCTCTCTCTCTGGCCTCCAGACAGATCTAGATCTGCTCCGTTGCTTCTCCGAATCCCGTTCGACGGGAAATTGTCCGCGCACTGCGGCGATCATTGCGGCGACCATCGGAGGTTTCGTGGGCAGGGAAGAACGAGGAACGTGAGGATCTCCATCGCGAGGAGGATCGCGTGGACTTCGCTAGAGGCCGGGCACTTGCGCGGCTTGCGGTGTCACACCGACGGAACCGAACGGTTGCAGATTCGAATCCGCATACGGTGAGAACTTCAATTATCTGATAATTGATTTTTGATTTTTGAAACGGGAACGGATCGCTATTTTAATATTTTATTATCCGCCGCATGAGCGATCCCGAGAAACCCAACAGTGGTATCAGAGCCAGGTTCCACTGTTTCTCGTCCCGTTTCGATCTCCAAATTAATTTTTCCATATGTTATTCCATGCTTTAACTTCGATTAATTGTTGGATCTGTGTTCATGTGATGAACACGGTTAATTTGATTTATATTCTGCAATTTTTGAAATTAATTTTGGGGTTTTCGGAGTTCTTCATGAGATGATGAACCGGGGGTTTTCGGTAGCTTCGTATATGCCTCCCAAGCGTTGGGATGGCGGGCTAGATCTCCGGATCTCTTGGTGATAGTCACCACTGCCCACTGGGCATGATAGTCGGCGCCAGGGTGGCCTTGATGAGCTACAAAATCGAGCCAAAATTTGGTGTTAAAACCCTGAAAAACTAGATTTTAGGGGCTCAGTTTCTAGCTTCTGGGGGCGTTGCCGGGGCCTTGCCAGCGCCGAGGCCCACGCCGGCGCCGGGGGCATCGCCGTCGATAACTGGTGGCGCCTGGGCGCTCGCCGCCGGCAACCTGTTTCTTCCCCGCCGCCGGACCTGCAACCAAGGAGGCTTAGGGTTTTTTCTGTTGCTGGCTCGTCGGGTGGGGGAGAAGGCCGGTCCGAGTTTTAGGCGGACCGGTCCGGACCGGGCTGGGCGCGTTGGCTGGACCGCGCCCGAGCCCTTGCACAATTGGCTCGAACTGGTTCGAGCCCAGGCTGTGTAGGGCTCGAGCCAGCCCGGCCCTTATGGGCTTAGCCATATGGAATTTTCTTTTCCATTTATTAAACCCCTTGTTAAACCACAAATTTGCCCATTTAAATCAAAATAGAATAATAATATAAATATTTTAAATGGCCTTATTAATGATTTTTGAATCAATTTTGATTAACATTTAGTTGTTAATTTGATTAATGTTAATTGTTAGTTTAATGGTTAAACTAATGATTAATCTTAATAATACTAATTTAATGGTTAAATTAGTAATTAATAATTATTAGTCTAATAGTTAGATTACTAATTATTATTTCAACTAATTGTTAATTAATTTTTGAGTTAGTTATTAATTTAATTGTTAAATTAATAATTAACTTAGATGACTAATTTAAGTGTTAAATTAGTAGTCTTTAATTATTATTGTTAGTTATTAATTTAAGGGTTAAATTAATTATTAACATTCATCTTATAATCTAATTGTTAGATTAGTAATTATTAATTAATTAAAGTTAATTGTTAATTTAAGTGTTAAGTTAATAATTAATTTTAAATTAACTAATATAATTGTTAGATTATAGTTATTAATTAATTAATGTTAATTAATAATTTAAGTGTTAAATTACTAATTAACATTAATTAACTAATCTAAGAGTTAGATTAGTAGTTAATTAATAATTAGAGTTAATTAATAATTTAAGTGTTAAATTGTTAATTAACTTTGATGGACTAGTCTAAGAGTTAGACTAGTTATTAATAGTCTAATTGTTAGATTATTAATGGGGTTTAATCTAAGTGTTAGATTATTAGAAATGTTCTAATTTGCATGGAATAATCTAGAATTATTAATTCGAAGTGTGTGCGCATGTGATGTGTGTTTAATGCTTTTAAATTTTGATTTAATTGCATGTTAAGTTAATAAAATGAGTTTTCGAAATTCAAATACCAATTTTGATTGGATCTCAGCTTTTTGAAAGCAAAAGTTATTTATTTTTGAAAACTCTTTTATTTTAGCCATGTGATGCGTTGAATCATGTGTGGGATGTTTAAAACACACCGTGGTCATGGATATGCACTTATTTAATTGTTCATGTGATGAATGATGTGTTTGTGTGGATCGTGGATGAATGATGGATGTTTATTAATTGTTAATAAATAGAGATCTGCGTATCTCTCCCTCTCTCATTCTCTGATGTATTTCTACCTCCTTCTCTCTTGTACTCGCCATAAGACTCCTTCTAATTACATATAATTCTAGAATTAATGTAATATGATCGAGGCAACCGAGGAAGGAGCGAGGACGATCTACAGCTGCAACCAGGAAGGTGAAAAGATGGAGATCTCTTGCCTATGTGTTTGCAGGATATCTAATATAATTGTTGTGTTAGATTGTGTGTGCGTTTGACTGTTGGCTCTAGTTAAACTCACTGTGCTATCCATGACCACACTAATGACATGTATGAGATGCATTGTTTTCTTTTGATTATGAATCAAAGCAGGTATAGTATTTACTAAATATATACGATATATTTTTATACTATCACCTAGGAGAGACCAAGATAAAAGTTATCTAAATACTTTCAGATAAACTCTAAGCCGTAAAGCGAGTAGTTAAGAACTTACCGCATGGTCCACCATCGTTATAGTCATAAGATTCGAATCACTTTAGACAGGTTTGTTGTGCTATCCACAAGGCCTGTTTAATTGGGAGGAGAAACTATGGTTATGGCATTAGATGCCTATATGATCGGGGTAGAGGAACCATGTAGCTTTGTTGTGCTATCCATAAAGGTTGCATGCAAATCTATGCTCATCGCGTAACGATGGTTAGCTTAGATCAGGATTAATGGTTTGTTGTGCTATCCACAAGGCCATTAAATCTCTGGGGACCGAAGCCATGATCAGATATTGCAAGGAGTTGCAAGTCCCATGAGTTGGGTGCTCTTTGATTGTATTATAGTTTGTTGTGCTATCCACAAGGCTGTAGTGCAAGTCATTGAGATTCTGATCCCCACTAGGAGACTATCGGCGTCTCCCGTTCTGTATAACTGAGGGTTATACAGTCCGTCGATAATTAGTGGGAGTTAAACTTGAACAAAAGACCATGTCTTGTTTTACATTTTTAATAATTGAACATCTGCTAAATAGATTTTACTTATCTCCTGTAGGGAATTATGTCGTCGAATAACCCACTCCGCGGCATACTTGATGTCCTTTTGACTTACTTGATCTACTCGAATTGGTTTAGATACCTGAAGAATGTCTTCAGATCTGAGCACATTGACTTTGTCCCTGGAGCTGATCCTCCTGCTGAATCGGCATTGGATGCCCCTGAAGCAGAGATGATAGCTAACGATAAAGGATCGAAGGACAAAGGCAATAAAGTAGTGAAGGGTGACTGCTTCTACTGTAAGCAGCATGGTCACTAGAAAAAGAACTGCAAGGAGTTCCTCAACGATAAAGCTCATAGAAAGGTGAAGCTATATGAAGCTTCAAATATCTATATGATAGATATCAACTTGTCAGTTAGAGATTCCACATCTTGGGTATTAGATACCGGATGTGCTTCTCATATCTGCTATGATGTGCAGATGCTGACAAGTAAGCGCAAGCTGAGACAAGGCGAGGTGGAATTGAGGCTAGGAAATGGCGCAAAAGTTGCGGCGATTGCTGTTGGGACAGCAAACCTCAGGCTTCCATCAGGAGACGCCTTACTTTTAGAGGATTGTTATTATGTTCTAGCATAATAAAGAACATCATATCAGTATCTTGTTTGGACAAGATAGGATATAGGTTGACTATTGAGAATAGAAGTTGTTCGATTTATTATGGTAATAAATCGATAACTTCGACATCTTTAGTCAACGGACTATATCTTTTAGATGTTTCTTATTACAATCTTCAAATTGATAATGCTCTTAAGAAGAGCAAGAATTGTGTGAACCAAGCCTATATGTGGCATTGTAGACTTGGGCACATTGGCGAAAGCAGGTTGCAAAAGTTGCACAAGCATGGTTACTTGACAGCATTCGATTATGAATCGTTTGCAACATGCGAATCCTGCCTTATGGGAAAGATGGCAAAATTTCCATTTACTGGACATGGAGAACGTGCCAAGGACATTCTGGAACTAATACATTTGGATGTATGTGGTCCCATGTCCACCCAAGCCAAAGGTGGCTTTTCATACTTCATCACGTTCACCGATGACTTCTCAAGATTCGGCTATGGGTACTTAATGAAGTACAAGTCGGAAGCATTTGAGAAGTTCAAATAGTTCAAGAATGAGGTAGAGAAGCAGTTAGGAAAGAGTATTAAAGCTCTTCGATCAGATCGAGGAGGAGAATACTTGACTACTAATTTCACACAATTGTTAAAGGATAATGATATCCTTTCTCAGCTAACCCCTCCATATACACCACAGATGAATGGTGTATCAGAAAGGAGGAATCGCACCTTATTGGATATGGTGCGATCCATGATGAGCTTTTCGGGATTACCAGTGTCCCTCTAGGGGTATGCTCTAGAGTCAGCAGCATACCTACTGAACAGAGTACCCAGCAAGTCTGTGGCCTCTACTCCATATGAGATATGAAAAGGTAAGAAACCAGAATTTAAACATGTTAAAGTTTGGGGTTGTTCTGCTCATGTACAGAGGCATGATCCAGACAAGCTGGAATCACGAACTGATAAATGCAGGTTTGTGGGATATCCAAAGGAAACCTTTGGATACTATTTTTACCATCCTGGTGAACAAAAGGTGTTTGTCGCTAGGAAAACTGTCTTCCTGGAAGAGGAATATCTTCTCCAGGAGAACAGTGGGAGTAAAATAGTACTGGAAGAGGTTCCAGATCCCCAAACAGCTGCATTATCATCAGATGAAATATCAGTTCCTGAATCTGTTCAGGTACACACACATGAGCCTCATAGATCTAGTAGATTACCTAGACTATCCGAACGATATGTGGGACATATCGCTGAAGGTGAGTCTAAAGTAGAATATAATGAGGATGATGATCCTAAAACCTACCAGGAGGCCATAGAAGGCCCAGAAGCTGAGAAATGGCGAGAAGCCATGAACTTAGAAATCCAGTCCATGTACACCAACCAAGTTTGGAACTTGGAGGACTTGCCCGAGAGTATTGTACCCATCGGTTGCAAGTGGATCTTTAAGAGAAAGATCGGTGCTGATGGACGGATCGACACTTATAAGGCAAGGTTGGTGGCAAAGGGATATCGTCAAAGGCAAGGAATTGACTATGACGAGACTTTCTCATCAGTTGTCATGATAAAGTCGATCAGAGTTCTACTCGCCATTGCTGCACATTTTGTAATGAAATCTGACAGATGGATGTGAAGACTGCCTTCCTCAATGGTAAGCTTGAGGAAGAGGTGTATATGATACAACCAGAAGGTTTCACATCCAAAGAATCTTCAGATAAAGTGTGCAAGCTTCAGAGGTCCATTTATGGACTGAAGCACGCTTTCCGGAGCTGGAACATAAGATTTGATGAGGCTGTCAAGTCTTATGACTTCATTAAGAATGAAGATGAGCCTTATGTGTACAAGAAGACCAGTGGGAGCGCAGTCACCTTCTTAGTTCTTTACGTAGATGACATACTACTCATTGGGAATGATGTATCTATAATGTCATCGGTAAAGATATGACTGTCGAAAAACTTCTCCATGAAGGATTTGGGAGAAGCATCCTACGTATTAGGAATATGGATCTATAGAGATAGATCAAAGAGGATGCTTGGAATGACCCAATCCTTGTACATAGATACCATAGTCAAAAGGTTTGGCATGAAAAATTCCAAGAGAGGTCTCATACCGATGAGACATAGAATTAGTCTCTCAAAGGAGCAGTCTCCTAAGACTCCTAATGAGAGGGCATTCATAGATAGAATACCCTATGCCTCTGCTATAGGATCTATCATGTATGTCATGCTATGTACACGACCTGATGTTGCATTTGCTCTAAGTGTTACGAGCAGATTTCAGGCTGATCCAGGCGAAGAGCACTGGAAGGCAGTGAAATGTATCCTAAAGTACTTGAGAAGAACGAAGGATATGTTTCTTGTCTATGGAGGAGGTGACTTGAAACTGCGAGGCTTTACTGACTCGAGTTTCCAGTCGGATCCAGATGATAGCAAGTCTACATCTGGATTTGTGTTTACTTTGAACGGAGGCGCAGTGTGCTGGAAGAGTTCCAAGCAAGTAACCACTGCATATTCGACGACTGAAGCTGAGTACATTGCTGCAGCTGAAGCCGCCAAGGAAGCAGTGTGGTTGAAGAAATTCATCACTGACCTCGGCGTAGTTCCCAGCATCTCTGAGCCTATTCCACTGTTGTGCGACAACGATGGAGCCATTGTGCAAGTGAAAGAGCCGCGGTCTCATCAGAAATCGAAGCATATTCTGAGGCGCTTTCACCTTATCAGAGAGATCATGTCCAGAGGAGATGTAGTAGTGGAAAGAGTTCCATCCGTCGACAATGTAGCAGATCCACTGATAAAGTCGTTGGCTCAAATTGTGTTGGAGCGTCACCTAGAGTCTATAGGCTTATTGTATAAAGGTGATTGGCTTTAGTCCAAGTGGGAGATTGTTAGTTTTATGTGGCCTACAAGTCAATCTGACTATATAAATCTCGTTCATTTATTAATATAATGGCATAATATTCATTATGTGTCAATCGCATTAATTATCGTTTCATAATGAAGTCCGTGAATATGTGCTATAGTGATCAGATTATGATGAGATCATACTAGTGAGACTGATCACTTAAACACACATATTCTTAATCGTTCCTAGTCGAAGGATATCCGAGAAAGACATCGGATATCTGGTTAGACTAGTACAGATTTCTCCTGCTCATATGATGAGGGTGACTGATCTCATAAGTCACTTGTGTGGAGACACTAAGGTGAATCTGTAGGTGCTCATTGGAGAATGAGTTCACTGAACTGATCCGACTAAATCGCTGGATGGTATTGTACCTCACTGTCAACCAGCTTGATTCTATTGTCGCAGTTGCGTGGATGGTCCTCGGACCTGAGACACCAAAGACACCTTGTCGGTGGACTTCTGTGCTTTGACCTTGGTTTACGAATCTCTAGCCACGGGATTCTAATACGCCAAGGATTGGGTACAGCGGAATACCGTCGAAGGGAATTGTGTGTCAATAAGGAATCATTCGCTTTCGGTACTTAGAGAGAGAATGCTCTAGGAAGGATGTGCGGAAGTCCCTAGCCAGGGCGGACGATAATATCGGGAAAGGAGTTTTCTGATATCCATCAGCGGCATCTAATCCAAGTGAGTCGACCGGTAAGGGTTTGACAACTCGCCATACCCTGAGTTGACTCGAGAGCATTGTACGAATGAATGATTATATCCATGCGGTAACTGTCGGCGGAAAGGTTCCAAGAGTGGGTTACTTAACCCCAATACCTTCCGGGTTCACGTAGTGTTGCTTGGCACCCAACGTGATCGGAGGCCTGGTTGAATTCAATGTGCGACATCAATTCAATTGATTAATTAATTAATAAAGGGTTATTAATTGATTAATAAAGCCAGTGAAGAGTCACTGGGCTTGTTGGGCAATTAACGGATTAGTACTTGGGCCTAGAGGGTCACACGCAAATGATTCTCAAGGCGATAGATAAATAAGTGGGTTTTATACAAACCGAGGGTTTTTATGAAAAACCGCGCGGTTAGTATAAAACATAGCGAACGGGCTGAGCAAGCCAAGCTGCTGCTAACCCTAGCCGCCCTCCTCTGTTTCTCTCTCTCTGTGGCGTCCAGACAGATCTAGTTCTACTCCGCCGCTTCTCCGAATCCCGTTCGACGGGAAATTGTCCGCGCGCTGCGGCGATCGTTGCGGCGACCGGCGGAGGTTTCGTGGGCTGTGAAGAACTAGGAACGTGAGGATATCTGTCGTGAGGAGGATCGCGTGGACTTCGCTAGAGGCCGGGCACGTGCGCGGCTTGCGGTGTGGCACCGACGGAACCGAACGGTTGCAGATTCGAATCCGCACACGGTGAGAACTTCGATTATCTGATAATCGATTTTAGATTTTCGAAACGGGAACGGATCGCTGTTTTAATATTTTATTATCCGCTGTGTGAGCGATCCCGAGAAACCCGAGAAACCCAACAGGTTGTACAATAATAATTATTGGTGCTAATACATACTGATGTAAATAGCTCAATATCCTCTTAAGGCCAAAGATGATCACTTCCATTGACTTACTTTATAGTTTACTCTTGGAATGATTCAACTGAATGTACTTAATAAAGTACAAGTCGAATACATCTGAGAGATTAAGGTATAAGATCAATATGTGTAAGGATTGAGACTTTCGGATCCGATTTTCGGAGTCGGATCCTGTAGTTCTGGCCCTAGTGGGGTCTGAGACTCTGTGTTGTTTCGCGTCGAGCCTGCGAGACGCAGTTTAAACGGCGTCCACCGTCGCAGACGCGTTTCAGGTTCTGCCACGTGGGTGCCACGTGGGTTGGCTTTGGGCCACGAAGAGTACGGCCCTGTCGTATCATCTGAACGGCGTCCACATAGGACGACGCCTTTCAGACTGCGACTCTGGGTGTGTCAGAGTACGGCCCTGACATGGCGGCTGAACGGCGTCTGCCTCGATCGACGCGTTTCAGAAACTTGTCAGAGCGGCCGTCATATCACTTGATAGGCGTCCGTGGATGTCGACGCGTTTTAGCCAGCCTCTGGTTAACCCCGCGAGCCCTCCTTCTTTCCCTCATTTTCTCCTTCTCCCTTTCTCTCTTTCCCCTCCGGCGAACTCGGCGGCGATCATCCTCCTCCCTCTTTTCCTTCCACCATTTCACCTTTCCCTCCACTCCATCCTCTACCTAGCTCCTACCACTACCACCTCCACCTCCACTGCGGCGTTCTACTCTCCGGACAGCGGCCGACGTCACGGTGGAGCAAGGACGACCACGGCGGTACCGGCGGCGGCGTGGGGCGAGACAGGTGGACGGCTTGAAGCTCGGAGGCGTCCAAGTATCCGGTAGGGTGACGGTTCCCATAGCATCGTGTTTAAACCATGTTTTTCCCCGATTTAAGCATGTTATGGATCTTTGGTTTTGGGGAGGGATAGAATGAGCATGTTTAGGTGTTCTTTTGATGATATGGGGGATTTACTATGAATGTGGTTTCCTATGGATTGTATTGCCCCTCTTTCTCCTCCGTTTTTGGGTGATTTTGGGGTTGTTTGGGTGGAAAAGGGAGCCCTCGGGCTCATGGCAGACTCTGGTTCCTGGGGGTTGAAAGACGTCGTGCAAGGACGACGCCTTTTTGAAGGGCATCGGGCCACCACGACGCCTTTTAGACAGGAATCGCCTAACTGAGAGTCTGCCAGTTCGGGATTCTGGGACTAAAAGACGTCATGGGTGGTCGACGCGTTTTTGAATAGCGTCGGACAACCATGACGCCTTTTAAGGCAGAAATCTCCTGAGTAATTTCTTTGGAATTTCTGAATTTCTGTGCTAAATGGCGTCTGAGGATGTCGACGCCTTTTGAAAGGCGACCACTGGTGTCGACGCCTTTTAGGGCCTAATTCTGAAGACTGTTTTACATGAACCTGTACATGGAGCTTGAATGGCGTCGGCCTTGGGCGACGCGATTCAAGACAGAACCTCACTAATTCATGCCAGTAAAATGTGTTCATACTGTTAGTCGGATGGTTAGTGCATGTTTTAGTGTACCCGGTAAAGATAGATTCTTCATGACCGGACGATGCTACATGTGTGTTATGCGATTGCGGACTTTTCACGTAATCGGATCGTACTGTGCTGGGTTTTGTGTTACTGTGGACCTGGAGTGACATTGTAGCGCTTTATCACCCTGTGTTGGTGGGGGCGTGAGCACAGCGCCGGTGGGGGCGTGGGCGGGGTGACGCCTAGTGAGAGAGGGTCACCTGGTGAAACCCGGGGTCAGCTAGTACCGGTGTCGGAGTGGTACATTCGGAGAGTCACTCATGCTGAGGGAAGGAGTAGCCACCTGAGCCGGTTGGGCCGGAGTAGCTAGTGTGCTATCCGAGGGGTTACTGCTTGGCCTCAGCGGGTCGAGGTTTTCCCACCGTTGTTTGTGTGGTTGGCGAGCTCTACCGAGACGGCAGTTATGGATTCCCTAGTCGGCTGGTTTAGAATATGCATGTTCATTATATTTTCGATTGCATGTGATTCCACGTTGAGAATTAGGAATTGTACTTACAACTGTGCTCGTTACTTTACCGTTAGCTGTACTTTGCACTTGTGGGTGTGTGCGTGGGCAGTGGGGATCGAAGGATCCCTACTGAGTCTTGTTTTGAGACTCACCCCTGCGGTTTTCAGGTGAGGACTCCCAGCAGACCTAGTGCGGCGTGTGCGGCCGCTGTTGAGCGCCTTCAGCGGTTGTTCCGGGGTATGCCCCGATGTAGTTGTTGTTTATTTCTGGCCTATATGTTTAATTATTTCTTTTCCGTTGGAGTATGTAATTATTTGCTGTATCGAGTCACATTGTAATAATTTTAAATTCCTGCACTTTCATTTCAATTCAATGCGATGTGAATGTTTAGCTTAGTTTATTATTTATTTCCCAGAGTTACTAGATCCTGGTTTGGTTCCAAATTAATGATTCGGTACCCATTTAGTAATCGGATCCCCGATTATAGGGTGGCGGGTCGTTACAATATGAATATTAGAATTTTTTATTTGATAAAAAAAACTAATACTTAAGTATATAATTCACACAAATCATTAAAAGGATAATTGTATCCTCCCTCGATTGATCTTCATTGTACATCATAGTAATATGATAGAATGAGGAATTGCACCGCATTAAGATATAGTGCAATACATAATAAGATTTGTCTAATTCTTATATCTTTTTGAACATGAGTATGAACATTAGATGTCTATACTTTACAGATGGTTCCAAATAAGTCAATGTGTGTTCATATAGGATATGAAAATCAAATAATTCATACGAGATATGAATTATGAACAAACCTGATTTTAAAGTCAAGTTATACCGTAATGTGAATTTGTAAAATATCTAAAGAGTTTGGTCATTACATTTATTGACCATACGATTATGAAATAATTATCGTCCTAAAAACTGTCTTCTGTGAAGAGGAATATGTCCTCAGAGAAGACAATGGGAGCTAATAAAACTAGAAGATGTTCTAGATCCACAAGTTAACATAAGATTATTAGATAATCTTTAGTTGTTTAGAACCACTAAAAACACACATCAGAGAGCTTCATAGATTTTTGAGATTTTCTTAGTGATTAGAAAGATTTGTTTGACATATCAAATTTAGTAAAATGAGAAGAGCTCAGAGATATAGATTATGATCTAAAAACTATGATGATGCTCTCTGTCATTACAATTTTGAGATTGACAAGAAGTTAAGAATTCTAAGCCATTGTAACGACCCGCCATCCTATGACCGGAGACCCGGTCACTAAATGGATGTCGGCCCGTTAGCTGCGGGTTCACACCCGGATCTCACACAACACGTCTGGAGGAGTAAGTGCTAAACAGGGCTAAATATAACAAACACACGGACTACGAGGTGAACGAGTGCGCAGAAAGAAAGATAACAATGTCCGTATACAGTCCAACAATAATTACATGTCCAACAATTAAATAAGTACAGGCAGAAGGAAAGTACAACAACATCGGGGCATACCCCGGCACTAAGACAGCTGCTGGTCCGCACACCAAGAAGACACCACGCTTCCGCTCGCCACGAGGTCCACACCTGAAACCGCAGGGAGTGAGCCACACCAGAATTGGGCTCAGTAGGGATCATCCGATCCCCTGCCTCCCACTCACACACCCACAAGTGCAACAACAAGAATATATGGCAATTAAGTAAAGCAGTAAACATAGCACTCAACCTGATATGAAACGTACGATAAGCAGTGTAGCAAGAACAGTACCAAGTAACCCGAAGAGCCCAACACAAAGTCACGTCTCACAGTCAAAGTCCACCAAGCGACTAAACCACACTGTCGACTGAAGTCAAACGTCGCCTCCCAACACTACCACCACTACTCACGCCTGTCCACCCCTACAGTGTTCCAGGGCACTGTAGGGTGAGGCAGTGAGTCAAACTAGGACTAGCTGGAACCAGTGTACCGCCACTGCCAGCTACGTGTGCACACAAGCAGTCTAGACTACTGTCCTACCGTCCGGATTGCCTCCACGCTAGGCCTCAACGCTTCAGGAGGGCCCTGGGGACCGGCGAACCCCCGTCAAGCCGAAGCTACAGGAACTACCCACAAGCCCAACTCTCCCGGGCTGCGTCAGGCCAAAGGGCTAAGGGTACCACTCGTAACCTTGATCAAAGGTCACATCAGGCCCAGTGGCTAAAGGGTAAACCAACTCCCACCAGTACCAGCTCCACAGCAAGAAACGCGCCGGAAGCTGTCACGACAAACAGGGAAACCCCGACCCGCTGAGACCAAACAGCAACCCCTCGGATAGCACACCAGCTACTCCGGCCCGACGGGCTCAAGGTGGTTCTGCTTCCCTCAGCCAAAGGTAAAACACAACAAGCACCCCTCCTCACAGACACCATGGCCCTTCTCCCATCAGCCCATGGTGACAAACAGAAACCACAGTCATTCCGAATCCATATTCGTACAAGCACACACACACAACATGATTCCATTCGTACAGTAAACCTCCGTCTCAGCGTACAGTTGAAGCACACACACATAGATGATGAAATCTCATTCATGCAGAAGTCCTCAGTCTCAGTATAAAACTCAAAGCATGCATCTGAACCATCCCCCCGTGAAATATACATGAAATAACAGGATTTAAGCATTTCTGTCTTGAATCGCGTCGACCAAGGTCGACGCCATTCAAGACCCTCAGACGGGTTTATTAAAAGCCAGATTATTCCTTAAAACGCGTCCCCCTGTGAAGCCGTCGTTTAAAACGCGTCAGGGTCGCCAGACGCCATTCAACCCAGAAATCCAGATTGCAGAACCCTTAAACGGGGGCATTTCCTGCCTAAATGGCGTCATGATGGCCCGACGTCCTTCCGAAAGGCGTCGTCCATACATGACGTCATTTAGCGCCAGAACCTCTAATTTAGGGAACCTCGAACAGGGAGGTTTCTGCCCTAAAACGCGTCGTACTGACCCGACGTCTTTCGGAAAGGCGTCGACCAGGCACGACGCCATTTAGCGCCAGAAACCAGGTTTCCTGGTTCGACCCGAGGGTCTCACCCTTAACCCCAAATGCCCCGAAAAAGCCCCAAAACAGAAGGGGATGGACAAGAAGTTCATCTACCATAAGCATACTACGAAACCACATTTACGAGCACGGCCATACCCACAAGAACACCCCCTAAACATGCTCATTCTAACCCAAATCATAACATGCCATGCCAAGGAAATCACGAGCACACATTCACAGTCCATGCAAGGTTCGTCCCCCTACCGGTTCTTGAACTCCGCCAAGCTCCGTGCCACCGTCCCGCCGCACCGCACACCGCCGCCGGTACCCTCGAGGACGCCGCCACTCTGCCGGGACGTCGGCCGCCGTCCGGAGAGTGGAGCACCGCGAAGGAAGTGGTGGAGGTAGAGGTGAGAGGTAAGGTGGTGTTGGAGTGGTGGAAGAGGAAGAAGAGGAAGGGAAGGGGAAGAGGAGCGTCGGAGAGGGCGGAGAGGGCGAGGAGAGAGAGAGTGAAGGCGAGAATGAGGGAAAGAAGGGGAGGCTCGCGGGGTCAATCCGAAACCAGCTGAAACGCGTCGATCGAGGCAGACGCCTATCAGTCTGACAGGACGGCCGTACTGACAGCGGTCTGAAACGCGTCACCCTCCACGGACGCCGTTCAGACGACAGGACAGGCCGTACTGACAACGCTCTGGCGCCGCACCCAGATATCGCAGAGGTCACAGTTTGAATCGCGTCAACCGACATGGATGCCGTTCAGACGATGTGACCGGGGCCGTACTCTCGCGGCCTGAAACCCGCCCACGTGGCGCACACGTGGCACAACACCCAGCAGACCTAAATGGCGTCCACACAACCTGACGCCTTTTGAAAGGCGTCGAGCAGTGCTGACGCCATTCAGCCAGAAATCTCAAGACCCTCCTCAGGGTCCAAACCAGGGGATCCAGCCCGAACTCGACCCGAATACTGAACCCGAAACCTCAGTCCTTACAGCCATAGTCTATAACTACTATTGAGTTCAGAACTTGATAGTATTGCTAGAGGGTTATTGTACCTAAGGCAAATAAATCTTCAGAACGAAGATTATCATAAATAGACTACTTAAAACTTATATGGTAAACTAAAGGAAATGATCAAAGTCAAAATGTTGACTTGGACAAATTTTTCTCAGTGGTTACCATTAATAAGTTTATTAGAATTCTTCTTGCCAATACGTTCTATCATAATCATGAGATGATGACAGTTGGATATTAAAAGTGTTCTCTCAATGTGATTGAGGAAAAGATGTATATGATGCACTTTTAAAGCTTTTAGAATATCTATGAAGCAAGTTATGATTTCAAAGATCATTTTGAATCAAACTGAAGTTTCCTAAGTTGTAATAAAAATTTTAACTTAATTGTCAAATATTACGTGATCATTAAGAATGATCATAAACTGTATGTGTTCAAAGGGGACAGTGGGAGTATTGACGCTTTAGTAATGCTTTGTAATAATAACATCAAAATCATTGAGAATGACATAATGATGTCACTAATCAGTAGAGGTATTATTAACCATGTTTTCCTCCATAATAGGTTTAGTTATAATGTCCCATGTATTGGAAATACGAATCTATTAAGATAGATCGGTGGGGATATTATATTGACCTATATGTCAATATGTTTGGTATAAAATTCATAATAAGTCTCAATTGTTGAGATATAAAATTTATTCCTCTAAGGAAAAAGTTTCTTAAAGGATATAAGAGTGAAACGCATCACTAAGCACTTTAAAAGTACTAAGGATGCACTCATCTATATGGAGAGGATGATTTGAAACTATGAGGTTACACTAACTCAAATTTCAAGTCAAATAGTGGATTTAACCTTCTAATAGAAAAGAATGGATTCGAAGGGTTCCAATCCAGAACTCGATATTAAGGTGACGACATAAACAAGTGATACTATTATCCGAACAGTATGGATGAAAAAGTTCATTCCTGAACTAAATGTAATTCTAAAAGGTCTCTGATAAAATCCCGTTGTTGTAGGACAATAGTGGGAGCGATCAATTGTATGATCAAGTCATGGTCTCTTCAGAAGTTGCAGAACATTCTGAGGCTCCTTCACAAGTTTAGAGACAAAGGATTAAGAGAAAATAACGTAATAGAAAATATTCCATTTGTAGATAATCTAGCAGATCCCTGACCAACTCTTAGTCACAGACTTTATGTAAGCATCACTTAGATTTGATGGAGATCAAATGCAAAGGTGGTTGGCCTGAGTCCAAGTGGGAGATTGATAGATATAGGTGTCCTCTAAGTCAATTATAAGGCATCTATTTTAATCTGATTCACTAATAAATAGCATTATTTCATTATGTAGATTGACATATTTATTATTGCGCATAATGAAGTCTATGAATGTGTGCAATAGTCATCAGATCATGATGAGATCATAATAATGAGACTAATGACTTATAAACACATATTCTCAATTGTTCCTAGTCGTAGGATGTTTGAGAAGGACATCAAACATCCGGAAAGACTAGTACAGGTTATTCCAACTCATATGATGAGGGTGACTGATCTCGTTAGTTACTTGTGTGGAGACACAATGGTAAACTTGTAGGTCCTTATTGGGGAATGAGTTAACTAAACTGATCCAACATGAATCGCCAAATGGTAATTTACCTGACTATCAACCGGCTTGATTCATCGTCATAGTGGCGTGGTTGATCCTTAGACTTGAGACACCAAAGACACCTTGTCGGTGGACTTCTGGACTTTGACCTTGACCTACGAATCCCTATTCACATGATCTTTAATAGTTAAGGATCGGTGTCCAGTAGAAGACCTTCGAAGATGATTGTGTGTTTAATAAAGGATCGTTCGCTCCCAAGTAATTAGAGAGAGAATGCTCTAGAATAGATCCGCAGGAGTCTCTAGCCAGAGTAGAAACAATATCAGAAAAGATGTTTTTGGATATTGTATAGCGGAGTCTGATTCAAGTGAGTTGACCATCTAGGGTTTGACAGTTGACCATACCCTAGGTTAACTCAAGAGCATTGTGCGAACGAAGGATTATAGCCATGCGGTAACTGTGGACGGACAGGTTATATGAGTGGATTGTTGAACCCCATTACCTTTTGGGATCATACGATGTTGCTTGGCATCTAACTTGATCGGAAGTCCGACCGAATTTACATGCGATGTTATTCGGTTAAGTAATTAGTTAATATCTAGATATTAATTAATTACAATAAGTCAATAACTAGTTATTGGACTTAACGGGCTAAAAATCGGATTGGTTAATGGGCCTAGAGGGTCATACGCAATAAGATTCTCAATCGGTGGCACTTAAGTGGGATTTATATTAACTCGGGGACTTTTGTGAAAAGTCATGCCGACTTAATATATATACGCACTGTTGAGAAACCCTGGGCCAAGCTCCAGGGTTTCCCTATGCTGGCCGTCCCCCTTTCTCTCTCCTCTTTCTCTGGGCACCCCGTTCGAGGTGCCGAGATAATCTTCGTCTCCACCGCGCGGGATTCCCGAAAGTCAGGAATTCCCGTCCGCGGGTTTTCGGCAATCGTTGCGGCAACGGATCTTCAGCAAGCGAGCTGATACGGACGAGGGAGCGAGGACGAACCATCGTAGAGGATCACGTGGATACCGCTGGAGGTCGGATACTTGTGCAGCTTGCGGCATCGCCTCGACGGAACTGAGACGGAAGCGGATTCAAATCCGCGCACGGTGATTTGATCATCCCGTTTATTTTTCGGTTTATCATTTTTCGTTCCGATTCGGATCAGCAGGTATCAAGCGGGATAATTTTATTCATGGTTTCCGCTGCGTTCTTCGCATCCCACCCAGATCCCAACAAAGATTGCCTTCATCAATGAAAACCTTTAGGAGGAGGTGTATATGATACAACCAGAATGATTCACATCCAAAGAATCTCTAGACATGGTATGCAAGTTGCAAAGGTCCATTTATGGACTGAAGCAAGCTTTCCGAAGCTGGAACATAAGATTTGATGAGGCGATCAAATCTTATAGCTTCATTAAGAATGAAAATGAGCCGTGTGTGTACAAGAAAAATAGTGGGAGCACAATCACATTCCTGATTCTTTACGTTGACAACATCCTACTCATTGAGAATGCTGTAGGAATGATGTCATCGGTAAAGATATGGCTGTCAAAGAACTTCTCCATAAAGGATTTGGGAGAAGCATCTTACGTATTCGGAATACAAATCTATAGAGATAGATCAAAGAAGATGCTTACTTTAACCCAATCCATGTACATAGAAACCATTGTCAAAAGATTTGGCATGAAAAATTCTAAGAGAGGTCTCATACTGATGAGACATGGAATTACACTTTTTAAAGGTTAGTCTCCCAAGACAACTGAAGAGAAGACTGTGATGGATAAGGTCCCCTATGCTTCTGCCATAGGCTCCATCATATATACCATGCTATGTACTAGACCTGATGTGGCATATGCTCTAAGGGTTACGAGCAGACATCAGGCAAATCCAGGTGATGAACACTGGAAGGCTGTGAAATGCATCCTTAAGTACTTAAGAAGAACTAAGAATCTATTTCTAGTATATGGAAAAGGAGACTTGAAACTGCAAGGATACACTAACTCGAGTTTTCAGTCTGATCCTGATGACCGCAAGTCAACATCAGGCTTTGTTTTCACACTCAATGGGGAGCAATGAGCTAGAAAAGTTCCAAGCAGGAAACCACTGCTGATTCGACAACAGAAGCCGAGTATATTGCTGCTGCTGAAGCCACCAAGGAAGCTGTATAGATGAAGAAATTCATCGGCGATCTTTGTGTGGTGGAAAGCATATCTGGTCCCGTCCCACTGTTGTGTGACAACAATAGGGCGATTGCTCAAGGGAAAGAGCCGAGGTCTCATCAGAAGTCGAAGCACGTTCTGCGGTGCTTTCATCTGATCAGAGAGATTATGGCTCGAGGAGATGTCGTGGTGGAAAGAGTTCCTTCAGCCGACAACATAGCAGATCCACTGACAAAGCCATTATCTCAAAATGTCTTTGAGCGTCACTTAGAGAATATGGGTATTCTGTATAAAAGTGATTGGTTTTAGTCCAAGTGGGAGATTGTTAGTATTAAATGGTCTCAAAGCCAATCCGATACCATGTATTGATTCAGATTATTAATGTCATTAATTCATTGTGTGTAATTAATTCGATCTATGTTTATCGTATCACGATGAAGTCTATAAACATGTGCAACAATCTTCGGATTATGATGAGATCATAATTACGAGACCGAAGACTTATAAACACATGTTCTTAATTGTTCCTAGTCATAGATATTTGAGATAGGACATCGAACATCCGGATATACTAGTATAGGTTACTTCAGCTCATATAATGAAGGCGACTAATCCTATAAGTCACTTGTGTGGAGACACTATGCTGGACCTGTAGGTGTTTATTGGCGAATGAGTTCACTGAACTGATCCGACTATAAATCGCTGGATGGTAAACACCTCACTGTTAACCAGCTCGATTCTTTTGTCACGGTTGCGTAGATGATCCTTTGACCTGAGACGCCAAAGATATCTTATTGGTAGGTTTCTGGACTTTGACCTTGACTAACGAATCCCTAACCATGGGTTATCAATAAGTCAAGCGATCGGATTCAGGGAAATGCCCTCGAAGGTAATTGTGTGTTCAATACGGGATCATCTGCTCCCGGTAGTTTGAGAAAGAATGTTCCGGGAATGATGCGCTTAAAGTCCCTGGCCAGGACAGACTCTGTGTTCGATAAGGAGTTATCGGATTCAGATTAGCAGTATCTGATTCAAGTGAATCGACCGAATAGGGTTTAACAGTAAACCATACCCTAGGTCAATTCGGGAACGTTTCACGAATGAAGGATTAAATCCGTACGCTAACTGATGACGGAAAGGTTCTAATAGAGGGTTGCGATAACCCCAGTGCCATCCGGAATCACGCAATGTTGCTTGGCATCCAACGTAATCGGAAGCCCGTCTGAATTTATTGTAAGATATTGAATTCGGGTGATTAATTGAATATAAGGATATTAATTAAATCAGTGGGTCAGTAAAGAGTTACTGGGCTTAATGGGCTATTAACTGGACTGGTATTTGGGCCTAGAGGGTCACATGCAAAAGGTTTTCAAGTCGATGGATAATCTGACATGATTTCGGATAAGTCTGGATTTTTACGAAAAATCATAAATAGACTTATTATAAAAGAACGGATGTTAGGTCGGAGGCCAGCAACCCTAACCTAGCCGTCGTTCTTTCTCTCTCCTCTCTACTGGGCGCACAACACGAGGCGGCCATCTGGAGGCTCTACTTTGGCTCCTAACTGCTCTGCCTTCCGTCCGATGGGAGATTCCGAATCCGCATGTCGCGGCGGATCACGCGCAGCCAGACGGGATCCACGAACGCCCTATCGAGCGAGGAGGCGAAGATGATCCATCGCGAGGAGAACCGCGTGGATACCGCTAGAGGCCGAGCAACTACGCAGATTGCGGCATCGCTCCGACGGAATCGGAAAATGAACGTGGATTCGAATCCACGCAAGGTAAATTCGATTTACTCCGATTTTATTTTGTTGATCAAAACGGGATGGATCCGATCCTGAAAAATTTATTCTGTTGCATTTTTCGGTCTGATCCCGACACAGCGATCCCAACAACCAGGAATCATGTTCTTGCTATGGGTGATATTGCAAATCATTGTTGGTCTTTTTTCATGACTATCTTTCATATTCAGGTCCAGATGAATTCCTTTAGTATATTTTCTTTGTCTTTACTTCCAAGGCTTCCAGCACTACTCTATATGTATTTTGCATGGGTATTGTACCTTCCATTGTTGCTTGGACTATATGGAAGGCTAGATATTCAGCCATATTTGACCAATCTTCTTGCAGCAAAGATCATATCTTAAGACAGGCTATTCTTCCCATTAGAGACATTGCCTCTTTGTTTCATCCTAAGAGGGCATCATCATCTACTGAGAGAGCCTCTCTGCAGGCCTTGAGCTTAACTGATAAGTTTTCTATTGCTCCTCCCTCTCTTGTCTATTGGTTGCCTCCCCCCATATTCTATGTTAAGCTTAATACTGATGGCTATTGTAGAGGCAATCCAGGTTTCTCTGTAGGTGCTGCTACTCTCAGGGATGTCAGAGGTTCTTTTATTTCAACTTGTTGTGGTTATTTTGGTATTACTTGCAGTCTAATTTCAAAGATCAGGGTTATGCCTATTAGTTTACAGATGTGCTGTCAGTTGGAGATTTCTTCTATCATATTGGAATATGATTGCAAGGTCTTGATTATGCTACTTCTTTCTAATGGCAAGACTATTCCATGGATTCTTCATCCTTGGTGGGACATGCTCTGCTCTTTGAAGGACTCATGCATATACAGTTCCAGTACGTGGTTAGAGAGTGTAACAAAGCAGCTAATGCATTGGCCAACTTCTCATGCTCCTCTCATACTTCTCAGACATTTTCTTTAGCTACTGATTTGCCTCCTGTTGTAGAGGAGAGTTGGCTATGGACAAGTCTAGATTTCCTTATTTTTGTTTTTGATTGGTTATTGTACTTGGAGGGTATGTTTTACTTTCTTTATTATTGTATCTCCTTAGGATAAGGTGGCATGCCTCCCCATCTATTTTGAATTCATTTAATCAATAAAAATCCAAAGGCCTGCCTAGGATCCTAAATAAGGTTCTGGGCTAAAAAAAGAAGAAGTAAATTTTAAATTTTGAAATTCAAATTTCAAAGGGGGAAAAAAGGTCAAAAGACCTTAAGCTTCTTCCTCCCCTTGTTTCTCCCCCAAAACCCTAACCATTTATGGGATGAGATGTGGAAAGAGAAAGTCGCCGACCATTGCCACACTGCCACCTACCCGTCGGCTGGAACAGACGTTGGAGATGTCATTTGGTAAGGAGATGGCTGCTAGCCCCCTCAAAGCCCCCCCTTTTCTTTGAATAATGGGTCTCCACAAATCGGATGACAGTGACCCCGCATAGGGGCTCGCCAGTGCATGGCACCCCTACGCAGGGGCTTGCCTGCATGCGGCGGCACCTGTATAGGGGCCTGCTTGCGTGGGGTGCCCTTGCGCAGGCCCGCCCACATGCAGTGCCCCTGTGTAGGGTGCCTACTCATGTCTAGTGTGGGGCGCCCTGCGTAGGGGCGCCTACAGTACGCCTGTTGGGCCCCTGGGCACTTCCTGCTGCCTGTAGGGCCCTTGCGCACAGCCTTGCGTGGATTGTGCCTCTAGCCACTGTGTGGGTCGACCATGAAGTTGCGCCCTCCCAACTGCGGGGCCTTCGATGCAGTCCACCGCTATTCGCCGACAACGGCTCCTTCACAGTCACGGTCGTACGCCAATTCCTTTACAACGGTAGTCACCCGTAACCATTTAGGAACAAGAAGAACACAGGAAATTGGGGCCCAAAATCACTGACACATGCTTTGATGCCACATCTTGGAGCTGATCAACATATCTGAAGCGGAAGCCATCCCACGTGCGTAGAAAAAGCACGACGAAGAAGAGGATCTCCACACATAACATGAACACCCAGGACGGAGAGGCATGTTAACTTGAGCACGATCTCACTCTGATTTCCGCTCTCTACTTCTCTTAATGCATGTAATATAATAGGGAGTTACTATTGCATATATAGGAGGGACCTGTCCCAATCTGACCTTAAACATGATCCCACCCACAACATGATCATAATGCGTTGAGCCCAATGAAAATTATTATTGTATGTTTAAATATGTGGCCTAATCACGCAAAATAAACTACGATATGGGGTACAAAACCCAACTTGATCAACTTTTCTAATAAAGTTGTGTATTTTAATGGCTATACATTCCGGGCAGGGTTCACATCAACAAAGGGACGCGAACTCTTTGACGTTGTGGGCGATGGTGGGGACAATTTTGGGGCTTATGAGTCTCACAAGATGACACACGAAAGGTTCCTAAGGATGTGAACTCTTTGACGTTGTGGGCGACGGTGGGGATAATTATGATGCTTACATGTCTCACAAGATGACACACGAAAGGCTTTCTAATTGGTCAGGCATGCCACTGCGGCCTTGGGACAAGATGTCGGCTCTGGATTGATCGGGGAAAAAAGGGTGAGTACTGCTGCTGATATTCCATCAACAATTAACAGCTGGCTATTGTAAGATCAATCGAGACTAAATTTGGGGCACAAGTGGGTGATGGATTGGTGGTCTCAATGCCAATGTTGACAGTAGTCAACACATCAGAAGCGACTGGCGGCCTCCAAGAGGATGCGTCGGTTTGCAATTTATTTTATGTGTCTGCTCTGTGAGAATGTGGGGGTATCCGAACCGTACACGCATGTGCTGCTACAAATTAAGAGATGGAACCCACTTGTCTATATATCCTAACTTTTCTTTGGTCAATCATGTTTATCATTAATTGATGGACACTTAAATTTTTAAATTGGCTTCAACTCACACAGGTGCATGTACTACTCCTCATCTCTAGCTAATTTAGCTAGAAAGTTAATTTTGCGGTTACACTCGCTCAATGTATTAATTATTTACAGAATATATATATAAGAACAAAAATATATAATAAAATTTTGAAAAGAAGAATGAGGACACGTGTATATATATAATCTAAGAATATCAATAGGAGTGTATATGTATATATATTTACAGAATATATATATATATATATATATATATTGATCAAAGCATTCTAGACAGTATCTAAATACTGATTTTAAGATTACAACATATATAAAATTAGTTTTAGATGGTAAGCATTTGAATATGATGTCATGTCCATATCCAAATATCCGACACAATTCTTAGTGTCCACCGAGTGTAGCTTTAAAGTGATCCTTACATATTTATTTTAGTCTATAAATGCCTTGCGTGTATCCCCTACGTACATTACAAAGATAAGGATCATCCATGGTAATAAATGCAAGCGGTTCATAAAGATGGGAAGGAGTACAAATCATATTTGTTCAATCCAGCAACCCTATCCGCATCCCATCCCTTCCCATCTTGCCGTGTGAACCCCGGCCGGTCGCGGCATCCCCTCGTCAAAAGGCCATTCGCTCGGCCATTCCTCATCCTAACGAACTAGACGTTACATGAGCCGCCGCCGCTCTCTGTCTTTATATTGTTCTCACTGGCAATGTAAACGGGTCCGATTCAGACGATTATTTGAGGTGGATTCATAATCTTATCTGTAACGTCATCAGTTTAGAAAGAGTACTGCAGTTCATTAATTATCTCATAAACTAATAATTAATTAATTGAATTCTCAGTATCCATAGGCATTTGATTTAGAAGAGAGGCGCATCCGTTGTCTTATCTACCATATATGCACATTGATTTGGATAGATTATCCATTGGAAGAGATGTATATCCGTTCCGTTATCTACTCCATACATTGATTTAGATAGATAGATAGATTATTCGCACGTAATTAACTATCCTGAAAATTAACAATTGATAGATTAATCGAAATATTGATCGCCATATGCATTCCTAGCTAGTCCCGGCCACCATTCCCTCAAGAAAATTCCCTCCAATCCCAAGTCCAGTCCGCAAGGACGTAGGTTCTTCCACGTCCATACGTACGTAGAGATGGCTGTGCGGTAGTATTACCGGACCCTTAAAACTGTCCTCATCCGGCGTCGTCATAAGCATTGGGAGATTGATTGGCTGACGTCTAAACCGACTCTCGAGACTAGCCCACTCGATTAGGGCTGACGTCGGTTCGTAGGAGGCGGTGTCGGCGCTTGTACTTGGGCCAATGGGGAGGGCGGGTTAATCTGGGGGCATAAATTTGGACGTCAGCCTGCAGGCTGACCCCCGTCAATCCATGCGTGGATGGCGCCGAAAATAGGGATCTCTTATCCAGAACAGCGTAACGTAGGTCCTTCACACCCCCGCCAGTAAACCTAGACGGTGGCCTTGCTGTGCCTTTATTATATATATGAGGATTGGCCTCCGTGTTTGAGCAAGCATTAGACAAGGTTTCTCGTACTTGTTGTGGTGTCCGAGAAAGAAGCAATGGCGTTGTGGACGTTTCTTCCGCTCATCACCTTGCTCCTGCAGCTCGCCTCCGTCTCTTGGGCACAAGAGCAGGTCCTGTTCCAGGTAATCTAGCTAGCAACTCTCTAGTAATTTGTCCTCCTTTTTTCCTCTTCGTCTATACTCGGAACCGGCCTGCGTCAAATATGGAGCCTAGGCACAAGTACTATTGCTTTCCCTCATGTGTGAATGGTGAAATTATAGGGTTTCAACTGGGAGTCGTGGAAGAAGGAAGGCGGGTGGTACAACTTCCTCAAGGGCAAGGTGCCGGAGATAGCCGAGGCCGGCGTTACCCACGTCTGGCTTCCTCCGCCATCTCATTCCGTGGGAAGCCAAGGTAGTACTTGTGCATGAGTGCACTTCTCTGCATATATGCCATGTGTCGACATACACCTATGCTTTTGCTTTGTTCCTCCCCCTTTTATCTTATTTACTTATGAAAGCTATGTTATGTGATGTAGTAGCTCTGAAATCATCACATTTGACAGTCTAAAAATTGATCATATTTATTGTATATGTTTTTAGCTTCAATATATATCTTATCTTCCTGCTGACTTAAATATAGCAAGTATGAAGTGACGATAGAAAGATACATGAAGCTTCGCATGGCGTTGCATGCAGGGTACATGCCGGGACGGTTGTACGACTTGGACGCCTCCAAATACGGCACCATGGCGGAGCTGCAGGCGCTGATCCGGGCCTTCCACGACAGGGGCGTCAAGTGCCTCGCCGACGTTGTCATCAACCACCGCTGCGCCGACCACATAGACTCCCGCGGCATCTACTGCATCTTCGAAGGCGGCACCCCTGACGCCCGCCTCGACTGGGGCCCCGGCATGATCTGCCGCGGTGATACCCCCTACTCCGACGGCACCGGCAACCCCGACACCGGCGCCGACTTCGGCGGCGCCCCCGACATCGACCACCTCAACCCCCACGTCCAGGCTGAGCTTTCTCAGTGGCTGAACTGGCTCAAGACGGACGTCGGCTTCGACGGCTGGCGTCTCGACTTCGTCCGGGGCTACGCCGCCAACCTCGCCGGGCTCTATATTTCCGCCACCTCCCCCTCTTTCGTGGTGGGCGAGTTCTGGGACCCCATGGTCTACGGCGATGGCGGCAAGCCAGCGCTCGACCAGGACGCGCACAGACGGCGGATCGCCGGGTGGGCGCAGGCCGCCGGGGGACCGAGCAGGGCGTTCGACTTCACGACCAAGGGGGTGTTACAGGCGGCGGTTCAGGGAGAACTGTGGCGGCTGCGGGGAACCGACGGGGGCGCGCCGGGGGTGATCGGGCTGGCGCCGGACAGGGCCGTCACCTTCGTGGACAACCACGACACGGGCTCCACGCAGAGCATGTGGCCCTTCCCCGCCGACAAGGTCATGCAGGGCTACGCCTACATCCTTACGCACCCAGGGATCCCCTCCATTGTACGTCTACGTCTTGATCTTGTTGCTAGCTGTAGATATCTATATACATAGAGCTGTTAAATAGTAGTAGTTGTTGTTAATTTACTTGATGCTTGCACGTATGTAGGTTGCTTTGTTGTTTTTGTCGCATTCATGCTTCTTTTGTGCTGCTGATCAAGTAAGTAATTGGTTCATATATGTTGCTGTTGCTTGCAGTTCTATGACCACTTGTTCGACTGGGGGTTGAAGGAGCCCATCAGCCAGCTGACTGCCATCAGGAATAGGAACGGCATCAAGCCGACGAGCAGCCTGCGGATCCTGACTGCGGAGAGCGACCTGTACGTGGCAGAGATCGACGAGAAGGTCATCACCAAGATCGGTCCCAGATACGACGTGGGCAAGCTCGTGCCTGCTTCTGGTTTCCGCGTTGCGGCCTCCGGCAAGGACTACTGTGTGTGGGAGAAAACTGGCCCATGATGGACCCAGATTCGCAGATCATTTTTCTTTCCCAATTCCCATTTAATTTCCCATACATGTTTTGCGTCAGAACTTATTAAACACGATCGCACCCGCACGTGCATGTACTCTTCCATTTCTAAAGCCTATATATATAATAGAGAAATAATATTGTAATAAACAAATTATTACTGAAGGAAGCTTATGCAAGAAGCTAGTGCCTTTTGATGAGGTCATATATATATATGTGTATTACCGACTCTTCTTTTCTCACGGCCATTGAAACCTTCTACTCACAGCAACAATTTAATTTAACATACCGATGACATTATCGGAAAGCAACGCTCACAGGCAGCAGGGTTGAAAATTTAAGGATATCCATCTGGCAATACAAAATATAGTCCTATCCTTATTCTTATCTTTGAAATTAATAGTAAAGGATATCTATCGTCTTCTTATTCATATCCTTATGTATGTTTATGTATCATTTTTATCAGTTAAAATTAGCAAAAATAAATATATAACAATTAAATTATCAGATAATACTATATGAACACATTCTACGTGCTATACATATTAGGCGCAGAAAAAAAAAAGTTATCATATAACAGTGCTGTAAGAATTCTTTCAAACTTGAGGAATCGTGAACGAGAAATGAGGGTAAAGACGTGACGTGGATAATAAGGCGTGGTAATATTTTATGTGTGAAATTGCAAGAAATGAGAATAGTAAGATGATAATATCCAGATTAATTTTAGCAAAAGTAAAATAAAATAGGAGGATAATATTTAATTTAATAAATATAATATCCTATTTTTTGTTCAAAATTATCTAGGTATACATAATATGTTTATTATCCTTATCTTACAATCCTAAAAATAAAACTTCAAAAATGCAGGCATAAAAAGATATTCAAGTTCCATTTACATTCCTGGCAGCAGGATTTGCTGTTTTAAGCACGTGGGTCAACGTGCATAGCGTAACTGTAATTAATTAAATTATACCTAGTATACCAAGACACCAGTTTTTTTTTTTTTTCGAAACAACTTGTGCTCGGTTGTTTGTTTTATTGTAAAACAATATAAAGTGACGTAATTGTTTTAAATTACAATATTTTCCATACGATTTGGAAATGTGTAAAATAATATAGATCAAATTTCTATCGGGAGTTTGTCAACCCATGTGACGAGGTTTCTCCTGGTTTTGGTTTACGGGTTCCACCCACCGGAAGTGTGTAAAACTTTGTAAATCACCATTTTCAAAATCATTCAGTTTTAAAATAAGTGAAAATTTCTTTTTCTAGAATTAGGAAACCTTTGATTGGTTGCTTGTAAAATAAAGTAAGATGGATATTTCAATTTTCTTGTTTTAATTTATCGTGGATCTTTACTATAAATCAAAACAAGAGAATTGAATTGTCAATTAAGCAGATAAAGTCCAAAGATGATTTTACTTTACATTATTTTATATCATTCTAAACAACTAAAAGTATCTTATAATTATTTTACGTTAAAACAAACGACTCCTGACAGTAAAGTGAATAAAAGTAATAATGATTTACCTGATACGGACGGCTGAATAGAGATCCTCATGCACAGTTTTTTCTCATTCTTATATATATATATATATATATATATATATATATATATTGATGAGGCAGAATCCGATTCGGCCTATTAAAACAGACCCAACACAGATCAGTCCGACAGCAGCAGTAAGAAGCTCCCTGGCAGCCTTCGGCCCATTAGCGGCCCAGCGGCCCTCGACCCAGTAAGCACTCCAGTGGTCCTCAGCCCGTCCGCGGTCCAGCAACCTTCGGCCCATTAGCGGCCCGATAGCCTTCGGCCCATTAGCGGCTCAGCAACCCCTCGGCCCAGCAGGCTCCAGCCCACTAAGCGGCATCTGGCCCGTCAGCGGCCCTACCCCCTTCGGCCCAATAGCCGTATCCGGCCCATTCCGATAGGAGGGTTAGGCACTATGGCGGTTTACCAATAAACCCAGAACATAGTCCTATATCGGCTGCCACCGTTAAGCATCATCTATCCTCCGCTATAAATACGCGGCTATTTATTACCAAAGGTATGTCTTCGTGACCCTTAAGAACTATAGTCCAAAAAGCATTAAAGCTGCTTCTTCCACCTCTTTGACTTCTGAATCGAATCATCTTCAGAAGCTAACTTAACCGTCGGAGGGGGTTCCTAAGGGCCAAAGCCCGGGACTCCTACTGACTGGTTTTTCTTCTTCTTTCCCTCCTGCAGGGGCTCGGTTTGAATCTTCGCCGACCTCTTCGAGTCGGTCTCGGCCACCGACCTCGGGCTTCTTCCTCCGGTCTCGACGCCATTCGTTGGCTGGTCCTCCTCGCCTGAAGGCGCCTCGGCTCCGTCCCGCACCAGCTGTCCCTCATCCGGAGGAGCTTCGGCCGCGCCTTCCACACGCTAGCCCACATCCGACCGGGCGACCCTCGGCTTCGAATCTTCGGCCTCGTCTCCACCCTCGCCGCGTTCCGGATCCCCGTCGGGCCTCTTCTCCGATCCGATCCAGCTTCGGATCCCAACTTCGGATTCCAGCTTCGAAATTCGGTCGTGATAGCTTCGGCTATATCACGTGGCGCCATCTGTGGTAAACAAGGAAATAGTCATGTCTCATCGTGTAAGGACTGAGGTTTCGGGTTCTGTATTCGGGTCGGGTTCGGGTCGGATCCCCTGGTTTGGACCCTGAGGAGTCTTGAGAATTCTGATTGAATGACGTCTGCACTGCTCGACGCCTTTCAAAAGGCGTCAGGTTGTGTGGACGCCATTTAAGTTTGCTTGCTGTTGTGCCACGTATGCGCCACGTGGGCGGTTTTCGGGCCGCGAGAGTACGGCCCCTGTCTCGTCGTCTGAACGGCGTCCATGATGGACGACGCGATTCAGACTGCAACCCTGCGGTGTCAATGTACGGTGCCTGACATGTCAGATGAATGGCGTCCGTGGTGGTCGACGCGTTTCAGACCGCTGTCAGTACGGCCCGTCTTGTCATCTGATAGGCGTCCTTCTAGCTCGACGCGTTTTAGCCAGTTTCTGATTGACCCCGCGAGCCTCCCCTTCTTTCCCTCATTTTTCGCCTCCACCATCTCTCTCTTCGCCCTCTCCGCCTCTCCGACCCTCTTTTCCCCTTTCCCTTCCTCTTCTTCCTCTTCCATCACTCCAACACCTCCCTACCTCTCACCTCTACCACCACCACTTCCTTCGCGACGTTCCATTCTCCGGACGACGGCCGACGTCTCGGCGACGTGGCGACGTCCTCGGGGGTACCGGCGGCGGTCTGCGGTGCGGCGGGTCAGCGGCACGGAGCTTGAAGGAGTTCAAGAACCGGTAGGGGGACGAACCTTGCATGGATCGTGAATTATCTTGCTTATGGTTTCCATGGCGTGGCATGATGTGTTTTGGGTTAGAATGAGCATGTTTAGGGGGGTTTTCTTGTGGAAATGGCCGTGTTCGGGATTGTGGACTTGTAGCATGCTTATGGTAGTTCGATTTCCCTTTTCTCCCCCTTCTGTTTTGGGCGTTTTGGGGTGTTTGGGGTTAAGGGGAGAAACCCTCGGGTTGAACCAGGGAACCAGGTTTCTGGTGCTAAACGGCGTCGTGCCTGGTCGACGCCTTTTATAAGGACGTCAGGGCTGTACGACGCCTTTTATGGCAGAAACCTCCATGTTCGAGGTTTCGTGACTACGAGGTTCTGGCGCCAAAAGACGTCATGTATGGACGACGCCTTTTAGAAGGACGTCGGACCATCATGACGCCTTTTAGGCAGGAAATCACCCCGACTGAGGCTTCTGCAAATCTGGGATTCTTGTGTGAATGGCGTCTGTGGACTCTGACGCATTTTAAACAGGCGGCTTCCCAAGACGACGCGTTTTAGGGCATAATCTGATTTAAATGAACCTGTTTGAGAGACTTGAATGGCGTCGACCTCGGTCGACGCGATTCACGATAGAACTGCATTAACTCCTGTTGTTAACACATGTTTCACGGTTGGATGGTTCAAATGCATGCTTTACATTGTACATTGAGGCTGAGGATTTCTGTGTAAATGGAACTACATCTTGTGTGTGTGTGTGTGCCTATGCGATTGTGGATTGGAACAACTGTGGTTTACGTTTGTCACCTTGGGCCGATGGGGAAGGGCCATGGTGTCTGTGAGGCATTGTTGCCGTACCGGTGGGGGAGTGGTACATGTGTTTTACCTTTGGCTGAGGGAAGCAGAACCACCTTGAGCCCGTCGGGCCGGAGTAGCCGGTGCGCTATCCGAGGGGTTGCTGTTTGGTCTCAGCGGGTCGGGGTTTCCCTGTTTGTCGTGGCAGCTTCCGGCGCGTTTCTTACTATGGAGCTGGTTGTGGTACTGTTGGAGTTGTTTTACCCCTTTAGCCACTGGGCCTGATGTGACCTTTGATCAAGGTTACGAGTGGTACCCTTCGCCCTTTGGCCTAACGCAGCCCGGGAGGTTAGGGTTGTGGGTAGTTCCTGTAGCTTCGGCTTGACGGGGGTTTCGCTGGTCCCCAGGGCCCTCCTGAAGCGCCGAGGCCTGGCGTGGAGGAAATCCGGTCTGTAGGACAGTAGTCTAGACTGCTTGTGTGCATACGTAGCTGGGCAGTGGTGGTTCACTAGTCCCAGCTAGTCCTAGTTTGACTCACTGCCTCACCCTACGGTGCCCCGGAACACTGTAGGGGCGGACAGGCGTGAGTGTTGGTGGTGTTGTGAGGCGACGTTTGACTTCGGTCGACAGTGTGGTTCGGTCGCTTTGTGGACTTTGGCTGTGAGACGTGACTTTGTGTTGGGTTCTTCTGGTTACTTAGAACTGTTCCTGCTACACTGCTTATGCGTACGTTTCATATCAAGTTTGGGTACTATGTTTACTGCTTTATTTAATTGCCATATATTCGTATTGTTGCACTTGTGGGTGTGTGAGTGGGAGGCAGGGGATCGGATGATCTCTACTGAGGCCAATTCTGGTGTGGCTCACTCCCTGCGGTTTCAGGTGTGGACCTCGTGGCGTGTGGCGGCGTGTGGTGCCTTCTTGGTGTACGGACCAGCAGCTATCTCAGTTCCGGGGTATGCCCCAATGTGGTTGTACTTTACTTCTGCCTGTACGTATTTAATTTGTTGGACCATGTAATTATTGTTGGACTGTATACGGACATTGTTATCTTCCTTCCTGCGCACTTGTTATATCTTTGTAGTCCATATGATTGTTATATTTAGCCTTGTTTAGCGCTTACTCCTCCAGATGTGTTGTGTGAGATCCGGGTGTGAACCCGCAGTTAATGGGCCGACATCCATTTAGTGATCGGGTCTCCGGTCATAGGATGGCGGGTCGTTACACATCGTCCTATGACCCGACGATCCGGACAAGACGAGGCAGAGACGCGGACAGGTTCAGCACAGCTACTTCATTCCGAAGGCGCTCCATCTGCTCCACCACAAAGCACAGCTCTGCCTGTCGTACCAGAGTCCCCCGCTTTTGGAGACAACCAGGTGGAGGAACTTCAGCAGCAGGTGGCGACACTAGCCGCCGCCGTTACCTCTCTTGTGCCCCTACAAAATATGGTATCCGCCATCGCCCAGCGCATAGGGTTACTGGGCCAGCTCCCCCAACAAGTGCCGCCTCCTCCGCTTTATCCCGTCCAGGATACAAGGTTCCGATCGGCACCCTCGCCGGTCTTCCCCGACGAGACCGCCACGGCGCACAGCGAGCCCTCGGCACCGCCTGCCCGAGTTTCTCGCACCGACCGCATTATGACGGGGCAAGGTTATGCTTCGTCCGAGTTTCGCCCAACTGGAACCGAAGGACGCTCGGTCACCACCTCAACTGCCCCGGACCTGGACCAGCGGTTGACGGCGATGAGGAAAGAGATGCAACAGATGGTGTCTCGGCCGTACGGAGCGCCCCTTGCCAGCACCATCCTAGAGCAAACCCCGTTCACGCCGGAGATCCTGGCTACCGAGGTACCTCCTAACTTCAAACTGTCGAAAGGCCCCCTCTACGACGGAATGACATATCCGGTCTACCACTTCCAGAGGTTCAATACCTACCTCTCTGTCTGAGGGGTCGCCGTGGCAGTCCGCTGCCATCTCTTTCCCCTCACCCTTGAGAAGATTGCCCTAACCTGGTTCGAGACATTGGCCCCCAACTCCATCCACTCTCTAGTCCAGTTGGGCCAATTATTTATCGACCAGTTCTATGATGCCACCCGACAGTGCAAAACTTCGGCCAGCCTACTAGCCATTCGGCAAGGCCCCGCCGAGACCCTCCAGGAATATTTCACTAAATTCCGGACCGAAGCCGCCCAAATCCCAAACCTGGACAGCTCGATTGCGGTCTCGGCCGTAATCAGCAGGTGCCGGGATGAAAAGCTTCTCGGCTCCATCGGGAAACGCCATCCCTCTACCTTCCAAGACCTCGTAGCCCGGGCCCATAAATACATCAACCGGGAGGCCTTGATGATGTCCAAAGGCAAGAGTGCAGCCGAAGCAGTACCGGCGCCTGCCCCTCTGGTGGTCCGCCCTCGATCCGAAGATCAAGAACCCTCTCGTAAGCGATATCGAAGGGAGGAGTGGGACCGAGATAAGCAACGGGATCCGCAGCCGCAGTACCTGCCGCTACCTGCTCCCCCTTCTCGAATGCTTATGGAGGTGAAGGGCATGCTCCGGCGGCCGGAGCGCATCAAAACTGATCCTCGCCGAAGGGACCCCGGCAAATATTGTGAGTATCATCGGGAGATCGGCCATTCAACTGACGAATGCCGGCACCTTCGGGAGGAGATCGACCGCCTCATCAGAGAGGGCAGACTGTCACAGTACCGGCGAGAGCAGCAACCGCAGCAGCGGAACCGGGACGTCCCTGAGACAACCAGGCCGCAACAACCCCCCGAGAAGGAAGTCACTCCTCCGCCAAAGGTTACCTCGGCTCCGGTGGAAACATCTCACCAGAGACCCAGCGTTGGGTCAATCATGATGATATCCGGTGGGCCGGGAGAAGGATCGAGGCGTCGTCAGCTCAGCTCCACAACAATAGCAGCAATTGATATCGAGCAGAAGCGGTCTCATCAAGAAGACATCACCTTCAGCCAAGAGGACTTGACTGATATTCAGGTTCCTCACGACGACGCCCTCGTTGTAAACGCTGTCATAAACAGCTACGATGTTCATCGCATTTTTGTTGATAATGGAAGCGCCCCCAATATATTATTTTACTATTGTTTTGTAAAAATGGGATTGAGTGAGGCTAATATGAAGCCTCACTGGGGGCCTCTATTCGGTTTCAACAGCTCGCCCTGCCGAGTAGAAGGCATTGTCCGGCTCCTTGTAACAATAGGTTCGGCTCCCCGGCAATTAACCGTAGAAACGGATTTTGCCGTTGTAAAAATTGATTCAGCTTATAACGCCATCTTTGGCCGAAGGCTAATCGGCGGGATTGGAGCTGTGCCCTCGTCCTTTCATCAGAAGCTGAAATTCCATACCAGCCATGGAATAGGCGAAGCCAAGGGGAATCAAGAAGCGGCTCGGCAATGTTACATGATTTCGGTCAAGGGAAAGGCTACGGCCGAATCCCTATCGATCGAATCTTCAGCCAAAGCGTCCCCGGGAGAGGAACTTGCCACCATCCCGGTTCCGGGAGGCGAGGGACGAACCCTCATGATAGGCTCCGGCCTGGAGAAAACCGAAGCAGAAAGATTCGCCGAGTTCCTGAAAGGGAATCTCGACGTCTTCGCCTGGTCTCCAACAGACATGCCCGGGGTCGACCCGAAAATAGCAGAGCATCGGCTGCATGTCGATCCCTACCAGCCCCCGGTCAAGCAGAAGCGGCGTACCTTCAACCAGGAAAGGAGGTCCGCCATCCAAGCCAAAGTTCAAAAAGGGCTGGACGCCGGGCACCTCAGAGAGGTACACCACCCGGACTGGATCGCTAATGTAGTAATGGTGCCTAAGAAAGATGGCAAGTGGCGAATGTGCGTGGACTTCACCAACCTCAACAAAGCATGTCTGATGGATAGCTTCCCGCTACCTCGGATAGATCAGGTGGTGGATGCGACCTCCGGCCACGAGCTTTTGAGCTTTCTCGACGCCTATTCAGGCTACCATCAGATCCGAATGCATCCGGACGACGAAAGCAAGACCAGCTTCACGACTAATCTTGGTCTGTACTGCTATACCCGGATGCCCTTCGGCCTGAAGAACGCCGGTGCGACATATCAGCGCCTCGTCAACAAAATATTTGCCCCGCAGCTCGGCCGCAACATGGAAGTCTACATCGACGATATGCTAGTAAAAAGCTGTGTTGCTGCAGACCACCTAGCCGACCTAGCCGAAACATTCTCTGCCTTGCGTCAATACAGAATGAAGCTAAATCCAGCTAAGTGCTCCTTCGGAGTGGCCTCCAGGAAGTTCCTCGGCTATATGGTCACTCACCGAGGGGTAGAAGCTAACCCCGCGAAGGTTACGGCCATCATTCAGATGCGCCCTCCGGCTAACCTCCGAGAGGTTCAAAAGCTAAACGGAATGATTGCCGCCTTAAGCCGCTTCATGTCTAGAGTGGCGGATTACTGCTTTCCCTTCTTTAAGCTGCTGAAGAAGGCCAATAGCTTCTCCTGGACAAACGAGTTCCAGTCGGCCTTCGAACAACTGAAGGTCTATCTCTCCAAGGTTCCCATCCTGTCCAAGCCGGTCCACGGAGAGCCGCTGTTCCTCTACCTCGCGGTATCTGAGACAGCTATCAGCGCCGTCCTCGTCCGGGAGCAAGACGGCGTTCAGAAGTCCGTCTACTATATAAGCCGAGCCCTCCAAGGAGCAAAGCTTCGGTATCTTGCTCTTGAAAAGCTAGCTTTAGCCCTCGTCTCATCCGCGAGGAGGCTCCGGCCTTACTTCCTCGCCCACTCGATAAAGGTCTTCACCGACCAGCCTCTGAAGCAAGTCCTGTCCGGCCAGAGGTGTCCGGCAGACTGGCGAAATGGACAATTGAACTAGGAGAATTCGACGTCTCCTATGTGCCTTGGGTAGAAATAAAAGCTCAAGCCCTAGCCGATTTTATTGCCAAGCTCACTCCCGAAGCTCCCTCGGCGTCTCCACCGAAAGTCATTATATCCGAAGCCAAGGATACTTCGGCTCTTACGCCTCCGGCCAACGAATGGTGGCTCTATGTCGATGGCTCTGCGTACTCCATGGGCAGCGGCGCCGGATGGATCTTGGCGTCTCCCGAAGGGGTCGTCACGGAGTATGCGCTACGCTTCTCCTTTCCATCTACCAATAATGCCGCCGAATATGAAGCCCTCATCTCCGGCCTTCAGGCCGCCAGAAAGCTTGGCGTGCAGAACATAAAGGCATTTAGCGACTCTCAGCTAATCGCCAGTCACATTTCTGGGGAATATGAGGCACGGGATGCGATAATGGCCTCTTATCTCTAGGTAACTCGCAAGATCCTCACTCAATTCAATTCCTATGAAATTGTGCGGATCCAGAGGGCCGAGGATGCTCGAGCCGATGCTCTCTCCCGGCTAGCATCAACTCAGGACGGGGGAGGAGGCCGAATGATTCTTGTAGAAGAGCTCGCCGAGCCAAGCCTCGAAGAGCCGGAGGTCATGCAACTGACCGAAGCTGAAACCGAGACCTGGATGACTCCCCTAGTCACTTTCCTCCTCCGAAGAGAAGTCCCGCCCGATCCAAAGGAAGCAAAACATATTCGGCAGCGCTCTTCTCACTTCCTTCTCTTGGACGGGTTGCTATATAAAAAGTCCTTCGGCCGACCACTCTTGCGATGCCTCGGTCCGGCCGAAGCTGATTACGCGCTACAAGAGGTACATGAAGGGGTATGCGGAGCACATGCTGGAGGAAGGGCCCTGGCTTACAAACTTCTAAGGCAAGGATACTGGTGGCCGACGCTCCGAGAGGACGCAACTGCCCTCGTCCGTCGCTGCGACCAATGCCAGAGGTTCAGCTCCCTCATCCACCAGTCAGCAACCCTTCTAACTCCTTTATCCTACCCCTGGCCTTTCGCCCAATGGGGAATCGACTTCCTGGGGCCCTTTCCCGTCGCCACCGGCCAAAGGAAGTTCCTTATCGTGGCGGTAGATTACTTCACCAAATGGGTAGAAGCCGAACCCCTCGCATCTATAACCGATAGCAACGCGTGGAACTTCGTATGGAAGTCCATCATCTGCCGGTACGGCATCCCTCGGGCCATCATCTCAGATAACGACAAACAATTCGACAGCCATCGGTTCAAGGACAACTACGCTAGCTTCGGCATTCTCCACAAATTTACATCAATAGCACACCCCCGGACAAATGGCCAGGTCGAGGTCACTAACCGAAGCCTATTACAAGGACTGAAGACTCACCTCGGCGAAGCCAAAGGCCGATGGGTAGAAGAGCTTCCGAATGTACTATGGGCTTATCGAACTACGAGCCGAACCCCAACCGGCGAAACCCCGTTCCGTATGGCTTATAGGGTAGAAGCCGTCATTCTTGTCAAAATTGGCCTTCCCTCTTCGAGAGTTCTCACTCATAATCCGGAAGCCAATGAAGAGGCCTTAAAAGATCACCTTGATCTTATAGAAGAAACCAGAGAGAAACCCCGCATTCAGTTAGCAGCTTATCAGCAGCGCATGGCCAGGTACCACAACACTCGAGTGAAGCCCCGAAGCTTTGAAACTGGAAGCCTCGTATTAAGGAATGCTCATGCATCTAAGCCGGCCGAAGCCGCACGGAAGCTATCTCCCAACTGGGAAGGACCATATCGTGTAAGGGAGGTAGTTCGACGAGGGGCTTATCGGTTGGAAATCCTTTCAGGCCAACTGATGGATATAGGTGTCCTCTAAGCCAATCATAAGGCACCTATTTCAATCTGGTTCATTAATAAATGGCATTAAATTCATTATGTAGATTGGCATATTTATATTTACGCATAATGAAGTCCATGAATATGTGCAATAGTCATCAGATTATGATGTGATCATAATAATGAGACTGATGACTTATAAACACATATTCTCAATTGTTCCTAGTCGTAGGATGTTTGAGAATGACATCAAACATCCGGTTAGACTAGTACAAGTTATTCCAGCTCATATGATGAGGGTGACTGATCTCGTTAGTTACTAGTGTGTAGACACAATGGTAAACTTGTAGGTGCTCATTGGAGAATGAGTTCACTGAACTGATCCGACATGAATCGCCGAATGGTAATTTACCTGACTCTCAATCGGCTTGATTCATCGTCACAGTAGCGTGGTTGATCCTTGGACTTGAGACACCAAAGACACCTTGTCGGTGGACTTCTGGACTTTGACCGAATGAGTTCACTGAACTGATCCGACATGAATCGCCGAATGGTAATTTACCTGACTGTCAATCGGCTTGATTCATCGTCACAGTAGCGTGGTTGATCCTTGGACTTGAGACACCAAAGACACCTTGTCGGTGGACTTCTGGACTTTGACCTTGACCTACGAATCCCTATCCACGGGATCTCAAATAGTCAAGGATTGGGTCCAGCGGAAGACCTTCGAAGGTGATTGTGTGTTCAATAAAAGATCGTTCGCTCTCAGGTAACTGGAGAGAGAATGCTCTAGAGTAGATCCGCAGGAGTCTCTGGCCAGAGCAGAAACAATATCAGAAAAGTAGTTTTCGGATATTGTACAGCGGAGTTTGATTCAAATGAGTTGACCATCTAGGGTTTGACAGTTGACCATACCCTACGTTAACTCGAGAGCATTGTGCGAACGAAGGATTATAGCCACGTGGTAACTGTGGACGGACAGGTTCCATGAGTGGGTTGCTGAACCCCATTACCTTCCGGGATCATACGGTGTTGCTTGGCACCCAACTTGATCAGAAGTCCGACCGAATTCACATGCGATGTCAATTCGGTTAAGTAATTAGTTAATATATAGATATTAATTAATTACAATAAGTCAATAACTAGTTATTGGACTTAACGGGCTGAAAATCGGACTGGTAAATGGGCCTAGAGGATCACACGCAATAAGATTCTCAGTCGGTGGTACATAAGTGGGATTTATATTAACTCGGAGACTTTTGTGAAAAGTCGCGCCGACTTAATATATATACACGCTGTTGAGAAACCCTGGGCCAAGCTCCAGGATTTCCCTTGCTGGCCGTCATCCCCCCTTTCTCTCTCCTCCTCTGGGCGTCCCGTTCGGCGCGCCAGAACAGCTTTCGACTCCGCCGCGTGTGATTCCCCGAAGTCGGGAATTCCCGTCAGCGGGATTTCCGCAACCGTTGCGGCGACGGATCTTCAGCGAGCGAGCTGAAACGGATGAGGGATCGAGGACGAATCACCGCGAAGGATCGTGTGGATACCGCTGGAGGCCGGACGCTTGTGCGGCTTGCGGCATCGCCTCGACGGAACCGAAACGGAAGCGGATTCGAATCCGCGCATGGTAATCAGATTCGAACTCGGTTTTTCGGTTTGAGTTTTCGTTCCGAATCGGATCAGCGGGCATCGGGCGGGATAAATTTTTGTTCTTCGTTTACGCTGCGTTCTTCGCGTCCCGCCCGAATCCCAACAGTGGTATCAGAGCCAGGTTCCGCTTTGATCCTCTTCGGAACGACTAAGTTAATTTTCTAAAATTAATTCCATGCAAGAAAAATTTTAATTTCTCTCGCGAAGTGTTCATAGGATGAACTATAATATATGATATTATTTTTCGTGAGGATTAACGAACTTTGTGGGGCTTTGCGTTGTGTTCTTGGTGAGGATGAAGAACTGATTCAAGGGTTCTTGTAAATATCTTCCATGGTGATGGAAGACCGGTTGATAAGCCTGCTGGTATGACCAGCTATCCCCGCAAATCCCCAGCAGGGCGGCGGTGGCCGGTGGCCGGCAATGGAACATGCCCCTTCTTTATTTTACAAACGTTGTAAGAAATAAGGGGATTGGAGGACTCGATTTGAATCCCTTCAACCGTTGTTCGTGGAGATCGCCGGTAGCACTAGATGGGCCTTCACCGGCGCTGTGGTACAGCCCCTAGAGCATCTCCAATGTTGGAAAGGGGCATTGCGCTGCCTGTACCTACCGCCGACGTCGGGGAAGACGGCTAGGGTTCTTCCGTGGCCGCGTGCCCAGGCACACAAGGGGCCGGACCCGAGCACCCCGTCCCGATCTGACCGGAGCTCCGCCGCCGTCGGGCTCGCCGGCCCCATCAGGGGCGGTGGGGAGGGCCGGCGACGTCGACCTGGTGCACTCCCCCACCCTTGCCGGCGTCGGGCATGGTGAAGGGCGACAGCCGGCGGCGGCTAGGGTTGAACCCTAGCTGCAGGGACCCCCTGCGGATCTGTCCCGGGCCGACCGGCCTGGACGGTCCAGGCCGGACCCGAGCTGGGCCCTGCTCACTGTGGGCAAGCCTGGCTTGAGGCCCAGGCGCCTGGGCCAGCCCAGGCCGGTCTGGCCCGAGCCAGCCATCCCATTTTTAGCCCATTAACCCCTTTCTTAATTGAATCCCACCCCATTTAACTTAAATATTGAAATTAATTTCTGTTTAAAATATGTTTTAAATATATATATTTATATTTTTGTTAATAAAGGGTTGTTTTAAGATATGATCTTAAAATTAAAGGGGATTTAAATTTAAGATGTTATCTTAAGGGTAATTAACAAATGTTGTTACTTATCTAAAAGGGGGTTAATTAAGATGAGATCTTAATTTAGTTATTAACAATTGTTGTTAATATCTTTTTATTAAATGATAGAGGAATTATTTAACATGTGTTCTTAAATTAAATTAATAAGTGTTATTAATTTAATTTTAAGCTATGATCTTGAATAATATTAACAATTGTTGTTAATTGAATTCTGGTTAAGTGATTAGATACATATATATTAATTTCTTAACAAATGTTGTTATGAAATTATTGATTTAATTAGGAGACACTTAATAAGAGTTATTAGGTGATTAATTAACTATTGGTAAAGGTTATTAATAGTTAATTATCTTTTGAGAATACACCTTAATAAACAGGTTATTAAGGTATATAATTCACTCTTAATAATTGTTATTGAGATAGCTGATCATTATTCTCATGAATCTCTTAATTAAACTTTATTGTGGATCTAATCTACTTGAAATATTAACTTTTTAATAAAAGTTATTAAAAGTTAGAATTAAGTCTAATTGTTAGACTATTTTAATTAGAATTGTTCTAATTATTATTTCTTAATAATTGTTATTGAGAAATATTTTTTAATTAAGGGGTTTTAACAAGGAGTTGTTAAGGGGTTAATAGTTTGAGTTGGAAATTCTTTTATAAATGTTATTTAGGAATTTCTAATTCTTTCTAAATGTTAGATTGTTTCGCATTAATAATTGTTATTAATGTGATTTAATATTAATCTAAATGTTAGATTAATTAATTTAGAATTGTTCTAAATACTGCATAGAATATTTTAGAATTTTAATTTTAGCTTTGTGTGCACATGTTGATGTGTTTAATGCTTTAAATTAGATTTAATTGCATGCTAGAAAATAAGATTTTCGAAAATTCAAATTATCCAATTTTGATTGGAACCCAGGTTTTAAGAAAGCCAAAATTATTATATTTTCAAAATTTTAGCCTTCATGTGATGTGCTTTTTCATGTGTGGATGGTTAAAATTTGTGGTGGTTATGGACAAGCACTTAGTTAAATTTCATATCATGTGATGGTGTGTGATTTTGTGGATTGTTATGGAATGTGAATGTTCATTAATTAAGTGTTAATTAATGAGGCTCGTGTGCCTCCCTCTTTCTCATTCCATTGTAATTCTATCTCCCTCCACTATTATACTCGGCCATCAGGCTTTCTCTTACAATTTATTTGTATTTGAAATTCTTTCAAAATAAATATTATTTGTATTTGATCGCGCCGACCGAGGAGATGCGAGGATGATCCACAAATGCAACCAGGAAGGCAACAGGAGATGAGATCACCAGTGGCTATGTGTTTGCATGTTTAGATTATATAAATGTTATATAGTTTTGGTGATTAATTGTTTGGCTCCAGTTAATCACCGTGCTGTCCATGACCACATAATGAACATGTATGGATGATGCATGTTTTTAGTTATTGATTATGAATCGATTGCTAATATCTAGGTATAGTTAAATATATATTCGATATATTTATAAACTATCACCTAGGATGAGACCAACTTAACATAAACAAAACCTTCAACATAAAGTCTAAGCCGGAGCGCGAGTCATTGAGAATGCACCGCGTGGCTCTCCATCAATATAGTTCTTAGAAATTGATTCAGTGATGACAGATACTACGTGTTTACCCGAGATCTGCCACCATCTGATGAAAGGACTATTAACTATGGCATTATGATACCTTGAGATTGGAATAGAGGAACGGTGTAGCTATCCTCGCGTTTACCCGGGAGCTACATTCTTACTCTACTCTGTCGCGTATTGATGGTAAAGCTTAGACCAGGTATAATGGTCTACTGTGTTTACCCGGGACCATTAAAGACCTGGGAGCCGAAATAAGATCGGATATTACAAGGAGTTGCAATTACCATGAGATGGTTGCTCTAAGATAATGGTATGATACTATGTGTTTACCCGAGGTCATACTGTGATTCTTGAAGATTCTGATCCTCACTAGAAGACCGTCGGAGTCTTCCGTTCTGTATACCTGAAGGTTATACAGTCCGTCGAAAAATAGTGGGAAATAATTCAAGATAAAAGACCATAATTGAATTATCAGAACTATCTGCTTGAATCACGTTATTTCCTTCGATTCACTAAAATTTCGTCTATTCGAGAAGTTGACATATTGGATGCCAATACTTCTCATACTCAGACTGACTAGAAAACTCTGAAGAATGTCTTTAGGACCAAGTGAAAGTCACTATCCTAATCAGATATCATGAATCCTCTTACTTGGATAGACCAAGGTGAAGAGGTACTCATGATATGCCTTATTGAAAGGCAATGATCATCATGAAATCTTTTATTTGGATAGACCAAGATGAAGAGATATTTATGATGTGCCTTTGAGAAAGGCAAGTGGTAAGACTTTAAACGGTCAAACCCACACCTGAAAGGATAAAGAAAAGTCAGCTGAGATAGAGAAGTAGCAGTTCTCCCACTGCAACCAATATAAGGATATAAGTAAAGGCAAAAAGAATATGGAACTTGAAAGAAGTTTCATGTATTCTTATTATCATCTTTTGCATGTCTATTGGAGAATTAGCGTATCCAATATGAGATATTGGAAATGATTCTCAGAGCTGCGATGGTGTGCAGACTTAGACAAGTAAAAAGAAATAGAGAAAATATAAGTGTTGAGTTAGACTCAACTATTGTTCATGATATTCATAGGTTGCTGTCTGACAGTAAATCTTTGTATATCTATAGGAGTCATATATGAAACTAAATAATTGTTATTTAGTTGCATAAGAAATCAAGAATAACATTGATTGACAAGAATAATAGTTGTTCGAATTAGTTAATGCACTATAGATTCTTGAAGTGACATTTCATGTGATGAATGTTCACTAGTCTCCTATAGAAATGAACTGTGTGAGTCCTGATTATCTATGGTATTGTACATAGGGTTGTACAATAAGAAATTATTGATGCTGATACATATTGATGTAAACAGCTCAAAGGCCAAAAGATAATCACTATTGTTGACTTACCTTATAGTTCACTCTTGAAATGATTCGACTGTATGTACTTACTGAAGTACAAGACGAATATATATCTGACAGATTAAGGTATAAGATCAATATGAAGTATTAGAATTTTTGATTTGATCAAAGAAACTAATACTTAGGTATATGATTCACATAAATCATTAAGGGGATAATTGTATCCTCGCTCGATTGGTCCTCATTGTGCATCATAGCAATATGATAGAATGTGGAATTGCACCTTATTAAGATATGGTGCAATACATAATAAGATTTACCTAATTCTTGTCCTTTTGAACATAAGTATGAATATTAGATGTCCATACTTTAAAGATGGTTCCAAATAAGTCAGTGTGTGTCCATATAAGATATGGAAATCAAATAATTCATATGAGATGTGAATTACGAATAAACCTGATTTAAAAGTCAGGTATTACTATGATGTGAATTTGTAAATGTCTAAAGAGTTTGGACATTACATTTATTGGCTAGGCGATAATGAAATAATTGTCGTTCTGAAAGCTGTCTTCTGTGAAGAGGAATAGGTCCTCAAAGAAGACAGTGGGAGCTGATAAAACTAAAAGATGTTCTAGATTCACAAGTTAACATAAGATTATTAGATAATCTTTAGTTGTTTGGAACCGGTCATGACACACATATAGAGAGCTTCATAGATTTTTGAGATTCTCTCAGTGACTAAAAAGATATATTTGACATATCTAATTTAGCAAGATGAGAGGAGCTCAAAAATAGATTATGATATAAAATCTATGATAATGATGCTCTCTGTCATTACAACTTTGAGATTGATAAGTTTATCAGAATTCTACTTGTCAATACTGCCTATCATGAGATGATAACATTTGGATATTAAAAGCGTCCACTCAATGTGATTGAGGTAAAGATGTATATGATACACCTTTAAAGCTTTTAGAATGTCCAGGAAGCAAGTTATGATTCCAAAATTATTTTGAATCAAACTGAAGCTTCTTAAGTTGTAATAATAGTTTTGACTTAAATGGTCAAATATTATGTGATCGTTAAGAATGATCATGGATTGTGTATGTGTTCAGAAAGGACAGTGGGAGCACGGTCGTTTTAATAATGCTTTATGATAATAACATCAAAGTCATTAAGAATGACTTCAGGATGTTACTATTAGTGAAAGCATTGTTAACTATGTTTTCCTCCATAATGGATTTAATTGTAATATCCCACGTATTGGAAATACGAATCTATTAAGATAGATTGGTGGGGATATTATATTGACCTGTATGTCAAGATGTTTGGCATAAATTTCATAATAAATCTCAATTGTTGAGATATGGAATTTATTCCATTAAAGAAAAGGTTCCTTAAAGGATGCAGGAGTGAAATGCATCTTTAAACACTTGAGAAGTGCTAAGGATGCATCCACCTATATGGAGAGAATGATTTGAAACTATGAGGTCACACTGATTCAAATTTCAAGTCAAATAATGGATTCAACTTTCTAGTAGAAAGGAATTGATTGGAATGGTTCCAATCTAAAACTCGATATTAAGATGACGACATAGACAAGTAATACTGTTATTGGAACAGTATGGATGAAAAAGGTTCATCCCTGAACTAGATGTAGTTCTAAAAGGTCTCTGATACCATCCTATCGTTGTAGGACAACAGTGGGAGCGATCAATTGAGTGATCGAGCTATGGTCTTATCAGAAGTTGCAGAACATTCTGAGGTTCTTTCATAGGTTCAGAGACAAAGGATAAATAGGAAATAACGTAGTGGAAAATATTCCATTTAGCAGATCCCTGACCAAGTCGTAGTCACAGACTTTCTGTAAGCATCACCTAAATTTGATGGAGATCAAATGCGAAAGTGATTGGCTTGAGTCCAAGTGGGAGATTGATGGATATAGGTGTCCTCTAAGCCAATCATAAGGCACCTATTTCAATCTAGTTCATTAATAAATGGCATTAAATTCATTATATAGATTGGCATATTTATATTTGCGCATAATGAAGTCCATGAATATGTGCAATAGTCATCAAATTATGATGAGATCATAATAATGAGACTGATGACTTATAAACACATATTCTCAATTGTTCCTAGTCGTAGGATGTTTGAGAATGACATCAAACATCCGGTTAGACTAGTACAGGTTATTCCAGCTCATATGATGAGGGTGACTGATCTCGTTAGTTACTAGTGTAGAGACACAATGGTAAACCTGTAGGTGCTCATTGGAGAATGAGTTCACTGAACTGATCCGACATGAATCGCCGAATGGTAATTTACCTGACTGTCAATCGGCTTGATTCATCGTCACAGTAGCGTGGTTGATCCTTGGACTTGAGACACCAAAGACACCTTGTCGGTGGACTTCTGGACTTTGACCTTGAGCTACGAATCCCTATCCACGGGATCTCAAATAGTCAAGGATTGGGTCCAGCGGAAGACCTTCGAAGGTGATTGTGTATTCAATAAAGGATCGTTCGCTCTCAGGTAACTGGAGAGAGAATGCTCTAGAGTAGATCCGCAGGAGTATCTGGCTAGAGCAGAAACAATATCAGAAAAGTGATTTTCGGATATTGTACAGCGGAGTCTGATTCAAGTGAGTTGACCATCTAGGGTTTGACAGTTGACCATACCCTACGTTAACTCGAGAGCATTGTGCGAACGAAGGATTATAGCCACGTAGTAACTGTGGACGGACAGGTTCTATGAGTGGGTTGCTGAACCCCATTACCTTCCGGGATCATGCGGTGTTGCTTGGCACCCAACTTGATCAGAAGTCCGACCGAATTCACATTCGATGTCAATTCAGTTAAGTAATTAGTTAATATATAGATATTAATTAATTACAATAAGTCAATAACTAGTTATTGGACTTAACAGGCTGAAAATCGGACTGGTAAATGGGCCTAGAGGGTCACACGCAATAAGATTCTCAGTCGGTAGTACATAAGTGGGATTTATATTAACTCGGGGACTTTTGTGAAAAGTCGCGCCGACTTAATATATATACATGCTGTTGAGAAACCCTGGGCCAAGCTCCAGGATTTTCCTTGCTGGCCGTCATCCCCCCTTTCTCTCTCCTCCTCTGGGCGTCCCGTTCGGCGCGCCAGAACAGCTTTCGTCTCTGCCGCGTGTGATTCCCCAAAGTCGGGAATTCCCGTCGGCGGGATTTCCGCAACCGTTGCGGCGACGGATCTTCAGCGAGCGAGCTGAAACGGACGAGGGATCGAGGACGAATCACCGCGGAGGATCGCGTGGATACCGCTGGAGGCCGGACGCTTGTGCGGCTTGTGGCATCGCCTCGACGGAACCGAAACGGAAGCAGATTCGAATCCGCGCACGGTGATCAGATTCGAACTCGATTTTTCGGTTTGAGTTTTCGTTCCGAATCGGATCAGCGGGCATCGGGCGGGATAAATTTTTGTTCTTCGTTTTCGCTGCGTTCTTCGCGTCCCGCTCGGATCCCAACACCAACCTCTCCCTCGCACCTGGAATGTGGAACGCCTTCGGCATTATTTCATGTAAGTCACTTCCCCCGGAATTTAGCCGGAAGGCATGAATAAATTTCTCCCTTTAATATCATCTGGCATGGTATTCTAAGTCCGTGTAAACCGTATCGGGAGTGGCTTCGGCCATGCAAACCGTATCGGGAGCGGCATGGTATTCTAAGTCCGTGTAAACCGTACCGGGAGTGGCTTCGGCCATGCAAACCGTATCGGGAGCGGTATGGTATTCTAAGTCCGTGTAAACCGTACCGGGAGTGGCTTCGGCCATGCAAACCGTATCGGGAGCGGCATGGTATTCTAAGTCCGTGTAAACCGTACCGGGAGTGGCTTCGGCCATGCAAACCGAATCGGGAGCGGCATGGTATTCTAAGTCCGTATAAACCGTACCGGGAGTGACTTCGGCCATGCAAACCGTATCGGGAGCGGCATGGTATTCTAAGTCCGTGTAAACCGTACCGGGAGTGGCTTCGGCCATACAAACCGTATCGGGAGCGGCATAGTATTATAAGTCCGTGTAAACCGTACCGGGAGTGGCTTCGGCCATGCAAACCATATCGGGAGCGGCATGGTATTCTAAGTCTATGTAAACCGTACCGGGAGTGGCTTCGGCCATGCAAACCGTATCGGGAGCGGCATGGTATTCTAAGTCCGTGTAAACCGTACCGGGAGTGGCTTCAGCCATGCAAACCGTATCGGGAGCGGCATGGTATTCTAAGTCCGTGGAAACCGTACCGGGAGTGGCTTCGGCCATGCAATCCGTATCGGGAGCGGCATTATTTTCCAAGTCCATATCCGGATCTGGATCGGCTTCGGCCGTGAGAGCCGCATCTAAACGGCAATATGGTCTCGGCCACAAGAAGAGCCAGACTCAGTTATTCGTTCGGAATACAAGTAGAAGCAAAGTACTTTTCATATATATATGAAGAACAGAGTACAAAATCAGCCGTACATCTGACCGCAGCCTTTGGAAAAGGTCAAAACAAAAATCGGGACAAGCCCCCGTATTAGCCTTCGGTATTTTCACCATCTACATCAACTGGGCTCTGACCAGGAGATGGGGAAGGAGAATCGTCGACCTGAACAGCCTCAGCAGGGGCGGCATCGACAGGAGCGGCCTCGTCAGGAACGGCCGCGTCGGCTTCCGCCGAGGCCGAAGCTCTTTCAGCCTTAAGCTCCTTCCACCAGGCTAGAAGCTCTTCGCCTTCCTCGTCCGTCGGAAGGGCGATGCCGGTCAGGTCTACGGCTGGGCACGCCTTTTGGGCGGCGGCCAGCCCTATGCTGAACACGGACGAAGTCGCCTCGAGCTGAGCCTGTATTATCTCCTCGGCGTAATCTGGGCCAGCCTTATATCTGGCTACGGCTGTACGAACAGCCTCTTCGGCCTTAGCCTCTAGACCTGCCTTCAGAGCCGAAACCTCCTCAGCATGGCGGCGGCGATCCGTGACCCGCTGGACGACCTTGTCCTGGATCTCGGCCTTAAGAGTCTCATTTTCGGCCCGGACCGCCTCCAGCTCCTTCTCGGCTTTCTCCCTCTCTCGCTCGGCCTTCGTCTTGGCCTCGGAGGAAGCGCGAGTCGCCTCCTTTTGCTCCTCTAGCTCAGCCCGCATCCGGGCATTTGCCTTCAGGAGCGAATCGACGCTAGCCTCAAGACTACGTCGCACCGGGGCGGCCCCGCTAGAAGCCAGCTGATCCGAGGCCTGGTCAACCTCCCGGAGCCTTTGCTAGATGGCCACCTGACGACGAATCAGGCCACCGCACGTGACCGCGGCCTACAGCCAAAAGCAAAAAGAAATCAACAACCCCGAAACAAGCCAAGGGAAATATTAGACCGGGGCCCATAAAGAAGCTTTTTTACCTGGACTGACAGTCGGGCGCACAGCATCGCCAAGTCGTCCGCAGACAGCGTCTTCATCTCATCCTTGGCCGTCGGAAGGGTTAAGCCTCGGAGCAGGCGCAGGCACGTCCGAGAGTCCTCCAGACTCTCGTCCCTATAGATCCCCAGATTCGGGACCCATACTCGTGCTCGTGTTCGCGGGACGCCTGCGACCCGGGACCTCCGAGGTCTTCTGTACCTGCCGTCGCAGCCGAAGGAGAATTGCCCCTCGACGTTTCGGGAGGCGACGCGAGCGGGGCCCCTCGGGCAGCGATTGGCCTCTTGGCTGCCGGGGTGGGATCTGTTTCACCAGGCTCGTCCGCCCGGCCCCGCTTCGATAGTCGGCCGCCCCTCCGTACGACCAACTTGCCCTTTCTCTCTCTTTCGAGAGCGGCAGCAGCGGCGCGGCCCTCGACCGAAGCCGCTGTCAGTACTGCGGCCCGAGCGCGCAGAGCCACGCCTCATCGTCCGGCATCTCCTCCCGCCGCCTGCGGCTGGGACGGTTGTGATCGGCCGGACTGCTGGGCCATCCGACCAAGGAGTCCTCGAATCCCAGTCATCTCTGCGGACAGAAGAAAGGGGATTAGTAACTTGCAGCGCGCGGACTTACCCTAGGCCGAAGCCTCAGCACCCTCTTCAGTCGGAGGAGCTTCGGCCGGAGACTCAACCTCGGCGGCTCCTTAGGGCTCCTCCGGGGCATCCTCGGGAGGAAGATAAGGAAAGACCCGAGGAGGATCCTTCTTCGGATTCGGCCAGGCCCTAGTCTACACGAGCCGCTCCTCTTCGTCGAAAAGCTCCGCTATATCGTACGGAGCCTCGGCTTCTATAAGGCTCACAATATGAAGCTGATCAGGGTTAAGGGAAGGCGGATCGGAGAGGCCTTCGGCCAGTGGTGCCCACTCAGTAGGGAAGGGCCACACACTCTTCTCCTTCTCCAGGAGGGAGATCAAGATAAAGCTCTTCTTCCAACCATGAATGGACGAAGGCTTCCCGGTAAAGATACCCCGGCCGAGGCGAGGGACAAAGCTGTACCACTCGGATCTTCCCTGCCGCTGTATCTTGAAAATATAGCGGAAGATGTTCACCAAAGGGGTGACATCGATATAGGCAAGCACAGCCAAGAAGGCATAGACTGTCCGCCAAGAATTAGGGAAAAATTGAGACGGGGCCAACCCGTAGAAGCACAAAAGATTGATTACGAAGGTGGGAAGGGGAAGGCGAAAACCCGCCCGAAAGCTTTCTTCATAGATGGAAAAGCTACCTGGTCAGGGAGAATTGGCCCTGGTGTTCATTCCGGGCCGATAGGGGATCGTCCACGATGGAAGCTGATAGTAAGAAGCAATGTACTTGACCCCATCATCATCAAGAATGCAGGCCGCATCAGAGACGGTCTCGGCCTGACGTCGGCCGGAAGAGGAAGCCTGGCCCGTGGCGAGAACCTCTTCGGTATCTTCAGCACCAGACATTTCGGCCTCATCCGCCATGAAAGAAGCAAGGGAGTTTGAAGAAAGGGGGGATGATAAGGAAGATTCGGAAGGCTGAGACGAAGAACAAGAAGAATAACCTTCGGCCGAAGAACTGCTATCAGCCGAAGGGGAGCTACGGAACATGGATCGCGGAGCAGAGAAAGAAAATTGAGGCTTACCCTCAAAAAAGATCTCTTCGACTGCCCGCTGCCTCTCAAGCAACGGAAGCTTCCCCAGCAACAACTCCGGGCAACAGGGAGCCCCCAGCGACGGACGGCGCACTCAAAAGCACCTTCAATGGCCCGATCTTCGCCGGAGAAGCAGGGAGGCTCGGATGATTGCAGGGAGACGCAGGTGCGGGAAGGAGAGAGCGGAACAGTGCCCTGGGGAGGGCTCCTATTTATAAGATAAAGTTGAAAGCACCTCCCGCCAAAATCAACGGCCAGGATCCTCCCCCTCGTCAACATCACCTCTCTCAGACGCACGCCACATGTGCCGTCCTTCGGCAATAACAACGGTCTGGCTGCGGGATCGAGGGAAGATAATCAACGGTCGGAGGCGGTTTGACCCTTCGGCTGATAAGTCGGATGCTCGCCACGTGTTCCGATCCGCATGCCAGGGACGGGAGAGGCAGCAATCCAAGTGAAGTCTCGGGCAGAGAGCCGAAGTGACCCGCGATCCGCGTAATCACCAGGCACGGCCGGGATCCTTTTGTGCTTTTAGCGGGGTGACCGGACACAGGACGCGTGTCCTGTGTTTCCTCACGACGCGACCGTTCTGACGGAGAACTCGACGTCTATCCCGTCCATTTATCAGGCCTGACACAGCCAGAAGGCTCGTCCCTTCGCAATCGAGGACGAAGGCATTCGTCACTATATCCCGAATAGAGACAAGGCTAATGGCTACTAGCCCTCGGTCGACCGAAGGCCGTTCCTCTTCATAACAAAGCGGACAGCTTCGGACAGTGTCTGTCACGTTACTCCCCCAAGGAGGCTTCGGACTATACTCTCGCCATCTCATAAATCTGAGGAAGACAAGAGTGGAGGGCTATGTGATGAGGCAGAATCCGATTCGGCCCATTAAAACAGACCCAACACAGATCAGTCCGACAGCAGCAGTAAGAAGCCCCCTTGCAGCCTTCGGCCCGTTAGCGGCCTAGTGGCCCTTGCCCCAGTAAGCACTCCAGTGGTCCTCAGCTCGTCCGCGGCCCAGCAACCTTCGGCCCATTAACGGCCCGATAGCCTTCGGCCCGTTAGCGGCTCAGCAGCCCCTCGGCCTAGCAGGCTCCAGCCCACTAAGCGGCATCTAGCCCGTCAGCGGCCCTACCCCCTTCGGCCCAATAGCCGTATCCGGCCCACTCCGGTGGGAGGGTTAGGCATTATGGCGGTTTACCAATAAACCCAGAACATAGTCCTATATTGGCTGCCACCGTTAAGCATCATCTATCCTCCGCTATAAATACACGGCTATTTATTACCAAAGGTATGTCTTCGTGACCCTTAAGGACTACAGTCCAAAAAACATTAAAGCTGCTTCTTCCACCTCTTTAACTTCTGAATCGAATCATCTTTATAAGCTAACTTAACTGTCGGAGGGGGTTCCTAAGGGCCGAAGCCCGGGACTCCTACTGACTGGTTTTTCTTCTTCTTTCCCTCCTGCAGGGGCTCGGTTTGAATCTTCGCCGACCTCTCCGAGTCGGTCTCGGTCACCAACCTCGGGCTTCTTCCTCCGGTCTCGACGCCATTCGTTGGCTGGTCCTCCTGTCCTCCTCGCCTGAAGGCGCCTCGGCTCCGTCCCGTACTAGCTGTCCCTCAACCGGAGGAGCTTCGGCCGCGCCTTCTGCAGGTTAGCCCACATCCGACCGGGCGACCCTAGGCTTCGGATCTTCGGCCTCGTCTCCACCCTCGCCGCGTTCCGGATCCCCGTCGGGCCTCTTCTCCGATCCGATCCAGCTTCGGATCCCAACTTCGAATTCCAGCTTCAGAATCCGGTCGTGATAACTTCGGCTACATCATATATATATATATATATATATATTGAAACTTCTTACCCTGTCTCTACACTTACTGAATTCTAACCAAAGCTTCGGTAACAGGATTCAGACTTTGCCAAGTTAAGGTCAATGAAAGGGAAGGCTTTGCCCAGTTGTTTTGAGGTGGCCTCAGCCAAATTCCACTCGCATCTTTCATTCCTTTGCTGATGTGGAAGCGTATTTTCATTTCGCAATTTGGATTCCATGGGAACGTGATTTTTTATTTTTTATAATTTTTTTAACCCTCGAAGTAAAGATAGTTGTAGAAACCTAATTTCAGCTCATTCGACGGTCCATTTTGAACTTCAATTTGGTTAACTGGTCTTTATTTTGACTCATTTTATCTTTTTTTAATCCATTTGGACTTTTAAAAACTCAATTTTAACATTTTTTGATATTTTTAAACCTTTCCAATCAGATACATTAGACCACCACTTACTTGGTCATCTGATGGGTTTATTTTAGTGAATTGAGTAATGCTTGCTGCCAGGGGTGTCAATGATATCTTTTTACCGGAGACCCAACCAGACCCATCCTAAAATAATGGTATACAGTGCTCGATACCCGTTACCATCACTCCAGATTCGGTTTGATTAAGCCCGATAACGCAGCAAGCTTACAGGGTCTCACTCTAACTTAGACCATGGGTATCGTGTGAGGCCCGATGGGAGGAAAAGGGTATGAAACCCTTGCTCGGCTACCGCCATTCTAATCTTCACACCGCCTGGAGCCCGCCCAATTCCCACATAGTGCTCCACCCCCATCGGTCGCACCTCTCTCCCTCCCCTGCCTCCAATGTTCGGCCTTCAGTGGTCTCTCCCTGCTTTGCAAGGACGAGCTCCCCCATCTAGTCACTCCAACCAAGAACTCGAGTGTTGTTGGTGACTATGAGGAATTTTTGGTTTCTCCCAGCAACTGCTCTCAAAACTGTTGGAAGTTGTTGGACCATCTAATTCAAAACTTTAAGATTATGAGTGGAGTAGGCACTATCTATTAAATAGACACAGTATCCAACGGCAGATCTCGATCCTGAAGCGCCTTGATCTTGATCTCCAAGGTCTTCCTAGCGTCTATGGTGAGGATACTCGGGTCGAAGAGTACGAGGTGCCAGATGTGGACGGCGCACAAATCCGCAAGCAGAGCACACGTCAAGTTTTTCGAAGGACTCGGGGTGGGCACTGGTCCTGACAGTGGCAGCGGTCACTTTTGTGGTGGCATCTTTTTGGTTTACGTGGTGGTGGAGAAGGGCAGAGTTCTACACGTAACCAGATAAAAGAGGATGGGAGGAGCAGGTGTTGAGTGAATCGCGAGAGCCCACATCGTTGCTGCTATAGCCTAGGCAGCCACAGGGTTCCCATGCCTTCAACCTGTTCAGCGGGAAGCCTCAAACAAACAAGCACTTCAACAATGCTAGGTGCAAACCGTGGAAACTGTTAGGTATTTGGTGTGCAGGAAAATGTCCTAAAATACTGGAAGAATCACCTTATATTTGGGGAGTTTGACGTCCCTTAAAATGCTGTAAAATGTCAGTGTTGAGGTCTAAAATGTCAATGTTGAAGTTATTGTGTGTTGTGTTGTGGCTCGTGAATGATGTTGTTGCACATGTTTTATTTGCTGATTATGTTACTTGTTTTTTTATGTTTTTTAGGTCGTGTCCATCATATTCGATATATCTATATAATTCAATCTTAGATTGGACAACTCAAAAAAAGTTAAAACTTCAAAAATCGAGTTCCAATAAACACTAAAAAAAAAACTTTAATGGGCTAAGGGTACTTAATTTTTTATTTTTCATATCTTTCGGATATTAAAGATCAGATTACAAGAAATACGACTGAAAATATTTAATACAGCAGCCATCCAAAGCTGGAATCTGGAAACATATCCGAACGTTTAAATTTAAATACCTAGGTAGAGGATTGATTGATTGCGTGATAACTTAAAATGGGTCTACGGTTCATACCCATACCCAGCTTGGTAAAAAAGCATGAAAATGGGTATGGGTATCCAGCTTTGAAATGTCTATTGGGTCTGGGTCTGCTGCAGGCTTTTGTACCGGGTCCAAGTTGGATATGGGCATTTAGACCCATACCCGACTCAATTGACACATCTACTTGCTGCAATGCCTGCTCCCCTTCCCCCAAACTGCAGTGGGGCATTGAAGTGGGTAAACAATTTTTTTACTTTGAAATTCTTTTTTTAGATTGTGGCCGACGTGTCCTACCCGTCCGTTCAGTGCAATGCCTGATTGGACGATCTAGAAAAATCTGAAAAATCAAAAATCGTTATTGGGCTCGGCCCATTAAGCGATTATTTAGGTTCGATTTTTTGTTTTACAGATTTTTCTAGATCGTCTGATCAAGTATTGTGTTGTACAGATGGGTGGGGCACCCCGATAACAATCGTCCCATTCGCGACGGAAAATTAGCGACGGCTAAAACTTAATCGCAGCAAACAGAGATATTTGGGAAGGCTAAATTTCCTCGGTCGCTAATATTGAATATTTGCGACAGCAAAAAATAATTGGTCTGTAATAGAAAAAATATTAGTAACCAATGACGTTTAACACGTCGCAAATAATTGGACGGTTGCTAATTTTTTTTTTTAGCGACTCTTAAAATACAACCGTTGCAAATATTCATTACTAGCGACCATAAAAGTTTAATCGTCACAAACGTGAAGTAGATGGCTTAATAGTAAGCCATCGCTAACATATATATATATTTAACTGATGCTTATATATATACACTTAGCATAAATATTTTGAAAAATATATTGTTAAATGATATACTTAATTAATTAAGTATGTAATAATTTAATATTTAATATAGTGAAATATAGTTATATTAATTTACTAAATATTGTGAGTAAATATATAGTATTTTGTAACTTAACTATAATAAAAGTATAGTTAAAACATAGTTAAAATATAGTCAAATATAGTATATATAAGTAATTAACTAATATGATTAGAGTGTAATTAGTTATCCTAAGTAATAAAATTATTATTCAAGTATTAATTGTATATAAGTATTTAACTAGATATAAGGGGTTTTTTTCATTTTGAGTTGGTGTCTCCACTCCACTGGGATAGGAAAAGGGTTGCTGCTATTGCGGCTATGGAGGGTTTAGAGAGAAGCAGAAGAGGGGGGTAGTGGTTTCTCTTTTATCTTCTTCTTCTGCTTCTTCCATTTGTATTATGGGTATGAGCACAAAAGCGAGTAGAGGCGGCGCCGGTTGCTGGGACTTGTGAGCATCTCGAGAAAGATTCGTGCTTTCTGTTTATGTTGCATTGTGGGTTACTCTGTATGTTCGCTAGTCTAATATCTCGTTATAGAGCAGTAGTGTGCACTCAGTCAACAAAGGTTGAAATGATCGACTCTTTATTAAAACTTGCATCAGAAAAAGATGATTATGGTATAGTTCAGAAACTTTTACTAGATTTTTATGTTAGCTTTGATAGGAGGAAACTAAACCATGTGATTATCTTTCGGTAAGGTGTAAGTGAATCTCAATTCAACCAAGTTTTGAATATAGAATTGCAACAAACTATTGAGGCTTGCAAGTTTGTTGATAAGAAGTGAGATCAAAAGTTCACTGTGATTATAGCTCAGAAGAACCATTACACAAAATTCTTTCAGCCCATTTCCACGGATAATGTTCCACCCGCCACAGTTGTTGATAACAAAGTATGTCATCCAAGAAATTATGACTTCTACATGTGCTCGCATGCCGGAATGATAGGAACAATACGACCCACACACTATTTTTGCCCAAGGCTAGACTAACCTAGAGGGGGGGGGGGGAGGGGGAGGTGAATGGGTTAGTAAAAATTACTCTAACTAACATTAAATTCGGAAGCTAATAAATAGACAGAATGAGATAGAAATAAGGAAACAATCTCACAAAAAATGCACATAGAAGTTATATTGGTTTGGTCTAACGTCCGGTCCCTAAAAACCCACTTGAGAGTTTCACTAATAGCACGGTACCAACCCCTTATAGGTTATACACAACAACCTCCAGCAACTATAGGCTTTGTCTTCAACATGAAGAGGAATACCCTCATGCTTCTAGCAGGCCCTCTCTTCCACAACTAGGAAGAGAAAACAAAGCAATAAGTAAACTGAAAGTGTCTATAAAATAGGCAAATGTTCACAAGGAACACAACATAGATCAAGACAGAAGATGAACAAATAAGTTGCATAGGTCTTGATCTGAAGATGATCTCTAAGAACTTCTTATGAGAGAAATGAAGCACAACTCTTGAGATCTTCAAATTTTTTCTCTCAGCAAGCTAGGCGTGTTGGCTCTAGCTCATACTTGGAAGTCTATTTCCCTTATATCTTTATGTTGTGTTTTGTGTCTGTCTTCGATGAAGGACTTCTATATATATATATATATATATATATATATATATATATATATATATATATATATATATATATATATATATATATATATATATATCCCTTCTTTAAAAACAATCTGTTAGATTCTTTTACTGGAAGAAGGCTTCTTCCTATTTGTGTCTAATGTTCAAATTTCTAAGACAGAAGTTGAAAAGAGAGCATGGCTGGTCTGCTGTGTTATTGGACTCGAGGTAGCATGAGTTAATGCATGAAAGCTTTATTGTAACAACCCGCCACCCTATAATCGGGGATCCGATTACTAAATGGGTACTGAATCATTAATTTGGGACCAAATCAGGATCTAGTAAGTCTGGGAAATAAATAATAAACTAAGCTAAACATTCACATCGCATTGACTTGAAATAAAAGTGTAGGAATTAAAATTATTACAATGCGACTCGATACAGCAAATAATTACATTCTCCAACATAATGAAACAATTAAACATACAGGCCAAAGATAAATAACAACTACATCGGGGCATACCCCGGAACAACCGCTGAAGGCACATCACACCCGGCCGCACACGCCGCTCTAAGTCTACTGCGAGTCCTCACCTGAAAACCGCAGGGGTGAGTCTCAGGACAAGACTCAGTAGGGATCCTTTGATCCCCACTGTCCACGCACACACCCACAAGTGTAAAGTACAGCTAACAATAGAGTAACAAGTGTAGTGGCAGGTATGATATCTAATTCTCTACGTGAGAACACATGCAGTCGAAATATAATAATCATGCACATTCTAAATCAACCGTTAGAAAACCCACAACTGCCGTCTCGATAGAACTCGCCGACCGTACAAACAACGGTGGGAAAAACCTCGACCCGCTGAGACCAAGGAGTAGCCCCTCGGATAGCACGCTCGCTACTCCGGCCCAACCGGCTCAGGTGACTACCCCTTCCCTCAGCATGAGTGACTCTCCGAATGTACCACTCCGACACCGGTACTAGCTGACCCCGGGGTTCACCAGGTGACCCTCTCTCACTAGGCGTCACCCCGCCCACGCCCCCACCGGCGCTGTGCTCATGCCCCCACTAGCACAGGGTGATAAAGTGCTACAATGTCACTCCAGGTCCACAGTAACTGAAAACCCAACACAGTGCGATCCGGTCACGTGAAAAACCCGCGATCGCATAACACACATAGAACCATCCGATCATAAGGAATCCATTGCTATCGGGTGCACTAAAACATGTGCTAACCAGCTATCTAGCAGTATGAACACATTTTACTGGCATGCATTAGTGAGATTCTGTCTTGAATCGCGTCGATCGAGGTCGACGCCATTCAAACTCCATGTACAGGTTCATATAAATCAGTTTCCAGAATCTGACCTTAAAAGGCGTCGACACCCGTGGTCGCCTTTTAAAAGGCGTCGACATCCCCAGACGTCATTCAACACAGAAACCCGGAATTCCAAGACCTCTACTCAGGGGATTTTCTGCCTTAAAAGGCGTCGTGGGTGCCTGACGCCATTCAAAAATGCGTCGTTCACCCATGACGTCTTTTAAGCTCTGAATTCCCGACCTGGCAGACTGCCTGTCAGGCGATTCCTGTCTAAAAGGCGTCGTGATGGCCCGACGCCCTTCAAAAAGGCGTCGTCCATGCACGACGTCTTTCAAGCCCAGGAACCAGGATCGCCCTAAGCCCGAGGGCTCCCTTTCCAACCCCGAACAAACCCAAAACGGAGGGAAGAAGAGAAACCATACCATCCATAGGCAATACATTCGTGGAAATCTCCCTTATCATCAAATGAACTCCTAAACATGCTCATTCTAACCCCCAAATCAAAGATCTACCACATGCATAAACGAGGAAAAACATGGTTTTAATCACGATGCTATGGGGAACGTCACCCTACCGGACACTCGAACGCCTCCGAGCTCCAAGCCGTCCGCCTGTCTCTCCCCACGCCGCCGCCGGTACCGCCGAGGTCGTCCTAGCCCCACCGTGACGTCGGCCGCCGTCCGGAGAGCAGAACGCCGCAGTGGAAGTGGGGGTGGTAGGGTTAGGAGCCAGGTAGAGGATGGAGTGGAGGGAGAGGCGAAATGGTGTGAGGAAGAGAGGGAGGAGGAGGGGGCCGCCGCCGGTCGCCGGAGGAGAAGGAGAGTAGGAGAAAATGAGGGAAAGAAGGAGGGCTCACGGGGTTAACCAGAAACTGGCTAAAACGCGTCGACATGCACGGACGCCTATCAGGTGACATGACGGCCGCTCTGACAAGATTCTGAAATGCGTCGTCCTACACAGACGCCATTCAGACAACTTGTCAGGGCCGTACTCTGACACACCCAGAGTCGCAGTCTGAAAGGCGTCGACCCACACGGACGCCGTTCAGACGACCTGACAGGGCCGTACTCTCGCGGCCCAAAGTCAGTCCACGTGGCACCCACGTGGCAGAACCTGAAACGCGTCTGCCACGGTGGACGCCGTTTAAAACGCGTCTCGGGGTCCTGACGCGATTCGACTTAGAACCCCCGCCCCTCACAAGGGCTAGAACAACAGGGTCCGACCCGAAAACCGGATCCGAAAGTCTCGATCCTTACATTCTCCCCCCCTTAAAATCAATTTTGCCCTCGAAATTGATTGCTAGGAATATCAAGGTCACAACGGGGATACAAGTTCACGGGAATACTTACGAAAAGAGGTAAGGAAATTGCTCCTGCATCTCATCCTCTCGCTCCCAGGTTGCCTCACCTCCGGAGCGGTACTGCCAAATCACCTTGACCAACGGCATGACCTTGTTCCGCAAGACCTGATCTCTGCGATCCTCAATACGAACCGGATACTCTGGGAAAGACAAATCCTCAGCGACCTCCAACTCTGAAAAATCCAACACATGGGAGGGATCCTGAACATACTTCCTCAGCAGGGACACATGGAACACATCGTGCACTCCTGCAAGACTGGGCGGCAAGGCCAGCTGATACGCGGTTTCCCCAATTCGAGCAAGAATGGGAAAAGGTCCAATATATCGCGGACTCAGCTTGCCTCGCTTCCCGAATCTCATCACACCCTTGGTGGGTGAGACTCGGAGAAACACGTGGTCCCCAACCTCAAATTCAAGTGGTCTCCGTCGGATGTCAGCATAACTCTTCTGTCTGTTCTGAGCTGCGGTCAACCTCTGCCGAACCGTCCTGGCAATCTCAGCACACTGCTGCACTAACTCAGGTCCTGCTATCTGCCTCTCGCCGATCTCGGACCAACACACCGGAGATCGACACGGCCGCCCATACAAAGCCTCATAAGACGCCATGCCGATGCTAGAATGATAGCTGTTGTTGTAGGCAAACTCCACGGTGGACAAGTGTTGTTCCCACGAACCTCCCCAGTCTAGGCAACACGCCCTGAGCATATCCTCCAAGGTCTGAATAGTCCTCTCCGACTGCCCGTCAGTCTCTGGATGGTAGGCCGAGCTGAAAGCCAACTAAGTGCCCAGCGCCTGCTGAAAGCTCTTCCAGAATCTGGAAGTAAACCTCGGATCTCGATCCGATACAATGGACAAGGGTACCCCGTGCAGAGAGATAATCCGGTCCACAAACAACTTAGCCAGCTTGCCGACCGACCAGTCCTTCCTAATGGCTAGGAAGTGTGCCGACTTGGTCAGCCGATCAACGATAACCCAGATAGCGTCTCTCCTGCTAGGGGATGCAGGCAATCCCATCACAAAGTCCATCGTCACATGCTCCCATTTCCACTCAGGAATCGGCAAGGGTTGCAGCAACCCTCCTGGTCTCTGATGCTCGGCTTTAACCTGTTGGCATGTCATACATCTAGCCACATACTCAGCCACATCTCTTTTCATACCGGGCCACCAGAAGTGCCTCCTCAAACAGTGATACATCTTTGTTGTTCCGGGATGCACTGCATACCTCGAACGGTGCGCCTCATCAAGAACACATCTGCGCACGTCTTCCTCAGTCGAGACATAGAGTCTGCCTCTGAATCTGACGGTACCATCATCCCACAACTCAACCTCAGACCTCTATAGAATCTGTGGTAACTCAGCATCTGCCCTCTGAGCCTCAATCACAGCATGGTACACAGCCGGTCTCACAGTCAAGCTGACAAGTACTGCTCTATCCTCTTCACGTGGAACCCTAAAGGAGGATTCCACCACCTGCTCAAATAATTTCCACTCTCGAATCATGAGGTATGACATGACCGTCTTCCGACTCAAAGCGTCTGCCACTACATTCGCCTTGCCCGGATGATAAGAAAGGTCGAAGTCATAATCCTTAATAAACTCCATCCACCTCCGTTGCCTCAGATTCAGGTCTCTCTGAGTGAACACATATTTCAAGCTCTTGTGATCTGTAAAAACTTGAAATTTTTCTCCGTATAAATAATGCCTCCAGATCTTCAGTGCAAACACCACAGCTGCAAGCTCCAAATCATGAGTAAGATAGTTCTCTTCATGCCTCTTCAGCTGCCGAGAAGCATAAGCCACTACCCTGCCATGCTGCATAAGGACTGCTCCCAAACCTCGACGGGACGCATCTGAGTAAACCACAAATCCATCTGACCCAGATGGAAGCACCAGTACTGGGGCTGACGTGAGACGAGTTTTTAGCTCAATAAAACTCTGCTCACAATCCTCAGTCCACACAAAACGAACTCCCTTTCGAGTCAACCTCGACAAGGGGGCCGCTATTGAAGAAAATCCCTGAACAAACCGCCTGTAATATCCGGCAAGCCCCAGAAATCTCCTGATCTCAGCCACTGAAGTCGGCCTGCTCCAGTCCATCACTGCCTCTATCTTAGCTGGATCCACTGCGATGCCTTCACCGGAAATAACGTGCCCAAGGAAGTGCACCTCGCTCAGCCAAAATTCACATTTGCTGAACTTGGCATAAAGTTGGTGCTCTCTCAGGACCTGCAACACTGCCCGAAGATGAGCAGCGTGCTCTTCCTCAGAAGAAGAATATATCAGAATATCATCAACAAACACAACCACAAACTGGTCCAGGTAGGTCCTGAAGACTCGGTTCATCAGATCCATAAAGGCCGCCGGAGCATTGGTTAAGCCGAAGGGCATAACCAAAAACTCGTAATGCCCATACCGAGTTCTGAAGGCCGTCTTACTAACATCCACATCCCTGATTCTCATTTGATAATACCCGAATCTCAGATCGATCTTGGAGAACACCCTCGCGGTCTGCAGCTGATCCATCAAGTCATCGATCCTAGGAAGCGGGTACTTATTCTTTATTGTCACTTGGTTCAGCTGCCTATAATCGATGCACAATCTCAAAGAACCATCCTTCTTCCTGACAAACAGAACTGGAGCACCCCACGGAGATGTACTGGGACGAATGAAACCCTTATCCAGCAACTCCTGCAACTGCGCCTTCAACTCAGCGAGTTCGGCTGGCGCCATCCGATACGGGGCCTTAGACAAGGGCGCCGTACCTGGTGCAAGCTCGATGGTAAACTCGACCTCTCGCTGAGGAGGAAGGCCAGGCAGCTCCTCAGGAAAAACATCTACGAACTCACAAACAACCGGCACCTCCCAAGGACTGGGACTAGCACGAACATCAGAAACAACAACAGAGGCTAAGAAAGCCTCGCAGCCACCAGCAAGCAACCTCCGTGCCTTAAAGGCAGAAATGAGAATACCTCGAGAAGAAAGCCTAATACCTTGGAAGAAGAAGGTCGGGATGTCCGGAATAGAGAAGCGCACCCTCTTCCTGTGGCAGTCCACCTCCGCATAAAAGGCTTCCAACCAATCCATACCCAGGATGATATCGAAATCACGAATAGCAAGTACGACCAACTGGGCAGGTAGCACATGACCCTCAATGGTCAAGGGAACATCCCTCAAACAATTATAAGATATCATGAAGTCTCCAGAAGGAACCTCAACCATCAGACCATCAGACAACTCAACAACGGGTGCAGAAAGAATGTCTAGGAACTGCTCGGAAATAAAAGAATGCGAAGCACCTAAATCGATCAACACATGCGCAGAGTTCCCAAGGACAGAGAGTGTACCTTCCACCAAGTTGGACGCGCGAGCCTCCCTCCTGGTGATAGCCAGCACTCTCCCCTGAGTCCTCGGCTTCTTCTGATCGCCATGACCCTGCCCCTGACTATGCCCCTGCGGGCACTGCCTCGCCAGATGGCCCTGTTGGCCGCAAGTAAAACACCTCCTGGGAAGAGTGGGACACTGAGTCCCGCCATGGGCACCACCACACTGCTGACAAACTGCCGGAAGCCTCTGAGCTGGCTCCTGCTGTGCACTGGACACTGTCTGACTCTGCTGACCCTGCCTGGGCCTGCTGCTGCCACTACTGCTGCCACCACCCCTGAAGAATCTCCTGAATCGGGAGCCGAGAGAAGACGATCCCGATCCGACAGAAGGAGCCGGTGCCGCTGCCTTACTCCTGCCTCGCGCTGGCCCCTGAACAGTCTGCCCTCTCTCTCGGGCCGACTGGATCTGTTGAGCCTCCATAGCTGCTGCACGCCTAACAGCTGACGCCAAGTCTGTACAACAATGGGACGCCACGAAGTTCCTCAAACTGAGCCTAAGCCCATCCACAAACCTCTCCGTGTGACGCACCTCGTCCCCAGATATGAAAGGCACGAACCGTCCCAGCGAAACAAACTTCGCCTCGTACTCAAGTACCGTCATACTCCCCTGCGTCAGATCCATAAACTCCCTCTCCTTGGCTCGCTGGACATGTCTAGGGAAATATTGTGCATTGAATTCCTTGACAAAGGTCTCCCAAGAAATTTCCCTAAGACTCCTGTCCCCATAAGACAAACTCTTCAGTGTGGTCCACCAGTCATAGGCGCTATCCTTCAGCATGAAGGTAGCCAATGGGGTCCTCTCTACTGCTGCACAGTCCATAGTATCAAAAGTCTTCTCAATCTCTCTAAGCCAATGAATGGCCTCGTCAGGGTCGGGACGACCGGTGAAGTGAGGTGGCCTCAGCTTCAAGAACCTCTCAAGTGTAGCTGTGGTCCCTCCCCGAGTACTAGAACCCTCGCTAGGATCTCGAGTCTGATATCGAGCCATAGTATCCATCATGGCCTCCATAAACTGCTCAACACTCGGCCTCCCTGCCTCAGACCCACTAGGGGCATCTCCCCGCTCTCGAATAACTGGCATCCTCTTCCTGGGAGCCATCTACTCGCCTACAATTACAAAATCAAAAGTTCTAATTAGAGTCCTAAAACCTATGCTATCGCCGTGCCTGTACGGGATAATGTATTTATTTGCCGAATTACAACATTTAACCTAGTTATTTATTTATTTCCCAGACCGTATGCTCTGATACCAACTGTAACGACCCGCCACCCTATAATCGGGGATCCGATTACTAAATGGGTACCGAATCATTAATTTGGGACCAAATCAGGATCTAGTAAGTCTGGGAAATAAATAATAAACTAAGCTAAACATTCACATCGCATTGACTTGAAATAAAAGTGCAGGAATTAAAATTATTACAATGCGACTCGATACAGCAAATAATTACATTCTCCAACAGAAGGAAATAATTAAACATACAGGCCAAAGATAAATAGCGACTACATCGGGGCATACCCCGGAACAACCGCTGAAGGCACACCACACCCGGCCGCACACGCCGCTCTAAGTCTGCTGCGAGTCCTCACCTAAAAACCGCAGGGGTGAGTCTCAGGACAAGACTCAGTAGGGATCCTTCGATCCCCACTGCCCACGCACATACCCACAAGTGTAAAGTACAGCTAACAGTAGAGTAACAAGTGTAGTGGCAGGTATGATATCTAATTCTCTACGTGAGAACACATGCAGTCGAAATATAATAATCATGCACATTCTAAATCAACCGTTAGAAAACCCACAACTGCCGTCTCGATAGAACTCGCCGACCGTACAAACAACGGTGGGAAAAACCTCGACCCGCTGAGACCAAGGAGTAGCCCCTCGGATAGCACGCTCGCTACTCCGGCCCAACCGGCTCAGGTGACTACCCCTTCTGTAAGGACTGAGGTTTCGGGTTCTGTGTTCGGGTAGGGATCGGGCCGGATCCCCTGGTTTGGACCCTGTGGGGTCTTGTGATTTCTGGCTGAATGGCGTCAGCTCTCGTCGACGCCTTTCAAAAGGCGTCAGGGTGCGTGGACGCCATTTAGGTTCCTGGTTGTTGTGCCACGTGTGCGCCACGTGGGCGGGTTTTCGGGCCGCGAGAGTACGGCCCTGTCAGATTTGTCTGAACGGCGTCCAGGTGGGTCGACGCGTTTCAGACTGCGACATCTGCGATGTCAGAGCATGGCGCCAGAGCGTGGTCAGTACGGCCTGTCACATCGTCTGAACGGCGTCCACGGTGGGCGACGCGTTTCAGAGCAGTGTCTGTACGGCTGTCCTGTCAGACTGATAGGCGTCTGCCTCGATCGACGCGTTTTAGCTGGTTTCTGAATGACCCCGCGAGCCCTCCCTTCTTTCCCTCATTCTCACCCTCACACTCTCTCTCTCCTCGCCCTCTTCGCCCTCTCCGACGCTCTTCCTCCCCCTCCCTTCCTCTTCTTCCTCTTCCACCACTCCAACACCACCTCACCTCTCACCTCTACCTCCACCACTTCCTTCGCGGCGTTCCCTTCTCCGGACGGCGGCCGACGTCCCGGTGGAGTGGCGGCGTCCCCGAAGGTACCGGCGGCGGCGTGGGGCGAGACGGGTCGGCGGCGAGGAGCTTGGTGGAGTTCAAGAATCGGTAGGGGGACGAACCTTGCTTGTGATGTTCGTGTGATTCTCGGCATGACGTGATGTATTTGGGGCTAGAATGAGCATGTTTAGGGGGTTTTCTTGTGGGAATTGGCGTGCTTGTGATCGTAGGATTCGGCGTATGCTTGTGGTAGTTGAGTTCTCCTTCCTCTCCCTCTTGTTTTGGGGTTTTCGGGGTGCTTGGGGTTCAAGGGAGGAACCCTCGGTTCGAACCAGGGAACCTGGTTCCTGGCGCTGAAAGGCGTCGTCCCTGGTCGACGTCTTTTAGAAGGACGTCGGTTAAGTACGACGCGTTTCAGGGCAGAAATCTCCCTGTTCGAGTTTCAGAGGTTAGGGGTGCTGGGCTAAATGACGTCATGGGTGATCGACGCCTTTCTGAAGGACGTCGAGTCACCATGACGCCATTTAGGCAGGATTTGCCCCCGCTTAACGGTTCTGTATTCTGGATTTCGGGGTTGAATGGCGTCGGGCCATCCAGACGCGTTTTAAAAGGCGACCTCATCGGTGGACGCGTTTTAAGGGTTATTCTGGTCTTTTAATAAACCCGTCTGTGGGGCTTGAATGGCGTCGACCTCGGTCGACGCGATTCAAGCCAGGAATGGTTAACTTGGGGCATTTGATGTATGTTTAACGGTGGGATGGTTCTAATGCATGCTTTGAGTTATATACTGAGACTGAGAACTTCTGCATGACTGGGATTTCATCATCTGTGGGTGTGTATGTGCTTTAACTGTACGTTGAGACTGGGGTTTACTGTGCGAATGGATTGACAGCATGTTATATGTGTGTGTGTGTGATCATACGACTGTGGATCGATGTGACAATGGTTTCCGATGTCACCATGGACCGGTGGGGACAGGGTCATGGTGTCTGTGAGGAGGGGTGCTCGTGGTGTTTTACCTTTAGCTGAGGGAAGCAGAACCACCTTGAGCCGGCGGGCCGGAGTAGCTAGTGTGCTATCCGAGGGGTTGCTGTTTGGTCTCAGCGGGTCGGGGTTTCCCTTGCTTGTTGTGACGGCTTCCGGCGTGTCTCTTGCTGTGGAGCTGGTGGTTTTACTGGTGGGAGTTGGTTTACCCTTTAGCCAATGGGCCTGATGTGACCTTTGATCAAGGTTACGAGTGGTACCTTTAGCCCTTGGCCTGATGCAGCCCGGGAGAGTTGGGTCTGCGGGTAGTTCCTATAGCTGCGGCTTGACGGGGGTTCCCGGTCCCCAGGACCCTCCAGGAAAGCGCTGAGGCCTAGCGTGGAGGCAATCCGGTGGTAGGACAGTAGTCTAGACTGCTTGTGTGCACACGTAGCTGGCAGTGGCGGTACACTGAGTCCAGCTAGTCCTAGTTCAGCTCACTGCCTCACCCTACAGTGCTCCGGAACGCTGTAGGGGTGGACAGGCGTGAGCACTGGTGGTAGTGTTGGGAGGCGACGTTTGACTTCGGTCGACTGTGTGGTTTAGTCGCCTTGTGGACTTCGGTCGTGAGACGTGACTCTGTGTTGGGTTCTTCGGGTTACTCAGCGTTGTTTCTGCTACACTGTCTGTCGTACGTTTCGTACCGGGGTTGCCTGTTGTGTTTACTGCTTTACTTGACTGTTCTATATATTACTGTTGCTTCACTTGTGGGTGTGTGAGTGGGAGGCGGGGGATCGGATGATCCCTACTGAGCCCAGTTCTGGTGTGGTTCACTCCCTGCGGTTTCAGGTGTGGACTTCGAGGCGCAGCGGTAGCGTGGTGTCTTCTTGGTGTACGGACCAGCAGCTGTCTCAGTTTCGGGGTATGCCCCGATGTTGTTGTACTTTCTTTCTGCCTGTACTTATATAATTGTTGGACATGTAATTATTGTTGGACTACATACGGACATTGTTACTTTCCCTGCGCACTTGTTTACCTTTGTAGTCCGTGAGATCGTTATATTTAGCACTGTTTAACACTTACTCCTCCAGATGTGTTGTGTGAGATCCGGGTGTGAGCCCGTAGTTAATGGGCCGACATCCATTTAGTGACCGGGTCCCCGGTCATAGGATGGCGGGTCGTTACACCTTCCCTCAGCATGAGTGACTCTCCGAATGTACCACTCCGACACCGGTACTAGCTGACCCCGGGGTTCACCAGGTGACCCTCTCTCACTAGGCGTCACCCCGCCCACGCCCCCACCGGCGCTGTGCTCACGCCCCCACCAGCACAGGGTGATAAAGTGCTACAATGTCACTCCAGGTCCACAGTAACTGAAAACCCAACACAGTGCGATCCGGTCACGTGAAAAGCCCGCGATCGCATAACACACATAGAACCATCCGATCATGAGGAATCCATTGCTATCGGGTGCACTAAAACATGTGCTAACCAGCTATCTAGTAGTATGAACACATTTTACTGGCATGCATTAGTGAGATTCTGTCTTGAATCGCGTCGACCGAGGTCGACACCATTCAAGCTCCATGTACAGGTTCATATAAATCAGTTTCCAGAATCTGGCCTTAAAAGGCGTCGACACCCGTGGTCGCCTTTTAAAAGGCGTCGACATCCCCAGACGTCATTTAACACAGAAACCCGGAATTCCAAGACCTCTACTCAGGGGATTTTCTGCCTTAAAAGGCGTCGTGGGTGCCTGACGCCATTCAAAAATGCGTCGTTCACCCATGACGTCTTTTAAGCTCTGAATTCCCGACCTGGCAGACTGCCTGTCAGGCGATTCCTGTCTAAAAGGCGTCGTGATGGCCCGACGCCCTTCAAAAAGGCGTCGTCCATGCACGACGTCTTTCAAGCCCAGGAACCAGGATCGCCCTAAGCCCGAGGGCTCCCTTTCCAACCCCGAACAAACCCAAAACGGAGGGAAGAAGAGAAACCATACCATCCATAGGCAATACATTCGTGGAAATCCCCCTTATCATCAAATGAACTCCTAAACATACTCATTCTAACCCCCAAATCAAAGATCTACCACATGCATAAACGAGGAAAAACATGGTTTTAATCACGATGCTATGGGGAACGTCACCCTACCGGACACTCGAACGCCTCCGAGCTCCAAGCCGTCCGCCTGTCTCTCCCCACGCCGCCGCCGGTACCGCCGAGGTCGTCCTAGCCCCACCGTGACGTCGGCCGCCGTCCGGAGAGCAGAACGCCACAATGGAAGTGGGGGTGGTAGGGTTAGGAGCCAGGTAGAGGATGGAGTGGAGGGAGAGGCAAAATGGTGTGAGGAAGAGAGGGAGGAGGAGGGGGCCGCCGCCGGTCGCTGGAGGAGAAGGAGAGAAGGAGAGTAGGAGAAAATGAGGGAAAGAAGGAGGGCTCGCGGGGTTAACCAGAAACTGGCTAAAACGCGTCGACATGCACGGACGCCTATCAGGTGACATGACGGCCGCTCTGACAAGATTCTGAAACGCGTCGTCCTACACAGACGCCATTCAGACAACTTGTCAGGGCCGTACTCTGACACACCCAGAGTCGCAGTCTGAAAGGCGTCGACCCACACGGACGCCGTTCAGACGACCTGACAGGGCCGTACTCTCGCGGCCCAAAGTCAGTCCACGTGGCACCCACGTGGCAGAACCTGAAACGCGTCTGCCACGGTGGACGCCGTTTAAAACGCGTCTCGGGGTCCTGACGCGATTCGACTTAGAACCCCCGCCCCTCACAAGGGCTAGAACAACAGGGTCCGACCCGAAAACCGGATCCGAAAGTCTCGATCCTTACATTTATCGGGTACAAATCTTGTGCTGTCAGGTCAGACTTACAAAAGGCACAAACACTAAAAGGCAAAATTACTTTTTCTTGCCATTGTATTAGTTTCTAGTAGAAATCTATGATAGTGCAAGGTGCATAAAAACTCTAACAAGTCGATTAGATAACGATATAGCAGAGATCTCAATCAAAAAGTACATATAAAATATAACATGAGAGTACTGACTAATTTAAATTGAATTCAGTTAAAGAAATTTGCTAGCCGAAGTGACAAGATAATCGAAAATGACAAATCTTTACTGTAAGTTATAAGAGAATGCTAATCAAGGTGAGAATCTTGCCACTAATCGAAGTCAGTGAGTGTTAGTCTGACTCACAAACATACTGTTACAAATGGCTCTCATTTAGATTAGGGGGATGACTTAACTTAAAATGTAAGAAACAGTTAATCGAAGTGATGACTAAAGCGTTTAACGAAGTCTTAATCGATATGATAAAACTAAAGTGAAGTGTCTCGCTAATCGAAGTCTCAATTTGTTCAGTAATTGTAGTAAGACTTATGATTAGTAATCGAAGAGACATAGTTAGTCGAAGTAAGGCTGAAAATGTTAATCAATGTGAAACTTATAGCATTAAACGAAGTGAAGTTCGAGAGAGAAGCTTCGGTTGGCATTATAAGAATAATCAAAATGAAACTTAAAACTCTATTTCAATTAAGATCAAAAACGTAATGCTAAGTTGAATTTCGATTAACGTTATCAAGGTAATCGAGGTAGTTGCTCAAATGTTAATCGAAGTCAGAGCTAGACTATCTTGAAGTTAAAACTTTGAACAGTAATCGAATGCGACTATGAAGCGTTAATCAATAGGGAACTTAAAACGCTAATCGAAGAAGACTTATAAAACTAATTAATAGGAAACTTTAAGTTATATACTCGAAGTGACTAAGTCAACATTAATTGAAGTGAGACTTAGTCTCCTAATCAATAGAATACTTAAAAAAATTGATTAGATTAAAATAGAGAGTGATGTTTCGATTAGTATTAAATTAACTGTAGGTCACTTGAATTTTTGAAGCTTAATCGAAGTTCTCAGTTAGTTCTTTTAATTGTAAGAGTTTAGGAAACTTTGAAAACGATTAAGTCACAGAGCTTACACAACTTATGACAGAAAATATCAGCAACTAAATTAATGAAACAAAGAGATTTCTCTCACTCTCATATAAATAAAGTCTTGAGAATTTCATAGTGTGTTATTACCAAAATATGGAGAATAAGAAACACAAATTACTTAATAATCTCCTTCTTTTTTGTAATAACAAAACGACTTGAAAATGACAACACTTCTAAAAGAAATAAATCCACGACCAGAAACAACTCAATCATTTAAGGAAATGAAACTAGTATCAGAGCTAAACAAACAAAAGAACACAAATAAAGTTGTCAGTGCTGAACCAAGTGGACAATTTATTTCTTTTATACGCACACGCAGTTTGAGAGAATGTTGGATAGTTTATTTCTCCCTTTTTTTGTCATTCACACAAAAGGGTAATCACACACGTAGAACAGATAAAAGAGAGACACTAATATAGAAAAGAGAATAAGGTAGACGTACTAGATTCCCAAATTGATTTACAAAGTGTGTTTAGGAGATAAGATGTTGTGGTATAGGAAAAAAATTTAGATAGAGGGTACAATGAATCAGAATTGGAAGAATTTGTCTAGACAAGTCAGAGCAAAGGTTGTGACTATCTCTTAGGTCTTCTACTCAATGGCCTCTGATCTGGCAATGTATTCGTGGAAAGTCATCCTGACTGACTATCCTTACTCTGTTCTCTGCTAGCAGTACTGAGCGTAATCTTGTTGAATCCTGGTCATGTACACTTCACTGGATACTTTATGCCTTAGTTATCTAGGCACTGGATTCATCCCATAGATAATGAAATCTTGTATCTTAAGGGAGAAAGCAGGCCTTCATTTTCAATGCTTGCTTCACATTCCTATAGTTAAAGTAAGTGTCAAAGGGGAAGGCTATGAACTGCTAGTCTTCAAATTCTCTTATACTGAGAAGACTCTTCTTGAGAGGTCTCCTTTCTCTATTAACTGTCACAAGCTGCTAATGGAGTTCAGGATAGGCCTAAACCCATTCTTCTTCAGTATATCTTTCAACTTGGAAAAAGACAATGGAAAAGGTCTTTGACTTCACCTTTCCCATCTAAATAGCCATTTTCAAGAAATGAAAGAAGGGAAGGATAGAGTTGTAGTTGGATGAATGCTTTTCTTTCATCTTCCCATAAAGCTCCATGATTTGTGAGCCTTTCTCTGTGTCCATCATCAAGTAATGAAGCTGTGAAAATTTCATGGGCACAGTGGCTTCATCAAGATCAAGATTGACCTGCACAGTCTCTCCAGGGTGCCGAACTTTAAGTCTCTAGACGTCATGTTGAAATTGACTCAAGCTAACCTATGGTTTGTTTATTGCCCTTCTTTTGTCATTATACTGAAAGAAGTGCATGTACGCTCATTTAGTTGACTCCTTGTACCTTCCCCGTTAGGCCTCATGCCTATGAGCTAGCCACTCTACAAGAGCCAAAGTTGGTTGTCTTCACTGAGCTCGGGTATAGTTGTCTTCGCGGAGCTCAGGTTGCTCGACTCTTGCTCTCTGAGTATAGGCTCATTCCTGACCTGAGTAACTTCTTCTTTGGTCAGATAATGCTGGGCTGTGAATTGCTCTATGTACATTTCTAAGGAAACAGTAGGCAACTCCAGCACTTCAAGTCTAGCATTCTTCTGCAAGAATTCTATGTATACTAGTCTTCTCTTTGTAGTAGAGGAGAAAACATCCAAGAATAGTGGAATTAAGTGATACTTAGTTCTCTTAGGCCTCTGATTTCTGTCCTTAGGAGCTGCCCTCTTATAGGAGGAGAACAATGAACTGAGGGGAGTGTCATCATCTGAAACTCTATATTATGCAATAGATGCTTGAGGTTCCGGCTTTACTGAGAAGGCTAGCACACTGTAGCTCACAGGAGGTTAATTTGCTGGAGGCTCTGAGGGAGCCTAAGGCACTGGTGCTGCCCTAGGAGGAGGTGGAGGAGGAGGAGGAGATGAGATAGATCTTGCTTCAGGAAAGAATTCCTAAATAGGAAAGAAGTCATAGATAGACTGAGGGTGACGAGAGGAAGAGCAAGCTACATCAATGGGTTTGGAGGAAGAGGCTTGAGCTGGAGGTTGTGTTGTGAAGGAAGTGAGAACATCTATAGGAGGAGATGCAGATGTAGAAGTAAAAGCTACTTTTGTTTGAGAAGAAGGAGCTACTACAGGTGGAGGTTGAACTAAAGATGATGGAGCTACTGGAGACTTGAGAGGAGAAGTAGGATGAGCTCTAGTAGGTGAAGTAGAGGGTTGAGTGGTAGGAAGTGGAGCAGGAGAAGAAGATGGTTGTTTAGATGATTCAGAGATGGGATGCATGGTGTCAAGGATAGGCACATTATCTACAATGTTGATGGTTTCAGACAACGGTACCCTAAGAGAAGGAGGAGTAGGAGAATCGGAAGGTGCAGATGGCTTAGGGGATGAGGCTAGAGGCTAGTAAGAGGTGGTCACTTCACCAGCTTGATGGTCTGGCTATGGAGAGGGTGGAAGAATAGATGTGGGGCAGGAAGTGGAAGAACAAGTAGGTCTAGGATGCCTCTCTCTCTGACTTAGTACCTTCTTCCTGACATATATTGAACTAAACCCTATTCTCTCAGCCAATAACTTCTCTAACAACTGCCAAATCTGTAACATTCTATCATGGAGTTTAGAGATCCCTCCCATCTTGCTATTGATATCCTCAATATCAGCTTACGACTGATTTACTTTGTTGAGGACTTCATCCAATTTGTCAGAGTCCACTAGCCTATCCTCCTGCCTCTTTCTTACTTATTCTTTTTAAGACACATAGGGAGGAGGAGTAGGCATCTCTGGGGGTTGAACAAATACTGCCCCCCTTACCACCTTATCCACTATTTCTACTACTACAGTGGCTCTTTCTTCTTCTGAACCAGTTTCCATATGGGCCTCCCCCTTAATATGTAGCTCCCCCTTAATAAATGCTAGTTAAAGGGACTCTGGCCCTATCTGTTTGCTCAATAGGGTGGTCCTACATCTGCTCTTCAAAAACTGCAGGCTGATCCTGCATCTGCTCTTCAGGAGCTGTAGGCATGTCCTGAATTTGCTCCTCAATTTCTACTACTGCTAGTTCTTCTACTAGTGGTCTTGTGGTTGTTATTACTGGTGCTTCTTCTATTTCTTATGTTGTTGCTGCTGCTACTTCTTTTGCTGGTGCTGGTGTTGGTGCTGCTCTGCTAGGCTTATATGGGGTAGCTGTGACCAAAGGAGGATCATCAATAGGGACAGTATCCTTTGTCTATACCCCCTTAAAGAATTTGAACTTGCTCCACTTGAGGCTCCTTGTACAAATAGCAGGCTAGAGCATTGAGTCTTCTCCAGGGAAGTCCACTCCATAGTGTTTGAAGATCACTGTGAGAAAGTGACCATAGGGTAGCATGACACACTTGAATTTAGGAAGCTTCTTCATAGCATCACTAGCATTAATCATATTGGCCATCATTATATTAGGCATGTTCACCCTAATCTTCTGAACAATCCAGTACAACATGTCCGAGTTCTTATGTGCGATAACACCAAAAGTAGCATATCTTGGACTTAGACTATGAGCAATGATGAGGTGAATCATCCGCTTCTTTACTGATAGCTAATTTACGTCCACTATGCCATTCTTTAGTACATAGCTTGGCCAACCTATAGCTACTACCGTAGTTTCCATGTCCACTGAGTTCCTCAAAGTCTGACTTTCTACCCCACATCCAAAGAGTTGAACTAAGAGCTATGGGGTAATAGTTGATAGAATTGGGTGGCCTCAAAACCAATCATTGTACATTCTAGTTCAGATTATTAATAAAGACAATTATTTCTTCATTTACAGTTCTCGCAAATTAACTATAGTAATGAAGGTCCATAGACAAATGTATGGGATATTGAATCATAATGAGATCATGATGGTGAGATCAATATTCTTAGTCACTTGTCTTAAATAGTTCTCGATCATAGGATATTTGAGATGGACATTAAATATCCGATAAGATCGACACAAGTTATGTCTGCTCATGCGATGAGGGTGAATGATCTCACATTCACTCGTGTGGTGACACTAAGACAAACTTGTGGGTACTCATTAGAGAATGAGTTCACTGAACAGACCCAAGTAAGAATTCTTAGATGGTAGCTATACCTATTAGTCAACTAGGGAATTCGATCGTTGCAGTAGCACAGTTGATCATTTGACCTAAGTCACCAATGATACCTTGTTTGTAGACCATTGTGTCTTGATTCTCTGACTTGTGGACCTTAACCATTAAGTCCACGATAGTCAGTCTCTCAGATACAGTGGAAAGCTTGCAAAGGAAATTGAGTGAACAACATGGGATCACTCACTCTTGGTATAAGACTGGAGAGAGAATGTCCTATGGATGTGTACACTGAAATCCCTGGCCAGGGTCAAATGAAAGAGATGTCTTTCTAGAAATTAATTGAGTACTGGAATCCATCTAAATAATGCGATAGAGGGTTTGACTATAAAACCATATCCTTGCGTTATTGGGACATTAGATGAGTGAAGGATTTTATCAGTATGGTATCTGCAGACGAAAATGTTCAAATAAAGGGAACAATATCCCTTATATCTTCTGGGATCATGAGGTAGTGTTTGGTGCTGTTCATGGTTAGAAGGCCAAGTGGATTAATCATCAGATGATAAACTACTTATTTATTAAATTAATTATGTAACATATGATGTTTAAATATTAATTAATAAATATTAAACTTTAGAATTAGTTCTAAGTTTAATGGGCCTGAAACCGGACTGATATATGGGCCTAGAGGGTCACACACATAAGAGTTCTCGTCAGACGGTGAAAGATGATAAATATTATGGTTATCTGGGCTTTTGTGAAAAGCTATAAGTTAAATATGAATATTTAATGGAAAATTATCTAAGGCCAAGCTCTTAGATGAATTAATCCTTGTGCTTATCTTTATTTCTTATATAAGGAGGCCAAGGGGAGGAGTGGAAAGGGTTGGACGTACACAACCACTTCTTGGAGTTTCTCTCTCCTCTCTCTCTCCTTCTCTCTCTTTAAGTAGATCTCTCTCTCTCCGCGCATGGTAGATTTGAGATCAGGTCGAAGTACTCAAGTCGATGAGGAAATCGCGTCTGCATTGGGAGCTCGTGTGGATACCTCTGGAGATCGTGCGCGTGCGCGATTACCGAGTCAGAATCATCCACGGGAGATTCGAAATCCTGTAAAGGTGAAGAACCGTTCTTCCCGCGTTTATTTAATTGACCGTTTTACGATCTCAGTAACCGATACATAGGAATCGATTTATTTTTTCGCTGCGTTCTAGATGATTCCTAACAATGGTATCAAAGCCAGGTTGTTGGTTTGATCGTAAAACGGCATCGTTTTACGTGAATATTTCTCGTTATGCATATTTAACGTGTATTGTACACGTTCTTGGGCGAATAATTATTTTAAAAATTATTATTTGATGTTTAATGGATTAACATGGGCTTGATCTTGGCATTGGGGAGGGTTTTCACAACATAAAGAATTATTTACTTTATGTCGTTTAGAGGACTGCAAGCTTTATCGACGGGTCAAAGGATTGTCCTTGGCTCCTTCTTGATGGTTCTAAGATCTGGAAAAACCTGAGATAGTCTCAGGTATCGTCAAGGGCTGCCCCTCTCGTGTGGTGGCTGGGGATTCCCTCCGGAGGAAGTACACGGCCATGAGTATAGGAACGGACAATAAAAATTTAGAAACACCACAAGGGAAAGTCCCTGGGTTCCTACTGTTGTGTAGGACGCACATCTACATCAGGTAGCCTCGTCTGCGTTTCCTAACCCCAGATGGATCGTGTATCGGCCTACAAAACCCTCTAGTGCATGCGTGCATATCGCTGGCCATATGGCCATAAATATTGTGTTGTTTTGCGCATGCAGGGAACGTCCGGCGACGTTTGACGTTGCCAGCGACGATCGTCGGCGTCAACAGCGCCGTCAGGCGCCGCCCCGGCCCCGCCAAGGCCAGCCGCGGCCCTCCCCTCACTGGTTCGCCTACGCGTAGCAGGTAGCTCCCCCCGTAACCCTAATGGGCGACGGGGGTGAACGGCGCGTGGGCACCGGGCCGCCCGCCCGTACCCGCGCATACCTGCGCTTGAGCCGGATAAGATCCGGGCCCGACACACCCCCCGACCCATTAAGCCTTTTTAAAACCCTTTTTAGCCCTTTTTTTCTTAAACCCTTTTCAAGACTATTTTAAAACTGTTTTAAAATATTAATTTTGGGGTTAATTAATAACTGTTATTAATTAATTCTTATTATTATTAACATATTATTAAATAGTTTATTAATCTGTTAATATTTGAAGGGTTTTAATTAGTTTATTAAAATTGTTTTAAACCCATTTATTTTACAATTTTAATTCTGTTTACATTGTAAAATCTTTAATTTGCACTTTATTAAATAGTTTAATTCCTGTTAATTAAACTTGAAAGGGTTTATTGATTATAGAGTATTAGTTAATCATTTAAAATTGTTTTATATTATTAACTTCCCTATTAATCAATTAAGTTTAAAAATTGTTTTTAAACTTATTTATATGCATAACTTGATTTCATTCTATTGTTCAAATTGGTTGAGCATCCTTTTAGTTAACTAAATAGTTTAGTTAATTATATTGTGTATGATGAAATAATTGTTATTTCAAAAACTATTGGTATTATAATTTTATATTTATAAAGTTAATGCCAACAGTAATTATGAGATAATTATCTTGATACATGTGATGTGTTATTAGTGGGATGTCATGGACTTAGTTTAATCATGTGATGGTCACTATGTAAATGAATGTGATGCATGTTTCATTTGGTATTTTAAATAGGACCTACGTGTCCTCCTCTCTCTTTATCCAACTGTACTCTCTATCTTCCTATAAGATTGTACTCCCCTTGATAAGATCAAGGTTTCTTATGATTTAACTATACATTTATGGACCTACGAGTCCTAAAGTCATGTTTATATATTGTGGATCAAGTTTTGAGGACGGGATCTTCTAAAGATACCTCTGGAGGAAGGACTCGCATCAAATGGAACCGGTGTTGCTGAATTCACACTAGGATTTTTTATTATGGATCATCGGTTGGCTCCGATGACTCTATAATACCTTAAGTATTCCATGATCATCCTTATTTATTTTTCTGCATGTATGTGATATCTGTGAAAAATACTGTTAAATAGATATTTCTATCTAGTATTATGATACTTCAAATCGAAATATTATTAACAGCACGATTTTTATAAATCAACTTAAAATCCTTTTTTAAAATTTAAGTTGTAAACGTGAGATATTCATAATAATCCACGTAACCCACCATCATTATAGATCTAAGGATAATTTTTATTTCAAATAGATTTGTTGTGCTACCACAAGGTCTATTTGATTTAGAAATTAATCTAGGTCTACGACATGTGATGTCATTAAGATAAATGGACAAATAATGTAATTTTATTGTGCTACCACAAGGACTGCACTATGAATTCATGTTATCTAAGTAATGATGGATAAACTTAACTGAATCATTTGATTTGTTGTGCTACCATAAGGTCATTCTGATTCAGGGGTTAAACTTGATCGGATATTGCAAATGTTGCAATTGTCAAGAGTTGACTGCCTAAAGGACTTGATGTGATTTGTTGTGCTACCACAAGATCACATGCATGATGCCCGAAGGATTCTGATCCTCACTAGGAGATCATCGGAATCTCCCGTTCTGTATATTAGAGGGTCATACCGATCGCCGAAAAATAGTGGGAGCATAAATCTAGAATAAAAGTCCTAAATCTAATTTCGAAGAACTATCTGCTTATTTTTCATTATATTTCCTTGTAGGTCGCTATGTCGTCACCTAACCCCCTTCGTTGCATACTTGATGCAAACAAACTCACGGGACCAAATTACATTGACTGGATACGCAACCTAAAGATTGTCCTCAGGTGTGAAAAACTAGCCTATCTCCTGGATCAACCTGATCCAGAACAACCTGGTGAAAATGCTAACGAAGATGAATTAATAATGTTTGAAAACTGGAAAGAGGACTCTGTTAAAGTCTAGTGTTATATGCTTGGTTCAATGAACAATGAACTACAGCGACAGCATGATAACATGGAAGCCAAATCCATTCTGACTCACCTACAAGAGTTGTTTGGTGAACAATCGAGAACAGAAAGATATGAGATATCTAAGAAACTGTTCATGACCAGAATGAGCGAGGGCACATCCGTGCAAACTCATGTGCTTAAGATGATAGAATGGATTGAGAGGCTTGCAGTGCTTGGTTTTGTTATGAACAATGACCTAAGCATCGACTTAATTCTTCAGTCCCTACCAGATTCATTTTCACAATTCATCATTAACTTTAATATGAACAAGATTGAGGTTACACTGGCTGAGCTGCTCAACATGTTAAAGACAGCTGAAGGCACTATCCACAAAGATAAGCCACATTAGGGCTGTCAATGGATCCGGATATTATCCGACTCCGATTCATATCCGCATCCGATTAGTCGGATATTTATCCGATTAAGACATCCGGCGGACATATCCGAATATCCGTTTAATTATCCGATTAACATTCGAAGCGGAAACAGAAAATAGATATCCGCTCCGATTATTATCTGACTGATTATGTATTTTAATAAATTATTTTAATTTTAGTGATATTTTTATATTTAAATAAGTGGTAATTCAATATTTGAAGTATGCTTAAGACATGTTGAGCGATAATAATGAAGTTTCTTGTATTTTTTTATTTTTAGTGGTTTTACTAATTTAGATAAATTATTTAGGCATTTGTTATTTACTAAGGTATATTTAATGAAGCATTCAAATTATTTAAATTTTTCTAGATATTTATAACTTGAATATGTATTAATTTAAATCTATGATATTCATGGACTATGCAAAAAATAAAACTTACAAGTCATTAAATTAAATTACAAGACAAAGTTGAAATATTTAAGGATTCGAATTATTATCCGAATTCGGATACTATCCGACGGAGTCGAATTCGGATAGAAAAATTTATTATCCGTCGGATAGTATCCGGAGTCGGATATTCGGATAATATTAAACGGAGCGGAGTCAGATACTGTGGTATCCGCTCCGTATTCGCTCCGTTGACAGCCCTAAGCCACATGTTATGCTTGTTGGTAAGACAAATAAGAAAAGAAAAACTAGACAGACCTTTAAGAAAGGTAAGCCAAAGAAGCCAATGAAAAGCAAACCAGCGGTTCAAAAGGACAAAGCTAAAGTCAATGATAAAGGTCAGTGTTTCCACTGCCATAAAGAAGGTCATTGGAAGTGAAACTACAAGATTTATCTAGCAGAAAAAGCAAAGGAGAAGCTTGGTAAAGCTTCAGGTATACTCATAATTGATTTTAATTTGTCTTATAGAGAATCAACATCTTGGGTATTAGATACTAGATGTGTTTCTCACATCTGCAATAACTTGCAGGTGTTAACAAGTAAAAGAAGATTGAATCGCGGAGACGTGGATCTGAGACTCTGAAATTGAGCAAAGGTTGTTGCGCTAGCTGTAGGGACAGCAAGACTTCAGATGCCGTCAGGAGACTCATTGGAACTAATAGATTGTTATTATGTTCCAACCATTAGTAGGAATATCATATCTATTTCATGTTTAGATAAACAAGGATATTCTATGAAACTTGAGAATAAAGGTTGTTCCATTTATCAAGGAGACAAATTGTTTGCTTCTGGATATTTATTGAATGGTTTATATTTACTTGATATTGTATATGATGTATGTCTGGTAAATAAGTCTCTTGAATGAATAGATAAAGATGTGAATAAATCATATTGTCGTACATTTTTTAGGGAAAAAATATACTTGATCTTGATTTTTTGATTTTTTATTTAGATTTGTTACTTGTGCGCTCTACTTGACTCAATCAGATGAATGCGTAGTTCTTCAACCCGATCCCGCTACCCATAAATGGAATAGCGTTAATTACATCCTCCTAAGAGGAAAACCCTTGATTAATCGTTGGAAGAATTGAATAACACCCTTTGAAATGATATAAGTAAGATATACAAGATTGCTTTTGAACAATGAATGAATTTCAATTTTTATTTGAGAAAAAAAACTCATTTTTTAGTTTAAAGTTGAGTCTACACAAGACTTGATTTATTGATTTTTATTGATGGATAATGATGAGAGACATTTTTTAGTCTTTTTGGATTGATTCATGTGGATGCATTGAAGATTTGTTGAATTTTTTAAGTTTGGAAGTGAACATGAAGTTGAATCTGCGCAAGGATGCATAAACTTATTTGTTACCAATGAGAATGCTTGTATTTATTTTGATTTTTGATTTGTGAGAGGAATGAAGATCTTTTTTATGGTATTTTGATTGAAGTAGATGACATTTTTTATCAAAGAAATCTAATAAACATTTCTTATTGTGTTTTTTCAATTTTGAAGTGAAGAGACTTTGGATTTGATTTGGAATGTATGGAAAAATGTTTTTTATGTTTTCTTATTTGATTTGAATGGAAAATGCTTTAAATACTTATCTTTTTTACGTTTTGAATTTGTAGGTTTTTAGATAGTGAGCAAGGTTATGAGGTTAATTGAAGTGAGGCTTCTTTTAGGTATTTTTTATATTTTGCAAAAGGGCGAATATGAGTTTTATTTGATTTTTTCACTTATGGGAAGTATTTTATTCTTATCTTAGGGTTTTTTATTTAATTGTAAAGTAATTGAAGTTGAAAAAATTGGATTTTACCAATTAGGGGTTAAGTCTGTACAGGGTAGTGCAGACTTATTTGTCACAAACCTGTTTTTTCAAATTTTTAGGTAATTTCAAGAAAAAAGTTATCATTTTTGTTTGGGTTTTGATTTATGGAAAATATAGGATTTATTATTAAGATTTGATTTGATTTGAGGGGAATTTAGTGGCCAAAATACCATATTTTAAGAATTTAAGGTTGAGTCTGTGCTATAGGGCGCAGACTTATTTGTTATCAAAGTGTTTAAACATTTTTTATATTTTTTGCAAAAGGAGTTTTAAATTTTTATTTAGGTTTTTGACTTATATGAAGTATAAGGTTTTTATGTAAATTTTTGGATTTAATTTGCAGGAAAATTAAAGTTGAAAAGGCCAAATTTGGAATTTCAGGGTTGAGTCTGCGCAGGGTAGCGCAGACTCATTTGTCACCAGTTTGTTTTGAGTTGTTTTTTGCATTTTTTTAAAAAACAACTTGATGTTTTTATTTGATATCCTGATAGATAAAAATAAACTTGATTTTTAGAGTGTTTTAGATCATCTTAAAATGGTCGGGAAGTTGATTTTTTATTTTTTGTGAATTTCAGGGTTGAGTTTGTGCCAAGATGTATAGACTCAAGTCTGAAATGTGGATTTTTTGTTTGTGAGTTATTTTATTGTATTTTTTGTGGGATAACTTGATTTTATGTTTTGTTTGGTGATGATTTACAGATTTGGAGCTGCGGGCATGATTTAGGGGCCAAGAGATGAGGTTTTAGCCGTAGGATTGATGCGCAAACTCAAGCTTAAAGAGGATTTGAGCAAGATTCTTGAAGAGATGGAACCTCCTGAGGTTGAGGGGAATTCCAAGAGTTTGAAAGTGCTGGGAAGCTTCAAAGATCAAAGAGACAAGAAAAATGAGTTTGAGTCTGCACAAGGGGTGCGCAGACTCAGCTGAACTTGTGATTTTTGTTTATTTTGAAGGGATTTAGATCATTTTTGTAAATGGATGTTTATTTAAATGAAATGGAGTGTTTGATATATGATTGCAAGTGATTTGAAATATTTGATTTATTGTTTAGTTGATTTTGTCATTTGAAATGAGCCTATGGAAGATGTGCAGACTCAACTTAAGTTTGGAATTTTATGTTTATTTAAAATAGAAGATGGTTATCTTAAAAAAAATTTTGAATGAATTAACTTTAATTATTTGAGTTATTTGAACCATAAATGAGGCTATCAGTCCATGCAAAACATCTTTGACAATTTTGAGTTGAACAGTGGCGCAGACTCAAGTCTGAAAATGGTTTTTTGAAGATCTTGCACAATTCAAGCTGCATTTAAGTAGTTCAAAAGGTTAGTTTCAACTAGTAAAGTTAGAATATGAAATCCGGAGTGGAGAAAAATATATTGTACCCCATTCCCAATCGAATTTCCATAGTTATAGGTGCGCAGACTCAAAATATGAGCATAATTTCATATTTATAGCTCTTTCAACTTGAAGTGATTCAAGAATCACCACAAATTTGGGGAGGATAATACTGAGAAATCTCAGAAATTGAGTATGGTTACATGAAGCCTTTTCAAGGAGTAGTTCTTCCGTGGATTTCTTCAAATAAAATGATTTCTTCATGTTTATCCCATTCTTCTTGGATCACTTTATAAAGCATTGAAAATGCTTAATATAATTATTCCAAGTTGAATTTCAACCTTTCATTAAGAAAACCCAATCAAAGGTTTAGGATCTTCATGAGGGATCATGGCATAAAGGGACCCGAAGGACCAACTCCCTTAAAGGGATATGTAATGGCTAATGGACCATAGGGATGGCTGTAAAGGGGGGCGTGCCGAGCATCCAACCACTCACCCAAAGGGTGCTCTTAATGCCTTCAAGATGTAAGAAAAACTCACAAGGGGTAATCCAAAGCATCTCTACATTTGGGGAGCAAGGAACTCCACCAATTTACCTAGAGGATCACATGTAGCCATGAACCATGGAGGTGGCTATAAAGGGGGGTGTGCCGAGCATCCAACCACTCACCCAAAGGGTGCCTTTAATGCCTTCAAAATGAAAGGGTTATCTACAGGGAATCACTCATTCCATTTGTACATTTGGGGAGCAAGGAACTCTACTAACCCATTAGGACTTCGAGACATATCATCTAAATAAACCCATAGAAATGGGAACACAAGAATGATGTTTTTGTGTGAGGGCCCTTGATGGGTTACCCAACATGAAATTGTTGGCACCTTTAGATTGGGAATCCTTGGAAAACATTTAAAATCTTAAAACATATGGCAAAATTTCGGTTGAAACATTAAGGGCTTAACAACCCAAAGTCCAAGTCATTTAGAACGTTCATTGGGCTTCAAAGGGACATCTCTAGGTCCAAGGAACATTTGGACAGTTTGGGAGAGGATCAAAGAATCACCTCAAGCCCAAAAACCCAACTGAAAGAGGCGCATACTCGAAACTGCAAACAGGCGCTGAGTCTGCGCAGGGAGGCGCAGACTCAAACACTATAGCACTGCAAACCGCAGACTCAGGCTGAAACCCGGATTTTTGGTGAAAAAATGGGTTTAAATCTAACCCAAATGATGGAAAATAAAGTATAAAAGATACAAGACCTAAAATATTTATTTAAAATATATTTTAGATGTATTTCTTTAGGAAAATATCATGAAAACTTGAATATGAACATATGAAAAACTTAAATATATTTTTATCTTTTCCATAGATCTCTCCTTCTTGGCTCCATGTTAGAGGGTTTATACTCAAAGAATCTCATCCTCAACTAGTGAGGGAACCTCCTTGAGAACCTTTAGGGTCTAAACCCTTAGCTATTAAAGGAAAAAATCCAAACAAAACCCATTCGGTTCCCACATGAAAATAGAAATTCAAACTTTAATATATATGAAACTTAGGGGATTTCTCTTGATGTTTGGCCTTAGGGGAACATCATTCATGGAGGGAATGTGCTCCTAAGGGTCACGGAAGGCCAAGCCACCTTGAAAAACCCCAAAACCAAAGACAAATAAATGGAAAATCAGTTTTCAGGAAATCTGGACAGCAAAGCACATTTTGGGTCATATCTCCATATTTAGGAAGTTCTAAGGCTTGAGGAGACCATTTCTATAAACTAGAAAGGCCCTTCTACCATCCCCACACGAAAAACATATACCTTATGAAGGAAAAAATGACATAAAAGCAAGATAACCAACAGATTCACAAAACAGACACAGGAAATTTGAACTTTGCATTTCATTGCTTTCAATCACCATAGATGAACATCAAGGGGGAGATAGAAGTTTCTATGAACAACAAAATGAAAGAAAAACATTATAAGAAAGCAAGGAGATAGAAATAAATCCTTTCTTCACCCCCACTCTACCTTGAAGAGGGGATGAGAAGGGAGAATGGGTCTTGAAGCCTACAATCTTGCTCTCTTCTTCTCTAGCACTCTTCCTTTCTTTTTCTCTTCTTCTCTAACTCTTTTTTCTCTCTTGGGATGCAGGAAATGGAGGGGAAGGAGGAGGGAGATGTGCTCCTCCAAGCTCTCTCACTTTTCTTCTTCTCTTTTCTCTTTTTTAGGATTTTTGTCTCGAACTTTTTCTTGTAGAAGATGGGGGTTCTTTCATAGATAAAGTTGGGTTACTTTTGGGGGGTAGATTAGGCATCCATTAACCTTGAATTAGGGATAAGAAACCCCTCTTAAGATCCCTCCAATGAGGCTACAACACTTGGAGAATCATGATTGGCTTCTTTTTTTGCTTTTCACCTACCACCTTCTAGAAGAATCTTGAGGGAGGGACCACTTGCTTTTCTTCTTATCCTCCTTTGGGCAGATTTAAACATGGGCCAAGGGGTAAGAATAGGCCATGGGGGGGACCATTTGAGCCCTTTTAAAGGCTGCCATGAAATTGGGCTTTGGCCTTTACTCTTTGGGCCCAAAATGGCCCTATTGGGTTTCTTTTGCTTGAGATAATGGGCCCAGGCCTGCCCCCTTGGATCTCTTCATCATTTGGGCTGAAAGTAACCCCTTTTTGACTTCTTTGGGCTTGCAAGGATGTGCATGACTACTGTCCATTAACCCTATCTTTATTTGGAAAAAAATGTTTGGATTTTTCTCTTTGCTCATTTTTTGGTGACAACACATACCTATGGCATTGTAGGCTAGGTCATATAGCTGAGAAAATGATCATTAAATTGCAAAAGAATGGATATCTTGATCCATTTGATTATGAATCATTTGCAACTTGTGAAGCTTGTCTCATGGGAAAAATGACCAAAGCTCCATTTTCAGGACATGGAGAAACAACTAAGGACTTATTGGAACTAATACATAGTGATGTATGTGGTCCAATGTCCACTCATGCTATGGGTGGTTACTCATACTTCGTTTCATTTACAGATGATTTCTCAAGATATGGCTGCATATATTTAATGAAATATAAGTCAAAAGTCTTTGAGAAATTTAAAGAATTTAAAAATGAAGTTGAGAACCAAACTAGAAAGAGTATCAAAACTGTTCGATCAGATCGAGGGGGTGAATACTTAAGTACGTAATATAATATCTTAAGAATAATGGTATTTTGTCTCAGTGGACTCCTCCCTATACACCACAGTTGAATGGTGTATCGGAAAGGAGAAATCGTACTCTATTACATATGGTACGATCAATGATGAGTTATGCTAAACTTCCAATCTCTTTATGGGGATATGCATTATTGACTGCTGCATATCTGTTGAACAAAGTTCCCAGTAAGTCAGTGTCTTCCTTCCATATGAGATATAGAAAGGGAAGAAACCAGACTTTAAGCATGTTAGAGTCTGGGGTTGTCCTACACATGTCAAAAGACATGATCTAGATAAACTGGATTCCATAACAGAAAAATACAGGTTTGTGGGATATCCAAAAGAGACTTTTGGATATTATTTCTATCAGCCCAGTGATCAAATAGTATTTGTCGCAAAAAGAGCTGTCTTCCTAGGGAAAGAATATCTTTCAAAAGAAGACAGTGGGAGCAAGATAGAACTGGAAGAAATTCCAGACTCACAAATCAATGCTGGCTCATCTAATGAGCCGTTGACTTAAGAACTTGTTCAAGACAATACACAAAAGGTTCGTAGATCTGGTAGAGTGCCTAAGCAGCCTGAAAGATATGTTGGGCATATTGATGACGGCAAACTAATAGTGCACTTAAATGAAGATGATAATCTTCAAACCTATCAAGAAGCCATGAATAGTCAAGAATCAGAAAAATGGCAAGAGGCAATGGATTCAGAAATTAAGTCCATGTATGCCAACCAAGTTTGGAACTTGGTTAATCTGCCATAAGGTATAGTACCTAATGATAGTAAATGGATCTTTAAAAGAAAGATCGGGGCTGATGGACAGATTGACACATACAAGGCAAGGCTGGTCGCGAAAGGGTATCGTCAAAGACAAGGCAGTGACTATGATGAAACTTTTTCTCCAGTTGCCATGATTAAGTCAATCAGAATACTTCTTACTGTTGCTACATTTTATGATTATGAAATATGGCAAATAGATGTGAAAACAGCATTCCTTAACGGGAACCTTCAAGAAGAGGTGTATATGATATAACCTGAAGGATTCACTTCCAAAGAACATTCAAGTAGGGTATGCAGGCTGCATAGATCCATTTATGGATTAAAGCAGGCATCTCGAACTTGGAACTTCAGATTTGATGAGGCAATCAAATCTTATGACTTCATTAAGAATGAAGATAAACCTTGTGTATACAAAAAGACCAGTGGGAGCACAGTTACCTTTTTGGTACTTTACGTTGATGACATTCTACTCATTGGGAATGATGTAGGAATGTTGTCATCAGTAAAGATTTGGTTATCCAAAAACTTCTCCATGAAAGATTTGGAAAAAGTATCCTATATTCCAGGAATAAGGATCTATAGAGATAGATCCAAAAAGATGCTTGGGTTATCCCAATCTATGTACATAGACACCATAGTCAAAAGGTTTGGCATGAAAAATTCCAAGAGAGGTCTCGTTCTGATGAGAGAGAATTCATCTCTCTAAAGGAATGTCTCCAAAGACACCTGAAGAGAAAGTATACATGGATAGAGTTCCTTATAGTTCGACAATAGGATCTATCATGTATGCAATGCTATGTACTAGACCTGATGTGGCACACCCACTAAGTGTCACTAGTAGATATCAGACTGATCCAAGTGAGGAACACTGGAAGGCGATGAAATGTATCCTTAGATACTTGAGAAGGACTAATGATATATTTCTTGTCTATGGAGGAAATGACTTGAAATGTGCCCTTTGAGTCTCGCTGGTTCGGGCTTAAATTCGGCTCCAAACCCGGCCATATATATTGAGTTTGAGAGAAGGGGGCATATCCCCTCGAGTCTGCGCCAGTTCGGTTCAACTTTGGCTTCGAACCAGTCCGTCTATGTAGAGTTTTAACGAGGGGGCATATGCCCTTCAGTCTGCGCCGATTCAGTCCGGTTCGGGCCTTAGACCGGACAGGGCTTCAAAAACCGGCCCAGTCGGTTATAAAAAGGGAAGGGGGCGAGATTCTCTTTGTCTTTTGCTTTTCTGCTGGGGGATTCCAAGCACCAGTCTGCCTCTTCCTCTTCTTCCTCTTGCCATCGCTGGTGGACGAAGCTGCTGGAGCCATGGGAGCCAGCCGTTGCCGCCGCAGCTCACCACCACCGAGCCCTTCCTCCTCTTCATTCTTGCCTGTAACCAAAGCCAGAAGGGTCTTCGGGGGGTGCCACCGCCGCTGTCTGCGTGTTGGCCTTCCGCCGCTGAGGGCGCTTGAACCGCAGGGCTTGGGGCGGTCAGGGCACAGCTCGTAGGCCAGGCTCTGTTCTTCTTTTTCTTCCTTGGCAGTGGGTGTTGCAGAAGTTCCTGGGAAGCACCGCCGCTATCACAGGGAAAGCCTTCACTGGTTGGGCTTGCGGGCTTCAACCACGCGGCAGTTGGTGTGCGCAAGGGAGGCTGGTCCGGTAGGCACAGTCGGCGGCAGACTCAGATCAATGTTCAGCTTCTTCACCAGCGTCTCGTCTGTTGGTTGAAGGTGAAAGGCAAAGCCTTTTTCTTTTTTTTTTTGGCCGGTGGGATTGACTGGGGTTGTTGGCCATCATGGATTTGGGCATGGGGAGAACGAAGGAGGTCTCCTCTGCGCTTGTATCATCTTCTAACATTTTCTTTGTCTTCTTTTTTCTTTCAGAAAACCGACTCTGAGCTCGTCGATCTACAGTAGGCACAGACTCATTACTATAGCGATTGCAGGTCAGGTGGATCAGCGTCTTGCTGTTTGACTTTGGCAGTTCCCACGGGAGTGATCCCTGGGGCTGCGGCTTCAGTACCTAGTCTCGGTTGTAGCTCGGCTCTCGAGAAGTGGGTCACTGGAATGCCATTTCTACACCCCTCTGTCTTTGACATGGGTCTTCTTCTTATCGGAGCATCTTGGTCTGTCCCGGATGGCTCTTGATAAAATTTTAACAATCCTCCATTAAGGGGAGATGCTGTCGAAATTTTGACAGAATTTTCCTTTTCGAGGAGGGCTTTTTTGCATTTGATTTTGATTTGTTGTCTCTTCTTTTTCAGTATAATGGCTTCTCGGAGGAAAGACAAAGCTGCGATGCCCGAGGCTGTCTCCGAAGATGTGCCAATTTCTCCGACAGGGTCTTCTGAACAGACTCCTACAATGGCTGAGGAGAGTGGGCCTATGATAAGTCCCTTTTACTTGACACCTGTAGCAGGCATAGATGAAGATAGTGAACTACAACAATTTTTTGAGGTTGATGTCTTGGACCATCCCTTTGCCGATGAATCAGATGGCAAGGTTGATGAGAGCAGACTTGTCTTTTCGAAAGGATTCTATAAATATAGACAGGACAAAGATTATCCAGTTCACTTTCCCAGCGATCAACATTTGTACAACTTCTTGTTTGACCTCAAGGTAAATGGAGTGCGTTCTGAAAGGAGGGCTTTTTATGCCGAGGGTGCTATTTTGAAATTTCGAGACAACCTGAGGGGAACTGTAACCCGTGGCGAATCTTTGTTCAAGCCGGGTTATGCTAGAGACATGCTCATGCCCAGTGGGACTAATATCATGCGTCCTCAGGACGGCATCCTGACCCGCTCACCTTCATTTATTCCTGCCAAGTGGGGCTATGACAGAGGTATCCCAGACTCGAAACAGAGGCGGCATGGGCTATTTCTTTCTCCATGTAAATGGGGCTTCAGAGAAGAGCTATTGATCTTTGACTATTTAGCCATGAGGTTTAGATTGAAGGCAGCAATGGGCTGGTTTGGCGACTTGAAGCTTAAATCCGGCCACAGTTTCAGAGAATATTTTGTAGAGTATACTAATTATGTCTTGAAACATTACCATGATTTGCTGAGCCGAATGGATCTTCTCGGTAGTATGTATGCCACTCGATTCCGATACCCGATCTTTAAAGGTCTTTGCTGTGGCATGATCGAAGTATTCATGAAGGAGTTCAATACCTTTTATACTCCGGAAGGAGAGACATCTCTGGATTTATGAACTTTACATAAGCTTTCTGGCTTGTCCATTGACGGAGAGCCTTATGAAGAAATATGCCATCCCGACATTGTCAAGGACAGAACAGACGGCAAGGGCCGTTATGCAACCTGGAGGTCTTACAGATTCCTCCTCAAGGCTTACATGATTCTGGCTTTTGGTGAAGAGTCTCTGAAAAAGAGATCCCGCAGAGAGAGGACACGAGTCCGCGGAGTTGTCTGGCACCGTTTCTTTCATAATGTTGACATTCGATATACAAACTTTCCTAGGGCTGGTGAGACTCCAGTCTTCATGGGGCAGATAGCCAGGCACCGAAAGGGATATCCTGATATCATCTTTGAGGAACACAAGAAAGATGCCAATCCCTTGGACTTGGATAGGAATACCCATCTGGCAGCATACTTAGCCTACTGGCTTTTAAATTTTGCTATTCCTCAGGGGGATGAGGGAGTAATTCGTCCTGAGACTCTTTATGGAGCTTGTGAACTAGCCTGGGGAATTAAACTGTCTCTAGCTCCAGTTACTCTGTGCTTGATTTTCAAAACTCTTGGCCAAGTGGTTGAGCAGGAGAAACCACGAGAATTTAATGTTGTGGGTCCCATTCATTTCTTCAATGCCTGAGTGGCTTCTATTTTTTCAGAGTCTGCCCCGAAGAGTCTGGCTTCCCCTCGCATATTTCCACGCATGATTGAATATGCAAGTGTTGATGGAGGGGATACCCAGAAGCAACTTTATGAAATTCGCGGTATTTTGACTGACACCAGGCGAAAAACTGAAGGGGACTTACGTTTTTGGAAGCATACTGCCAATTCTCGTCCTCCAGTGAGCCCCATTAAAGTATTTGCCGAGGATAATCCTGTTGAGTTCACCCATTCTCAGACCAAGCAGCTACTGAAGAAATCTGGATTGGATAGTCAGATTAGATTATGGCTTCTATCCATCAGACCTAGAGTCTTGGTATACCGGAAGGGATCTGTAGTTCATTTAGAACCCTATTATCCTTTCCGTTTCGGCTGGAATTTTGGATATGATCAGTGCATTCCTTCTTGTGATCACATATTTCAGTTTCCTGACCGCCATCTTTTAGGCTCCAGCGGACTGCAGAGGGCCCGCGAATGGTGGGATTATTTCCACCGATTTGAAAATGTTTATTTCAGAATTCCTTCTACTGTCCATGCTCCTCGTGTGACATGTGAATATGTTAGATGGTGGCGAATGCGCACCAATATCTATAGCCAGGAGAGGACCCAATGCTGGAGCAATGCTGAGAAGAAAATCTTAGAGACCCAACGGGAGATCCCTTTTGATATAGAGTTCCATTATCTGCACTTCTTAGACGATAAGAATGCTGCTAAGTATGCAGAGAGATGGGCAGCTTATAAGGCTCGTCACCGAGATTCTTTACCCTTGATTGATCCAGAGTTGACAAGGCTGGATACCAAAGAGCTGAAGGGGGCTTTCTTGAAGTAATTTAATATTTCTGTGACCTCTGAAGATTATCTCGATATCCATTTCCCGGAAGATGAAGATATCAGTGGCAAAGATTCTCAGCAAGCTGCTAAGAGTCTCTCAGGTATTCAGAGATTTTATGTCCCGCACAAGGAAGAAAAACCTGATTTTTACAAGGGCACCAGTTGGCTACTTGCCCTTTTGAAATACTGTGGTGTATCCCAGGATTCCACTGCGCAGGGTATGTTGGATGCAAAACTACCCGTTTCTTGGGATCATATACATGGGTAGGGACTTGATGCTTTGCGTTTGGGCATTTGCTTGAGCGATAAAAAGCATTATGATCTTAGTAGCCTAGCTTCTCAAGCAAAGACGATGAATGATGTCATATATATTGTGAAGGAGGCTTCGCTTAGAGATAAGTCTTCCATATACGAATACTGGCCTTTATCAAACTGTTATGAAGGCGATTGCTGTAAGTATATGTATTTGTGCTTGACTTCTTTTGAATTTTGTGTTTTTTTTCTGGTTATATAAATTGTTTTCTTCTTTTGCATATTCTTGTTGTAACGACCCGCCATCCTATGACCGGAGACCCGGTCACTAAATGGATGTCGGCCCATTAACTGCGGGTTCACACCCGGATCTCACACAACACATATGGAGGAGTAAGTTCTAAACAGGGCTAAATATAACAAACACACGGACTACGAGGTGAACGAGTGCGCAGAAAGAAAGATAACAATGTCCGTATACAGTCCAACAATAATTACATGTCCAACAATTAAATAAGTACAGGCAGAAGGAAAGTACAACAACATCGGGGCATACCCCGGCACTAAGACAGCTGCTGGTCCGCACACCAAGAAGACACCACGCTTCCGCTGCGCCACGAGGTCCACACCTGAAACCGCAGGGAGTGAGCCACACCAGAATTGGGCTCAGTAGGGATCATCCGATCCCCTGCCTCCCACTCACACACCCACAAGTGCAACAACATGAATATATGGCAATTAAGTAAAGCAGTAAACATAGCACTCAACCTGATATGAAACGTACGATAAGCAGTGTAGCAAGAACAGTACCAAGTAACCCGAAGAGCCCAACACAAAGTCACGTCTCACAGTCAAAGTCCACAAAGCGACTAAACCACACGGTCGACCGAAGTCAAACATCGCCTCCCAACACTACCACCACTACTCACGCCTGTCCACCCCTACAGTGTTCCGGGGCACTGTAGGGTGAGGCAGTGAGTCAAACTAGGACTAGCTGGAACCAGTGTACCGCCACTGCCAGCTACGTGTGCACACAAGCAGTCTAGACTACTGTCCTACCGTCCGGATTGCCTCCACGCTAGGCCTCAGCGCTTCAGGAGGGCCCTGGGGACCGGCGAACCCCCGTCAAGCCGAAGCTACAGGAACTACCCACAAGCCCAACTCTCCCGGGCTGCGTCAGGCCAAAGGGCTAAGGGTACCACTCGTAACCTTGATCAAAGGTCACATCAGGCCCAGTGGCTAAAGGGTAAACCAACTCCCACCAGTACCAGCTCCACAGCAAGAAACGCGCCGGAAGCTGTTACGACAAACAGGGAAACCCCGACCCGCCGAGACCAAACAGCAACCCCTCGGATAGCACACCAGCTACTCCGGCCCGACGGGCTCAAGGTGGTTCTGCTTCCCTCAGCCAAAGGTAAAACACAACATATACCACTCCTCCCACCGGTACGGCACAATGCCTCACAGACACCATGACCCTGTCCCCATCGGTCCATGGTGACAAACGTAAACCACAGTTATTCCGATTCCACAGTCGCATAAGCACACACACGCATATAACATGATGAATAACCACTCACGCAGAAGTCCTCAGTCTCAGTGTACAACGTAAAACACGCATTTGAACCGTCCCACAGTGAAACACATGTTAAAACCAGGGTTTATACAGCTCTGTCTTGAATCGCGTCGACCGAGGTAGACGCCATTCAAGATCCTCAGACAGGTTCATTAAAAGCCAGATTATCCCTTAAAACGCGTCCACCAGTGAAGCCGCCGTTTAAAACGTGTCAGGGTCGCCAGACGCCATTCAACCCAGAAATCCAGATTGCAGAACCCTTAAACGGGGGCATTTCCTGCCTAAATGGCGTCATGATGGCCCGACGTCCTTCTGAAAGGCGTCGTCCATCCATGACGTCATTTAGCGCCAGAACCTCTAATTCGGGAAACCTCAAACAGGGAGGTTTCTGCCCTAAAAGGCGTCGTACTGCCCTGACGTCTTTCTAAAAGGCGTCGACCAGGCACGACGCCGTTTAGCGCCAGAAATCAGGTTTCCTAGTTCAACCCGAGGGTTTCTCCCTTAACCCCAAACGCCCCGAAAAAGCCCCAAAACAAAAGGGGATGGACAAGAAGTTCATCTACCATAAGCATACTACGAAACCACATTCACGAGCACGGCCATACCCACAAGAACACCCCCTAAACATGCTCATTCTAACCCAAATCATAACATGCCATGCCAAGGAAATCACGAGCACACATTCACAGTCCATGCAAGGTTCGTCCCCCTACCGGTTCTTGAACTCTGCCAAGCTCCGTGCCACCGTCCCGCCGCACCACACACCGCCGCCGGTACCCTCGAGGACGCCGCCACTCCGCCGGGACGTCGGCCGCCGTCCGGAGAGTGGAACACCGCGAAGGAAGTGGTGGATGTAGAGGTGAGAGGTAAGGTGGTGTTGGAGTGGTGGAAGAGGAAGAAGAGGAAGGAAAGGGGAAGAAGAGCGTCGGAGAGGGCGGAGAGGGCGAGGAGAGAGAGAGTGAAGGAGAGAATGAGGGAAAGAAGGGGAGGCTCGCGGGGTCAATCCGAAACCATCTGAAACGCGTCGATCGAGGCAGACGCCTATCAGTCTGACAGGACGGCCGTACTGACAGCGGTCTGAAACGCGTCACCCTCCACGGACGCCGTTCAGACGACAGGACAGGCCGTACTGACAACGCTCTGGCGCCGCACCCTGACATCGCAGAGGTCACATTCTGAATCGCGTCGACCGACATGGACGCCGTTCAGACGATGTGACCGGGGCCGTACTCTCGCGGCCCGAAACCCGCCCACGTGGCGCACACGTGGCACAACACCCAGCAGACCTAAATGGCGTCCACACAACCTGACGCCTTTTGAAAGGCGTCGAGCAGTGCTGACGCCATTCAGCCAGAAATCTCAAGACCCTCCTCAGGGTCCAAACCAGGGGATCCGGCCCGAACCCGACCCGAATACTGAACCCGAAACCTCAGTCCTTACAATCTCCCCCCCTTAAAAGAATTTCGTCCTCGAAATTAGCAACCGCTCGACGCTCAACTCGGCTAACCAACACATGCCGGCACACTGATCACAACAATCATCCTCACCAATCACACACACAGGGCTCCACAGAAAAAGCCAAACAAACTCACGCCAAGCTAACCAAGATTCTCAATTCTGACGAAAGCTGAAAGATCAACGTTAACCACACACTAGCAAGGCACATATTACAAAACCGATTCTCCACCAAACCCAAATACATACAAATGCCACAAGAGTTCACAACCGCCTCTAAACAAGACAAGATAAAAGTGCTCTTCTAGCACAGCCTCTCGGACCTTCACCAGGAGACGCGACTCCAATCACGCCTCGAACAACTACTAACCGCTCGGCTCCTGACCTGCCTTATTCTTCTGGGGATAGTTCCTCGCGAGATGTCCCTTCCTGCCACAGCCAAAACAGCTACCAGTGATCAAAGGACATATCCGGTCACCATGAAACCTGCTACAACGGGGACAACGACCTGCAGCGTCCCGCCTCGCCTCCTGCTGCCAGCTGACCTCTGTCTGCATCTGTTGAACCGAGCCATCCTCATCCTCGTCACAAGGTACCTCCTGGAACTCGACCTCAAAAGAACTTGAACCACCTGACGAAAAGACCGCTGATCTATCCCTACTTTGCTGCTTCCCCTGTGCTGAATGCTCTGATTCCTTTGTCGCGTGTTGGAACTGCATCTCCACTGCTGCCGCGCACCGAACTGCTGACGCCAGGTCCTTACAACAATGAGCTGCCACAAATTCCCTCAGACCATGCCGAAGTCCATCCACAAATTTCCCCGTCCTAAGATCCTCACGCTCAGATATGTGTGGAGCAAACCTTCCCAGAGCTACAAATTTCATCTGATACTCTAGAACTGACATATCATCCTGCACCAATTCCATAAACTCCCTTTCCTTGGCCCTACGAACATGCCTCGGAAAGTACTGTCCACTAAACTCCCTCACAAAGCCTTCCCAAGGGATCTCTCTCAAAGACCTATCTGGAAACATCAACCCCTTGATGGTAACCCACCAATCATAAGCATCGCCCTTCAGCAAGTAGGTTGCCAACAAGGTCTTGTCACTCTCAGCACATTCTAGGACATCAAACGCCTTCTCCACTTCCTTAATCCACTGAGCTGCCGCATCTGGAACAGGTTGACCCTTGAAAGAAGGGGGCTTCAGCTTCAAGAACCGCTCCACCACCATGGATTGGCCACCTCGGGGACTGGACCCCTCACTTCCATTTCCCTGCTGATATCTAGACATAGCCCCAATCAAAGCTTCCATAAAACAATCCACATTATGTCCTTCTGCCCTCGAACCACCACCATCTGCTCTCGAATCACGAGCCAACGGAACTCTCCTCTTCGGTGCCATCTCTACCCCACAACACGCAAATCGAACAAAAACACGTCAAAACCTACCAATCTATACCAGCAGCCATCGCCTGTACAGACTCATACTTATTGTTGGACTATAATATCTAACCTAGTTTATCACATACTCGACCAGACTGGGCTCTGATACCATCTGTAACGACCCGCCATCCTATGACCGGAGACCCGGTCACTAAATGGATGTCGGCCCATTAACTGCGGGTTCACACCCGGATCTCACACAACACATCTGGAGGAGTAAGTGCTAAACAGGGCTAAATATAACAAACACACGGACTACGAGGTGAACGAGTGCGCAGAAAGAAAGATAACAATGTCCGTATACAGTCCAACAATAATTACATGTCCAACAATTAAATAAGTACAGGCAGAAGGAAAGTACAACAACATCGGGGCATACCCCGGCACTAAGACAGCTGCTGGTCCGCACACCAAGAAGACACCACGCTTCCGCTGCGCCACGAGGTCCACACCTGAAACCGCAGAGAGTGAGCCACACCAGAATTGGGCTTAGTAGGGATCATCCGATCCCCTGCCTCCCACTCACACACCCACAAGTGCAACAACAGGAATATATGGCAATTAAGTAAAGCAGTAAACATAGCACTCAACCTGATATGAAACGTATGATAAGCAGTGTAGCAAGAACAGTACCAAGTAACCCGAAGAGCCCAACACAAAGTCACGTCTCACAGTCAAAGTCCACAAAGCGACTAAACCACACTGGCGACCGAAGTCAAACATCGCCTCCCAACACTACCACCACTACTCACGCCTGTCCACCCCTACAGTGTTCCGGGGCACTGTAGGGTGAGGCAGTGAGTCAAACTAGGACTAGCTGGAACCAGTGTACCGCCACTGCCAGCTACGTGTGCACACAAGCAGTCTAGACTACTGTCCTACCGTCTGGATTGCCTCCACGCTAGGCCTCAGCGCTTCAGGAGGGCCCTAGGGACCGGCGAACCCCCGTCAAGCCGAAGCTACAGGAACTACCCACAAGCCCAACTCTCCCGGGCTGCGTCAGGCCAAAGGGCTAAGGGTACCACTCGTAACCTTGATCAAAGGTCACATCAGGCCCAGTGGCTAAAGGGTAAACCAACTCCCACTAGTACCAGCTCCACAGCAAGAAACGCGCCGGAAGCTGTCACGACAAACAGGGAAACCCCGACCCGCCGAGACCAAACAGCAACCCCTCGGATAGCACACCAGCTACTCCGGCCCGACGGGCTCAAGGTGGTTCTGCTTCCCTCAGCCAAAGGTAAAACACAACATGTACCACTCCTCCCACCGGTACGGCACAATGCCTCACAGACACTATGACCCTGTCCCCATCGGTCCATGGTGACAAACGTAAACCACAGTTATTCCGATTCCACAGTCGCATAAGCACACACACGCATATAACATGATGAATAACCACTCACGCAGAAGTCCTCAGTCTCAGTGTACAACGTAAAACACGCATTTGAACCGTCCCACAGTGAAACACATGTTAAAACCAGGGTTTATACAGCTCTGTCTTGAATCGCGTCGACCGAGGTAGACGCCATTCAAGATCCTCAGACAGGTTCATTAAAAGCCAGATTATCCCTTAAAACGCGTCCACCAGTGAAGCCGCCGTTTAAAACGCGTCAGGGTCGCCAGACGCCATTCAACCCAGAAATCCAGATTGCAGAACCCTTAAACGGGGGCATTTCCTGCCTAAATGGCGTCATGATGGCCCGACGTCCTTCTGAAAGGCGTCGTCCATCCATGACGTCATTTAGCGCCAGAACCTCTAATTCGGGAAACCTCAAACAGGGAGGTTTCTGCCCTAAAAGGCGTCGTACTGCCCTGACGTCTTTCTAAAAGGCGTCGACCAGGCACGACGCCGTTTAGCGCCAGAAACCAGGTTTCCTGGTTCAACCCGAGGGTTTCTCCCTTAACCCCAAACGCCCCGAAAAAGCCCCAAAACAAAAGGGGATGGACAAGAAGTTCATCTACCATAAGCATACTACGAAACCACATTCACGAGCACGGCTATACCCACAAGAACACCCCCTAAACATGCTCATTCTAACCCAAATCATAACATGCCATGCCAAGGAAATCACGAGCACACATTCACAGTCCATGCAAGGTTCGTCCCCCTACCGGTTCTTGAACTCCGCCAAGCTCCGTGCCACCGTCCCGCCGCACCGCACACCGCCGCCGATACCCTCGAGGACGCCGCCACTCCGCCGGGACGTCGGCCGCCGTCCGGAGAGTGGAACACCGCGAAGGAAGTGGTGGAGGTAGAGGTGAGAGGTAAGGTGGTGTTGGAGCGGTGGAAGAGGAAGAAGAGGAAGGGAAGGGGAAGAAGAGCGTCGGAGAGGGCGGAGAGGGCGAGGAGAGAGAGAGTGAAGGCGAGAATGAGGGAAAGAAGGGGAGGCTCGCGGGGTCAATCCGAAACCAGCTGAAACGCGTCGATCGAGGCAGACGCCTATCAGTCTGACAGGACGGCCGTACTGACAGCGGTCTGAAACGCGTCACCCTCCACGGACGCCGTTCAGACGACAGGACAGGCTGTACTGACAACGCTCTGGCGCCGCACCCTGACATCGCAGAGGTCACAGTCTGAATCGCGTCGACCCACATGGACGCCGTTCAGACGATGTGACTGGGGCCGTACTCTCGTGGCCCGAAACCCGCCCACGTGGCGCACACGTGGCACAACACCCAGCAGACCTAAATGGCGTCCACACAACCTGACGCCTTTTGAAAGGCGTCGAGCAGTGCTGACGCCATTCAGCCAAAAATCTCAAGACCCTCCTCAGGGTCCAAACCAGTGGATCCGGCCCGAACCCGACCCGAATACTGAACCCGAAACCTCAATCCTTACACTTGTAGTGCCGGCAGCCAAATATTTGACTCAACAGCAGCGGAGGGCAGTGGCTATTGCAAAGAGACCCCCTTTCTTTCCTCCTGTGCCTTCTAAAACATCAACCCCCGCATCCCGTGTGGAGGTCAGTGCTATAGGGAGGGCGGTTGCTGCTGCCAAAGAGACACGTACAAAGAAGAGACAAGAGCCTGCCCCTGAACCTCTTCCTCCTGTCAATTTGCCAGTGCTTGCTGAATTTGACGCTTTATAGCAAAAACTGCCAAGCGGGCGAGTGCCCTAGCTTCTCCATCCTCAACCAAGGGTGGTATGCACTATGCTTTTGATTTATGCCTTTCCGAATTTTGATGTTGATGATAAACAACTTCCTTTTGTTTCCATTACAGGGAGGGTTAAGCAAGTTGCAAAAAGATTTCGCAAAGAGCCCAAAGAATCTGTACCCACTGAAAAGATTGTACTGCCCAAGTGCCAATCCTCGAGATTATTGGCTCAAACAAGGAAAGAGGAAACTGATGATACTTCTTCTAGTGTAGAAGAAATAAGCGGCATTCCTCCTTCACCTTCTATTTCTTCCCATACTACTGAACACATTAGTAGTGAAGCTTTGCCAGAGACAACTATCTGGTCGCCCCCGAGGGATCAAGGTAACCATTATGAGACTTATAGCAATATTGATTTCATTTCACTACTGAATTTCTGACTTTGACCATATAGGTTTTGAAGCAACTGAGGACTTGATATCAAAGACTCATCATGTTGAAACAGTGCAGTCTGCTATGGTAATTTCTCTTTACCACATTTTTTATGCTTTTTCCATCGTTTAAGCTTGACTTGTATATATTTGGAATATCAGGCATCCCCGGCTCATGCGGAAAGGATGGAAATTCCTCATGTCCTGACTGAAAGGGACATGGATTTTGAAATATCGGCATCCACGCCAGTTTCTTCTTCTGAAGAGGCAGAAGTTGTTTTTGCTGAAGATGCGGAACCAGAAGAAACATCATTGGTTCCAACTGTTATAACTTCAACAGAGGTCATTACCTTCTCGGATATCAAGACTGTGGAACTTTCAGCTCCTGAGCTTGCGGACATTGTGGCTACTTCAGAGCATGACGGGGTTAACTCGGGAACAAGTTCACCGAGTCAACAGGTGATAGTATCCCATCTTGTCTCCTGTAGATTAAACTCTGGTGAACATATTCTTCGGCTTATTAATATTGTGACTCATATATGCACATCATCTCTTGTATAGATTTCTTCTGAGCCAATTACTTTAGCCAAACCTTCCGCCTTTATAATTGCTCTGCCCCAGCTAAATTTACAGAAAGTGACCTGCCCCCAGCCATATCAAGCATTGTAGCTGTCACATCTGCACCTTCTATTACCGAACCTTCATCCAGTTCAGTGTCTTCTTCTTCCCGTCAAACGGTCATGCACTGGACTTCAGTGGATGAGTTTGTGCATATTGCTATCCCTTCTATTCCTGCTGGTTCAGGCATACAGGGTGTTGATGTCCTTGGCGCCAATATCAAGCTTTTACGACAAATTATACACCGGCAGCCTAGTTCATCATATGATCTTCTTCACCAGCAAATTGAGAGCATGACTACGTAGATTCATCTGGCAGGAGCTTCTTTGGATGAATGGCTTCCTATTGCTTTCACTGTTTTGAAAATTTTCAAGCGTCAAGAATATATTCAATCATTTATAAAAGATCGACGCCAAGCCTTGTCTCTTCAGCGGCATGAATATAACTTGCAAATACAACCTGTTTCTCTTCAGATTTCACAACAACAAGCAGAAATAGCTTACTTTAAACAGAAAGAAGGCTTGTTGATGGAAAACATTCAGCGCTTAGAGAATGAACTTGCTGCTGCGAAAGCCGAACTGAAAACTTTAAGGAACAGTTTACACAGACATCAAGATGATCTTTTGGTTTCCCAAGGCCTTCTTGAATCATTATCTAGTAAAGTTTCTAAGCTGCAGACTGAAGAGGAAGCTCTTTCTGAGTTGCATACTCAAGTTGGAGAAGGACTTCCTTTGCTGTCCATGTTACTTGAGGATCTATGATGTTGTTTATAACTGAACTTTGTAGTTGGGAAGGGTATTTTCTTTTTGCTTTTCTATGTAAGTTGGGAAAGAAGTCACTCTTTGTAACTTTCGACACATATAAAGAGAATTTTCTATCATATCCTCCTTTCAATGAATGACATGCTTGAATTTCCTCTTTTCTTTTTTTTTATTCACTTTATCGACCCAAGTGCCCTTTCGGGTTTTCACCAGAGTCAGCCCCCTCTTGCTTTTGCCCGTGCACCCTTTCGGGTTTTCACACGGTGGGGTCCCCAATTTTGCCTATAGCGCCCTTTCGGGTTTTCACCACAGCCGGGTATATAGCCCTTGTTTCCCTTGACCGTAGAAGGTACGATCAAGTCCGACGAGGCATCTCTATTTTTTAAGCCCCCTTTTGACTTTTTTCTCATTTTTTTTTATCCCTCTCTCTCCCCTTGTTGTAAATGAAGTAGAGCGAAGTGTACATCCATGGTAACTACTAAGCTGAAAGGAAAAGATTTCAAATGAAGAAGACTTAACGATGTTTATTGGCTTTCATAACTAACAATGTTATGGGGATTATTGAAGCTTAAAAAGAAAGGACAGAGTGAGAGGGGCAATGAATACCTCAATCACTTGTTTATTGAAAATGGCACAAACCGTAAGGGTCTGAGCCTTTATTGGGGCGGGAAAGATCGTAAGGATCTTAACCACTATGCAAGGTGGCAATAGGCCGGAAGGGTCTACGCCGTGCAAATCCTAAGTACCAACGACGGACTCATGGGTTTTTGGTCGTGGTAACATATGTAAGGACTGAGGTTTCGGGTTCAGTATTCGGGTCGGGTTCGGGCCGGATCCCTTGGTTTCGACCCTGAGGGGGTCTTGAGATTTTTGACTGAATAACGTCTGCACTTCTCGACGTCTTTCAAAAAACGTCTGTCTACGTAGACGCCATTTAAGTATGCTTTCTGATGTGCCACGTGTGCGCCACGTGGGCGGGTTTCGGACAGCGAGAGTATGGCCCCTAACACATCGTCTGAACGGCGTCCATGATGGTCGACGCTATTCAGACTGCGACTCCTGCGATGTCAGTGTTCGGCGCCAGAGCGTTGTCAGTACGGCCTGTCCTGTCGTCTGAACGGCGTCCGTGGTGAGCGACGCGTTTCAGAGCACTGTCAGTACGGCCCGTCCTGTCAGACTGATTGGCGTCTGTCTCGATCGACGCGTTTTAGCCATATTCAGATTGACCCCGCGAGCCTCCCTTTCTTTCCCTCATTCTTCGCCTCCACCCTCTCTCTCTTCGCCCTCTCCGCCCCCTCCGCCCTCCTTTCTCCCTTCCCTTCCTCTTCTTCCTTTTCTATCACTCCAATACCTCCTTACCTCTCACCTCTACCTCCACCACTTCCTTCGCGGCGTTCCACTGTCCGGACGGCGGCCGACGTCCCGGCGGAGTGGCGGCGTCCTCGAGGGTACCGGCGGCGGTCTGCAGTGCGGTGGGTCGGCGGCACGGAGCTTGGAGGAGTTTAAGAACCGGTAGGGGGACGAACCTTGCATGAATCGTGATCATCTTGCTTATGGTTTCCTTGGCGTGGCATGATATGTTTTGGGTTAGACTGAGCACGTTTAGGAGGTTTTCTTGTGGGAATGGCCGTGTTAAGGATTGTGGAATTGTAGCATGCTTGTGGTAGTTGATTTCCCTTTCCTCCCCCTTCTGTTTTGGGCATTTTCGGAGTGTTTGGGGTTAAGGGAGGAACCCTCGGATCGAACCAGGGAACCAGGTTTCTGGCGCTAAATGGTGTCGTGCCTGGTCGACGCCTTTTAGAAGGACGTCAGGGCAGTACGACGCCTTTTAGGGCAGAAACCTCCATGTTCGAGGTTTCGTTGTACGGAGTTCTGGCGCTAAAAGACGTCATGTGTGGACGACGCCTTTTAGAAGGACGTCGGACAATCATGACGCCTTTTAGGCAGGAAATCACCCCGACTGAGGCTTCTGCAAATCTGGATTTCTGGGGTGAATGGCGTCTGTGGACTTTGACGCGTTTTAAAGGGCGGCTTCCCATGTCGACGTGGTTTAAGGAATAATCTGGTTTTAATGAACCTGTTTGAGGGGCTTGAATGGCATCGACCTCGGTTGACGGGATTCAAGACAGAACTGCTTAACTCCTGTTATTTAACACATGTTTCACGGTTGGACGGTTCAAATGCATGCTTTAAGCTGTACGCTGAGACGGAGGTTTACTGTGCGAATGGAATCATGTTATATGTGTGTATGTGCTTATGCGAACATGGAATCGGAATAACTGTGGTTTACGTTTGTCACCATAGGCCGATGGGGACAGGGCCATGGTGTCTGTGAGGCATTGTGCCGTACCGGTGGAGGAGGGGTACATGTTGTGTTTTACCTTTGGCTGGGGGAAGCAGAACCACCTTGAGCCCGTCGGGCCGGAGTAGCCGGTGTGCTATCCGAGGGGTTGCTGTTTGGTCTCAGCGGGTCGGGGTTTCCCTATTTGTCGTGGCAGCTTCCGGCGCGTTTCTTGCTGTGGAGCTGGTTGGAGTTGTTTTACCCCTGTAGCCACTGGGCCTGATGTGACCTTTGATCAAGGTTACGAGTGGTACCCTTCGCCCTTTGGCCTGACGCAGCCCGGGAGGTTAGGGTTGTGGGTAGTTCCTGTAGCTTCGGCTTGATGGGGGTTCGCCGGTCCCCAGGGCCCTCCTGAAGCGCCAAGGCCTGGCGTGGAGGAAATCCGGTCGGTAGGACAGTAGTCTAGACTGCTTGTGTGCACACGTAGCTGGGCAGTGGTGGTTCACTGGTCCCAGTTAGTCCTAGTTTGACTCACTGCCTCACCCTACAGTGCCCCGGAACACTGTAGGGGCGGACAGGCGTGAGTAGCGGTGGTAGTGTTGTGAGGCGACGTTTGACTTCGGTCGACTGTGTGGTTCGGTCGCTTTGTGGACTTTGGCTGTCGGACGTGACTTTGTGTTGGGTTCTTCGGGTTACTTAGAACTGTTCTTGCTACACTGCTTATGCGTATGTTTCATATCAGATTTGGGTGCTATGTTTACTGCTTTACTTAATTGCCATATATCCGTATTGTTGCACTTGTGGGTGTGTGAGTGGGAGGCAGGGGATCGGATGATCCCTACTGAGCCCAATTCTGGTGTGGCTCACTCCCTGCGGTTTCAGGTGTGGACCTCGTGGCGTGTGGCGGCGTGTGGTGTCTTCTTGGTGTGCGGGCCAGCAACTGTCTCAATTCCGGGGTATGCCCCGATGTTGTTGTACTTCTCTTCTGCCTGTACTGATTTAATTTGTTGGACCATGTAATTATTGTTGGACTGTATACGGACATTGTTATCTTCCTTCCTGCGCACTTGTTACATATTTGTAGTCCGTGTGATTGTTTTATTCAGCCTTGTTTAGCGCTTACTCCTCCAGATGTGTTGTGTGAGATCCAGGTGTGAACCCGCAGTTAATGGTCCGACATCCATTTAATGATCGGGTCTCCGGTCATAGGATGGCGGGTCGTTACGGTTGGTATCAGAGCTTAGTCTGGTCGAGTATGTGGTAAACTAGGTTAGATATTATAGTCCAACAATAAGTACGAGTCCGTACAGGCGATGGCTACTGGTATAGATTGATAGGTTTTGACGTGCTTTGGTTCGATTTTCGTGTTTGTGGGGTAGTGATGGCACCGAAGAGGAGAGTTCCGTTGGCTCGTGGTTCGAGAGCAGATGATAGTGGTTCGAGGGCAGAAGGACATAATGTAGATCGTTTCATGGAAGCTATGATTGGGGCTATGTCTGGATACCAGCAGGGAGATGCAAGTGAGGGGTCCAACTCCCGAGGTGGCCAATCCATGGTGATGGAGCGGTTCTTGAAGTTGAAGCCCCCTGCTTTCACGGGTCAACCTGTTCCAGATGCGGCAGCTCATTGGATTAAGGAAGTGGAGAAGGCGTTTGATGTTTTAGAATGTGCTGAGAGTGACAAGACCTTGTTGGCAACCTACTTGTTGAAGGACGATGCTTATGATTGGTGGGTTACCATCAAGGGATTGATGTTTCCAGATAGGTCCTTGAGAGAGATTCCTTGGGAAGACTTTGTGAGAGAGTTTGGTGGGCAATACTTTCCGAGGCACGTTCGTAGGGCCAAGGAAAGGGAGTTTATGGAATTGGTGCAGAATGGTATGTCAGTTCTGGAATATCAGATGAAATTTGTAGCTCTGGGAAGATTTGCTCCACACATATCTGAGTATGAGGATCTTAGGACAAAGAAATTTGTGGATGGACTTCGGCATGATCTGAGGGAATTTGTGGCAGCTCATTGTTGTAAGGATCTGGCGTCAGCAGTTCGGTGCGCGGCAGCGGTGGAGATGCAGTTCCAACACACGGCGAAGGAGTCGGAGCAATCTGCACAAGGGAAGCAGCAAGGCAGGGATAGATCAACAGTCTTTTCGTCAGGCGGTTCGAGTTCCTTTGAGCTCGAGTTCCAAGAGGTGCCTTGTGACGAGGATGAAGATGGTTCGGTTCAGCAGATGCAGACGGAGGTCAGCTGGCAACAGGAAGCGAGGCGGGACGTTGCGGATCGTTGTCCCCGTTGTGGCAGGTTTCATGGTAATTGGATATGTCTATTGATCACTGGTAGCTGTTTTGGCTGTGGTAGGAAGGGACATCTCGCGAGGAACTGTCCCCAGAAGAATAAGGCAGGTCAGGAGCCGAGTGGTCAGTAGGTGTTCGAGGCGTGAGTGGAGTTGCGTCTCTTTGTGGAGGTCCGAGAGGCTGTGCTAGATGAACACTTTTATCTTGTCTTATTCAGAGGTGGTTGTGAACTCTTGTGGCACTTTTATGTACTTGGGTTTGGTGGAGAATCGGTTTTGTAATATGTGCCTTGCTAGTATGTGGTTATTTTGATCTATCAGCTTTTTGTCAGAATTGAGAATCTTGGTTAGCTTGGTGTGAATTTGATTGGCTAATTATGTGGAGCCCTGTGTGTGTGATTGGTGAGAATGATTGTTGTAATCAGTGTGTCGGCATGTGATGGTTAGCCGAGTTTATCGTTGAGCGGTTGCAAATTTCGAGGACGAAATTCTTTTAAGGGGGGGAGAATGTAAGGACTGAGGTTTCGGGTTCAGTATTCGGGTCGGGTTCGGGCCGGATCCCCTGGTTTCGACCTTGAGGGGTTCTTGAGATTTCTGACTGAATGACGTCTGCACTTCTCGATGTCTTTCAAAAGACGTCTGTCTGCGTAGACGCCATTTAAGTCTGCTTTCTGATGTGCCACGTGTGCGCCACGTGGGCGGGTTTCGGGCCGCGAGAGTACGGCCCCTGTCACATCGTCTGAACGGCGTCCATGATGGTCGACGCTATTCAGACTGCGACTCCTGCGATGTCAGTGTTCGGCGCCAGAGCGTTGTCAGTACGGCCTGTCCTGTCGTCTGAACGGCGTCCGTGGTGAGCGACGCGTTTCAAAGCGCTGTCAGTACGGCCCGTCCTGTCAGACTGATTGGCGTCTGTCTCGATCGACGCGTTTTAGCCAGATTCAGATTGACCCCGCGAGCCTCCCTTTCTTTCCCTCATTCTTCGCCTCCACCCTCTCTCTCTTCGCCCTCTCTGCCCCCTCCGCCCTCCTTTCTCCCTTCCCTTCCTCTTCTTCCTTTTCTATCACTCCAATACCTCCTTACCTCTCACCTCTACCTCCACCACTTCCTTCGCGGCGTTCCACTGTCCGGACGGCGGCCGACGTCCCGGCGGAGTGGCGGCGTCCTCGAGGGTACCGGCGGCGGTCTGCGGTGCGGTGGGTCGGCGGCACGGAGCTTGGAGGAGTTTAAGAACCGGTAGGGGGACGAACCTTGCATGAATCGTGATCATCTTGCTTATGGTTTCCTTGGCGTGGCATGATATGTTTTGGGTTAGACTGAGCACGTTTAGGAGGTTTTCTTGTGGGAATGGCCGTGTTAAGGATTGTGGAATTGTAGCATGCTTGTGGTAGTTGATTTCCCTTTCCTCCCCCTTCTGTTTTGGGCATTTTCGGAGTGTTTGGGGTTAAGAGAGGAACCCTCGGATCGAACCAGGGAACCAGGTTTCTGGCGCTAAACGGTGTCGTGCCTGGTCGACGCCTTTTAGAAGGACGTCAGGGCAGTACGACGCCTTTTAGGGCAGAAACCTCCATGTTCGAGGTTTCGTTGTACAGAGTTCTGGCGCTAAAAGACGTCATGTGTGGACGACGCCTTTTAGAAGGACGTCGGACAATCATGACGCCTTTTAGGCAGGAAATCACCCCGACTGAGGCTTCTGCAAATCTGGAATTCTGGGGTGAATGGCGTCTGTGGACTTTGACGCGTTTTAAAGGGCAGCTTCCCATGTCGACGTGGTTTAAGGAATAATCTGGTTTTAATGAACCTGTTTGAGGGGCTTGAATGGCGTCGACCTCGGTCGACGCGATTCAAGACAGAACTGCTTAACTCCTGTTATTTAACACATGTTTCACGGTTGGACGGTTCAAATGCATGCTTTAAGCTGTACGTTGAGACGGAGGTTTACTGTGCGAATGGAATCATGTTATATGTGTGTATGTGCTTATGTGAACATGGAATCGGAATAACTGTGGTTTACGTTTGTCACCATAGGCCGATGGGGACAGGGCCATGGTGTCTGTGAGGCATTGTGCCGTACCGGTGGAGGAGGGGTACATGTTGTGTTTTACCTTTGGCTGGGGGAAGCAGAACCACCTTGAGCCCGTCGGGCCGGAGTAGCCGGTGTGCTATCCGAGGGGTTGCTGTTTGGTCTCAGCGGGTCTGGGTTTCCCTGTTTGTCGTGGCAGCTTCCGGCGCGTTTCTTGCTGTGGAACTGGTTGTGGTACTGTTGGAGTTGTTTTACCCCTGTAGCCACTGGGCCTGATGTGACCTTTGATCAAGGTTACGAGTGGTACCCTTCGCCCTTTGGCCTGACGCAGCCTGGGAGGTTAGGGTTGTGGGTAGTTCCTGTAGCTTCGGCTTGACGGTGGTTCGCCGGTCCCCAGGGCCCTCCTGAAGCGCCGAGGCCTGGCGTGGAGGAAATCCGGTCGGTAGGACAGTAGTCTAGACTGCTTGTGTGCACACGTAGCTGGGCAGTGGTGGTTCACTGGTCCCAGTTAGTCCTAGTTTGACTCACTGCCTCACCCTACAGTGCCCCGGAACACTGTAGGGGCGGACAGGCGTGAGTAGTAGTGGTAGTGTTGTGAGGCGACGTTTGACTTCGGTCGACTGTGTGGTTCGGTCGCTTTGTGGACTTTGGCTGTGGGACGTGACTTTGTGTTGGGTTCGTCGGGTTAGTTAGAACTGTTCCTGCTACACTGCTTATGCGTATGTTTCATATCAGATTTGGGTGCTATGTTTACTGCTTTACTTAATTGCCATATATCCGTATTGTTGCACTTGTAGGTGTGTGATTGGGAGGCAGGGGATCGGATGATCCCTACTGAGCCCAATTCTGGTGTGGCTCACTCCCTGCGGTTTCAGGTGTGGACCTCGTGGCGTGTGGCGGCGTGTGGTGTCTTCTTGGTGTGCGGGCCAGCAGCTGTCTCAGTTCCGGGGTATGCCCCGATGTTGTTGTACTTTTCTTCTGCCTGTACTTATTTAATTTGTTGGACCATGTAATTATTGTTAGACTGTATACGGACATTGTTATCTTCCTTCCTGCGCACTTGTTACATCTTTGTAGTCCGTGTGATTGTTTTATTCAGCCTTGTTTAGTGCTTACTCCTCCAGATGTGTTGTGTGAGATCCGGGTGTGAACCCGCAGTTAATGGGCCGACATCCATTTAATGATCGGGTCTCCGGTCATAGGATGGTGGGTCGTTACAACATAGGTATGATTTGAAATGCATGAACCCAGAATACTTCAAGCGGACTCATAGGTTTGTAGCCCGAAGTAGACAAGGGTGTTTGAATGATGCAAACCTAGATACCTAGGTCATGAGGACCCTAATTATCAATGACGGGCTTAAAGGCTTTTGGTCATGATAACTAGGGGTGATTTTGAATGGATGAACCCTAACTACCACAGCAGACTCATAGGTTTGTAACCGAGGTAGACAGGGTGTACGGGGTACTCTTTTCAGAGACCCAGTAATTTCGGGGATGGCGGAGTCACGAGAGACCCAGGCCATCTGCCAGTGCGACGTAGTCGTTGAAGACCCCGGTCGACTTACTTTGCTTTGATTTGAATTTGCTTGATTGGTGACGGAGTACTCCTCTCGGAGACCCAGTCTTTCGGAGATGACGGAGTCACGAGGGACCCAGGCCAGCCACCAGTGCGATGTAGTCGTTGAAGACCCCAGTCGACTTACTTTGCTTTGCTTTGAATTTGCTTGATTGGTGACGGAGTACTCCTCTCGGAGACCCGGTCTTTCGGGGATGACGGAGTCACGCAGGACCCGGGCCAGCCACCGGTGCGACGTAGTCGTTGAAGACCCCAGTCGACTTACTTTGCTTTGCTTTTGAATTTGCTTGATTGGTGACGGAGTACTCCTCTCGGAGACCCGGTCTTTTGGGGATGATGGAGTCACAAGGGACCCAGGCCAGCCACCGGTGCGACGTAGTCGTTGAAGACCCCGGTCGACTTACTTTGCTTTGCTTTTGAATTTGCTTGATTAGTGACGGTGTACTCCTCTCGGAGACCCGGTCTTTTAGGGATGACGGAGTCACGAGGGACCCGAGTCAGCCACCAGTGCGACGTAGTCGTTGAAGATCCCGGTTGACTTACTTTACTTTGCTTTTGCTTGCACTTGGATTTGACCTTGGGCTTAAAATTGAGTGGTGGTGCTGAATGCACCAGGCCACCTTCTTTGTTTTGAACTTGCTTTGAACTTGGGCGGTAGAGTCTAGTAGGACCTACGCCGGCTGCTATTTGAATCTTGAACTTGAACTTAAGCTTGGATTTATGCGGCGGGTCTTGTTGACCCAGGCTGATTTGAATTTGAGCTTGAATGGAGGGGTCGAATGAGTCCAAGCCATCTTTCTTGTTTTATGCTTGGATGGCGGAATCTAGTAGGACACATGCCAACTTGCATTTGGATTTGATTTTGAACTTGAGTGGCAGAGTCTTGCTGATTTGGGCCGATTTACATTAAAACTTGAACCTGGATTTAGGCTTGGTTTTTTGCGTTTGAACTTCATTTGAAGCTCTAAATTTGTACTTTGAATGGCGGGATCAAATGAACCCAGGCCATTCTCTTGCTTTCAACCTTGCTTTACTCTTGAATTTTGAACTCGAATTTGAGCTTGAACTTAAGCCGCGGTTCCTGTTGACCCAGGCTGACTTATCTTGAATTTGTACTTGCTCTTTGGCTGGAGCTTTGAACTTGCATTTGAACTTGCGTTTGAACTTGCATTTTGAGCTCGAGCTTGATTTGAAGTTTTGAATTTTGAACTTGAATTTGATCTTGAATTTAGGCGGCGGGTCTTGTTGACTCAAGCCGATTTGAACTTGGGCTTGGATTTAAACTTGAATTTTTAACTTGAGCTTCAATTTAAGCGGAGGGTCTTGTGGACTCAAGCCGATTTGCTTTTGAACTTCAGTTTGCCCTTCAGGCGGAGCTCTGGATTTGAATTTGAATTTGAATTTGAATTTGCTCCTTAAGTTGAAGCATTGGTTCTTGAACTTTGAACTTGAATTCTGAATTTGATTTTATGCTCGAGTTTGAACGGGAGCTTTGAACTTGAGTGGCGGAGCCTTGCTGACCCAGGCCAGTTTACACTTGACTTTGCACTTGTATTTGAATTTGTGCTTGAATTTGAGCTTGGATTTGAATTTGGACTTGAATGGCAAGGTCCAGCAGGACTCGGGCCATTTTCTCTATTTCTTTGTAGCTTCTTGCCCTCCTGTTCATTGAAGAGACAAGGTTGCAATACATATGCATGTTTATATCAAACAATTTCAGAATCGGAAAACATCATCGATTCGGATTAATTTGATTGAAAACTTCGACCGGTTATAAAATGGGAAGCAGGGAATGATTTATACTCCCTCCGCACCGGGTTTCCCTCAGCACCATTGCCCGACTAGCGGGATAGTCGTGCCAACTTTTTTCTTTTTCCTTTATTTTTTAATGGCATTTCGTCATTGGCAACCCATGAGGTGCTTTGGGGCGACTTCGTAAAGCCTTTTGGAGCCTCTTCAATGTCATTGGCTCATATAGGCAGGTTAATTTTACCATGCCATTTAAGATTTATAGCCTCGGGGGAATACATCCCGAGAACTGGATGATTTCTTTTGACTGTCTTCATGGTGATCATATTCACACCGTAGACAGTGCTTCATATATTTTTTCAACCTTCGCTTGGAAAGCACGGAGGTGGCGCATGATAGCGCTTCATATGTTTGCCATTTAAGGGAGGAAACTGCACTTCTCCCTTATGATTGGTGAGGGTATATGCTCCTCCTTCATAAACAGTTTTGACGACATAGAGGCCGATCCAATTATTGGTCAACTTCCCTTTTGGATTTGACGCCATGACTTCTCTTCTTTTGACCATAACTAGGTCTCCTTTCTTAAAGGCTCTTTCTTTGACTAGTCTATCAAATGCTCGAGCCATGCGAGCTTGATATATTTGGATATTTTGTTGGGCTCGAAGTCTGTCGCCTTCCAAGGCTAATAACTCCTCAAGCCGCCTTTCTGCATTTGATTGATTTCCTTTGATAAGCCCCTGCTCTAAAACAATGCGCAAAGAGGGGACTTCCAATTCAATTGGTAGGACTGCCTCTGACCCATATACTAAGGAATAGGGAGAACAACATGTTGGAGTTTTGTATATGGTTCTGTAAGCCCATAATGCTTCATACATTCTTTCTTCCCAGTCTTTCTTAGTTGAATTGACTGTCTTTGCTAGAAGGTTGCATAGAGTCTTGTTAAAGGCTTATGCTAACCCATTGGCTTGTGGATTGTAGACTGTAGAGGTCCTCCAATCAATTTTGAATTTTGCAGCTAGCTTGTATATGATTTGATTTCGGAAGTATGTTCCATTATCTGAGATGATCCGACTGGGTGCACCATATCGGAACAACATATTTTGGCAGAGGAACCTTTCAACGGCTGCCCCGGTGACTTCTCTTAATGCTACCGCCTCGGCCCATCTGGAAAAATAATCCATGGCGGCCAGAATATATTTAGCACCTCTTAAGGAGGGTATGAATGGACCGACAACGTCCATACCCTACTCGGCAAAAGGCCATGATGGTGCTGTAGGGTGCAAGGGCACCGGAGGTTTTCTTGGAATTGGGCCATGTTCCTAGCATTTGTGACATGATTTGGCAAATTGTGCACAATCATCGAACATTGTGGGCCAGTAGTAGCCCAATTGTTTGAGTTGATTTTTCATCATGGGGCCAGACTGGTGAGCACCACAGACCTCGGCATGTATTTCCCTCAAGGATTCAACTATCTCTTTTGGTGACAGACATCTGAGGAGAACTTTTCTTTTGCCATCATATGTCACTCGAAAGAGAGTGTCTCCTTTGTATTCATATGAATCCTTAATACGGATCAGTTTAGCACGCTTGATTCGGGTGCTTGGCAATATTTTATGCTTAAACCAGTCGAGAAGTATTTCCCTCCAATCAGGCTTATCGGCTTCTTCCACTGCACATACTTCTGTTTGCATTTCTGTTTCTTCTTCCAACACAGTTGGTAACAATCTTCTGTTCTTGACCCATATTTCAAGGGATCCCTCTGGCGGCAGAGCCAGAGAACTTGCTAATTTAGCTAGAGCATCAGCTTGAGCATTTGCACTGTAGTTGATATAGTTGATTTCAAAGAAACATAATCTTTTTATCAGCTTGAGGGCCCTTTTGTGATAAGGAATCAACTCGGGCTTTTTGACATCATATATTCCTTGGACTTGGTATATAATCAACATTGAGTCTCTATGGACTTGAATCATTTGAATGCCCATATCCAGAGCAACTCCCAGGCGAACTATCAAAGCTTCATATTCAACTTCATTGTTGGTGCATGGGTTAGTTAAGGAACACGAGGTATGCAGAACCTCGCCTTCTGGAGATATCAGGACAATGCCTGCCCCGGCTTTTGTAGCGAATGTACCATCTTGTGCAATTGCTGAACAGGAGGCCCCGTCAAAATATAGCTGCCATATCTTTTGTTCTGTATGGTTAGCTTCTAATGTTTCTTCATCTGGCAGGTCGGTAACCAACGGTGAATCTTCTGGCACTAGATGTGCTGCAAAGAAGTCTACAATGGCTTGACCTTTGATGGCTTTCTGAGGAACATATTTGATATCGAACTCCATGAGGAGGACTGCCCATTTGCCAAAACGACCTTTCAAGGATGGTCGATTAAGGATATATTTGAGAGGATCAGCCCTAGAGATGAGCTGGATTTCATGTGATAACATATAGTGCCTAAGTCTTTTAGCTGCAAAGACTAGGGCCAAGCATATCTTTTCAATAGGTGAGTACCGGAGTTTAGCCCCGATCAACCTTCTGCTTAAGTAATATAGTGCTTGCTCTTTGCCTTCTTCATTGTCTTGTGCCAGCATTACCTCCAGAGAAGTCTCCTGAGCAACGATATATAAGGTTAATGACTGGCCTTTAATAGGTGCCCCCAGCACAGGTGGCGATGCAAGGTATTGCTTGATTTTCTCAAGCGCATTTTGACATTCATCATCCCATATGAATGGGGCATCTTTCTTCATTAATTTAGAGAAGGGTTCACCCCGCCCGGCTAGGTTGGATATGAACCTTCGAATGTATGCGAGCCGTCCCTGAAGGGACTGCAGCTCTTTGAGATTCTTCGGAGGCGGAAGTTCCTGGATAGCTTTGATTTTGATTGGGTCTATTTCAATGCCCCTGTATCTGACAATAAAGCCCAAAAATTTGCCACTTGAAACCCCGAAGGCGCACTTCATGGGGTTCATTTTCAAACTGTATTGCCTCAGCCTTTCAAATATGGTGCGGAGGTCTTGCATATGATCTTCTTTTTTCTTGGTTTTGACAACTAGGTCATCAATATTACATTCAACTTGTTGATGAAGGAATTCATCAAATATCTTGGTCATTGCTCTTTGGTATGTTGCACCGGCGTTCTTGAGGTTGAAGGGCATTCTTTTTGTAGTGGAAGATTCCGTTAGGAGTTCTGAATGTAGTATGGATCTTATCCTTGTCAGCCATCCATATTTGATTATATCCCGACGATCCATCCATAAAAGACAAAGCTTCATGTCCTGTGGTGGCATCGACCATGATTTCTATAACAGGCACTGGGAAGTCATCCTTTGGGCATGCCTTGTTTAGATCTCTGAAGTCTACACAGATTCTGATATGTCCATTCTTCTTTTTGACTGGAACAATATTTGCTAGCCATATTGTATATTGATTTTCTTGTAGGAAGCCAACATCAATTAACTTGTCGACTTCAGCATTGATTTTGTTTATCAGCTCCGGCCTCATTCTTCTTGGAGCTTGTTTGATTGGCTCGATGGCTGGATCAATGGCCAGCTCATGTTGAGCTACTTCGGGATCTAACCCAGGCATTTCTTTATAGGACCAAGCAAAACAATCCCGAAATTCCTTTCGAAGCAAAATATATGCTTGTTGTTGTTCTTGACTGAGCAATGCACTTATATATGTTGGTCTTGGGTCTTCTTCAGAGCCCAAATTGATTTCAAGGAGCTCATCAATCGTAGCTTGCCCTCCATCTTCAAGTTCTGGAGGTGCTGGCTGGAGCTCCATTAGATCTTCTTCATTTACTTCTTCTTCAATTTCTGCTTCAATTTCATTGACTTCTTGGTCAATTTCATTTGATTGATTTGCTGTGAAAATATTTGGGATAGGATCTGCCTGTTGATTTTCTATAAGCCGAGTAAGCTCATTTTCCCTTTGACCGGTGTTAACATGAGGTTTGGGGGTAATAGATAGATTTTCTTGTTCTTCTGGTATATTCTGAACCATATCGGAACTTGGGATATCATTTTCCTTGACTTCTGTGACTTGGATGTCTTCTTCTTCAAGATGTTTCCAGCATTGACATGCTGGAATAGGAGATTGATCAGCTTTTGGCTAGCTTTCTTGAATAGACTGACCCGTGGGCTGCTCTTCATCATAGTCATCATATATTGCTTGTATAATTTCTGATATTTCTAGAAAAATAGATGTCATATTTGCTGAGAATTCAGGAGTTTCTTCTTCCGGCAAGGTATATCCTAAGCCTGGATATTGTGTATGTTGCATCAATGCTTTGGACATGTTAGGAGGGTACTATAGCTATTGGAACCTGCTCCATTCCTTTTTTGTTTGATATAATGAAATTGACTTGGCCTTAGCTAATTCCTCAGTATGCTTTGTCATGTCTGGGAGACCCATGATGTCAACCCATAATTCTTCTTCTATATCGAGAATATAGCAGTCTTTGTCTTCAGTAGCCGACTGCTCATCAGCTCTATAAAAGACTGTTTTATGTCCATCTTCGTGAGGAACCACGAATTTCTTCAAAGGCTCTACGAGCTGACATTCATACTCTTCCATAGGATGTATTAGTCCGACTGGGACCATGACTTCTATAGAGAGTACATCTTGTTGTTTGGTTGTCTTTGCTGAAGGACTTTTCAGAATAGTAGCTTCTTTGTCTTCGAGACTGAGAGAGCCGATATTTGGTGGAGGTGGAAACCATTCCTTCCTCTAGGGGTGGAGGTATATAGATATTGGCATCCACAAGATGGCATTCGTGAACCTCAAAAGGCTCGAGATCAGCAAAGACTTGCTGTATTTGTCCTTCCCAGAGAAATTTGATGCATTGATGCAATGAGGAGGGCACCACAAAATATTGATGTATCCATGGCCGCCCAAGCAAAGCTTTGTATGTAGTATCAGAATTTATGATATAGAAGAGGACTGTGAAGTGAAAGTCACCGACGACCATTTTAAATTCAGCTACCCCAATTGATGTTTCTGACTTCTGGTTGAATCCAGCTATTTTGAAATCTTACACTCTTCTTAGGTGCATATGAAAATGAAATTTCTGGAAAGTTCTGAGAGGCATGATGCTGACAGCAGAGCCTTGATCGACCAGGATTCTATTGACAGATTGTCCATTTATCTTTCCTCTAATGTAGAGTAGCCTGTTGTGGTCATTTGTAGGCAGCAACATATCATCTTCAGTGAAGGTGATGGAAGCCGTGAATGACTCATAGAGTATTTCTTGCATTTCTGCTGCATGAGCTTCATAAATTTGAGTTTTTAAGGCTGCAATGAGAGCCTTTCGCAATTCCTCACTGAGTGACAAAACTTCCCACACAGTAAATTTAGATGGCAACCTTTTTAGTAAGCCGATAACTTTCTTTTCTGCTTTTTCATTATCATGAACTTTTGGAGAGGCAACCTGAGGGTCTTGTTTTTTCAGACGGCTGCTGCTGTACTTGTTTACCTTTCTTTGCAGACTTTTGAACTGCCATAAATTCATATAAAGAGGGTAACACCCAATTTTCTTGATCAGAATTTTATGGATACAGTCCGAGCGGAGGCGGGATTTGAACATTTCTTTTTGACAAAGGCATGGATTCCATTCCTCTGAATTCTGGTTCGGGGATGACATATGGTGTTTCCCCCTGAAGCTAGATAATTTTTTGAGTGGTAGCCAATGGAGGCTTCCATCCCCACTTTTTGCCAGAGCGGGTGACATGTTGCTCATTTGGAGTTGATGTGGAGCTTTCCATCACTTCTATTTTTGGAACAAGGAAGATTTCTTCCTCCTCATCATCTTCACTTTCATTTATTGTTGATATTGTGTTGCAAGACATGATAGTGCAAGTGCCTTCCTGCTCTTCTTTCCTATTTTCCTAATTATCATCAGTCTTTGGCTCTTTGACTTCATGTTCCCAGAATAGGGCTTCTTCATGTATTTGCTTCATTGTCATATTTTGAAGTTTCTCCCATGGGATAAAATGTTTCAGCTTTGTTGGCTTTCTTTGAGGCTGTTCATATTCATCCAAGCTGTCTATTAGCTGTTGCAACTTTGACAGCGGATCTTTACCCTTAGGTAGAATTAGTATTGGTGTTTCTCTTTTTCTTCTTCTGTTGGTAATCCTCCTTACAATATGAGGATCTACCTATTTCCATATACTGCTTGCTGGAGCAGGGTAACTTGAGCTTGGTTGCGATGTCTCCTGTTGAGGGGAGGACACACATTGTTTTTTGCCTGAAGCTGCAGCTTTGACCGGCGCAGATAGAGCCATTTTAGACATATCAGATATCATATTATCCAAATTTGGTGGAGGGACGGGTTGAACATATGTCGGTCATCGTGGAATACCTCCATGAATATATACTTCTGATGATTTTTGCTTGATATGAGATCTTGACTTCTTTTTAACTGTCTACCATTGAGATGCTTGGAATGGTTGAAGTACCAATTGCTCATAAGTGGCTTGGGTGCTTCTTTCTGCAGTTTCTGAGCTTAATGACTGGTAAATAGGAACCATATGATGAACATTTACAGATGCCACATTTGCTTTTGTCCAGGCATGAGGCTGCGGAGGATCGACAAGATGATCTCCCATAGGACACCTTTCTGAATTAATTTTTCAACTGCATCTTTGAACACATAGCATTCTTCAATAGGATGTCCCATGATTTGGTGATATGGACAATAATTTGGATCATTAGATCTTTTGGCATCTTCTGTCCTCTTCGATTGTGGTAGCACAATCTGATTGTATTTTCGTGCCCATTCAAATAGAACACGAGTTTTGTCTTTTGGGAAGCTGTATGGCCTGTTCATTCTTTCTTTGAGAGAGAATAAAGCTTGGACTTCTTTCTCTCTATTGTAGCTGGTTTCGGCCTGCGTAACTAGACCTTTCTTTTGTTGCTCCGTGATGAACGTAGATAAATCTACTGTATTTGATTCGCGTGGAGCATTTTTTCTATAAAATTTTTCTTTGTTGTTGCTTGGTTCACTTCTGGATCAGCTCAGAAAACTTTCAACTTCTGATACCACAGTATTCAATTTGTCAAAAGATTTGATTTCAATCGCTACCAGCCTTTCAAAGACTTCATTTTTCAGATTACCTTTGCATATCACCACTACGTCTTCTTGACATGGTGGTCTTTTGCATTTCATGTTAAGATTTCTCCACCTAGCAATGAATTTAGAAGCATTTTCATTGTTTTCTTGTTTCACAGTATATAGCTCTGCCAGAGTGATTTCTCTCTCCACCAAATAAAATCTATCTTGAAATTGCTTCTGGAGGTCGGCCCATCTTGCAACAGAACCCGACCGAAGAGAAGAATACCATTCAAATGCGAGTCCAGTCAATGAAGACCCAAAAAATTTCAGCATATAAGATTCATCGGTGGCTAGGTCTCCCATTTTCTTTTGATTATGAATCAAAGCAAGTTATAGTATTTAGTAAATATATACGATATATTTATATACTATCACCTAGGAGAGACCAAGATAAAAGTTATCAAAATACCGTCAGATAAACTCTAAGCCGTAACGCGAGTAGTTAAGAACTTACCGCGTGGTCCACCATCGTTATAGTCATAGGATTCGAATCACTTTAGGCAGGTTTGTTGTGCTATCCACAAGGCTTGCTTAATTGGGAGGAGAAACTGTAGCTATGGCATTAAATGCCTATATGATCGGGGTAGAGGAACCATGTAGCTTTGTTGTGCTATCCACAAGGGCTGCATGCAAATCTATGCTCGTCGCGTAATGATGGTTAGCTTAGACCAGAATTAATGGTTTGTTGTGCTATCCACAAGGCCATTAAATCTCTCGGGACCGAAGCCATGATCAGATATTGCAAGGAGTTGCAAGTCCTATGAGTTGGGTGCTCTCTAATTGTATTACAGTTTGTTGTGCTATCCACAAGGCTGTAGTGCAAGTCATTGAGATTCTGATCCCCACTAGGAGACTGTCGGCGTCTCCCGTTCTGTATAACTGGGGGTTATACAGTCCGTCGAAAATTAGTGGGAGTTAAACTTGAACAAAAGACCATGTCTTATTTTAAATTTTAATATTTGAACATCTGCTAAATAAATTTTACTTATATCTCCTGTAGGGAATTATGTCGTCGAATAACCCACTCCGTGGCATACTTGATGCCCTTTTGACTTACCTGATCTACTCGGATTGGTTCAGAAACCTGAAGAATGTCTTCAGATATGAACATATTGACTTTGTCCCTGGAGCTGATCCTCCTGTTGAATCGGCATTGGATGCCCCTGAAGCAGAGGTGACAGCTAACGATAAAAGATCGAAGGACAAAGGCAAAAGAGTAGTGAAGGGTGACTGCTTCTACTATAAGCAGTATGGTCACTGGAAGAGGAACTGCAAGGAGTTCCTTAACGATATAGCTCATGGAAAAATGAAGTTATCTGAAACTTCAGATATCTATATGATAGATATCAACTTGTCAGTTAGAGATTCCACATCTTGGGTATTAGATACCGAATGTGCTTCTCATGTCTGCCATTATGTGCAGATGCTGACAAGTAAGCGCAAGCTGAGACAAGGTGAGGTGGAATTGAGGCTAGAAAACGGCGCAAAAGTTGCGGCGATTGCTGTTGGGACAGTAAACCTCAGGCTTCCATCAGGAGACACCTTACTTTTAGAGGATTGTTATTATGTTCCTAGCATAATAAAGAACATTATATCAATATCTTGTTTGGACAAGATAGGATTGATGGATATATGTGTCCTCTAAGCCAATCATAAGGCACCTATTTCAATCTGGTTCACTAATAAATAGCATTAAATTCATTATATATATTGACATATTTATAATTGCGCATAATGAAGTCCATGAATATGTGCAATAGTCATCAGATTATGATGAGATCATAATAATGAGACTGGTGACTTATAAACACATATTCTTAATTGTTCTTGGTCGTAGGATGTTTGAGAAGGACATCAAACATCCGGTTAGACTAGTACAGGTTATTCCAGCTCATATGATGAGGGTAACTGATCACGTTAGTTACTAGTGTGGAGACACAATGGTAAACCTGTAGGTGCTCATTGGAGAATGAGTTCACTGAACTGATCCGACATGAATCGCCAAATGGTAATTTACCTGACTGTCAATCGGCTTGATTCATCGTCACAGTAGCGTGGTTGATCCTTGGACTTGAGACACCAAAGACACCTTGTCGGTGGACTTTTGGACTTTGACCTTGACCTACGAATCCCTATCCACGGGATCTCAAATAGTCAAGAATCGGGTCCAGCGGAAGAACTTCGAAGGTGATTGTGTGTTCAATAAAGGATCGTTCGCTCTCAGGTAACTGGAGAGAGAATGCTCTAGAGTAGATCCGCAGGAGTCTCTGGCCAGAGCAAAAACAATATCAGAAAAAGTGGTTTTCGGATATTGTAAAGTGGAGTCTGATTCAAGTGAGTTGACAATCTAGGGTTTGACAGTTGACCATACCCTAGGTTAACTCGAGAGCATGGTGCGAACGAAGGATTATAGCCACGCGGTAACTGTGGACGGACAGGTTCCATGAGTGGGTTGCTGAACCCCATTGCCTTCTGGGATCATGCGGTGTTGCTTGGCACCCAACTTGATCAGAAGTCCGACCGAATTTACAAGCGATGATAATTCGGTTAAGTAATTAGTTAATATCTAGATATTAATTAATTACAATAAGTCAATAACTAGTTATTGGACTTAACGGACTGAAAATCGGACTGGTAAATGGGCCTAGAGGGTCACACGCAATGAGATTCTCAGTCGGTAGTACATAAGTGGGATTTATATTAACTCGGGGACTTTTGTGAAAAGTCGCGCCGACTTAATATATATACGCGCTGTTGAGAAATCCTGGGCCAAGCTCCAGGATTTCCCTTGCTGGCCGTCATCCCTCCCTTTCTCTCTCCTCCTCTGGGCGTCCCGTTCGAGGCGCGCCAGAGACAGTTTCCGTCTCCGCCGCGCGTGATTCCCGAAAGTCGGGAATTCCCGTCGGCGGGATTTCAGCAATCGTTGCGGCGACGGATCTTCAGCGAGCGAGCTGAAACGGACGAGGGATCGAGGACGAACCACCGCGGAGGATCGCGTGGATACCGCTGGAGGTCGGACGCTTGTGCGGCTTGCGGCATCGCCTCGACGGAACCGAAACGGAAGCGGATTCGAATCCGCGCACGGTAATCAGATTCCAACCCGATTTTTCGGTTTGCGTTTTTCGTTTCGAATCGGATCAGCGGGCATCGGGCGGGTTTAATTTTTGTTCTTTGTTTCCGCTGCATTCTTCGCGTCCCACCTAGATCCCAACAAGGATATAAATTGACTATTGAGAATAGAAGTTGTTCGATTTATTATGGTAATAAATCGATAGTTTCGGCATCTTTAGTCAACGGTCTATATCTATTAGATGTTTCTTATTACAATCTTCAAATTGATAAAGCTCTTAAGAAGAGCAAGAATTGTGTGAACCAAGCCTATATGTGGCATTGTAGACTTGGGCACATTGGCAAAAGCCGGTTGCAAAAGTTGCACAAGCATAGTTATTTAACTGCATTCGATTACGAATTGTTTGCAACATGTGAATCTTGCCTTATGGAAAAGATGGCAAGATTTCCATTTACTGGACATGGAGAACGTGCTAAGGACATTTTGGAACTAATACATTCGGATGTATGTGGTCCTATGTCCACCCAAGCAAAAGGTGGCTACTCATACTTCATCACGTTCACCTTTTGACTTCTCAAGGCGACAGTGGGCGGAGATGGCGACAGCGATGGACGCGGGCGATAGTGGCGGTGGGATCCCGCGAATCCGGCAGGTGCGACAGTGGCCATCTTAATAAGCGGTGGCAGTGGGATCTAGCCATGCATCGTCTTCTGCATCAGTCCATTTTGTTAACTGTGCTGCCATGTTGTTGTCCCCTCCAAACTACCACCCACATATGGTTGCACCAGCCAGCTGCTAGACATACATAAAATGGCTGACCACTGGCGTAAGGTTGTTGGATGCAAGGACTGCTCCAAGAGTGGGGAGTGGCGGATGCAGAAATTTTGTCTTGAGCTAGACTACTTTGAATTGGGCTAATGAATTTTGTTAAGTGAAATTCTAAGACCTCACTAGATGAATGTTGGATCCGCCACTGAGAATAGAAGAAGATTCACAAAGGCAAGAGAGGTGTTCAAGATCACAGATGAGCTTGAGGTGACACCTCTTTCCTCCATCTCTTCAATCCACGCTGTCAATGTTAGTTTTAGGTGGCCTACAAGCCAATTTGACTATGTAAATCTCGTTCATTTATTAAAATAATGGCATAATATTCATTATGTGTAAATCGCATTAATTCTCGTTTCATAATGAAGTCCGTGAATATGTGCTATAGTGATCAGATTATGATGAGATCATACTAATGAGACTGATCACTTAAACACACATATTCTTAATTGTTCCTAGTCGGAGGATATCCGAGAAGGACATCGGATATCCGGTTAGACTAGTACAGATTACTCATGCTCATATGATGAGGGTGACTGATCTCATAAGTCACTTGTGTGGAGACACTAAGGCGAATCTGTAGGTGCTCATTGGAGAATGAGTTCACTGAACTGACCCGACTGAATCGCTGGATGGTATTGTACCTCACTGTCAACCAGCTTGATTCTATTGTCGCAGTTGCGTGGATGGTCCTCGGACCTGAGACACCAAGGACACCTTGTCGGTGGACTTCTATGCTTTGACCTTGGTTTACGAATCTCTAGTCACGGGATTCTAATACGCCAAGGATTGGGTACAGCGGAATACCGTCGAAGGGAATTGTGTGTCAATAAGGAATCATTCGCTCTCGGTACTTAGAGAGAGAATGCTATAGGAAGGATGCGCGGAAGTCTCTGGTCAGGGCGGACGATAATATCGGGAAAGGAGTTTTACGATATTCATCAGCGGCATCCAATCCAAGTGAGTCGATCGGTTAGGGTTTGACAACTCGCCATACCCTGAGTTGACTCGAGAGCATTGTACGAATGAAGGATTATATGCACGCGGTAACTGTAGGCGGAAAGGTTCCAAGAGTGGGTTACTTAACCCCAATACCTTCCAGGTTCACGCGGTGTTGCTTGGCACCCAACGTGATCGGAGGCCCGGTCGAATTCGATGTGCGACATCAGTTTGATTGATTAATTAATTAATAAAGAGTTATTAATTGATTAATAAAGTCAGTGAGGAGTCACTGGGCTTGTTGGGCCATTAACTGGACTGGTACTTGGGCCTAGAGGGTCACACACAAATGATTTTCAAGGCGATGGATAAATAAGTGGGTTTTATACAAACTGGGGGTTTTTATGAAAAATCGCGCGGTTAGTATAAAACATAGCGAACGGGCTGAGCAGGCCAAGCTGCTGCTAACCCTAGCCACCCCTCTTCTGTTTCTCTCTCTCTTTGGCGTCTAGACAGATCTAGATCTGCTCCGCCGCTTCTCCGAATCCCGTTTGACGGGAAATCGTCCGCACGTTGCGGCGATCATTGCGGCGATCGGCGAAGGTTTCGAGGGCTGCGAAAAACGAGGAACGTGAGGATATCCGTCGTGAGGAGGATCGCGTGGACTTCGCTAGAGGCCGGGCACTTGCGCGGCTTGCGGTGTCGCACCGACGGAACCGAACAGTTGCGGATTCGAATCTGCACACGGTGAGAACTTCGATTATCCGATAATCGATTTTTGTTTTTCCGAAACGGGAATGGATCGCTGTTTTAATATTTCATTTTCCGCTGCGTGAGCGATCCGGAGAAACCGGAAAAAACCTAACAGTTAGCAGATCAGGAATACCTGTCAGTGATTTGGCTATGAAGGAGGTCAGACTGGGCAAACATGAGGTAGCAATCTCAGTCCCCTGTCGGTGGCTAAGTATACATATGTTAGTGTTTGTAGTAACCATTGTTTAAGGATCCGTGGCATGTCTCTTCTCACCATGCTTTGTTCCCGATACTTGCAAGCTTTGAATCTATTGAAGGCATCTTTGATCTCCAAGAGGGCTCTCAGCAGTGTCTTCTGTAAGAGGAAGCGTGGAAGGTCACAGGACTAAGATTTAACTCAAACAACAAGCTTAATTGGCTGGCTCAGGCTGCTTTCATTTTTTGGTATATTTTTTTTGTTTGTGTTGTGCTCTTCTCTGAGGTAAAATGAAGTCAATAGTAATTTTTGTTTTCTTATAGGAGTCATTTGGTTGCACTTACGATATTGTAAAATGTTGGCTTTGAAATCACTGATTTTTGAGCATTTGAATGCATCTTTCGCAGTAAGGAGTGATTGTCTCTCTCTGGTGCCATGTAGGGATGCAAATTAGTAATCAATAACCTGATTATTCATCCGTTCGTTAGTTTATAGATTAGTTAATAGATAATTTTTTTAAATCGATATACTGTGGATAAGGTAATGGATGTAATTTTGTTTTACCAAATACATATAGTACACTAAGATCTAATTATCCAATTGACTATAAATAACTTATTGATAATTAACGGATATTATTTCTAAATCGATAACTTAACATATATGGTCACGGATCTACTTTACATCCGCACCGAATCCGACCCATTTGAATCCCTAGTGCCATGAGCAATCTGTCTTTTTAATTCCTCATGCCTGATGCCGAGAGAATGGGGAATATCCTCCCATGGGAATTCCCACATGGAGCACCTGTATAGGGGTTATTTGTTTCTATGTAAAACTAGTGAATTCATCAGTGAAATTATTGGTTTTTAAAACTAGTGAAATTTTATAACTTTAAAATCATAGAGTAATTGTTTGATTGCTTGTAAAATAAAACGAAAGAATGCTTAGATCTTCTTGGTTTGATTTACATGGACTTTTCTTGGAAATCAAGACAATGAAATGAGCTGTCAAATGAGTAGACAAGGCCTGGGCATAATTCTATGTTACACTATTTTAGACATTTGAAAACATTGTCAAATAAAACAACTTTTTAAAATTACACTACTTTAGGTGGAAACAAACAAACCCCTCTGCCAACTTAATTACAAGACGTATGCAAATATTTAGTTACGGCAGTGCCATCATAAAGCTCAATGGGAATGTACTCGGATTGGCTGGATGTGAATTTTCCCTTTTCTTAGTTCAGGCAAGTTTGCCTTTGCAGCCTTCAGATAGCAGTTTGATTTAGTGTTTAATCCTGAGATATCTTTTTTTTATTCCAAAACTCAAAAAACTAGTTTGATTGGTAGGTTAGTTGACTCAAAATACAACCGGATTAATCCAAGTTAATCCAGAGTTCTGTATCCCAATGTTTCCCTTGGAATATGTTAATCCGGATTGTTTTCATTTTTCTTCTCATCCTAATAAAATCATCTCGCTTCCTAAAACTTCTTTATAGGACATATATAGTAATGTAGCTACTTATTCTACTCATTACTTTATATTTATTCTAAGAATATTTACTTGACCTTAAGTTAATTGCTTATGTTAATCTATGGTTATCAAAGATAATCATATTTATCTTAGAACACTTTATTTCACTGGACAAGACTGAGTCAGTTAACCCTAACCTCCAATCAAAGTGGTCAAGAGCCAATAATCCTGCCCCACTACAACCCCTAACAACCGAGACATTCCCAACACATTCTTGACCATTCGACCTCGGGACATAGAGGTAATATTGGACGGCTAATTTTCGACCCAATTTTTAGCTTCTACTAGGGGATCTTAACTTAGATCTGAATTTCATAAAGTTAAATTATCGGATAATACTAGATGTCAACATAAACTTAATCTTTTATTGTTTCTAGAGAGAACAAAAGAATACTACTTTCAAAATATATATAGATATAAGTTGTTTCTAAATAGTTCTTATAAATTTATTTGTAATGAACGTGACAGTTGTAAAAATAAACCTTGCAAACTAATGAATGAAGAAGAGAATGGATTAAAATAATGACATGGACAATGAGATATCTAACTATATAAGTATGATTGGAGATTTCAGTTAGAAAGAAGAATTTTAAATAAGATATAATTAATAGTTAAGATAAGTGAAAAAAAACGGACATATATTCAGATAATTGGACTCGAAAAAAGTATATCTTTTTGTTTTTATCTTAAATCATTCGGATACGAATAGTATCCCTATTCTTATCCTTTAGATTATATCCTTTTTTTTGACCTTCAAGATTCTAAAGCGGACAGATAAATAAATTTTCGGATACCATTTACATCCCTATATAGAGAAGAGTCTTCACTTGCCATACAGAGGGACGGACAGAATGGCAAATGGATTGGGCTCATCTGTCTGTGTCCATGGGCCGAATACCTTCTTGGGGTCCGAAAAGCAATACCTTCTCGGATCCGAATCCGACTCGGTCCGTCGAGGTATATATATGAGAAGACTGGCGTCTCACTGACGCGTCTCTCTCTCTCTCTCACACTCACGGCAGAGTTGGTCGGCGGGGAAGCGAGGAAGATAGAGAGCACGGCGGATGCGGCGGCTCCGGGCGCCGCTGCTGCAGGCAGCACGAGCAGCAGCGCGGCGACCGCCGCCCCACCCAAGCCGGAGGTGAAAAGCTGGGCCGACGAGGCGGACGAGGAGGACGATAAGGCGCCCCCGCCCTCCTCAGACGACAAAGCCGATGACCTCAAGAAGATATAAGCTCTCCGGATCAGGGAAGAAGAAAAAGCAGCAGCAGCGGGTAGCGAGGAGGCGAAGGCCGGGCTTGGTGAGGGCCTCGACGAGCCCGACGACTCGGCTATCAGAGCGGTAAGCAATTGGGATCGATCTGGGTCTCCCGTTTTTGCCGTCCACTAGGGTTTTTAGCCTCCACCAGGGCTTTGGGAATAAAAAAACGACAAAAAGGTGCTTGCTTGATGCCTCAGGAGGGAACCCACAAATCAAATTGAAGGGAGGAGTTAGAAAGGGGTCAACTTTTTTTAGTTGTTCTTGAGATTTGGTGGAATTTTGCAGGTGACATCGGGAGACACGGTGTATACGTCCGCCTTGTCGTTCGAGGACCTGAATTTGTCCAAGGAATTGATTCAGGGTTTGTACGTGGAGATGGGTTTCAAGCGCCCCAGCAAGATACAGGCTGTGAGCCTGCCCATGATCCTAACTCCTCCTCACAAGCATTTGGTTGCCCAAGCTCACAATGGCAGTGGGAAGACGACATGCTTCGTCTTGGGCATGTTGAGCCGGGTCGATCCGCAGAAGAAGCTTCCCCAGGCACTTTGCATCTGCCCCACGAGGGAGTTGGCTCAGCAGGTCCGTTTGCAGATGCCCTGGTTTGTTTTCTCTGTGTCACATTGGTATTATTTTGTTCCTGAAATGTTAAGATGAAACTCCAGAATGAGGCGGTGCTCTTGAGGATGGGAAAGTACACGGGGATCACTTCGATTTGTGCCATTCCAACTGATTCTGCACACTACGTTCCAATCATGAAGCGGGCGCCGATCACCGAGCAAGTTGTGATAGGCACCCCGGGCACCATAAAGAAGTGGATGTCTGCTAAAAAGTTGAGTACGCGGGAGATGAAGATACTGGTGTTCGACGAAGCAGATCATATGCTGGCTGAGGTGTGTCATACTTTTGTTTGGGTTCCTTGCAGTTTATTTTGTTTTTGACCCAGTTTTTACTTTTCATTTGTTTACGTGATCATGTGCCAGTGCCCAATTGTTTGTTCAAGACTTTGCTGGATCAATCTACCTCTCGTGAGTTGTGATTGCACTATTAGGATTCACTGTTCGTGTTCTATTGTCCTGTTGGCTTTTGTGGTTTATCCTGTGCTGTAGAAGATCTAAATGTATGTTGAGAGGAGGAATGAAGCTTGCATTTTGAATATTTTGCCTTAGCCATGTGGAAAAATAGTGGGCTTTCCTGTGCATTTTCTTCATACTAGTCCCAAAAGTCAATCTCAGAGATGTTTATGTTTTTTTCCTTTACCCAAACAAAAATCCATTTCTTTTTGCATTGCTATGCCCATCATTCCAACTGTACATTTTAAATTTGATCATTACTGGATCTGGCACCATGGTCATTTGGGCTACTTATGATTGATATAAATATTATCATATCATTTACGGTTGTTTAATTTCATATTTCTCTTCATGTAGGATGGCTTTAGGGATGATTCTGAGAGGATAATGAAGGAAATTGAGAGAAATAGCCCCAAGTGCCAGGTATGTATTACTGTTAGCGTGGCATGGTTCAAGTTTGTGTGATCTCTACTTGTGCATGTAGTTAACTTTTATTGTCTTTTGGTGCCATCTTTGTGGCCTCTGTTGTGACCGAATAAGGTATTGTGATTAGGACTACTATCCTGCTGTCTCTTTTTATATAAATAAAGAAGATTATGAAAGCTAGCTGGCAATTTACACTTAGCAGTTCCTACACTTGGGAGAATGTATATGGCTAACATTGTGCACAAATTGCTTACCGTCTATCAGCACACAGTAGAAAGGAATTGGCATGAAGTAGTATATTTCTGGCCTCTGGTGGTCTACAGAATATGTCATTGCAATGTTTCTATGCTAAAATCGTTGTCTTTCTGGACATATATTTTTCTTGGTTTTCTCCCTGGAATGATGCTGAAATCTTGGTAGCATTTGTATTCAAGAAACATAATCATGTCAATAGTTTCAAACCTGTTAGATGTTGAATGTGTCAAAACAACAATCTTGCCGCTGTTGCTCCATTGAATGTACCAAGAACTTTGTATTCAAGGAATACATTGTAAATCCTTGTTTTTATTCCCTTTCTATGAGAAGCTTAGCCTTTTATATGAGAAGCTTAATCATCATTACTGATGTAGACTGGATCTATCACGACCGGATTCCGAGGCCGGAACCCGGAGAAATGGATCCGAAGCCGGTTCGGATCGGTGTTATGGAGGCCCGACGGGGATCCGGAAGGCCGAGGAGGCGAAGACGAGGGTCCGAAGGCCGAAGGGTGCTTCGGTCGGTGCGGGCTCGTCTCCGGGAAGTCGAGGCCGAGTCTCCCGTTGCGGGGCAGCCGTCGCACAGCGTCGAGACCAGGGAGAGGAGTCCGAGGTCGGCGGCCGAGACCGACTCGGGAAGGTCGGCGACGATTCGAACCGAGCTCCTGTAGGAGGGAAAGAAGAAGAAACCGGTCAGCAGGAGTCCCGGGCTCTGGCCCTTAGGAACCTCCTCCGACGGTCAAGTTAGCTCCTGAAGATGATTCGATTCAGAAGGCAAGAAGTAGCTTTAATGCTATTCGGACCGTAGTCCTTAAGGGTCTCGGAGGCAAAGAGTTGCATACCTTTGGCAATAAATAGCGGTGTATTTATAGCAGAGGATAGAGGTTGGTTAACGGTGGTAGCCGATATAGGACTATGTTTGGGCTTACCGGTAAACCGCCATAGTGCCTGATCCGCCGCCGGAGTGGGCCGGACTCGGCTACCGGGCCGAAGGGGGTTGGGCCGCTAAGGGGCCGAAGCCTGCTGGGCCTTGGGCTGCCGTGCCATTCCCGGGCCGAAGGCTGGCGGGCCGCTGGCGGGCCGAAGCCTGTTGGGCCGGGAACGACGGTGCCGCTTACTGGGCCGAGGGCCGCTGGGCCGTTTACGGGCTGGAGGCTCCCGGAGGGCCTGATACTGCTGCTGTTGGGCTGAACGGGGTTTGGGCCCGCTCTAATGGGCCGAATCGGATTCTGCCTCATCAATTACCATCCAACAAAAGTTATTGAGAACCACCGTTGTCATCTGTGGATCTTTGTAGTGATAGACCCTTATAATGATTTTACTACCAATTGCACAGTATATTTTTACTGTATACGTTTGAGTCTTTTGTCAGTCAAGAGGAAGGAGACGTGGAGTAGAGTGGTGGAAGCAGTACTTGCTAAGGGTAGGATGGTTTTGACTATTGGTGTTCGCGGCAATACAGGGACTACAATATTTCTATGAAACAAAATGGAAGACTGTTCCTTATCCATAGCAAAACCTCTATAGAAATTAGTTTTTATTAAGCTTGTATGTTGTTTATAATTTTGAGGGAACCTTTTTGGGAAAATTATCCATATACACAGCATCTTTATAAATGACCTTTATATCCCTACCCATTAAGGAACTTCCTTGATCCCCCTCAAGTCTTAAGATGCCTATTCTCATACCCTGAAGTTAAGTGTCATCCACCAATAGAGAATATTCAATTAATATTCTTTGATGGTGATTACGGTAAAAGTAATGCTATCTTTACCTCAAAATAAAAAAACATTATAAAACACTCCCCCCTTCCCAAAATCTTCCCCAACCATGTTGGAGAAGACCCATGGTGCTCTCTCTCTCTCACACACGCGCGCACAAAGACACACACATGCACGCTTATACGCACACCCTATTTAGGAGGCGGCCTGTGGCAGCCCCCCTCTCTCTCTAACCATTTGGGAGGAGGTAAGTTGTAACGGCCCCACTTATAGACCTCCGGTAGGTGCATAGTGCAAAAACAAAATAATAAGGTACACGAATGTAAAAGCGCAATAAAAGAGTCATGTTCATTATACAATAGAAATATAAGGTAGTTAAAATACATATATAAAAAAAATAAATTAAACTGGTCGTACCTGATATGTTTCAAATATACATTGGATCCATCTTTTGGCGTTGTTCTTGAAAAACATCTTTTATAATTTTAAAATACATATCTCAACAAAAATAAATCAAACTGACCATATCTAATATGTTTCAAATGTACGTTAGATCCATCTTTTGGCCCTGTTCTTGAAAAACATGTTTTATAACTTTTATGAGAACTCATAAAGAGATCTCAGTAGGAATCATTTACATCTCTACTATTATCCCTCACACACCACCTCATCCTCTGTTACAAAAAGAACTGTTTGCTTTTATGCATTTCTATTGTGCAGTGCAATTGAGCTACACATGAGATTTATGAGATAGTCTAATGATAACATGAAGTGCATTTTGTTGTAAAAGCAATATGAATTCTGGATCGAAAGATCGATGGTAACACATCTACTTTTTCTTTATAGTTCAGGTCACAACTCACGTTTCCCTCATCTGTTCTTTTGGTAACTAGTGGTAATCCATATTATTATAGAAAATATAAAGAATATTCATTGGGGGGTCGTCATCATAAGGTCGCAGGGATGAGTCGTTCATTAATTCACATCTTTAACTGATCTTTGGTGTTCATGGTTGACAAGGCGACTCATCCTTTGTCTCGAAATGATGGAGATAGCCACTCACTAACGGTAGTAGTAGCTGAGCAGGCCATCCACTAACCGTCCTCTCGGCCTTTGCCTGTCCTACCCCAACAAGTTTCCGAAAGCCTATTGGGTGAGGCGGGAAAGTAGGCTTAGCTGATTTTGTGGTTTGCTAGCTACCTAAAGTGTTTATGCCCCAGCCCATGAGTAAACTCAAGTAGGATCGCCGCCCTCTGCTTAAGTTGAGGTTCCGAAATTGGACTCTGTAATCATAAGAAAAGAAAGGATGCTTTGTACCTCGATGCCATACATCTTGTAGGAGCTTGACCTAGACTTTCCCTTATCCCCAAGGAACGGATCGTGTGGACTTGTCTCGCTAATTGAAGTGATGTCATTTTAAAAAGTAAATAGTTATATGAATCATCATTCATTGAAGACTTTCTTGCCTTCAGTTCATGTCATAAATTCTTCGTAGAGGTTCATTTCATCATTTCTTCATGGGAGAGCACCAGAGTGTATCCCCTAATTCTTTTTGCCCCCTTCATGGCGCCGTCATTATCATGATGAGGTTCTGTAATATTTCATGCTATAATAGTAAGAATAAAATTTCTAAATATTGAGGCTCCAAATCTTTCATTTCATGAATAATCTAATGCTCATATGAGCTTTAGATGGACTTGGTCTATCGGGTTCTTTTCATTTCATGGAAAGGGAGGTTTCATGTACCTTTCATATTAATCTTTAGTTCTATACATGCAAATCAGGTTTGTTATGATATGGTTCTCGGAATTGGAGAACAGTTCATACGAAGTTCATGTAAGCCAAACTTCAAATGGACCTTGTCCATCATTTTCATCTTTATCAACTAATGGAGAACATTATGTTGTTGTTTGTATTTAAACAAGCATAAAGTATCCTTTATCAGTCTCCACTTGGAGAACATGTTTAGGTCGTGAATTGTAAGAAAACTTCATGACAAACATGTGTTCATCACATGGCTTTTCTACACATTTTCATTTGCAAAGGAACTCATTAAACCGTGAAAGAAATCTGTTTTGAGATCTTAAAAACATCACTTGTACCAATCTTCAACACGAGAATGTATGCATGTGAAAGTTTAATTCTTTTTCCAATAAGAATACTCATGCAACATGCGAGTCTTTCATAGAAATCCCCTTAAAAACACCCTATTTCATATTTCATTTTGACAGGGTTTCCCCTGTATAAACTACAATTTTAAATCCTTAAAACCACCCCAAAACCTAAAATGAAAGGGAAGAACAATAGAGTGAAACAACCTACCTTCGAAGAAAATAAACACTAGTGTAGAATATCCCCCGGTCAGGTTGGAGATAACCTGACTGCAGCGGTCCTCTTGATGACGAAGACCCGGCTGTGGCTTCTTCTTTCTCCCCTGCTGTAGCAGCTTTTCTCACTCTCTCTCTTTCTCTCTCTCCGTTTCAGTAACTCTCCCTCTCTCTTACTTCTTCTCTCTCTCCTCTCCACTTTCTCCTTCTAGCTCCCCCTCAAAATCTCTCTCTCTCTCTCTCCCAAACTCTCTCTCTCTCTCTCTCTCACGCGCGCGCGCATGCGCACGCTGGATAAGGCCAGCAGCACCCACTGCCCCCCTCTCATATAGTGCGGTGAGGTGGGAAGTTTCTAGAAAAAGGTGGTGGGAAGAGGAGGTGGAGGGGCTATGGCGCTTTAGGTCTGTGGACCTTCTGGAAGGCCCACTAACAAGGCCAATGTAGGCTCATTAGTGGCCCATTAAGGGCCCAACACATAGCCCAATAACTCAAGCCCAAACAGCCCATTAACAGAGTGCAAAAGCCCATTAAACAAACCCACTAATCAGTTCACTAAAGCCCATTAAAGTACTAAATCTTAGGCCCACTAAACTTAAGGAAAAATTTATATTTAAACTCTAGATTTTTTCATATTTGTGTATAAATATCCCTAGAGAATTTTCAAGTCCTTACACATAGGGACGTAAAAGGATACATGCTGGGTCGAATACTAGCTCTATCATGATCCTTATCCCTTAAGTAATATGTGTAGGCCAAGTGCTCGAGGTCGACTGCTCGAAGAGGCTGAGAGGCCGAGTCTCCACTTGAATCGATGGACGACGAATGCTGAGGCCGACTGGATGAGGAAGCCGAGTGGTTGAGGCTGAGTAGGCCGAGAGCTCGAGGTCGACTGCTTGAAGAGGCTGAGAGGCCAAGTCTCCACTTGAATCGATGGATGACGAGTGCTGAGGCCAACTGGACAAGAAAGCCGAATGGTTGAGGATGAGTAGGCTGAGAGCTCCAGACCGATTGCTCGAAGAGGCCGAGTGACTTAGGTTGAGGACGAGTAGGCCGACCTGCGCACTAAATAGCAACATCAGTGGGGCCCTGGGTTTTGTCCAAGGGAAGACCCCTCCGACACTCAAGTTAGAATCATGACATGTGGCAAAAGGTGAGTAGCTGAGTAGGGAGTAGAGAGCCCCCTTTTTCTATTTTGATGCCTTTGGGTCTTTTTTATAGGAGGGAGTAGGTGAGCACTTTATCTTACGGTCGATGTAGGACTATTTTGCTTACATCTAGTAGAAGAGACACATGCTTTTATAAGGGAACATAAATTACCCTCATCAGGTATAAAATACGTATATGTGTTGACGTTTTAATTCTATGTATGCCAATCATGTTAGTTATTTTTATAATTAAATGAGTGCTTAAAAGATTACTTTTAAAATAAAATATCCACTAGTTTTTACAATTTTTTTACAATTTCATTGATTTTTTAGATGAATATTCTATTATCTAAACACTCTCTCTAGATATTTGGATACTATCTGTATCTGTTCCAAATTTCATAAATTACCCGAAAGTAATATCTGTTACGTATCCAACTCATAAACAGAATGGATACAGATTATCCGTTTATGATAAACTGACGGTCACGAAAAGATCATATCTACTCCTTATCCACTATGTTTGCAACCCTATCTAAGGGGAAGACCCTTTGATGGTCAAGTCAGGAAGGATGTATGAGAGCTTCCAAATGGGAAGTTTTTTGGATCCAAAATTCGACCTTTATTGAGGCAGCCTCCTCCTTTTGTAGCTAGAGATAGTTGAGATGCAATGAAGTTTTTCAACGGGGGAAACGAATCTAGTCACCGAACTGTTGTCCATTTGGCTCCTAGGTCCAACTTCGTGACCCAATATACGGCCTCTCACCTAGGCTGACTTCGGCTAAATTGCTAATGGGCTTTACGACTGTGAACGGAAATCCGATTATCTAATATTTTGACATGTTATCGAAAAAAATATCTATTTCGATAAAAAATATTCGCCCGATAATTATCGGAATTGGAAACGGATATTTTCAAATAAGTTAGCGAAATTGGAAACACTTGTTTTCATATCCGTTTCCGATTTCTAATTTTGATTATTATTAAGTTTATTATTAATAATAAATATGAATCTTTGGATCATTTTTAATCTAACGGTTGAGGAGAGGGACTTTTGTAAGAAGAGAGGAGTCTAATAAGTTTTAAATAAACAAATTATGAAATTAATAATTTTTTATAATTATCAAAAATAATGTCCGGTTCCGATATCGGAATCGGAAATAAATCGGAAACGAAAAATGTACTTTCTGATCTTATCGGAAACGAAAAATGCATTTTTTGATTTTATCGGAATAAAAAATGGAAATAACTTATTATTACCGAAATCGGAAAACCGAAACACCTGTTTCCATTTTCATATCCTACCCGTTTACAGCCCTAATGGGCTTCCAATGGAGCAATAGACCTAGTGGGCGGTTTCACTTCAGTACTATGTAGGGAATAAATTCGCATTCATGTAAATTTTTTTGCATCCAAATTAATAACTATGCAGCTTTTTGTAGGCTTTCAGATATGGAATCCTGTTACTGTTTAACCAAGACATTCCTGTTACAAACTATATTTGAACCGTAGGACCTGATTCCACTTCATCTAATGGCCGCTGAATCTATGAAAATATTCAATTAGGCCCTTAAAGTTGTTCCATCTCATAGGTTTTAATTTTTATTCTTCCGATGGTAACAAGTCAATCGTAGCCATATCCATGAGTGCATGCAAAAAAAATTGTGAAAAACTTTTGAAAAGATAGTCAAAAGTAAAAAAAAACTATTCTGATTAGAGTTAAAAAATAGGAAGTTATTTTGATTAGTCTCTAGAGTTGATTCCATTCCTTGATAATTTAGTTTTGACCCCAACTAAGGACATACTCATTTGGACGTCTACCGATGGAATTTACGATCAGACGGTGAAAATTAACGAGAACAACTCTACGGGGATAATTGAATATCTTTGTTGATTTTGATTTTTTTTTTTTACCATGGAGAGGTGAAGGATTTTGCTGACCCATTTTATCAAATTGAAAAAAATAAACTAGTCTCGCATGCAGTACAATTTATGAAATGTTTTATTGTATATGTTCCCCTAGAAACTAACAAAACTAACATATTTGTATCTCCGAAAACTTCGGAAGTGTTACAGTTAAAGTCAAAGGCATATGTATAAAATTATAGTGAACTCGTGAGTATACATGTAAAACTATCTAGGATCTCTTTTGGTATATTCGGTTACCTTTTGAGCTTTTCTATGGGGGTTAAGAGTATAAATATAAATATGCTAATTGTTAGGCATACATATAAAAGAATCTAACTTTATGTAGTTTACCAATATACGGTTAGCTTAGCGGCTTAGCCTGCGGATAGTTAGTGGGTAATACGCACTGGGCCATAGAATTAAAGAGCAACCCAGAGAAGAGAAGACAGGAAACCAGAGTCGGAGTCGGAATAGGAAAACCTCCGTCCACTGTTTCCTAATTCCTAACTTTGATCGGAATGGGAAAACAAGTGCGCGCCTACCCCCTTCCTCTCTCCCCGTTTCCTTATTTAACCACATTACAGGCCAGAGTACTCGCACAACAGCCACTGCACTCTGGGGAGCTCTGCAACACGATGACCACCATCGGTGAAGAAAAAGTTGTGGCGGTGCGGGAGGTCTGGAAGAGCAACCTGTGGGAAGAGGTGCTGCTCATCTTGGAGGCCAGTGAGTCTTATCCTTACGTCGCTCTGGACACCGAGTTCCCTGGCTTCGTTCACCAGACCCCGCGCTTTGCTTCTGCGGACGACCGCTACAGAGATGTCAAGCACAATGTAGACCACATGAAGCTGATCCAGCTGGGCTTAACCTTCTTTGGTAGAGGTGGGGGGCAGCGGCTCACCTGGCAGATTAACCTGCGCGAATTCGATGTGTCTTCTCCGCTGGACGCGCGGTCTGAGCCCTCTGTGGAGCTCCTCAGGAGGAGCGGGCTGGACCTGGAGAGGACCAGGAGGGAAGGCGTTGACTCGGCGGTCCTGTCGGCGGTGCTACAAGACAGCGGCTGGTTTGGCGCGGCGGAGCACGGTGTTGGAGGGCGGCGCCGCCCTGCGTGGGTCACCTTCCAGGGGATCTATGACGTGGCGTACCTGGTGAAGCTGCTCACTGGGTCGCCGCTGCCGGAGACGCTGGCAGAGTTCGTCCACCTCGTGGGGAAGACCCTCGGCGGCGTGTTTGACGCCAAGTACGCTGCGGGATTATGCGGCAGCTTGCCCGGCGGCAACCGTATGGGGCTGGTCCGGCTGTCCGAGGCTCTCCAGGTGAAGGCGGGCGGCATCAATGCGGCGCACCACCAGGCAGGATATGACAGCCTGCTCACCGCCATGGTGTTCGAGGCAATGACGCAGAGGTTCCACCTCCCCAGACACGCGCTTGAGGGAGTTCTCAGCGGGATGGAGCAGCACAGGATTGTGGCGCCCAACAAGGGAGGGCTCCTCAAGCTGGAGGGTGCGACGAGGACGACGGGGCCCAGTGCGGGCTTGGTGATGAACAGAAGCTTCCGCCTCCCCGCCGCCGTCGTGATGCGACCGGCCATTTGCCGTCTGCCACCTCCGTTTGGCCTCCGCCCCTTGCCGGGCCCTGGGTATGTCAAATTCCCAGTGCATGTGATGGTCTCCTCGCCGCCGGTGGTTCCCCTGCTAGTGCCTCCGCCTTCTCCGTGTGGATACATTGTTCGCCGAGGGAACGCTTTGTTTTAGCCATCTAGCCATCACCTGCTACACTGAAGGATTCTTCTCATTTTTGTGTATTCTTTCTCCAAATTTCTTTCGTTACCCTTTGCTGGTTTTGTTCAGAACTAGATTGTGTATTCTTTCTTCAAGAATCCGTCATTTGTTCTCAAACTTTTCTTGAAATACAAATGCTCAGCTATTCCATTATCCTTTGCTGGTTTTGTTTTGCTCAAAAGTAGATTGGGAGAGCATTAGATATAGAGTGATAGTACATATTTTGGTGTGAAATTTTTGATGACAGTAAAAGTCCTTCATTTATTTGAAATTAGTTCTTACATAAATGAGAGCATATATAAGAGATGATGGTACCACTAATAGGGAAACCCCCCCCCCCCCCCCCAGGCATAGTTCTTCCTCGTTTACATGGTTCAGTTTTTGCACAGATAAAGGATACATGTGCAAAAGGTGTTCACTGGTGGGTATACTTAAGTGGAAGTTCTTATATGGGATGAATCCATTAATCTTTCACAAAAGTTCCTTGTCTTGTCTTATGGGTTGTTCGTTTGTGTAAAATTTTGTAAATCACTGGTTTCAAAATTACTGATTTCAAAACAAGTGAATTTTTTTTGTTTTAAAATTAAGAAAATGTTTGTTTGGTTGTTTGTAAAATAAAATAAAATAGATGTTTCAATCTTCTTATTTTGGTTTACAGTGGGTCTTTGCTGTATATCAAAACAAGAGAATTAGGTCGGCAAGTGGGCAGACAAAGTTTATACATGATTTTACTTTATATTATTTTACATCATATTAAACATCTGAAAATACTGTAAAATAAAACAATTATTTTAAATTACGTTGTTTTACCTAAAACAAACAATCTTTCAATGTCACTTGTCGTCCATCCCAATGCAATTGACAAAATCTCTCCCATGCTAAGGTGGTATGTGTGAATTATATTACTCCAGACTGCACAGCCTTTTGGTGCTGATGGTCGTGGTAACCTTTTGGGGAATGGCATCAGAGAACATTCTCTTGGTACCCGTTCGTCTGCTGCACCTGCACGGTATGCCCGGCACTGGCAAAGATAGAGGCTTCACGTCATTTACGGTCAAAAGTATTTAGAGTCTTCCCCGTAGAGAAAATATATAATATAATTTTAAATTAATATTTTTTAATAAGAGATTTTTAGTTTTTTATGATAATTTTATCTTATTTTAAGTTTGGAAGTCTCACCACATAAAACAATACTTTCTTCATTGATTCTGTCACTTGCGGAGACCATTTAAGTATAAGCTCTCACAAATTTGTACGAGAAAATTCATCTCTTGCACAATGACTCTAGGTGAAGTTTAAACTCATTGAGTCTAACTTGCTGCGATGACCCTCAGTATTGCAGTACGGTCAGTGATGTGGTTAACGTTTTTACATCTTGCATGCATGCCCTCAACATGAGACTTCATAGGCTTCTAAATTTTAGAGGTAATTAATTTTTCTTGATTAATTATCGTGAGAAGATGCGAGTAGGGGTCATCCTTCACCCACACGCGTTCTTAGCATGCAACACTGTAGAAGCAACTTGTTACATGTAGGCCCTGTTTCGAACACCTTCAAAAAATATGGAGGGAGTTATCATAAATACTTTATTATGAATATATTTATTAAATTTTTCTTTAATATCAATTCTTATAAATATAATAAATTCGAAATAAGTCCATGTGTCTTACATATTTAGATATTAGTCTTTATATATTTTAACTTTTTAAGTTTTTAATGTTTACTATTATAGTTTTCTTAACTCTATTATAGTTAAACATGACTTTAAGTTTAACTCACTCTATAAAATCATTTATATCTTTGTTTAAATTTTGAGTTTTGCTTGTTGCATCAGTAGCGAGTGTTGCACCAATCGTCAGTGCCGTCAAAATAAAAAAAGTATTGAATTTTTTTAGGTCGCCCCAAATATGTCTCATATGTCCGTACAATTCGATATTCAATCGGACAATCTTAAAAAAAAATAAAAAATAAAAAATGTTATTAAAATTTGTAACGACCCGCCACCTTATAATCGGAGATTCTATTACTAAATGGGTGCTGAATTATTAAAATTTAGAGTGAAACTAGAATTTCAAATTGTAATACCTTAATTACTAAATTGACGGCAGATGTTGCACCGACTGCATTACCGTCAAAATAAAAAGCATTGAATTTTTTTAGGTCGCCCCAAATATGCCTCATATGTCCGTACGATTCGATCTTCAATCGGACAATCCTAAAAAATAAAAATAAATAAATTTTTTTTATTAGAATTGACCTGTTATGGTCATTTTTTATTGTTCTTTGGAGTTCAATTTTTGATGTTTTAGACTCATTTCAAATATCTTTATCCATTTTAACATTGGTTTGAAGAATATTCTTTGAATATTTGATTCTCTTAAATGATTCTTAATTGAAAGAATGTATTACTAAATTGTATTAAGTTTATAAGGACTAATTACAAAATATGCAAGATATAAAGATTTATTTCGATTTCACTGTACTTCTAGGGATCGAAATCAGAAAAGTCTTCATTTATTATAAATATATTATCTAAACTCGTCCAAACTAAGTGAATTTACAATAAACTATAAAGAGTTTCCGACATAAACCAACTCCTACTAATTTTACGAAAAGCATATTTATAATTAAGGAGGTTTTAGTTTTATCATAAACTCGAGGGACTTAATAGTAAAAATAGTTTTCACTAGCTAAACTATGGTTATTATATAAAACAAGTTTCACGGTGAACGAAAATGCATTTACGACATTAGTCAAATAGGCTTGTAAAGTGATACAAAGTTATATTATCGATTTATTATAATTACTAAATAATTAAAAGTAATTTGTTAACTTTAAGAGTGACCTTTCACCCCCCTAATCTTGTCCATTCATAGGCTTGACTTACAAGAGAACAGACCCTTTGCCTCCTTTCATCTATACTAACATATGTCTCTACTCATGTACATCAAATGCAAATGAATCACGCTAAGATAAAATAGAAAAATATAAAAATTACTTTTAAAATATGTAAATCAGAAGGCCCATAAAAAGATACAAAAAATGTCTCCATTAAAATAAGAGTAACACTTTCCTGTTTTGACCTAATGTTGTACTGAGGGTTAGTGCAGCGGATGCAACGTGATAAAAAATATATACATACATATTAAAAAATATATTCATACATAGTAATATATATATATATATTGAATTTTTTTAGGTCAAACTCGAAGTGTCCTGCACGTCCGTTTAGGCTAATCTCCGATTGAACAATTTAAGAAAACTTGAAAATTAAAACATCGAGTTCTAGTGAACAGTAAAAATACTTTTAATAGGTTGAGGCTAATATTTCTTTTTTTTATATATATTTTTAGATTGTCCACTCAGAAATTGACCTATACTTGAAACTTAATTAAAAAATAAAAAATAAAAAAATTTAAACCCACTGCATTGACTCTAAGGACAGCATGTGTTCAGTGCAGCAAATGTTACTGTTAAGACAACGTCTAGAACCCCACAAACGAAATGGCAGGAGAAGTTCCCGTTGGGCGGACACATGCATGGTTTGCCATCCAGTGGGCCAGAGGCGGCAGCAGCTTCCTCAAAATCCGATCAAACTAACCTAAGTTACCTGGAGGCTTCTCCAATCGTGTCAATAATTAAGCTTCGCGCCAGGTGGCACCCTTATTAACCTCAGACCTGATTAATTAAACCATCATATGCTTCTCTTTTAAGTTCAAATAGATATTTTAAATGTTAATCTTATTTAATTAAAGATGAAAAAGAATTTAGTACAATATGTGTGTAATCTTACTGAGTTATTGATTGCCAGGATATGATCTTCTTATCGATCTAACGTTGAGTCAATCTTGTATACGTTAATCACCAAACATTTGATGAAATCCTTTAGTATATAAGATTAAAGTGATAAAATAATTCACAATAATTCAAAAAGTGCCAGATAATTCACAATATTTTAGAAAAGGTGCACCCTATATGACTAAAGGGATAAAATTGAAGCTAATGCATACTCTTTTCCAGTTTTGTCTTATTTTAAACATTTCTATATTCTACAAAAATTACACAATAAATATTTTATATCTTTTCCGAAATTTGACGCTTTTCGTTGCACGTTTAGTATGCCTTCTTCAAATTCACACGATAGAAGTACGTACATTCACATTCTACAAAAATTATACAAATAAATATATTTCATGTCTTTTCGGAAAATTGACGATTTTTATTGACACTTTGTATTATGTCTTCTTTTGAAATATAAAAATATTATTACAATCAAATTGGAAAAAGAGATTGAAACCCATCAGCCCAGACTAGTTCTTAGAAAACTGCACCTTCCTGCTTTAACACGGAATTTTGCACCGCTTTAACATGGAACTGTGAAGAAATTTATCACGCCAATGTTCCACGGACATCTCACACTTTTAAGCATCTGGTTCCACCTCTCGAGCAGTACAAAACTTGTTCCTTTGTGAAAAAAAGGAAGTAAGAAAGGATTCTGCTCACACTCACTAGAAGCCCAGTTTTCACATATTCCCCCGGAACGCCAAAATTCCGGCATATAAAAAACAAAAAAAAAAACCTCAAAGCAAAATAAATAAATCTGAAATTACCCATACACTTCCCTCACCACATAATTCACAGCAACAACATCGCCTAAACAAAAACCAAAAAAAAAAACAAAAACCAAAAAAAAAAAAAAAGAGCAAAAGTCAAAAAAGACCCTAGAAAAAAAGTCGAGTAGACTTCTCTTCTGCTGCTGCTGCCACCGCTACCTTTCTTCTTTCATTTCTCCTCTTCTTCCTCTTCTTCTTCTTCTTCTTGGTGTTGCATGGTTTGCTAGACTACTGCGTGGCACGGTTGATCATGTTCTGGAAGGACTCCTGCCGCTGCAGCCGCATCTCCTCGTTAAATTTCCTGATGAACGCCTCTACCCGCTGGTTCAGCTCCTCCTGCCCCGGCGACGCCTCCCGCCTCAGCATCCGCCCCCTCGATAACCCACCCGGCGACGGCGACGGCGACCGCAACCCCACCCGCCGCTCCCTGAAGGTCTCCGCCTTCCTCATGGGAGGAGTCGCCGCCACCGCCTCGTCCGGCGCTCGGCCGCCGCCGTCATCTCCCCACGTGTCCGACTTCCTCAGGTGCCTCGCCAGCGGCATCGGCCGTCCGTCGGTGATGGTCTTCCAGGTGCTCTCCAGTGTCTCCTGCTTCTTCGGCTTCGCCACTCCCAGCGCCCTCCCAGTTCCTGCCAACACAAATAAAAGACGACACAGCACAAAACATCGTTAGAGTACCATTTTACCCCTGGCTTCCACCTCTATAATGACCAGAGTCTACCCCTGATGCTACGGTGCTCCCAGAGTCCACAAGCGAGAGAGCACAATGGCCATTTCAATTCGACCTTGGCATCCGCTTCTGTTTCGCTGGGATTGAGAGTAGTGTGACGAGAGAAGCTGAGGCTTGCCTTAAAAAGCAAGGAACTAAAGAAAAAGATGAGATTTTTCTTGCTTAGTGCAGTGGGTACTACCTTCTGGGCTTGCTTTGACGCCCCTCCGGCCGGTGAACCGTGCGGAAACCGGAGGTTTCTCCGCCGTGGGACCTCTCATCGCCGGCGTCCAGCCCGACCTCGATATCACGAACTCCTCTTCCTCCTCTTCTTCGCCCCCTTCCTCCTTCGCCGAGGCGTCCCTACCCAGCACCACCCTCCCCTGCTCCGTACCCCACGAGCGTCAACAGGAATCCCTCTTGCCTCCTCCCCTCGTCCTCCTCCGGCCCATTCCCGATCTCGAACACCACTGGCGGCGGGGGGTCCTCCGGCCGCGTCTCCGCAGAGGCCTTCACAGCTGGCGCCGCCGCGGTCGCCACCTCCGATCCCTCCTCGGCAGATGCAAGTTTCTGGAATCGGGAGGAGGCGGCGATGGAGATGATGATGCCGTTGAGCACCAAGTAGAGGTAGGGTGGCGTCAGCCAAAGCAGCAGCGCCTCGTAGATCCGCGGCACGTCGGAGCGGAAGAAGGCGGACATGGTTGGCGCGGACAGTCGCAACGCCACCGCGGCCGACAGCAGCACCACCTTCCCCGACAGCATCCTAAGGTGTGTGTGGAAAGGTACATATAGGAAGCGCCTGGTGAAACGCGCCCAGTGAGATAATTAAGATATTGTCTGTGGGCCGTCGGATCGGTGGACCCCCGTTACGCCACGAGAACGGTTAGCATGCGTTGTAACGTGGCGGTCTTCAATGCTCCGCCACTCTACGCAGTAAGGGGACCGTCATTATCCTGTTCACTTAACTTAGGGTCGCATTTAAACCTAACAACTAAAATAATTTCGGGCTCTTGTCGCCTTTCTATTATGATTTAAGTAAGGAGTACTACTTGCTGCCCACGTCCAATTGTAATATATGGGTCAGCAGTTATTCGATTCAATCAGATTAGATGCTTGTTGTTTAGTTCGTTTGAGTGGGCGACAGTCAATTTTTATTTTTTATTTTTTATTCATGTTTTTTTAAGTTGTTTAAAATGTCTGATCAAACATTGACCGATACAGTTTAGTTGTACGGATCGATTCCCACCCAATTATATATTTTTTTAAAAAATAATTTTTATACTAAATCGAGATTTATATTATTTTCTTAAAAAAATGTATAGTCAGGTCAGGATCAACTTGAATAACTCGACTGCATCATTCAATTTATAATTAAATATTTTAAAAATTTTAAAAAATAAATAAAAATAGAAAATTAGTTTCTCTCAATCCAGACGGACTATACAACAATGGTTCGATTTGATTAGATTAGACGACTATTGATTCATACATTGCATACATTACAATCTACCATGCATAAATATTGCAGCAAAGTAAGAGCAAGGGACAGGGAGCACAGCCACATAGGAGCATTCTGGAGTAGGGGTGTGCACTGTTCGGTGTAAACCGATAACCCGAACCGAACCGAACTGACCTGCCCAGTTCAGTTCGGTTATTATTTAAAAAATTCGGGTTTTTTAACTGAACCGAACCGAAGTTAATAATTCAGTCTGGTTCAGTTTATCTCTCTCAAAAACCGAACCGACCCGTAAAAATCGAACACTTGTAAAATACTTTGAAAATTGAAACCACGGCCCGCCAGCTGCCAGGTTCGAACATCCGTCCACTTGCTGGATAACATACCACGTCCCAACCAACTGAGCCATCATTTCTTTTTGTAATTTTATCCTTCTTTTTATATTAGATGTGTTTACTTGGTTAAGTTCCCAAAAGAAAAAGGGTTTCAAAACCTACTCACCTAACGGTTGACGCCTCACGCCTCGCTCCCTCCGTCCTCCAGCTTTCCTGCATGCCTCGGCGGCTCGGCCTGCTTCCCTGTACAGCACGCGGCACGCCCCACCTTCCTCGCCGGCCCGTCGTTGCTCATTGCCGGTGCTGGCCGCCGCTCCAACGCCCGCCTGGCCGCCTCGGCCCTGTCGTCATCCAAGCCCCCCACGCCGAGATCCGGCGGCCAACATTTTCTCAAAGCCTGTGGCCCTGCACGCCCTCCCTTCCCCGCCTCTGCTCATTACCGGTGCTGGGTTGCCGGCCGCCGTTCCAACGCACCTTCATCCGATCAGGGTTTTCTAGGCCTGAGTAAATTGCATCAGCAAAAGGGTACGTGTGACTAAAGGTGTAACCAGGTCGGATTTGGGGCGGATCTAATAGGATTCGAAAACCCTGATCCAAATTCGCATTCGAAGTTTCACATGCTTTTCAGATCTAGATCTGATCAAGCCAAAATTATAATTTGGATTTTGGATTTTGACCAAATCTGAGACCTTTATACTATGTTCTGTATAGTGCTGTTACTGCTCCACATGAATACGACCATTGCATCTATGGTATTGAGATCTTATATTTTATTTGTCACAATTACTTTTTATAATTATTAAATCACTTATTTTTTTCCAACAATCTGATCATCATTTTTATTTTTTCTGACCATTCTATCAATCACTATTTTTCCAATCATCCTATAATTGATTAAAACAGTATACAAGCCTTAAGCTCAACAAATTTTTCGAACAAAATTTCATTATTTGTGCCCCATTGCATCAAGTCACACACTTATTATTTTGGATAATGAACTACTTGTTTTATAATCATTGTACCACACAAATCATACTGACAACATCTTATCTTGATACATTAATCAACAAAATACAGATAAAATCTAAAAAAGATCAATGTAGGATCATCTAATCGTTAGTTAGCCATGGCATTATTGGTGCCAAAGACTTCCTCTCGATACCCACTAGGATTGCAATTAGATCTCTAACCCTAAAGAGTGCCCATGTTCCAAATGCAGTCCATAGAAAAAAGGTTTACAAATTAACTAATTAGCATTCAGTCTTACCACATAAAATTTATCTTTTCTTCATTGCGCTTTGGAACTTGGAAGCATTCAGTCTTACCACATAAAATTTTACTGTTTTTCATCTTTTTTTTTTTCAACTGTATAGGAACTCTTTACGGATTGGATTTAGCTCTCACTCTTTACGGATTGGGTTTAGTTCCCATCTTTGATTGAGATAGCGATTTTTACAAGATAAAACGGCGTTAACAAGTGAATCTCACAATGTGAGTTCTATATTTTTTATTAATAAATTTTTATCTTAATCTATCTAATATGCTTATCTCACATAAGTTAATTTGAATCTCTTTCAACATATGTCAAATGCTGGTGATACTCAGGCAAATGAGGGTGCAAGTTCAGATCCTAATGCTACTACTCAAGCAAGTGCTGTTGCAGTCTCCACTTCTTTACAGGCAAACTCAAAGAGGAAAGAAATGAGTACAAGATCAAAAATATGGGAGCACTTCACAAAGATTGATGGAGAAAAATGTAAGTGCAATTATTGTGACCGTGTATATAATTGCAATACATCAACATGTGGGACGAGCACACTACGAACACATTTGAATGTTAGATGCAAGAAATATTCCTTTAGTGCAGCCAATGCTACTGATGCTAGACAAACACAAATTAGTCTTCAAACTACTACTATTAATGAAGGAGAGGAGGGTGAGAATAAGACTACAATGACAAATTGGAAATTCGACCAACAACTCATTAGAAAGGCATTGACATATATGATCATCATTGATGAGCTTCCATTTAGATATGTTGAAGGACAAGGGTTTAGATATTTTTGTAATATTTCCCAGCCCAAATTTGTTATTCCTTCAAGAACCACAATTGCAAGAGATTGCTATGAAGTGTATGTCGAGGAGATGTTGAAGTTGAAAAGTTTTTTGAAAAGTAATTGTCGAAGGATTTGCCTCACAACAGACACATGGACATCTTTACAGATAATCAATTATATGTGTCTAACAGCTCACTTTATTGATAATGACTGGAAGTTGAACAAAAGAATCTTAAACTTTTGTCCAATTTCTAGTCATCGTGGTGAAGCCATTGGCAAGGCAATTGAGAAATGCTTAAATAGTTGGGGCATTGAGAATGTTATGACTATTACAGTTGATAATGCTAGTTCCAATGATCTTACTATTGCATATTTAAAGAGGAGAATTAACAACTGGGATGGAAGTGTCTGGGAGTTTCTTCACATGAGATGTGTTGCGCACATTATGAATTTAGTTGTGAATGATGGTCTCAAATTAGCAAATGATTCAGTTATTCGTGTTCGAAATGCTGTAAGGTATGTGAGGCAATCTCCATCAAGACTTCAAAAATTCAAGTGTTGTGTTGAAGAAGAAAAAATTCAAAGTAAGAGTTTGCTTTGTCTCGATGTCCCTACAAGGTGGAACTCAACCTTTATGATGTTAAATTAAGCTCAAAAATTTCAGAAGGCATTTGAGAGATATGAAGAGCATGATCCTTTTTTTAGAAGTGAACTTAGTCATGGAGATGGCTTAGGAAAGCCTCAAGATGAAGATTGGGAGAAGGTTAGAGATTTGACAAAATTGTTAGAGAGCTTCTATGATCTTACCATGAGGGTTTCAGGAGCACTATATGTCACTTCTAACACTTACTTTCATGAAATTAGTAATGTTGATTGTCTCTTGAATGAATGGTGTAATAGTGATAATGTTGTTTTTGGGGAAATGGCTTTCAAAATGAAACAAAAGTGTGATAAATATTGGGGAAATCCAGAAAGATTGAATCTTATGATGTTTATTACTGTGGTTCTTGATCCTCGATATAAACTTGAGTATGTTGAATTTGGAATATCTCAAATATATGAAGGTGAAAAAGCTTCGTCGTTGAATAAGAAAGTGAAAGCCACACTTTTTGTTTTGTATGATGAATATAAAAATGTGGATACAATTTCAAGTGGACAGCAAAGAAGTAGAGTTTAAAGTGCATCTTCTAGTTCAAGTGCAATTGCATTAGATGGTGAGCAACCGGCTACAAAAATGACAATTCTAAAATCCCGGTTCAAGCAACACAAGGCTGAAAGAGAAAGTGGCGATGTCAAGTCTGAGTTAGTTAAATATTTAGATGAAGAGACAGAAAATGATGTTGACTCATTTGATATTTTGGCTTGGTGGAAAGTCAACAGTGCAAGGTTTCCTATTCTCTCACTTGTGGCACGTGATGTGCTAGCTATTCCTATATCTACTGTAGCATCAGAATCGGCATTTAGCACCGGTGGTCGTGTTCTTGATGCATTTAGAAGTTCTTTGTCTCTAAAGATAGTAGAAGCACTTATTTGCACTCAAGATTGGATTCGGCTATCAAAAGATCGACTTAATGTTGAAGAGAAATTAGAAGAAGTTGAGCAATTAGATGAAGGTAAATTTTATTTTTTACCGTTTATTTATGAAGTGATCATTATATCTTTGTTTGTGTATTAAAATAACTCTCTCTTTAAATCTCTCTCTATATATCTTTCTACAGAACTTTCTTGTGTCACATGTGCACCTGCTGTCATTGATATTGCGTGAATATGGGTAAGTATTTCTTAACTATGTTTTTTTTTTTTCAAATATAGTTGTTAAACTACTTTCTACTATGATATACAACTTATGCCGATTTTTATGTAGGTTTTAGATGACTACAAGGATTTGCAAAGCAAGGAGATATTGGACTTTGTATTTGAATTTGGATTACTTTCTTATTTGTATTAAGTTGGAGAGTTGTAATTTTTGTTGAATCTGAATTTGAGTGATTCTTGTGACTTAAGGTGCTTCTGTTGAATCATGCTTTTCCTTATTCCTACTTTCTTTGCCTTTAGGAGAGATATAGAGATATTCTTTTTATACATTGTGCAGAGTGAATATTTCTTAAGGTATGGAGAGCGTATAAATGTTAACCAGTGAAACATTTTCTTTGTATATAGATCATTTAACTGGTAGATGCTTATTGCCCTTCTATGAGGGTGTAAATGGATCAGACTTTACCATCAAAGTTAATGAACTGTCCTCCACTTACTGATTGGTTTGGTTCTGGTTTAGATTTAAAAAGCTTCTGATTGGATCTGGAAACGTTTTATGTAGATATTTGTTGCAGTGCTTGAAAATCACTTTTCCTGTGTCTTAGGGATTAGACCAAAAGTGTTCTCTCTTACTCAGTTCTTTAATGCACTTGAGCTTTTGAGCAAATTTTACTAAATTAGTCAAATGGAGATTGATGTTGCAAGTCCGATTAAAGTGCAATCTGATGTGGTTTATAGTACAACATAGTTGATTCCAAGCCAGTTTTTATACAGTTTCTTAACATGGAGACTGATGTTTATACATGAATTTTTAATACTAGATATTAAAATAAATAATTGTACAAGGATTTATTGTAACGACCCGCCACCCTATAATCGGGGATCCGATTACTAAATGGGTACCGGATCATTAATTTGGAACCAAACCAGGATCTAGTAAGTCTGGGAAACAAATAATTAACTAAGCTAAACATTCACATCGCATTGAATTGAAATGACAGTGCAGGAATTAAAATTATTACAATGCGACTCGATACAGCAAATAATTACATATTCCAACTGAAAGGAAATAATTGAACATACAGGCCAGAAATAAATAACAACTACATCGGGGCATACCCCGGAACAACTGTTGAAGGCGTTCAACACACGGCCGCACACGCCGCTCTAAGTCTGTTGGGAGTCCTCACCTGAAAACCGCAGGGGTGAGTCTCAAGACAAGACTCAGTAGGGATCCTTCGATCCCTACTGCCCACGCACACACCCACAAGTGTAAAGTACAGCTAACGGTAAAGTAACAAGTGCAGTGGTAGGTACAATTCCTAATTCTCTACGTGAGAATACATGCAGTCGAAAGATAATAAACATGCACATTCTAAACCGGCCGACTAGAGAATCCACAACTGTCGTCTCGATAGAACTCGCCAACCGCACAAACAACGGTGGGAAAAAACCTCGACCCGCTGAGACCAAGCAGTAGCCCCTCGGATAGCACACTCGCTACTCCGGCCCAACTGGCTCAGGTGGCTACCCCTTCCCTCAGCATGAGTGACTCTCCGAATGTACCACTCCGACACCGGTACTAGCTGACCCCGGGGTTCACCAGGTGACCCTCTCTCACTAGGCGTCACCCCGCCCACGCCCCCACCGGCGCTGTGCTCACGCCCCCACCAGCACAGGGTGATAAAGCGCCACAATGTCACTCTAGGTCCACAGTAACACAAAACCCAGCACAATACGATCCGGTCACGTGAAAAGTCCGCGATCGTTCAACACACAAGGTAGCACCATCCGGTCATGCAGAATCCATCTCTACAGCGTACACCAAAACATGCACTAACCATCTATCTAGCAGCATGAACACATTTTACTGGCATGAATTAGTGAGGTTCTGTCTTGAATCGCGTCGACCAAGGCCAACGCCATTCAAGCTCCATGTACAGGTTCATGTAAAACAGTCTTCAGAATTAGGCCTTAAAAGGCGTCGACACTAGTGGTCGCCTTTTAAAAGGCGTCGACATCCTCATACGCCATTCAACATAGAAATCCGGGATTCCCAAAGCCCTTATTCAGGGGATTTCTGCCTTAAAAGGCGTCATGGGTACCTGATGCCGTTCAAAAATACGTCGTTCAGCCATGACGTCTTTTAGTCTCAGAATCCCCGACCTGGCAGACTCTCTGTCAGGCGATTCCTGTCTAAAAGGCGTCGTGATGGCCCGACGCCCTTCAAAAAGGCGTCGCCCATACACGACGTCTTTCAACCCCAGGAACCAAGGTCGCCCGAGCCCGAGGGCTCCCTTTTCAACCCAAACAACCCCAAAAATTACTCAAACACGGAGGAGAAAGGGGGGCAACACAACCCATAGGAAATCACATTCATGGAAAATCCCCATGTCATCAAAAGACTCCTAAACATGCTCATTCTATCCCCCAAAACCAAAGGTCTACAACAAGCTTAGACGGAGAAAACATGATTTAAACACAATGCTATGGGAACCGTCACCCTACCGGATACTTGAACGCCTCCGAACTTCAAGCCGTCCACCCGTCTCGCCCCACGCCGCCGCCGGTACCGCCGTGGTCGTCCTTGCTCCACCGTGACGTCGGCCGCCGTCCGGAGAGTAGAACGCCGCAGTGGAGGTGGAGGTGGTAGTGGTAGGAGCTAGGTAGAGGATGGAGTGGAGGGAGAGATGAAATGGTGGGAGGAAAAGAGGGAGGAGGAGGAATCGCCGCCGGTCGCCGGAGGAGGAGGAGAGAAAGAGAGTAGGAGAAAATGAGGGAAAGAAGGAGGGCTCGCGGGGTTAACCAGAAACTGGCTAAAACGCGTCGACATCTACGGACGCCTATCAGGTGACGTGACGGCCGCTCTGACAAGATTCTGAAACGCGTCGTCCTACACAGACGCCATTCAGACAACTTGTCAGGGCCGTACTCTGACACGTCCAGAGTCGCAGTCTGAAAGGCGTCGTCCCACGCGGACGCCGTTCAGACGACAGGACAGGGCCGTACCCTCGCGGCCCAAAGCCAGCCCACGTGGCAGAACCTGAAACGCATCTGCCATGGTGGACGCCGTTCAAACCGCGTCTTGCGGACCTGACGCGATTCGACACAGAACCTCCGCCCTTCACAAGGGCTAGAACTACAGGGTCCGACCCGAAAACCGGATCCGAAAGTCTCGATCCTTACATTTATACTGAAAAATATTTGCTAAGTCTGTAATTCTTGTTTTTTTTTCTAGTACTTCTATTTTAAATTGGAATAAAGTCCATGTAGAAATAGACTGCGAACTAGATTTAAATAGGCCCATTGATTAAAGCCCAAAAGCCCAACCCAAACAGTAAAACCGAACCGAACCAAACCGGTTCGGTTCGGTTCAATTCGGGTTGAGCTGAAGATCGGTTCGGTTCGGTTCGGGTTATAAAAAAATTCGGTTTGGTTCGGTTTTTGTCAAAAATACGCGAACCCGGACCAAACCGAACCGTGCACACCCCTATTCTAGAGTGTTCCGGGGATGACATAGGGGGGTCGGTCTGCCTGCCACCAGGTGGTTATAGCTGGGCTCAGCCACTGGACGGTATGATCGTCTCTGATGTGAGATGGTAAACGGTGGCTCCAGCTGAACTTCGAGTTTGAGCTTGTAAATTCGACTCATGGTGAGGCTGTGCTCCGCAGGTTGCCCAGCCCTGTGTTAGAGGGGCATTTTCGGGTTTAGAGGAGGGAAAAAGTACCGGAGGCTTTAAAAAGAGAAGAGATCTTTTTAATACACGTTTAGACCGACCGAAATCCAGTAATATTTAGAAGGAAAGAATCTAAATGTTTATCAAATTTTAAGATTACATAGAAGGACTCTTTTTGTAACATTTGATCCCCTTCCCCTCTTAATATGACTGAGAGAATCTCTCCTCCACGCCAGTGCGTGTGTATGTGCGTACTTGGCTTCGGTGCCTGCTGGTGGCACAGTTGGACACATGGGGGCTCTGTGGCCGGGGGAACCAACATCCCCAACGGTCAAATTGTGGACCGTTAGGATGCGCCGGAGGGCCTGGACCGCCGAGCATGGCTGGAAGGCCACTTAGAAGGGCTTTAATGGGATAGCAGCGGATTCCTTGTAGATTCTCTGATGTTCATCCTAATAGAACTTCGCCGCAGGAAGAGTGGGTTGGTCTAAATTCGGCCAGGTTATATATCATTTTACTTCATTTGGGGGACCGAATGTATAATTTTCAAACAAGTTTTTACGCCAAACACAATCAAACATATTCTTAATCCTTTTAGCAAGATTCGTCGAGTCAGATCGATTCGGAGTTTCTATGATCTGATACGGTCGACTTGGTCGAGTTGCATAGAAAAATTCTTCTAAATCGTGTACAGATTTATTCAGTCGCACAGATTCAGATTTGTCTTGATACGGTACGAGTCGTCTGAATCAATACTAGTTGATCCGGTACGACAAATTAAGCTTTTTAGTCCCTATAAATATTAATGTTTAAAAATAGTCTTTCATGGCTTACTTATTTATTGTCCTTTACAAATAAAATCCTCTTAATTAACGGTCAAAGATAACAATAGACGATATGCTAAACTAAATGCAGCCGATGTATGAAAATTGGAAGGAGGACTCAGTCAAAGTCCAGTGTTATATGTTTGGTTCAATGAACAATGAATTAATGATGTATGAAAATTGGAAGGAGGACTCTATCAAAGTCCAGTGTTATATGCTTGGTTCAATGAACAATGAACTGCAACGACAACATGATAACATGGAACCTAAGTCCATTCTGAATCACCTACAAGAGTTGTTTGGTGAACAATCTAGAACAGAAAGATATGAGATATCTAAGAAATTGTTCAGGACCAAAATGAGCGAAGGCACATCTGTGCAAACTCATGTGCTCAAGATGATAGAATGGATTGAGAGGCTTGCAGTGCTCGGCTTTGTTATGAACAATGACCTAAGCATCAACTTAATCCTACAGTCCCTTCCAGATTCATTTTCACAATTCATTATTAACTTCAATATGAACAAAATTGAAGTTACACTGGCTGAGCTGTTCAACATGTTGAAGACAGCAGAAGGCACTATCCAGAAAGACAAGCCAAATATAATGCTTGTTGGTAAGACCAACAAGAAACGAAAAGCTGGACAGACCTTTAAGAAAGGTAACCCTAAGAAGCTAGTGAAAAGCAAACCAGCGGTTCAAAAGGACAAAACTAAAGTCAATGATAAAGGTCAGTGTTTCCACTGCCATAAAGAAGGTCACTGGAAGAGAAACTGCAAGATTTATCTAGCAGAAAAAGCAAAGGAGAAGCTTGGTGAAACTTCAGGTATACTCATGATCAATCTTAACTTGTCTTATAGAGAATCTATATCTTGGGTATTAGATACTGGATGTATTTCTCATATCTGCAATAACTTGCAGGTGCTAACAAGTAAAAGAAGATTGAACCGTGGAGACGTGGATCTAAGGCTCAGGAATGGAGCAAAAGTTGCTGTGTTAGCTGTGGGGACAGCAAGACTTCAGATGCCGTCAGGAGACTCATTGGAACTAATAGATTGTTATTATGTTCCGACGATTATCAGGAATATCATATCCATTTCGTGTTTAGATAAACAAGGATATTCTATGAAACTAGAGAATAAAGGTTGTTCTATTTATCAAGGAGACAAATTGTAACGACCCGCCATCCTATGACCGGAGACCCGGTCACTAAATGGATGTTGGCCCATTAACTGCGGGTTCACACCCGGATCTCATACAACATGTCTGGAGGAGTAAGCGCTAAACACGGCTAAATATAACAATCACACGGACTACAGAGGTAAACGAGTGCGCAGAAAGGGAAATAACAATGTCCGTATACAGTCCTACAATAATTACATGGTCCAACAAATTAAATAAGTACAGGCAGAAGAAAAGTACAACAACATCGGGGCATACCCCGGAACAGAGACAGCTGCTGGTCCGCACACCAAGAAGGCACCACACGCCTCCACATGCCGCGAAGTCCACACCTGAAACCGCAGGGAGTGAGCCACACCAGAATTGGGCTCAGTAGGGATCATCCGATCCCCTGCCTCCCACTCACACACCCACAAGTGCAACAACAGGGATATATGGCAATTAAGTAAAGCAGTAAACATAGCACCCAAATCTGATATGAAACGTACGATAAGCAGTGTAGCAAGAACCAATCTAAGCAACCCGAAAAACCCAACACAAAGTCACGTCTCATAGCCAAAGTCCACGAAGCGACTGAACCACACTGTCGACCGAAGTCAAATGTCGCCTCCCAACACTACCACCACTGCTCACGCCTGTCCACCCCTACAGTGTTCCAGGGCACTGTAGGGTGAGGCAGTGAGCTAAACTAGGACTAGCTGGAACTAGTGTACCCCCACTGTCAGCTACGTGTGCACACAAGCAGTCTAGACTACTGTCCTACCGTCCAGATTGCCTCCACACTAGGCCTCAGCGCTTCAGGAGGGCCCTGGGGACCGGCGAACCCCCGTCAAGCCGAAGCTATAGGAACTACCCACAACCCTAACCTCCCGGGCTGCGTCAGGCCAAAGGGCTAAGGGTACCACTCGTAACCTTGATCAAAAGTCACATCAGGCCCAGTGGCTACAGGGTAAAACAACTCCACAACCAGCTCCACAGCAAGAAACGCGCTGGAAGCTGCCACGACAAACAGGAAAACCCGACCCGCTGAGACCAAGCAGCAACCCCTCGGATAGCGCACTGGCTACTCCGGCCCTGACGGGCTCAAGGTGGTCCTGCTTCTCTCAGCCAAAGGTAAAACACAACATGTACCCCTCCTCCCACCGGTACGGCACAATGCCTCACAGACACCATGACCTTGTCCCCATCGGTCCATGGTGACAAACGTAAACCACAGTCATTCTGTTCCACAGTTGTATAAGCACATACACACATATAACATGATATAATTCCACTCACGCAAAAGTCCTCAATCTCAGTGTACAACGCAAAACATGCATTTGAACCGCCCAACAGTGAAACACATGTTAAAACCAGCACTTAGACAGTTCTGTCTTGAATCGCGTCGACCGAGGTCGACGCCATTCAAGCCCCTCAGACAGGTTCATTTAATAGCCAGTTTATTCCTTGAAACGCGTCGTCATAGGGAGTCGCCCTTTAAAACGCGTCCACATCTACAGACGCCATTCACGTCGAAATCCCAGATTTACATACCCTCACTCAGGGTGATTTCCTGCCTAAATGGCGTCATGATGGCCCGATGTCCTTTCGAAAAGGCGTCGTCCATCCATGACGTCATTTAGCGCCAGAACCCCTATTTCGTGAAACCTCGAATAGGGAGGTTTCTGCCCTAAAAGGTGTCGTACTGTCCTGACGCCCTTTGAAAGGCGTCGACCAGGCACGACGCCGTTTAGCGCCAGAAACCTGGTTCCCTGGTTCGAACCGAGGGTTTCTCCCTTAACCCCAAAACACCCCGAAAAGCCCCAAAACAAGAAGGGGAGGAAGAGGATTTCAACCACCACAAGCATGCTACGAATCTACGATCACAAGCACAGCCATTCCCACAAGGAAACCCCCTAAACATGCTCAATCTAGCCCCAAACACGTCATGCCATGCCAAGGAAAACACAAACAACACGTGTAAGGTTCGTCCCCCTACCGGTTCTTGAACTCCTCCAAACTCCTCGCCGCCGACCCGCCGCACCGCAGACCGCCGCCGGTACCCTCGAGGACGCCGCCACTCCGCCGGGATGTCGGCCCCCGTCTGGAGAAGGGAACGCCGCGAAGGAGGTGGTGGAGGTAGAGGTGAGAGGTAGGGAGGTGTTGGAGTGATGGAAGAGGAAGAAGAGGAAGGGAAGGGGAAAAGAGAGTCGGAGAGGGCGGAGAGGGCGAGGAGAGAGAGAGTGAAGGCGAGAATGAGGGAAAGAAGGGGAGGCTCGTGGGGTCAATCCGAATCCAGCTAAAACACGTCGATCGAGGTAGACGCCTATCAGTCAGACAGGACGGCCGTACTAACAGCGGTCTGAAACGCGTCGCCCACCGAGGACGCCGTTCAGACGACAGGACAGGCCGTACTGACAACGCTCTGGCGCCGCACACTGACATCGCAGGTGTCGCAATCTGAATCGCGTCGACCAACCTGGACGTCATTCAGACGATGTGATAGGGGCCGTACTCTCGCGGCCCGAAACCCGCCCACGTGGCGCACACGTGGCACAACAACCAGAAGACCTAAATGGCGTCCACACAACTTGACGCCTTTTGAAAGGCGTCGAGCAGTGCTGACGTCATTCAAACAGAAATCTCAAGACCCCCACAAGGTCCAAACCAGGGGATCCGGCCCGAACCCGACCCGAATACTGAACCCGAAACCTCAGTCCTTACATTCTCCCCCCCTTAAAAGAATTTCGTCCTCGAAATTTGCAACCGCTCAACGCTCAACTCGGCTAAGCATCGCATGCCGACATACACCGATTACAACAATCATTCTCACCAATCACACACACAGAGCTCCACAAAAATAGCCAAATAAATTCACGCCAAGCTAACCAAGGTTCTCAATTCTGACAAAAGTTGAAAGATCAGAATAACCACACTTTAGCAAGGCACATACTACAAAACCGATTCTCCACCAAACCCAAATACATACAAGTGCCACCAGAGTTCACAACCACCTATGATCAAGACAAAATAAAAGTGCTCATCTAGCACAACCTCTCGGACCTCCACAAAGAGACGCAACTCCACTCACGCCTCGAACACCTACTGACCACTCGGCTCCTGACCTGCCTTATTCTTCTGGGGACAGTTCCTCGCGAGATGTCCCTTCCTACCACAGGCGAAACAGCTACCAGTGATCAAGGGACATATCCTGTTGCCATGAAACCTGCCACAACGGGGACAACGATCTGTAGCGTCCTGCCTCGCCTCCTGCTGCCAGCCGACCTCTGCCTCCATCTGCTGAACCGAACCATCCTCATCCTCGTCACCAGGTGCCTCCTGGAACTCGACCTCAAAAGAACTCGAATCACCTGACAAAAAGACCGTTGGTCTATCCCTGCTATGCTGCTTCCCCTGTGCTAAATGCTCCGATTCCTTCGCTGAGTGTTGGAACTGCATCTCCACCGCTGCCGCGCACCGAACTGCTGACGCCAGATCCTTACAACAATGATTGGCCACAAACTCTCTCAGATCATGCCGAAGCCCATCCACGAATTTCTCCGTCCTAAGATCCTCACGCTCAGATATGTGTGGAGCAAATCTTCCCAGAGCTACAAATTTCATCTGATATTCTAGAACTGACATACCATCCTGTACCAATTCCATAAACTCCCTTTCCTTGGCCCTACGAACGTGCCTCGGAAAGTACTGTCCACTAAACTCTCTCACAAAGCCTTCCCAAGGAATCTCTCTCAAAGACCTATCTGGAAACATCAACCCCTTGATGGTAACCCACCAATCATAAGCATCGCCCTTCAGCAAGTAGGTTGCCAACAAGGTCTTGTCATTCTCAGCACATTCTAGAACATCAAACGTCTTCTCCACTTCCTTAATCCAATGAGCTGCCGCATCTGGAACAGGTTGACCCGTGAAAGAAGGGGGCTTCAGCTTCAAGAACCGCTACATGACCATGGATTGGCCATCTCGGGAATTGGACCCCTCGCTTCCATCTCCCTGCTGATATTTAGACATAGCCCCAATCATAGCTTCCATGAATCGATCCACATTATGTCCTTCTGCTCTCGAACCACCACCATCTGCTCTCGAACCACGAGCCAACGGAACTCTCCTCTTCGGTGCCATCACTACCCCACAACACGCAAATCGAACAAAACACGTCAAAACCTACCAATCTACACCAGCAGCCATCGCCTGTACAGACTCGTACTTATTGTTGGACTATAATATCTAACCTAGTTTACCACATACTCTATAAGGACTGAGGTTTCGGGTTCAATTTTCGGGTCGGTTTCGGGCCGGATCCTCTGGGTCGGACCTTAGGGGGTCTGGAGAATTTCTTCTGAATGACGTCTACACATCACGACGCCTTTCAAACGGCGTCTTGATAGGTGGACGCCATTTAGGCGTTTTGCTGTTGCGCCACGTGGGCGGGTTTCGGGCCGCGAGAGTACGGCCCCTGTCTTGTCGTCTGAACGGCGTCTATGATGGACGACGCGATTCAGACTGCCACCCTGCGATGTCAGAGTACGGTGCCTGACATGTCAGCTGAACGGCGTCCGTGGTGGTCGACGTGTTTCAGACAGCTGTCAGTACGGCACGTCCTGTCATCTGATAGGCATCCTTCTTGCTCGACGCGTTTTAGGTAGTTTCTGATGACCCCCGCGAGCCCTCCTTTCTTTCCCTCATTTCTCACCTCTCACTCTCTCTCCTCTCCCTCTCCGCCTCCTCCGACCCCTCTCTTCCCCTTTTTCCTTCCTCTTCTTCCTCTTCCACCACTCCAACGCCTCCCTACCTCTCACTGCCACCACCACTTCCTTCGCGGCGTTCCATTCTCCGGACGACGGCCGACGTCCCGGCGGAGTGGCGACGTTCTCGGGGGTACCGGCGGTGGTCTGCGGCGCGGCGGTTGGGCGACACGGAGCCAGGAGGAGTTCAAGTATCCGATAGGGGGACGAACCTTGTTTGTGTTGCTTGTGCTTTCCTAGGCGTGTTTGGATGTGTTTTGTGCTAGATTGAGCATGTTTAGGGGGTGTTCTTGTGGGTATGGCCGTGTTTATGTATGCGGTTTTGTAATAGGGTTGTGGGGGGTGAACTTCTCCTTCTTCCCTTTCTGTTTTGGAGGCTTTTTTGGGGCTTTGGGGTTAAGGGGGAAGCCCTCGGTTCGAATCAGGGAACCAGGTTTTTGGCGCTAAACGGCGTCGTGCCTGGTCGACGCCTTTTAGAAGGAGGTCGGGGCAGTACGACGCGTTTTAGGGCAGAAACCTCCTCCTGTTCGAGGTTTGTCAGGTTAGGGGTTCTGGCGCTAAATGACGTCATGGGTGGACGACGCCTTTCAGAAGGACGTCGGGCCACCATGACGCCATTTAGGCAGGAAATCACCCCGACTGAGGGTCCGTCAACTCGGGATTCTGGGACTAAAAGACGTCATGGGTAGACGACGCGATTTGAATGGCGTCGGGCAACCATGACGCCTTTTAAGACAGAAATCCCCTGGGTAATGTTTTCCTGAAATTCTAGATTTATCAGCTGAATAGCGTCGGAGGATGTCGACGCCTTTCAAAAGGCGACCTCTGGTGTCGACGCCTTTTAGGCCAGATTTCCGTGGCCTCTGTTTTATGAACCAGTTTAGGGAGCTTGAGTGGCGTCGGCCTTGGGCGACGCGATTCAGGACAGAACAACACTAATTCATGCCAGTAAAATGTATTCATACTGCTAGATAGTTGGTTAGTGCATGCTGTAGTATACTTGGTTTCTTCATGACCAGATGGCACTGCGTTGTGTGTAGTGCGATCGCGGGCTTTTCACGTGACCGGATCGTACCGTGCCGGGTTTTGGTGTTTTGAGTTACTGTGGACCTGGAGTGACATTGTAGCGCTTTATCACCCTGTGCTGGTGGGGGCGTGAGCACAGCGCCGGTGGGGGCGTGGGCGGGGTGACGCCTAGTGAGAGAGGGTCACCTGGTGAACCCCGGGGTCAGCTAGTACCGGTGTCGGAGTGGTACATTCGGAGAGTCACTCATGCTGAGGGAAGGAGTAACCACCTGAGCCTGTTTGGCCGGAGTAGCTAGCGTGCTATCCGAGGGGTTACTGTTTGGTCTCAGCGGGTCGGTGTTTCCTACTTGTGCTTGTGTGGACGGTGTTTCCCACTTACGGCTGTGTGGTTGGTGTTTCCCACTTTTGGAGGCGTGGTTGGCGTGTTTTGCCGAGACGTGAGTTGTAGGCTCCTTGGTAGAATGATTTCAGAGATATGCATGTTACATTTCGAATGCACTTGGTTCACATCGAGATTTTAGGAGTAGTGTGTTATATCTTTACTTGCCTTATTACCTGTATCTTTGTTGCTGCACTTGTGGGTGTGTGTGTGGGAGGCAAGGGATCGGATGATCCCTACTGAGCCCAATTTTGGTGTGGCTCACTCCCTGCGTTTTCAGGTAGAGATCTTGTGGCGTGTGGCGGCGCGTGGTGTTCTCCTTGGTGTGCGGACCAGCAGCTATCTCAGTTCCCGGGGTATGCCCCCATGTTGTTGTACTTTATTTCTGCCTGTACTTAATTAATTTGTTGGACTTGTAATTATTGTTGGACTGTGTACGGACATTGTTACCTTACTTCCTGCGCACTGTACCCCTTGTAGTCCGTGTGAATGTTATATTTAATCTTGTTTAACGCTTACTCCTCCAGATGTGCGAATAAGATCCTGGTATGAACCTACAGTTAATGGGTCGACATCCATTTAGTGACCGGGTCTCCGGTCATAGGGTGGCGGGTCGTTACAATTGGTATCAGAGCATAGTCTGGTCGAGTAAATGGTAAACTGGGTTAGATATTGTAGTCCAACAATAAGTATGAGTCTGTACAGGCGATGGCTGCTGGTGTAGAGTAATAGGTTTTGACGTATTTGTGTTGATTTTCGTGTTCGTGAGGTAGTGATGGCGCCGAGGAAGAGAGTTTCGTTGGCTCGTGGTACGAGATCAGGCGATGGTAGTTCGGGGGCAGAAGGGCATAATGTGGATCGCTTCGTGGAGGCTATGATTGGAACTATGGGTAGATACCAGCAGGGAGACGGTAGCGAGGGGTCCAATTCCCGAGGTGACCAGTTTACGGTGTTAGAGCGGTTTTTGAGGTTGGAGACCCCTTCTTTCGCAGGTCGACCAGTCTCAGACGAGGCAGCTCGTTGGATTAAGGAGATGGAGAAGGCATTTGACGTTCTTGAATGTGCTGAGAATGACAAGACCTTGTTGGCAACCTATTTGTTGAAGGATAATGCATATGAATGGTGGGTTACCATCAAGACAAAGATGTTCGCAAATAGATCTTTGAGGGAGATCCCTTAAGAGGCATTTGTGAGAGAGTTTAGTGGACAGTACTTTCCGAGGCATGTCCAGGAGACCAAGGAAAGAGAGTTTATGGAGTTGGTGCAAAATGACATGTCAGTTCTAGATTATCATGCGAAGTTTGTGGCTCTTGGAAGATTCGTTCCGCACTTATCTGAGCAGGAGAGATATAGAACCGAGAGATTTGTAGGTGGACTCCGATATGATCTAAGGACAATGGTGACACCTCAGGGTTGTGGAGATCTGGCGACAGCGGTTCGATGCGCGGCAGCGGTGGAAACTCAATTTCAGCATATGGCAAAAGAGTTGGAGCGATCGGTACGAGGGAAGCAGCAAGGCAAGAGCAAATCAACGGTCCCTTCGTCAGGCGGTTCGAGTTCCTTTGAGTTCGGGTCCCAAGGGACGTCACGTGATGAAGATGAGGGCGGTTCGGCCCAACAGATGCAGACTGAGGCTAGAAGGCAGCAGGGAAAGAGTCATGATGCGGCAGAGTATTGTCCTCGTTGTAGTAGGTATCACGGCAACCGGTTGTGTCCATTGGTCGCTGGTAGTTGTTTTGGCTGTGGCAGGAGAGGACATCTCGCGAGGAACTGTCCTCAGAAGAATAAGACGAGTCAGGGGCCGAGTGGTCAGTAGGAGCCCGGTACCTTGTGTAGTGTTGTGTGTCCTTTTTGTGGAGATCCGAGGTGTGGGGATAGATGAACACTCTTATCTTGTCTTATGAGGTAATGGTTGTGAACTCTTATGGCACTCTCTATGTATTTTGGGTCGTGGAGATGATTTGATATTGTAATGTGTACCTTGTAAGGTTGTTATATTATAATGTTGATCTATCAATTTTGGTGGAATCATGGCACATAATTAGTTTTAGTATTGATTTGATTGATGGATTGTGTGGGGAGCCCCGTGTAAGAGTGTGATCGTTGAGGGCATTAGCAGGATTTTACTGTTGATTGGTCCAGGAGTTTTTCCATAGCAACCCCCCCTTGTTGAGGTTGACTCGTAGGGGAGTTCGTTTCATGTGGACCGAGGAATGTGAGCGGAGTTTCATTAAGTTGAAGACTCGCCTCACTTGGGCTCCAGTGTTGGTACTTCTATCAGGTTCCGGTGGATTTGTGGGATATTCAGTTACATCACATCGAGGTTTGGGTGCGTTTCTGATGCGACTTGGTAAAATTGTGGCCTATAGGCAGTTGAAGAAGCTTGAGGAGAACTATCCATCTATGACTTAGAGCTGGCAGCTGTGGCGTTGCACCATAGATCTAGAGGTATTGTTTGTATGGGGATTATTTGAGCAACTGTGGAATCTCCCTTTCGGATCCTACGTGAGGCTGATGGAGCCAGGTTGGCCAGCAGTGTACCATACCGTAATTAAGACTTAGAGGACAGATGCAGAGTTACCCCAGATTCTCCAGAGTTCAGAGGTGGAATTGTGGGGCAGTAGTACAGTCAGGTTTGAGGTAGACTTTGTGATTTGACCGTGAAGGACGTGCGCAGGTGTCCCTTTTGGAGGCACACTGTTCTAAATTAATGATGCTTCCCGGATCGAGTAAAGCGTATCATTGTTGAGGTGGTCCAGTAGGAAGAAGGATAGGACTGATTCTGTGGTTGAGTGCTTGATTTGTCGGCAGGTTAGGGTGGAATATCAGAGTGGCACAGCGGTAGCGTGGTTGCAGTCCTTGCCGATCCCAGTGTGGAGACGGGAGCTTGCGACTTGAGGCATGTATTAGGATTGTTTTTTTCCCTGGTGGAGGGAGCGTGATCTGGATTACCATTGAGCAACTGACTATGTCAGTACACTTCCTGGCTATCAGGAAGGACTGGTCAGTCGGTAAGTTGGCTGAGTTGTTTGTGAGTCGGATCATCTCTTTCTGCACGATGTGCCCTTATCCATCATGTCGGATCGGACTTTGAGATTTACTTCTTAATTGTGGGAAGAGTCTTTGGAAGACTTTGAGTACGCGGTTAGCCTTCAACCCGGCCTATCATCCCGAGGCTGATGGGCGGTCAGAAGGGGGCCAATCGGATTTTAGAGGTTTTGCTCGTGGCATGTTGCCTAGACTGAGGAGGTTCTTGGGAGCAGCATTGGTTTTCAGTGGGGTTTTGTATACTATAGCAGTTACCACTCTAGCATTGGCATGGCGCTTTTTGAGACATTGTTTAGATGGTGGTGTCGATCCTTGTGATCTAGTCTGAGATTGGCAAGAGGCAGTTAGCAGGATCAGGGTTGGTATGACAGTGTGCTTAGGTTGCCAGAGTTGTGCTATCATCGGTAAGAGACCGATTGAGTTTGAAGTTGGAGACATCGTGTTTTTTCCAAGTCTTGCCCTCCATGGGTGTGAAGAGATTTGAGAAGCAAGGTGAGCTGGGTCCGTGCCGTGCTGGGCCTCTTCCCGTTCTTGCTCGAATTGAGGAAGATTACCAGCCAGCCTTGCTGTTCAATCTTGCGGGAGTGCACGATGCGTTTCGTGTTTCGTTGCAGAGGAGTGTTCTGGATCCGCCCCAGGTGTTAGAACTTTCAGGACTTGAGGTCGCTGAGGACTTGTCCTTTCCAGAGTGTCTAGTGCGTTTTGAGAATCACTTGTGACAGGTCCTCCGGAACAAGGTTGCATCTGTGGACTGAGTATTTTGACAGTATCGCTCCGGGAGCGAGGCGACCAGGGGGCGCGTGATTGTGATGCTGGGAAGCAGTTCCCTACCCCTTTTGGTAAGTTCCCATAAGAGTTGGCAGTGGAGGCATTTTCGCCCTCGTTACCTGTAGCAGGCAATTTCGAGGACGAAATTCTTTTAAGGGGGGGAGAATGTAAGGACTGAGGTTTCGGGTTCAGTTTTCGGGTCGGTTTCGGGCCGGATCCCCTGGGTCGGACCTTCGGGGGTCTGGAGAATTTCTTCTGAATGACGTCTACACATCACGACGCCTTTCAAACGGCGTCTTGATAGGTGGACGCCATTTAGGCGTTTTGCTGTTGCGCCACGTGGGCGGGTTTCGGGCCGCGAGAGTACGGCCCCTGTCTTGTCGTCTGAACGGCGTCCATAATGGACGACGCGATTCAGACTGCCACCCTGCGATGTCAGAGTACGGTGCCTGACATGTCAGCTGAACGGCGTCCGTGGTGGTCGACGCGTTTCAGACAGCTGTCAGTACGGCACGTCCTGTCATCTGATAGGCGTCCTTCTTGCTCGACGCGTTTTAGGTAGTTTCTGATGATCCCCGTGAGCCCTCCTTTCTTTCCCTCATTTCTCACCTCTCACTCTCTCTCCTCTCCCTCTCCGCCTCCTCCGACCCCTCTCTTCCCCTTTTTCCTTCTTCTTCTTCCTCTTCCACCACTCCAACGCCTCCCTACCTCTCACCTCTGCCACCACCACTTCCTTCGCGGCATTCCATTCTCCGGACGGCGGCCGACGTCCCGGCGGAGTGGCGACGTTCTCGGGGGTACCGGCGGCGGTCTGCGGCGCGTCGGTTGGGCGACACGGAGCCAGGAGGAATTCAAGTATCCGGTAGGGGGACGAACCTTGTTTGTGTTGCTTGTGCTTTCCTAGGCGTGTTTGGATGTGTTTTGGGCTAGATTGAGTATGTTTAGGGGATGTTCTTGTGGGTATGGCCGTGTTTATGTATGCGGTTTTGTAATAGGGTTGTGGGGGGTGAACTTCTCCTTCTTCCCTTTCTGTTTTGGAGGCTTTTTCGGGGCTTTGGGGTTAAGGGGGAAGCCCTCGGTTCGAATCAGGGAACCAGGTTTCTGGCGCTAAACGGCGTCGTGCCTGGTCGACGCCTTTTAGAAGGAGGTCGGGGCAGTACGACGCGTTTTAGGGCAGAAACCTCTCCCTGTTCGAGGTTTGTCAGGTTAGGGGTTCTGGCGCTAAATGACGTCATGGGTGGACGACGCCTTTCAGAAGGACGTCGGGCCACCATGACGCCATTTAGGTAGGAAATCACCCCGACTGAGGGTCCGTCAACTCGGGATTCTGGGACTAAAGGACGTCATGGGTAGACGACGCGATTTGAATGGCGTCGGGCAACCATGACGCCTTTTAAGGCAGAAATCCCCTGGGTAATGTTTTCCTGAAATTCTAGATTTATCAGCTGAATAGCGTCGGAGGATGTCGACGCCTTTCAAAAGGCGACCTCTGGTGTCGACGCCTTTTAGGCCAGATTTCCGTGGCCTCTGTTTTATGAACCAGTTTAGGGAGCTTGAGTGGCGTCGGCCTTGGGCGACGCGATTCAGGACAGAACAACACTAATTCATGCCAGTAAAATGTATTCATACTGCTAGATAGTTGGTTAGTGCATGCTGTAGTATACTTGGTTTCTTCATGACCAGATGGCACTGCGTTGTGTGTAGTGCGATCGCGGGCTTTTCACGTGACCGGATCGTACCGTGCCGGGTTTTGGTGTTTTGAGTTACTGTGGACCTGGAGTGACATTGTAGCGCTTTATCACCCTGTGCTGGTGGGGGCGTGAGCACAGTGCCGGTGGGGGCGTGGGCGGGGTGACGCCTAGTGAGAGAGGGTCACCTTGTAAGGATCGAGACTTTCGGATCCGGATTTCGGGTCGGACCCCGTTGTTCTAGTCCTAGTGAGGGTCGGAGGTTCTGAGTCGATTCGCGTCAGGACCTCCAGACGTGTTTTAAACGGCGTCCACCTTGGCAGACGCGTTTCAGGTTCTGCCACGTGAGTGCCACGTGGGCTGGCCTTGGGCCGCGAGAGTACGGCCCTGTCAGGTCGTCTGAACGGCGTCTTCGAGAGACGACGCCTTTCAGACTGCGACTCTGGGTGTGTCAGAGTACGGCCCTGACAAGTTGTCTGAATGGCGTCGGTGTTGGACGACGCGTTTCAGAATCTTGTCAGAGCGGCCGTCACATCACCTGATTGGCGTCCGTAGATGTCGACGGGTTTTAGCCAGCTTCTGGTTAACCCCGCGAGCCCTCCTTCTTTCCCTCATTTTCTCCTACTCTCCTTCTCTCCTCCGGTGACCGGTGGCGATTTCTTCCTCCTCCCTCTTTTCCTCCCACCACTCCGTCTCTCCCTCCACTCCATCCTCTACCTAACTCATACCACTACCACCTCCACTTCCACTGCGGCGTTCTACTCTCCGGACGGCGGCCGACGTCACGGTGGAGCAAGGACGACCACGGCGGTACCGGCGGCGGCGTGGGGCGAGAAGGGTGGACGGCTTGAAGCTTGGAGGAGTTTGAGTGTCCGGTAGGATGACGTTCCCCATAGCGTTGTGTTTAAAATCATGTTTTCCTCGTTATACATGTGGTAGATCTTCGGTTTTGGGGGTTAGAATGAGCATGTTTAGGATCTCTATGGGGGTGTTTGCCTATAGATTGTATTGCTCCTCGTTTCCCTCCATTTTTGATGATTTTTGGGGTTCTTTGGAGTTGCCCTCGGGCTTAGGGCGATTCTGGTTCCTGGGGTTGAAAGACGTCGTGCATGGACGACGCCTTTTTGAAGGGCGTCGGGCCATCACAACGCCTTTTAGACAGGAATCGCTTGGCAGATACTCTGCCAGGTCGGGGATCCTGTGGCTAAAAGACGTCTTGGGTAAACGACGCGTTTTCGAATGGCGTCAGGCATCCACGACGCCTTTTAATCGCAGAAATCCCCTGGTTAAGGCCTTGGAAATTCCGGATTTTCGTGTTGAATGGCGTCTGAGGATGTCGATGCCTTTTAAACGGCGTCCGCTGGTGTCGACGCCTTTTAAGACCAGATTCTGAAGACTGATTTATATAAACCTGTACATGGGGCTTGAATGGCGTCGACCTCGGTCGACGCGATTCAAGACAAAATCTCACTAATGCATGTCAGTAAAATGTGTTCATACTGCTAGATAGATGGTTAGCACATGTTTTAGTGCACCCGATAGAGATGGATTCCTCATGATCGGATGGTTCTATGTGTGTTATGCGATCGCGGACTTTTCACGTGACCGGACCGCACGGTGTTGGGTTTTCAGTTACTGTGGACCTGGAGTGACATTGTAGCACTTTATCACCCTGTGCTGGTGGGGGCGTGGGCGGGGTGACGCCTAGTGAGAGAGGGTCACCTGGTGAACCCCGGGGTCAGCTAGTACCGGTGTCGGAGTGGTACATTCGGAGAGTCACTCATGCTGGGGGAAGGGGTAGTCACCTGAGCCAGTTGGGTCGGAGTAGCGAGCGTGCTATCCGAGGGGCTACTCCTTGGTCTCAGCGGGTCGAGGTTTTCCCACCGTTGTTTGCACGGTCGGCGAGTTCTATCGGGATGACAGTTGTAGATTTTCTAACGGCTGGTTTAGAATGTGCATGATTATTATAACTGCAATTGCATGTATTCTCACGTAGAGAATTAGGAATTGTACCTGCCACTACACTTGTTACTTCACCGTTAGCTGTACTTTACACTTGTGGGTGTGTGTGTGGGAAGTGGGGATCGAAGGATCCCTACTGAGTCTTGTCTCGAGACTCACCCCTGCGGTTTTCAGGTGAGGACTCCCAGCAGACTTAGAGCGGCGTGTGCGGCCGTGCGTTGTGCATCTTCGGCAGTTGTTCCGGGGTATGCCCCGATGTAGTTGTTATTTATTTCTGGCCTGTATGTTTAATTATTTCTTTTCAGTTGGAATATGTAATTATTTGCTGTATCGAGTCGCATTGTAATAATTTTAATTTCTGCACTTTCAATTCAATGCGATGTGAATGTTTAGCTTAGTTTATTATTTATTTCCCAGACTTACTAGATCCTGGTTTGGTTCCAAATTAATGATTCGGTACCCATTTAGTAATCGGATCCCCGATTATAGGGTGGCGGGTCGTTACACACCTGGTGAACTCCGGGGTCAGCTAGTACCGGTGTCGGAGTGGTACATTCGGAGAGTCACTCATGCTGAGGGAAGGAGTAACCACCTGAGCCTGTTTGGCCGGAGTAGCTAGCGTGCTATCCGAGGGGTTACTGTTTGGTCTCAGCGGGTCGGTGTTTCCTACTTGTGCTTGTGTGGACGGTGTTTCCCACTTACGGCTGTGTGGTTGGTGTTTCCCACTTTCGGAGGCGTGGTTGGCGTGTTTTGCCGAGACGTGAGTTGTAGGCTCCTTGGTAGAATGATTTCAGAGATATGCATGTTACATTTCGAATGCACTTGGTTCACATCGAGATTTTAGGAGTAGTGTGTTATATCTTTACTTGCCTTATTACCTGTATCTTTGTTGCTGCACTTGTGGGTGTGTGTGTGGGAGGCAAGGGATCGGATGATCCCTACTGAGCCCAATTTTGGTGTGGCTCACTCCCTGCGTTTTCAGGTAGAGATCTTGTGGCGTGTGGCGGCGCGTGGTGTTCTCCTTGGTGTGCGGACTAGCAGCTATCTCAGTTCCCGGGGTATGCCCCGATGTTGTTGTACTTTATTTCTGCCTGTACTTAATTAATTTGTTGGACTTGTAATTATTGTTGGACTGTGTACGGACATTGTTACTTTACTTCCTGCGCACTGTACCCCTTGTAGTCCGTGTGAATGTTATATTTAATCTTGTTTAACGCTTACTCCTCCAGATGTGCGAATAAGATCCTGGTATGAACCTACAGTTAATGGGCCGACATCCATTTAGTGACCGGGTCTCCGGTCATAGGGTGGCGGGTCGTTACATACTCGACCAGACTGAGCTCTGATACCATCTGTAACGACCCGCCATCCTATAACCGGAGACCCGGTCACTAAATAGATGTCTGCCCGTTAACTGCGGGTTCACACCCGGATCTCATACAACACGTTTGGAGGAGTAAGCGCTAAACATGGCTAAATATAATAATCACACGGACTACAGAGGTAAATGAGTGCGCAGAAAGGGAAATAACAATGTCCGTATACAGTCCAACAATAATTACATGGTCCAACAAATTAAATAAGTACAGGTAGAAGAAAAGTACAACAACATCGGGACATACCCCGGAACAGAGACAGCTGCTGGTCCGCACACCAAGAAGGCACCACACGCCTCCACACGCCGCGAAGTCCACACCTGAAACCGCAGGGAGTGAGCCACACCAGAATTGGGCTCAGTAGGGATCATCTGATCCCCTGCCTCCCACTCACACACCCACAAGTGCAACAACAGGGATATATGGGAATTAAGTAAAGCAGTAAACATAGCACCCAAATCTGATATGAAACGTACGATAAGCAGTGTAGCAAGAACCAATCTAAGCAACCTTAAAAACCCAACACAGAGTCACGTCTCATAGCCAAAGTCCACGAAGCGACTGAACCACACTGTCGACCGAAGTCAAACGTCGCCTCCCAACACTACCACCACTGCTCACGCCTGTCCACCCCTACAGTGTTCCGGGGCACTGTAGGGTGAGGCAGTGAGCTAAACTAGGACTAGCTGGAACCAGTGTGCCGCCACTGTCAGCTACGTGTGCACACAAGCAGTCTAGACTACTGTCCTACCGTCCGGATTGCCTCCACGCTAGGCCTCAGCGCTTCAGGAGGGCCCTGGGGACCGGCGAACCCCCGTCAAGCCGAAGCTACAGGAACTACCCACAACCCTAACCTCCCGGGCTGCGTCAGGCCAAAGGGCTAAGGGTACCACTCGTAACCTTGATCAAAGGTCACATCAGGCCCAGTGGCTACAAGGGTAAAACAACTCCACAACCAGCTCCACAGCAAGAAACGCGCTGGAAGCTGCCACGACAAACAGGGAAACCCGACCCGCTGAGACCAAGCAGCAACCCCTCGGATAGCACACTGGCTACTCCGGCCCTGACGGGCTCAAGGTGGTCCTGCTTCTCTCAGCCAAAGGTAAAACACAACATGTACCCCTCCTCCCACCGGTACGGCACAATGCCTCACAGACACCATGACCCTGTCCCCATCGGTCCATGGTGACAAACGTAAACCACAGTCATTCCGTTCCACAGTTGTATAAGCACATAGACACATATAACATGATATAATTCCACTCACGCAGAAGTCCTCAATCTCAGTGTACAACGTAAAACATGCATTTGAACCGTCCAACAGTGAAACACATGTTAAAACCAGCACTTAGACAGTTCTGTCTTGAATCGCGTCGACCGAGGTCGACGCCATTCAAGCCCCTCAGACAGGTTCATTTAATAGCCAGTTTATTCCTTGAAACGCGTCGTCATAGGGAGTCGCCCTTTAAAACGCGTCCACGTCCACAGACGCCATTCACATTGAAATCCCAGATTTACATACCCTTACTCGGGGTGATTTCCTGCCTAAATGGCGTCATGATGGCCCGACGTCCTTTCGAAAAGGCGTCGTCCATCCATGACGTCATTTAGCGCCAGAACTCCTATTTCGTGAAACCTCGAATAGGGAGGTTTCTGCCCTAAAAGGCGTCGTACTGTCCTGACGCCCTTTGAAAGGCGTCGACCAGGCACGACGCCGTTTAGCGCCAGAAACCTGGTTCCCTGGTTCGAACCGAGGGTTTCTCCCTTAACCCCAAAACACCCCGAAAAGCCCCAAAACAAGAAGGGGAGGAAGAGGATTTCAACCACCACAAGCATGCTACGAATCCACGATCACAAGCATAGCCATTCCCACAAGGAAACCCCCTAAATATGCTCAATCTAGCCCCAAACACGTCATGCCATGCCAAGGAAAACACGAACAACACGTGCAAGGTTTGTCCCCCTTCCGGTTCTTGAACTCCTCCAAACTCCTCGCCGCCGACCCGCCGCACCGCAGACCGCCGCCGGTACCCTCGAGGACGCCGCCACTCCGCCGGGACGTCGGCCGCCGCCCGGAGAAGGGAACGCCGCGAAGGAGGTGGTGGAGGTAGAGGTGAGAGGTAGGGAGGTGTTGGAGTGACGGAAGAGGAAGAAGAGGAAGGGAAGGGGAAAAGAGAGTCGGAGAGGGCGGAGAGGGCGAGGAGAGAGAGAGTGAAGGCGAGAATGAGGGAAAAAAGGGGAGGCTCGCGGGGTCAATCCGAATCCAGTTAAAACGCGTCGATCGAGGTAGACGCCTATCAGTCAGACAGGACGGCCGTACTGACAGCGGTCTGAAACGCGTCGCCCACCGAGGACGCCGTTTAGACGACAGGACAGGCCGTACTGACAACGCTCTGGCGCCGCACACTGACATCGCAGGTGTCGCAGTCTGAATCGCGTTGACCAACCTGGACGCCATTCAGACGATGTGACAGGGGCCGTACTCTCGCGGCCCGAAACCCGCCCACGTGGCGCACACGTGGCACAACAACCAGAAGACCTAAATGGCGTCCACACAACCTGACGCCTTTTGAAAGGCGTCGAGCAGTGCTGACGTCATTCAAACAGAAATCTCAAGACCCCCACAGGGTCCAAACCAGGGGATCCGGCCCGAACCCGACCCAAATACTGAACCCGAAACCTCAGTCCTTACACAAATTGTTTGCTTCCGGATATTTATTGAATGGATTATATTTACTTGATATTTCATATGATGTTTGTCTGGTAAATAAACCTCTTGAACGAATAGATAAGGATGTGAATAAATCGTACCTATGGCATTGTAGGTTAGGTCATATAAATGAGAACAGGATCATTAGGTTGCAAAAGAATGGATATCTTGATCCATTTGATTATGAATCATTTGCAACCTGTGAAGCTTATCTCATGGGAAAGATGACCAAAGCTCCGTTTTCAGGACATGGAGACAGAGCTAAGGACTTATTGGAATTAATACATAGTGATGTATGTGGTCCAATGTCCACTCATGCTATGGGTGGTTACTCATACTTCGTTTCATTTACAGATGATTTCTCAAGATATGGCTACATATATTTAATGAAATATAAGTCAGAAGTCTTTGAGAAATTTAAAGAGTTTAAAAATGAAGTTGAGAACCAGACTGGAAAGAGTATCAAAACTCTTCGATCAGATCGAGGGGGTGAATACTTAAGTACATAATTCACACAATATCTTAAGAATAATGGTATTTTGTCTCAGTGGACTCCTCCCTATACACCACAATTAAATGGTGTATCGGAAAGGAGAAATTGTACTCTATTAGATATGGTACGATCAATGATGAGTTATGTCAAACTTCCAATCTCTTTATGGGGATATGCACTGTTGACTGCTGCATATATGTTGAACAAAGTTCCTAGTAAATCAGTATCTTCCACTCCATATGAGATATGGAAATGGAAGAAACCGGACTTTAAGCATGTTAGAGTTTGTGGTTGTCCTGCACATGTCAAAAGACATGATCCAGACAAACTGGATTCCAGGACAGAGAAATGTAGATTTGTGGGATATCCAAAAGAGAATTTTGGATATTATTTCTATCAGCCCAGCGATCAAAGGGTGTTTGTCGCAAAAAGTGTTGTCTTCTTAGAGAAAGAATATCTTTCAAAAGAAGACAGTAGGAGCAAGATAGAACTGGAAGAAATTCCAGACTCACAAATTAACACTAGTTCATCTATTGAACCAATGACTCAAGAACTTGTTCAAGATGATACACAAAAGGTTTGCAGATCCGGTAGAGTGCCTAAGCAGCCTGAAAGATATGTTGGACATATCGATGATGGCAAATCAAAAGTGCACTTAAATGAGGATGATGATCCTCAAACCTACCAAGAAGTCATAAATAGTCAAGAATCAGAAAAATGGTAAGAGGCAATGAATTATGAAATTCAGTCCATGTATGCCAACCAAGTTTGGAACTTGGTTGATCTGCTAGAAGGTATAGTACCTATTGGCAGTAAATGGATCTTTAAAAGAAAGATCGGGACAGATGGACAGATTGACACATACAAGGCAAGGCTGGTAGCAAAAGGATATCGTCAAAGGCAAGGTATTGACTATGACGAAACCTTTTCTCCAATTGCCATGATTAAGTCAATCAGAATACTTCTTGCTATCGCTGCATTCTATGATTATGAAATATGGCAAATGGATGTGAAAACAACATTCCTTAACGGGAACCTTCAAGAAGAGGTGTATATGATACAACCTGAAGGATTCACTTCCAAAGAGCATTCAAGCAAGGTATGCAAGCTACAAAGATCCATCTATGGATTAAAGCAGGCATCCCGAACTTGGAACTTAAGATTTGATGAAGCAATCAAATCTTATGACTTCATTAAGAATGAAGATGAACCTTGTGTATACAAAAAGGCTAGTGGGAGCGCAGTTACCTTTTTGGTACTTTACGTTGATGACATTCTACTCATTCGGAATGATGTAGGAATGTTGTCATCAGTAAAGACTTGGTTATCCAAAAACTTCTCCATGAAAGATTTGGGAGAAGCATCCTATATTCTGGGAATAAGGATCTATAGAGATAGGTCCAAAAGGATGCTTGGCTTATCCCAATCTATGTACATAGATACCATAGTCAAAAGGTTTGGCATGGAAAATTCCAAGAGAGGCCGCGTTCCAATGAGGCATGGAATTTACCTCTCTAAGGAAATGTCTCCCAAGACACCTGAAGAGAAAGCATACATGGATAGAGTTCCTTATGCCTCGGCAATAGGATCTATCATGTATGCATTGTTATGTACTAGGCTTGATGTGGCACACCCACTAAGTGTCACTAGTAGATATCAGGCTGATCCAGGTGAAGAACACTGGAAGGCGGTGAAATGCATCCTTAGATATTTAAGAAGAACTAAGGATCTATTTCTCGTCTATGGAGGAAACGACATGGAACTTCGAGGGTTTACTGACTCGAGTTTCCAGTCGGATATGGATGATAGCAAATCCATGTCTGGATTTGTGTTCATGTTAAATGGAGGTGCAGTAAATTGAAAAAGTTCCAAACAAGAAACAACTGCAGATTCGACGACCGATGCAGAATACATTGCTGCAGCTGAAGCGGCCAAGGAGGCGGTTTGGATGAAGAAGTTCATCTCTACACTTGGAGTAGTCCCAAGCATTTCAGATCCTATTCCATTATTGTGTGACAACAATAGAGCAATAGCTCAAGCGAAGGAGCCAAGATCACATCAGAAGTCAAAGCACATTCTGAGACGATTTCATCTGATTCGTGAGATTATCGCCCAAGGAGATGTAGTAGTTGAGAAAGTCTCATCTGAAGATAATGTAGCAGATCCCTTGACTAAGCCATTGTCTCAAAACAATTTAGAACGTCACCTTAAGTCTATGGGACTTAGACATATGGGTGATTGGCTATAGTCCAAGTGGGAGAATGGTAGAATTGGGTGGCCTCAAAAGCCAATCATTGTACATTCTAGTTCAGATTATTAATAAAGGCAATTATTTCTTCATTTATAGTTCTTGCAAATTAACTATCGTAATGAAGGTCCGTAGACAAATGTATGGGATATTGAATCATGATGAGATCATGATAGTGAGATCAATATCCTCAGTCACTTGTCTTAAACAGTTCTCGATCATAGGATATTTGAGATGGACATTAAATATCCGATAAGATCGATACAAGTTATGTCTGCTCATGTGATGAGGGTGAATGATCTCACATTCACTCGTATGGTACACTAAGACAAACTTGTGGGTGCTCATTAGAGAATAAGTTCACTGAACAGACCCAAATAAGAATTCCTGGATGGTAATTATACCTATTAGTCAACCAGGGAATTCAATCGTTGCAGTAGCACAGTTGGTCCTTTGACCTGAGTCACCAATGATACCTTGTTTGTGGACCATTGTGTCTTGATTCTCTGACTTGTGGACTTTAACCATTAAGCCCACGATAGTCGGTCTCTCAGATACAGTGGAAAGCTTGCGAAGGTAATTGAGTGAACAACAAGGGATCACTCACTCTTGGTATAAGACTGGAGAGAGAATGTATGAATGTGTACACAGAAATTCCTGGCCATGGTCAAATGAAAGAGATGTCTTTCTAAAAGTTAACTGAGTACTGGAATCCATTTAAATAATGCGAAAGAGGGTTTGACTATAAAACCATACCCTTGCGTTATTGGGACATTGGATGAGTGAAGGATTTTATCTGTGCGGTATTTGCAGACGGAAAGGTTCAATTAAAGGGAACAGTATCCCTTATATCTTATGGGATCATGAGGTAGTGTTTGGTGCTGTTCATGATCAGAAGGCCAAGTGAATTAATCACCAGATGATAATCCACTTGTTTATTAAATTAATCATTTAACATATGATGTTTAAATGTTAATTAATAAATAATAAATATTAAACTCTAGAATAAGTTCTAAGTTTAATGGGCCTGAAACCGGACTGATATATCGGCCTAGAGGGTCACACACATAAGAGTTCTCGTCAGACGGTGAGAGACGTTAAATTTCATGCTTATCTGGGTTTTTATGAAAAGCCGCAGGATAAACATGAAGATTTTATGGAGAATTATCCAAGGCCAAACTCTTGGATAATCATGAGGATTAATCCTTGTGCTTATCCTTATTTCTATATAAGGAGGCCAAGGGGGAGGGGTAAAAAGGTTGGTTGGACGAATTTTACACCCCAGATTCTCTATCTCCTCTCTCTCTCCTTCTCTCTCTCTTGGAGTAGATCTGTCTCTCTCCGCGCATGGTGGATTTGAGATCTGGTCGGAGCACTCAAGTCGAGGAGGAAATCGCGTCTGCAGCGGGAACTCGTGTGGATACCTCTAGAGATCGTGCGCGTGCGCGATTACCGAGTCAGAATTATCTACGGGAGATTCGAAACCCCGCAAAGGTGAAGAACCGTTCTTCCCGCATTTATTTTATTGTCCGTTTTACGATCCCAGCAACCGATACATAGGAATCGATTTTATTTTCCGCTGCGTTCTTGGCGAACCCTTACAGTTCTGTCTTGAATCGCGTCGCCCAAGGCCGACGCCATTCAAGCCTCATAAACTAGTTCATGTGAATTCTCGGTCTCAAAACATAGCCTAAAAGGCGTTGCCACAGGTAGCCGCCTATTAAAGCACGTCGCTGTCCTTCGTCGCCTAACAGTGAGAGGAGCAGGGACAGGCTACGGTTGATTCTCTTAAAACGCGTCGTCCTGGGAAGCCGCCTTTTTAAAAGGCATCGCTGTCCCTGGACGCTATTCACCACGGAATCTATTCTAACAGAAACCGCTTCTGGGACATTTATGCCTAAATGGCATCTTCCTAAGAAGCCGCCATTTGAAATGGCGTCGTCCTAGCGCGACGTCATTTAGGGACAGAAGCCGGTTTCTTGCAACTCGACCCGATGGTCCCCTTTAACCCCAGATTCGTCCCAAACACATCCAAAATAGGAAAAATGAAAAGGGAAACCAATCCATCACAGGAAAACCACAAATCTACATTCATAGAAACTACCATAACCATCAAGAAAGTCCCTTAACATGCTCATTCTACCCAAAGAAATCCACATACACATCATGATTTACACGGGAAACACGGATGAAACAACTATAATACATGCAAGGTTCGTTCCCCTACCGGTTACTTGAACTCTTCCTGGCTCCGTGCCGCCAAACTGCCGCACCGCAGACCACCGCCGGTACCTTCGAGGACGTCGCCACTCCGCCGAAATGTCGGCCGCCGCCCGGAGAATGAAACACCGCGAAGGAAGTGGTGGTGGTAGTGGTGAGAGGTAGAGAGGCGTTGGAGTGGTGGAAGAGGAAGAAAAGGAAGGGAAAGGGGAAAAGAGGGGTCGGAGGAGGCGGAGAGAGGGAAAAGAGAGAGAGTGAGAGGGAGAGAATGAGAGAAAGGAGGGAAGGCTCACGGGGTCAATCCGAAACAGGATAAAACGCGTCGTGCAAGACAGACGCCAAACAGATGACAGGACGGGCCGTACTGACAGAGGCTCTGAAACGCGTCGCTCACCAAAGACGCCGTTCAGACGACAAGACCGGCACCGTACACTGACATCCCAGGGTTGCAGTATGAATTACGTCGTCCATTTAGGACGCTGTTCAGACGACACGACAGGGGCCGTACTCTCGCGGCCCGAAGCCCGCCCACGTGGCGCCCACGTGGCACAACAACAAACTCGCTAAATGGCGTCCACACAACAGGACGCCGTTTAAAAGGCGTCGTGCATCCTAGACGTCATTTAGAAGGCACTCCCCAGACCCAATAGGGTCCAAACCAGGGGACCCGGCCCGAAATTGACCCAAAAACTGAACCCGAATTCTCAATCTTTACAGTGGCTGCTAGTGCGCAACCCGAGACAACACTCTCCACGCTACGCCTGCCTGAAACCCTCACTTGAAAACCGCAAGGGATGAGTCTCATCGAATGGACTCAGTAGGGATCCTTCGATCCCCACCACCCACTCACACACCCACAAGTGCAACAACACAAATATAGACAATTTAAATAAATAAAGTAGTAAACACAACACCCAAAGATTACCAAGTTTCGATATAAAACGCATGCATTCATCAATGTAATATGCACAACTCTGAAACCACTTCACTACGGAGTCCACAACCAGTGTGTCGGCTAAACACACAAACCACACAACCGAACGCGGAAAACATCGACCCGTTGGGACCAAACAGCAACCCCTCGGATAGCACGCTGGCTACTCCGGCCTGTCTAGCTCTAGGTGGTTCTGCTTCCCTCAGTACGAGTGATACTCTGAATGTACCACTCCTACACCGGTACTAGCTATACCCCGGGATAGATCAAGTAACCCTCTCTCTAGGCGTCACCCCACCACACCCACATCGGCGTCGTGTTACTCCCACACCGACACAGGGTGCCTAAGTACTAACAACTGTCACTCTAGGTCCATGATCGCACAAAACACAACACAGTGCGATCCGGTCACGTAGAAATCCTCGTCCTCGAGTACGTTTTTAAGTATGCATTTAACCAAACTATTTAACAATATAAACACATGTGAATTGCATGGATTAATGAGGTTTTGTCTTGAATCGCATCGCCCGTGGCCAATGTAATTCAAGACCCTTAAACTGGTTCATACGAAAACTGGCCTCAGAATTTGGCCTAAATCGCGTCGCCCTTGATAGTCACCTTTTAAAATGGCGTCGCTGTCCCCAGATGCTATTCAAGATAGAGGCAGAATCTCCTGAGCTGGGCTAAATCGCGTCTCGGGTGGAAGCCGCCATTTAAAATGGAGTCGCTGTCCCCAGACGCCATTTAGCACTCGCAGACAGGTTCCCTTTCTGGCCTCCCCCGAGTTACAAAGTGGGATTTCTCCCCCAAATTGCGTAAAAACGTTGAAAATGGAGAAAGTAGGGGAGAAGCCTAATTATTTTCATAACGAACCTCTTAGAACATGTTTTCTACTCCAGAAGCACCCGCACATATTTCATGCTTTCAAAGCGAAAATAATCATGATTTTAAACAAAACACTGTGAGGATCGTCACCCTACCGGTTACTTGAACTCCTCCATACTCCTAGCCGCCGAACCGCCACGCCATAAACAGTCGCCGATACCGCCGTGGACGTCGTCACTCCATCGAGATGTCGACCGCCGTCCGGAGAGAAATGCACCGCGGAGGAGATGGTGGTGGTAGTGGTGGAAGTTAGGGGGTTGATGAAGTGGAGGGAGAGGAGGAATGGGGAGAGGAAAGGAAGGAGAAGGGGAAGGGGGAGTGGATGGGTCTGAGAGAGAGAGGAGAGAGAAGAGTATGAGAGAAATGAGGGAAAGGATGGAGGTTCGCGGGGTCAAACCAAAACTAGCTAAAATGCATCGTCCAAGACCGACGCCAATCAGACGACAAGATGGGCTCGTACACTGATAGATCAGGGTCGTACTCTGAATGGCGTTGACTATACAAGACGCCATTCAGACGATAAGACCGGGACCATACTTTCGCGGCCCAAAACCAGCCCACGTGGCACATTCTAAAATGTGTCCCCCTAACTGGATGACATTTGAACCGCGTTGAGCAAGCTCGACGCGAAAAAGAACTCATGCCCCAGCCCCGCAAGAGCCCAAACCATGGGATCCAATGTTGGGTTCTCGGGTTTCTCTGGATCTCCGGCGCAGCGGAAATAAAAATAAAAACGGAGATCCGTTCCCGTTTCGAAAAACTAAAAACTACGATTATCGGATAATCGATTTCTCACCGTGTGCGGATTCGAATCCGCAACCGTTCGGTTCCGTCGGTGCGACACCGCAAGCCGAGCAAGTGCTCGGCCTCTAGCAAAGTCCACGCGATCCTCCTCGCGACGGATATCCTCACGTTCCTCGTTCTTCGCAGCCCACGAAACCTCCGTTGGTCGCCGCAACGATCGCCGCAATGAGCGGACGATTTCCCGTCGAACGGGAATCGGAGAAGCAGCAGAGCAGATCTGGATATGTCTGGACGCCAGAGAGAGAGAGAAACAGAGGAGGGGCGGTTAGGGTTAGCAGCAGTTTGGCCTGCTCAGCCCGTTTGCTATGTTTTATACTAACCACGCGGTTTTTCAAAAAAACCCTCGATTTATATAAAACCCACTTATTTATCCATCGCCTTGAGAATCATTTGCATGTGACACTCTAGACCCAATTACCAGTCCAGTTAATGGCCTAACAAGCCCAGTGACTCCTCACTGGCTTTATTAATCAATTAATAACCTTTTATTAATTAATTAATCAATCGAATTGATGTCGCACATCGAATTCGACCGAGCCTCCGATCACGTTGGGTGCCAAGCAACACTGCGTGAACCCGGAAGGTATCGGGGTTAAGTATCCCACTCTTGGAACCTTTCCGTCAACAGTTACCACGTGGATATAATCCTTCATTCGTACAATGCTCTCGAGTCAACTTAGGGTATGGCGTGCTGTCATGGATAGTACAGTGGGTTTGACTGGAGCCAACAGTCAAACGCACACACAATCTAACACAACAATTATATTAGATAACCTGCAAACACATAGGTAAGAGATCTCTATCTTTTCGCCTTCCTGGTTGCAACTGTGGATCGTCCTCGCTCTTTCCTCGTTTGCCTCGATTAGATTACACTAATTCTAGAATTACATGTAATTAGAAGAGAGCCTTATGGCGAGTACAAGAGAGAGGGAGGTAGAAATACATCGGAGAATGAGAGAGGGAGAGATACGCAGATCTCTATTTATTAACAATTTAATAAACATCCATCATTCATCCACGATCCACACAAACACATCATTCATCACATGAACAATTAAATAAGTGCATATCCATAACCACAGTGTGTTTTAAACATCTACACAAGATTCAGCGCATCACATGGCTAAAATAAAAGAGTTTTCAAAAATAGATAACTTGGGCTTTCAAAAAAGCTAGGATCCAATCAAAATTGGTATTTGAATTTCGAAAATAGTTTTATTAACTTATCATGCAATTAAATCAAAATTTAAAATCAATAAACACACATCACATGTGCACACACTCCAAATTAATAATTCCAGATTATTCCATGCCAATTAGAACAATTCTAATAATCTAACACTTAGATTAAAACCCCATTAATAATCTAACAATTAGACTATTAATGACTAATCTAACTCTTAGACTAGTCCAACAAAGTTAACTAATAATTTAACACTTAAATTAATAATCAACTATAATTAATTATTAACTACTAACCTAACACTTAGATTAGTCAATTAATGTTAATTATTAATTTAACTCTTAAACCAATAATTAACATTAACTGATTAATAATTAATTATTCTAACTCTTAGATTAGATAATTAAAGTTATTATTAATTTCACTATTAAATTAATAACAACAATAATTAAAGAAGGACTACATATTTAACATTTAAATCAGTCATTTAGAATTCATTATTAACTTAACACTTAAATTAATAACTAACTCTAATTAATTAACAATTAGATTAATTAATATTTAATAATCTAACAATTAGACTAAGAATTATTAAACACTAATCTAACAATTAAATTAGTTAATTAAAGTTAATTATTAGCTTAACTATTAAACTAATAATTAACTCTATATAACAACTAATTGTTAATAATGATTCAAAATTGATGTAGCCGAAGCTATCACGACCGGATTCCGAAGCTGGAATCCGAAGTAATGGATCCGGAGCTGGGTCGGATCGGTGTTTTAGGGGCCCGACGGGGATCCGGTCGGCGAAGGAGGCAGAGGCGAAGCCGAAGGTCCGAGGCCGAGAGCCGCTCGGTCGGTAGCTGGCTTGTCTTCGGGAAGTGGTACCGAAGCTCCTTCGGTAGACGAAGGGGCGGTGCGGAATCGAGTCTCCTCTGGTCGCGGAGCAGCCGGCGCACGGCGTCGAGACCTGGGAGAGGAATCCGAGATCGGCGGCCGAGACCGATTCGGGAAGGTGGGCGATGATTCGAACCGAGCTCCTGCAGGAGGGAAAGAAGAAGAAACCGGTCAGCAGGAGTCCCGGGCTTCGGCCCTAAGGAACCCCCTCCGACGGTTAAGTTAGCTTCTGAAGATGATTCGATTCAGAAGGCAAAGAGTAGCTTTAATGCTTTTTGGACTGTAGTCCTTGAGGGTCTCGGAGGCATAGGAGTGCATACCTTTGGCAATAAATAGCGGTGTATTTATAGCAGAGGATAGAGGATGGTTAACGGTGGTAGCCGATATAGGACTATGTGCGGGCTTACTGGTAAACCGCCATAGTGCCTAGTCCTCCACCAGAGTGGGCCAGACTCGGCTATCGGGCCGAAGAGGGTTGGGCCACTGATGGGCCGAAGCCTGCTGGGCCTGGGGCTGCCGGGCTGAACTGGGTTTGGGCTTGTTTTAATGGGCCGAATCGGATTCTGCCTCATCACATAGTCCCCCACTCTTGTCTTCCTCAGTTCTGAGATGGCGAGAGTATAGCCCGAAGCTGGTTGGGGAATAGCGTAACAGGTGCTTTACCCGAAGCTTTATGTTCCCTTTCTTGAAGAGAGGGTGCCCTCGGTCGACCGAGGGCTAAGTAGCTACTTCGTCTTCATTCGGGATGGCGACGAAGGCCTTTGCCTCTGAGAGTGAAGGGCCGAGCCCTCTGACTCGCGTCAGACTTCATTAAATGGACGGGACGGGCGTCGCTTCGCGAAGAAGCACGGGACACGCGTCACGCATCCGGCCGCTCCATAGAAAACACAAAAAGATCCTGACCGCTCGTGGGTCGTGGATCGCCTCGGCCCTCTGCCCGAGGTCCTGCTCGGATTGCCGCCGCTCCCTTCTCCGGCACGCGGATCGGGACACGTGGCGGTCATCCGAGTAGCCAGCCGAAGGGTCGGAGCGCTTTCGGCCATTGATCGTTCTTGTTCAAGTCCCGGAGTCCGTTCGTTATCATTGCCGAAGGACGGTACACGTGGCAGGCATCCGAGAGAAGCGACGAGACGACGGGGACGATCTCGGCCGTCCATCTCGGCGGGAGGGGCTGCGAACGGAGCCTATAAATAGGACCCCTTCGCAGAGCACTGTACGTCTTCTTGCTCCTGTGCCTGCGTTGCTCTGCGATCCTCCGAGCTCTTCCTCCTCTCCGGCGAAAGGCTAGCTTTCTGAAGGCGTCGTCTGAGCCTGCTGGCCATTGCGGGAAGATCTCCATCTCTCGGAGCACTTGCTGGTGGAGTTGGGTGGATCGAGAGGCTGTGCTTGATCTAGGAGAGATCTTTTCCCTTTTGAGAGTAAGCCTCGATCTCCTTTCTCCCTCTTCGCGACCTCATCGTCCGCAGCTCTCCCTCGAGCGAGATTTCCCCTTCGGACGAGGAGTATACTCCGTCTCACTCCCCCAAGTCTTCTCTATCATCTCCCCTTACTCTGGACTCCCTCGCCTCTGCGATGTCCGGAGAGCCCGAGGTCTCCGGGGCCGAGGCCTCCGAGGCCGAGGGGTCCGAGGAGGTTCGAACCCCGGGCCAGGCTTCCACCTCGGGACGTCGTCGTCCCGAGACTGCTTCGGAAGCAGCCTGCGCCCTCTCGGATGAAGCGGTTAGCTACATCGCTTCTTACTTTCAGCTTCCTTCATGGATGATCCCTTATCGGCCTGGCTCCAACACCAGGGCCAATACTCCCCGCCCGGGTACCTTTTCTATCTATGAAGAGAGCTTTCAGGCGGGCTTTCGTCTTCCTCTCCCCACCTTCGTCATTAACCTCCTTTGTTTCTACGGGCTGGCCCCGTCCCAATTCTTGGCGCACAGTATACGGCTTTTTGGCTGTGATCGCCCGTATATGGACTGTTCCTTCCATCAACGTCTTCCGCTACCTTTTCAAAATCCAAAGGCAGGGGAGATCCGAGTGGTACTGCTTCGTCCCTCATATCGGCCGAAGCATCTTTTCCGGGAAGCCCTCGTCTATTTACGACTGGAAGAGGAAGTTTATCCTCATTTCTCTGCCGGAGAATGAGAAGAGCGTGTGGCCCTTCCCTACCGAATGGGCACCGCTGGCTGCGGGCCTTTCCGATCCTCCCGTTCTGACTTCCACCCAGAGCACCCTAGTGGGCCATATCGAGGCCATGGCTCCATACAACATCTGGGGGCTCCTCAGCAAGGCGGAGCTATTTGTGGATGCCGGGGTATGGCTGGATCCTCGGTCCGATCCGGAGCGGGCCTTCCCTTACCTACCTCCCGGGGAGGCTCCGCAGGACAGCGAAGGAAGCGCTGAGGCCGCTCCTCCGACCGAAGCTCCTCCGGCTGACGAGGTTGCTGAAGCTTCGGCCGAGGGTAAGTCGGTTTTGAGTTTGCAGCTGTTGTGTTATTCGTTTCTAACATTTCTCTTGCTTGCAGCAATGTCTGGGATCGAGGGCCTCCTTGCCCGGATAGCCCAGCAGCGCGGCCAAGGCCAGCCACCACCCCCGCATGCGGCAGGCGGGTCTGGTCGAGGCACAGTGGCTCCGAGGGCCCGAGCAGGGGCTCCAATGACTGCGGCCTCCTCCGAGGGCCGGGCTGCCGCCGCCGCTCTCGAGAGGGAGCGAAAGACCAAGTCTGCCGCCCGAAGGGGCGGCCGATTGTCGAAGCGGCCCTGGGCGGAGGAGCCGGAAGAGGCAGAGCCCGCCCCATTGATTAGGAGAACCGCCGGGGCTCGAAGGGCCGCAAGGCTGGCGTCTCCCGAGGCGCCGAGGGGCGACTCTCCTCCGGCCGCGATGGCGGGGCCAGAGTACGAAGGCGCCGGGTCGCGGACGCCTCGCGCGCAGGAGCGTGAGCTGTGGGTCCCTGAGCCGGGGATCTATAAAGACGAAAGCATGGAGGACTCACAGACGTGCCTCCGTCTGCTTCGCAGCGTCACTCTCCCTTCGGCCTTTGTGGAGTTGAAGGACCACTCGGTCACCGATCTGGCGGCGATGAGCGCCCGGTTGGCGGTCCAGGTAAGAAGCTTCTGAGTGTGCTTCAATCTAACTTTCCTTAGCTTACTTCAAGTTTTGCTGATCCCCGTCTGCTTTCGGTTCGCAGGCCGCGGTTACGGGCAGCGTCCTGATTCACCATCAGGAGCTGCTCCGGAACAAGCTTCTGGAGGCCGAGAGGGCGTTAGCCTCGGCAGGTTCGGGCGAGGGCCCTTCGGCGGGGCCTAATATCGAGCCCATCGTTGATGGGCTTGTAGCCACGAACGCCCGGATGCGAGCACAGCTGGGGGAGAGGGCCGCAGAGGCCCGCGCTTCTGCCGAAGCCAAGACGAAGGCCGAGCGGGAGAAGGAGAAGGCTGAGCGGGAGCTTGCTGCGGCCCAGGCTGAAATCCGGGCCTTTAAGGCCCAGATCCAGGATAAGGACGCCCGGCAGGCTTCGAAAAATCGCCGCCACGCCGAGGAGATGTCGGCCCTGAAGCAGGAGCTAGAGGAGGCGGTGGACTCGGCCGTGGCCGATTACAAGGCCGGCCCGGACTATGCCGAGGAGATAATCCAGGCCCAGCTTCTAGCGGCCTCCTCGGTCTTCGACATCGGGCTAGCTGCTGCCCAGAAGGTCTATCCGAACGTGGACTTGACCGGGATTGCCCTGCCAACGGACGAGGAGGGCGCGGAGCTTTTGTCCTGGTGGAAGGGGCTTACGGCCGAGAGGGCCCCGGCCTTGGTAGAAGGCGACGAGGTTGCTCCGGTTGAGGAAGCCCCTGCCGAAGCCGCCCCGTCTGAGGCCGTGCAGATTGTCGATTCCCCCTCTCCCTCTCCTGGCCGAAACCCAGTTGAAGTGGAGGGGGTTGCCGAGGACTGATACGGGGGCTTGCCCCGGTTTTTGTTTTCCTTCTACTGTAAGCCCGCGGCCACGCGGATGGCCGGTTTTGTACTTCCCCTTTTTGTGAATACAGGAAGTATTCTTGGCTTTACCTTGATGTCTTGTATATGATCGACCGAATCTGGTTTTTCAGAAATCGGAGATCTTGTCGTCTACTTGTTATAGCTCGCAAGGCCGAGACCCGATGTAGGTTCGGATAGGGAATTGATAGAATATCACCACAGATAGTATATACGGCCAGGGACTTCACTAACGTGGTTCACTTGATCCGAAGGGACATCCTGCCGCTCTTGACGCGGTTCGTGTGGCCGAAGCCACTCCCGCTTTTGCTTACGCGGATTTGAGATACCTTGCCGTTTCCTGATCCGGTACACGTGGCCGGAGCCACCCTCGGATCAAGATATCTGCGGGCTTAAAGAGTACCATGCCGCTCCCGATACGGTTTGCATGGTCGAAGCCACTCCCGGTACGGTTTACACAGACTTAGAATATCATACCGCTCCCGATACGGTTTGCATGGCCGAAGCCACTCCCGGTACGGTTTACACGGACTTAGAATATCATGCCGCTCCCGATACGGTTTGCATGGCCGAAGCCACTCCCGGTACGGTTTACACGGACTTAGAATATCATGCCGCTCCCGATACGGTTTGCATGGCCGAAGCCACTCCCGGTACGGTTTACACGGCCTTTAGAATATCATGCCGCTCCCGATACGGTTTGCATGGCCGAAGCCACTCCCGGTATGGTTTACACGGACTTAGAATATCATGCCGCTCCCGATACGGTTTGCATGGCCGAAGCCACTCCCGGTACGGTTTACACAGCCTTTAGAATATCATGCCGCTCCCGATACGGTTTGCATGGCCGAAGCCACTCCCGGTACGGTTTACACGGACTTAGAATATCATGCCGCTCCCGATACGGTTTGCATGGCCGAAGCCACTCCCGGTACGGTTTACACGGACTTAGAGAATACCATGCCGCTCCCGATACGGTTTGCATGGCCGAAGCCACTCCCGGTACGGTTTATACGGACTTAGAATATCATGCCGCTCCCGATACGGTTTGCATGGCCGAAGCCACTCCCGGTACGGTTTACATGGACTTAGAGAATACCATGCCGCTCCCGATACGGTTTGCATGGCCGAAGCCACTCCCGGTACGGTTTACACGGACTTAGAATATCATGCCGCTTCCGATACGGTTTGCATGGCCGAAGCCACTCCCGGTACGTTTACACAGACTTAGAATATCATGTCGCTCCCGATACGGTTTGCATGGCCGAAGCCACTCCCGGTACGGTTTACACGGACTTAGAATATCATGCCGCTCCCGATACGGTTTGCATGGCCGAAGCCACTCCCGGTACGGTTTACACGGCCTTTAGAATATCATGCCGCTCCCGATACGGTTTGCATGGCCGAAGCCACTCCCGGTACGGTTTACACGGACTTAGAATATCATGCTTCATGAAGAAGGGACCTTTATTCATACCTTCCGGCTGGAAGTCCGGGAAAAGCGATTTACATAAAATAACGCCTAAGGCGCTCTACATTCCAGGTGCGAGGGAGAGGTTGGCCCGAAAGGGTCTCCAGCCGATAAGCCCCTCGTCTGATTACTTCTTTGACCCGATAAGGTCCCTCCCAGTTGGGGGCAAGCTTGCCTAAGGCTTCGGCCGGTTTGGAAGTGCGAGCATTCCTCAACACGAGGCTCCCGATTTTGAAGCTTCGGGGCTTCACTCGAGTGTTGTGGTACTTGGCCATGCGCTGCTGATAAGCTGCTAGCCGGATACGAGCCCTATCTCGGGTCTCTTCAATGAGGTCCAGATGATTTTTCAAGCCTTCTTCGTTGGCCTCCGGATTATAAGCAACGACCCTGGGAGAGGGGAGGCCGATTTCTACTGGAATTACGGCCTCTATCCCATAAGCCATGCGAAATGGAGTTTCGCCGGTAGGAGTTCGGCTCGTCGTCCGATAGGCCCACAGAACACTTGGCAGCTCCTCTACCCATCGGCCCTTGGCTTCGCCGAGGCGGGTTTTCAGTCCCTGCAACAGGCTTCGGTTAGTGACCTCAACCTGGCCGTTTGCCCGAGGGTGGGCTACCGAAGTGAATTTGTGGAGAATACCGAAGCCGGCGCAGTTGTCGCTGAACCGTCGGCTGTCGAACTGCTTTCCATTATCCGAGATGATGGCCCGGGGGATGCCGAACCGGCAGATGATGGACTTCCATACGAAGTTCCAAGCATTGCTATCGGTTATTGACGCGAGGGGTTCGGCTTCTACCCACTTAGTAAAATAATCTACCGCCACGATGAGGAATTTTCTTTGGCCGGTGGCGATGGGAAAAGGCCCCAGGAGGTCGATTCCCCATTGAGCGAAAGGCCAGGGATCGGATAAGGGGGTCAGAAGGGTGGCTGCCTGGTGGATGAGGGAGCTAAACCTCTGGCACTGGTCACAGCGCCGTACGAGGGCTAAAGTGTCCTCTCGGAGCGTCGGCCACCAGTAGCCCTGCCTTAGAAGTTTGTGAGCCAGGGCCCTTCCTCCCGCATGCGCTCCGCATACCCCTTCATGTAATTCTCTCATGGCGTAGTCGGCTTCAGTCGGGCCGAGGCACCGCAGCAGCGGTCGGCCAAAGGACTTCTTGTATAGCAGCCCGTCCAGAAGGAGGAAATGGGATGAGCGTTGCCGAACGTGCTTCGCCTCTCTTGAGTCCTGCGGGACTTCTCCTCGGAGAAAAGCGACGAGGGGAGTCATCCATGTCTCGGCTTCGGCCTCAGTAATTTGCATGGCTTCAGGCTCGCCGAGGCTTGGTTCGACAAGTTCCTCCACTAGGATCATTCGGCCTCCTCCCCCGTCTTAAGTTGACACCAACCGGGAAAGTGCATCGGCTCGGGCATTCTCGGCTCTCAGGATCCTCACGATTTCATAAGAATCGAATTGGGCGAGGATCTTGCGAGTCACCTGGAGATAAGATGCCATTACCGCATCCCGAGCCTCGTATTCTCCGAAAATATGGCTGGCGATCAGTTGAGAATCGCTGAAGGCCTTCAGATTCCGGGCGCCGAGCTTCTTCGCGGCCCGGAGGCCAGAAATGAGAGCTTCGTACTCGGCGGCGTTGTTAGTCGCTGGAAAGGAGAAACGCAAGGCGTATTCCGTGACGACTCCTTCGGGCGATGCTAGGATCTACCCGGCGCCACTGCCCGTGGAGAACGCGGAGCCGTCTACAAAGAGTTGCCATTCGTCTGCTAGCGTAGGAGCCAAAGTTTCCTCTGCTTTGGGCGCGTCAGCCTTCGGCTGAAGTGCCGAGGAAGCGCCGGGGGTGAGTTCGGCGATGAAGTCCGCCAATGCCTGGGCTTTTATTGCCACCCGAGGTGCGTAGGAGATGTCGAACTCTCCTAGCTCAATTGCCCACTTCGCCAGTCTGCCGGACACCTCCGGCCGGGAGAGAACCTGCCTCAGGGGCTGGTCAGTGAGAACCTTTACTGAATGAGCAAGAAAATAAGGCCGGAGCCTCCTCGCGGACGAGACGAGGGCTAAAGCCAATTTTTCCAGCGCGAGATACAGGAGTTCTGCTCCTTGGAGGGCTCGGCTGATATAATAGACTGGCTTCTGAGCGCCCTCTTGCTCTCGGACAAGGACGGCGCTGAGAGCCGTCTCGGATACCGCGAGGTACAGGCTCAGAGGCTCCCCGGGGACTGGCTTGGACAGAATGGGGCTTTGGAGAGGTAGGCCTTCAGCTGGTCGAAGGCTGTCTGGCACTCATCCGTCCATTCGAAGCTATTAGCCTTCTTCAGTAGCTTGAAGAAGGGGAAACAATAATCCGCCGCCCTCGACATGAAGCGGCTTAGGGCAGCAATCCTCCCGTTCAGCTTCTGTACCTCTCGGAGGTTTGTCGGGGGGCGCATTTGGATGATGGCCAAAACCTTCTCGGGGTTAGCTTCTACCCCTCGGTGAGTGACCATGTAGCCGAGGAACTTCTCGGAGGCTACCCCGAAGGCGCACTTGGCCGGATTCAGCTTCATCTTGTACCGCCGTAGGGCGGAGAATGTCTCGGCCAAGTCGGCCAAGTGTTCTGCAGCAACGCGGCTCTTGACCAACATGTCGTCTATATAGACTTCCATGTTTCAGCCAAGCTGCGGGGCGAACACCCTATTGACAAGGCGCTGAAATGTCGCGCCAGCATTCTTCAGACCGAAGGGCATCCGGATATAGCAGTATAGACCCAGATCGGTTGTGAAGCTAGTTTTGCTCTCATCATCCGGATGCATCCGGATCTGGTGATAGCCAGAATAGGCGTCGAGGAAGCTATAAGAGCTCATGGCCGGAGGTGGCGTCCACCACCTGGTCTATCCGAGGCAGCGGGAAGCTATCCATCGGACAGGCCTTGTTGAGGTTGGTGAAATCCACGCACATTCTCCACTTGCCATCCTTCTTTGGCACCATCACCACATTGGCGATCCAATCCGGATGATGCACCTCTCGGAGGTGTCCGGCGTCCAGCTCCTTCTGTACTTCGGCTTGGATGGCGGCTCTCCTTTCCTGATTGAAGGTGCGCCGCTTCTGCTTTACCGGGGGCTGGTCGGGATCGGTATGGAGTCGGTGCTCTGCTACCTCCGGGTCAACCCCGGGCATGTCCGCCGGAGACCAGGCGAAAACGTCGAGATTCTTTTTCAAGAACTCGGTGAGCTTTTCTGCTTCGGTTTTCTCCAAGCCGGAGCCTATCATTAGGGTTCGTCCTTCGCCTCCCGGAACCGGAATGGCGAGGAGTGCTTCTCCCGGGGATGCCTCGGCTGATGATTCGATTGCTAGGGTTTCAGCTGCAGCCTTCCCTTTGACCGAAATCATGTAGCATTGCCGGGCTGCTTCTTGATTCCCTCTGGCCTCGCCTATTCCATGGCTGGTATGAAACTTCAGCTTCTGATGGAAAGACGAAGGCACGGCTCCAACCCCGCCGATTAGCCTTCGGCCGAAGATGGCGTTGTAGGCCGAATCGATTTTTACAACGGCGAAGTCCGTTTCAACGGTTAGTTGCCGGGGGGCGGAGCCTAAGGTTACAGGGAGTCGAACAATGCCCTCTACTTGGCAGGGCGAGCCGTTAAAACCGAAGAGGGGGCCCCGGTGAGGCTTCATATTAGCCTCACTCAATCCTATCTTTTCAAAACAATCATAAAATAAGATGTTTGGGGCGCTTCCATTATCAACAAATACTCTATGTACATCGTAGCTATTTATTACAGCGTTTATGACGAGGGCGTCGTCGTGAGGGACCTGAATATCAGTCAGGTCCTCTGAGCCGAAGGTGATATCTTCTTGGCGAGGCCGCTTCGGCTCGACGTCGATCGTCGCTATAGTGGCAGAGTTGCGCTGCCGTGGCCTCGATCCTTCCCCTGGCCCTCCGGATATCATCATAATAGACCCAGAGCTGGGTCTTTGATGGGATGCTTCTACCGGGGCCGAGGTAACCTTTGGCAGAGGAGCAGCTTCTGCCACCGGGGGTTGTTGTTTGGGCGTCGCAGGGACGTCCCGGTTTTGTTGGCGCGGGGGCTGCTCTCGTCGGTACTGCGGCAGTCTTCCCTCTCGGATGAGGCGGTCGATTTCCTCCCGGAGCTGCCGGCACTCATCCGTCGTGTGGCCGATCTCCCGGTGATACTTACAGTATTTGCCGGGGTCCCTTCGGCGAGGATCCGTTTTTAGGCGATCTGGTCGCCGGATCATGCCCTTCACCTCCATGAGCATTCGGGAAGGGGGAGCAGGTAAAGGTAGGTACCGCTGCTGCGGGTCCCGTCGCCTCTCTCTGTCCCAGTCCTCCCTGCGATAACGCTTTCGGGAGGGCTCTTGATCTTCGGGCCGAGGTCGGATCACCTGGGGGGCAGGCGCCGAGGCTGCTTCGGCTACGCCTTTACCTCTGGACATCATCAGGGCCTCCCGGTTGATATATTTGTGGGCCCGGGCTACGAGGTCCTGGAAGGTAGGGGGATGGCGTTTCTCGATGGAGCCGAGGAGCCCTTCGTCCCGACACCCGCTGATCACGGCCGAGACCGCGATCGAGCTGTCGAGGTTCGGGATTTGGGCGGCCTCGGTCTGGAACTTGGTGAAGTATTCCTGGAGAGTTTCGGCGGGGCCTTGCCGGATGGCTAACAGGCTGGCGGAGGTTTTGCACTGCCGGGTGGCATCATAAAACTAGTCGATAAACAACTGGCACAACTGGACTAGGGAGTGGATGGAGTTGGGGGCCAGCGTCTCGAACCAGGTGATGGCGGTTTTCTCAAGGGTGAGGGGGAAAAGTCGGCAGCGGACTGCCTCGGCGTCCCCTCGGACCAAGAGGTACGCGTTGAATCTCTGGAAATGACAGACCGGATCCGTCATTCCGTCGTAGAGAGGGCCCTTTGACAGCTTGAAATTGGGAGGCACCTCGGTAGCCAGGAGCTCCGCCGTGAACGGGGTCTGCTCCAGGATGTTGCTAGCAAGGGGTGCTCCATAGGGCCGAGACACCATTTGCTGCATTTCCTTTCGCATTGCCATCAGCCGCCGGTCCAGGTCCGAGGCGGTCGAAGTGGTGACTGATTGTCCTCCGGTCCCAGCCGGGCGGAATTCGGACGAGGCATAGCCTTGCTCCGTCATGCGGTCGGCGCGAGGAGCTCGGGCGGGTAGCGCCGAGGGCTCGCTACGTGCCATAGCGGTTTCGTCAGGGGAAACCGGCGCAGGAGCTGGCCGAAACCTCGCATCTTGGACCGGACAGAGTGGAGGAAGTGGTGCTTGTTGAGGAAGCTGGCCCAGCAGTCCCACGCGCTGGGCGATGGTGGATACTACCTCCTGGAGAGGCGCCAGGGAGGTGATGGCTGCGGCCAGCGTAGCCATTTGCTGCTGGAGCACTCCCACCCGGTCGTCTCCCGTGGCGTGCGACTCTGGTATGACTGGCAGAGTCGCGCCTAGCGGGGCGGACGGGGCGCCTTCTGGGTGTTGTAACTGCGTGGAGGCTTCCCGCGTCTCTACTTTGCTTTGTCCGGATCGTCGGATAACAGGTCTTTGAGACATGACTTGTTTGTTGGTTTCCCACAGACTGCGCCACGTGATGTAGCCAAAGCTATCACGACCGGATTCCGAAGCTGGAATCCGAAGTAATGGATCCGGAGCTGGGTCGGATCGGTGTTTTAGGGGCCCGACGGGGATCCGGTCGGCGAAGGAGGCAGAGGCGAAGCCGAAGGTCCGAGGCCGAGAGCCGCTCGGTCGGTAGCTGGCTTGTCTTCGGGAAGTGGTACCGAAGCTCCTTCGATAGACGAAGGGGCGGTGCGGAACCGAGTCTCCTCTGGTCGCAGAGCAGCCGGCGCACGGCGTCGAGACCTGGGAGAGGAATCCGAGATCGGCGGCCGAGACCGATTCGGGAAGGTCGGCGATGATTCGAACCGAGCTCCTGTAGGAGGGAAAGAAGAAGAAACCGGTCAGCAGGAGTCCCGGGCTTCGGCCCTAAGGAACCCCCTCCGACGGTTAAGTTAGCTTCTGAAGATGATTCGATTCAGAAGGCAAAGAGTAGCTTTAATGCTTTTTGGACTGTAGTCCTTGAGGGTCTCGGAGGCATAGGAGTGCATACCTTTGGCAATAAATAGCGGTGTATTTATAGCAGAGGATAGAGGATGGTTAACGGTGGTAGCCGATATAGGACTATGTGCGGGCTTACTGGTAAACCGCCATAGTGCCTAGTCCTCCACCAGAGTGGGCCAGACTCGGCTATCGGGCCGAAGGGGGTTGGGCCGCTGATGGGCCGAACCCTGCTAGGCCTGGGGCTGCCGGGCTGAACTGGGTTTGGGCTTGTTTTAATGGGCCGAATCGGATTCTGCCTCATCAAAAATCATTAATAAGAGCCCAATAAAATAAACTTGAATAGTAATTTAAATTTTCAAAACAAATTTTTGAATTTTAAATTAAATTTAAATTTTATTCACATTTTAAATGGGCTTATAGTGGTTTTAGGGGTTTTTAATAATTGAGATTTAATAGGGCAATTGGGCTTAGCCCACAAGCTACCAGGCTCGAGCCATTTGCCGAGCCTGGGCTGGGTCCAGGGCCCAAGCCAGGGTCCCTGGTGCGAGCCAAGTCCTGGCACCCTGGCTCATGGGCTTAAACCCGGTCAAGTGGCCCCTTGGCCAACTGGTCCAGCCGATCGAACTGGCCTAGGCTAGCACCCCCTCCAAACTGATGAGCCCCCCGAAACCCTAAATGCTCAACAGCATTTGCAGGTGTAGGCCGGCAGCAAGAGGAGGCAGCAAGGGCCCCCGGCGGCGACGCCCCGCCCGGCGGCCGGCTTACCGGCGTTGTACGGACCTTCCGGCACCGGCGGGCTCGCCGGAGAGGCTTCCCAGGCTGCTCCCCGAACCCGTTAACCCCTTTATCTTAGGATTATTTTAGGTTTTCTTAAAACTGAAAATAGGAGGGAGAATAACCCCAGAGCTCCTCCATCCGCCCTTTCTGTCCCCGACTACGAGTCCGATGGTGACCGGCAACATCTCCGAGATGTGCTGGGATGCAAGCCCACCTCCCCAACGATTGGGGCTATCCGAACGAAGCAGCCGCAAAGCCGGTTCTTCGTCCAACGAAGAACACCAAAAACCCCCAAATAAAATCCGAAAATTATAGAAAAATAATCTAATTATTTGTGTTCATCTTATGAACACAATTCCATAATCTTTATCAGATTAATCGCATGGAATAAATCACGAAAAGATTAAATTAGGAACCCGAAACAGGACGAGAAACAGTGGAACCTGGCTCTGATACCACTGTTGGGTTCTCGGGTTTCTCCGGATCTCCTGCGCAGCGGAAATAAAAATAAAAATGGAGATCCGTTCCCGTTTCGAAAAACTAAAAACTACGATTATCGGATAATCGATTCTCACCGTGTGCGGATTCGAATCCGCAACTGTTCGGTTCTGTCAGTGCGACACCACAAGCCACGCAAATGCCCGGCCTCTAGCGAAGTCCACGCGATCCTCCTCGCGATGGATATCCTCATGTTCATCGTTCTTCGTAGCCTACGAAACCTCCGCCGGTCGCCGCAACGATCGCCACAACGTGCGGATAATTTCCCGTCGAACGGGATTCTGAGAAGTGGCGGAGCAGATCTGGATCTGTCTGGACGCCAGAGAGAGAGAGAAACAGAGGAGGGGTGGCTAAGGTTAGCAGTAGCTTGGCCTGCTCAGCCCGTTCACTATATTTTATACTAACCGCACGGTTTTTCATAAAAACCCTCAGTTTATATAAAATCCACTTATTTATCCATCGCATTAAGAATCATTTGCGTGTGACCCTCTAGGCCCAATTACCAGTCCAGTTAATGGCCCAACAAGCCCTGTGACTCCTCACTGGCTTTATTAATCAATTAATAATCCTTTATTAATTAATTAATCAATCGAATTGATGTCGCACTTCGAATTTGACCGGGCCTCCGATCACGTTGGGTGCCAAGTAACACCGCGTGTGTAACGACCCGCCACCCTATAATCGGGGATCCGATTACTAAATGGGTACCGAATCATTAATTTGGGACCAAACCAGGATCTAGTAAGTCTGGGAAATAAATAATAAACTAAGCTAAACATTCACATCGCATTGACTTGAAATAAAAGTGCAGGAATTAAAATTATTACAATGCGACTCGATACAGCAAATAATTACATTCTCCAACAGAAGGAAATAATTAAACATACAAGCCAAAGATAAATAACAACTACATCGGGGCATACCCCGGAACAACCGCTGAAGGCACACCACACCCGGCCGCACACGCCGCTCTAAGTCTGCTGGGAGTCCTCACCTGAAAACCGCAGGGGTGAGTCTCAAGACAAGACTCAGTAGGGATCCTTCGATCCCCGCTGCCCACGCACACACCCACAAGTGTAAAGCACAGCTAACAGAAAAGTAACAAGTGTAGTGGCAGGTACAATATCTAATTCTCTACGTGAGAACACATGCAGTCGAAATATCATAATCATGCACATTCTAAACCAACCGTTAGAAAACCCACAACTGCCGTCTCGATAGAACTCGCCGATCGTACAAACAACGGTGAGAAAAACCTCGACCCGCTGAGACCAAGGAGTAGCCCCTCGGATAGCACGCTCGCTACTCCGGCCCAACTGGCTCAGGTGACTACCCCTTCCCTCAGCATGAGTGACTCTCCGAATGTACCACTCCGACACCGGTACTAGCTGACCCCGGGGTTCACCAGGTGACCCTCTCTCACTAGGCGTCACCCCGCCCACGCCCCCAGCGGCGCTGTGCTCACGCCCCCACCAGCACAGGGTGATAAAGTGCTACAATGTCACTCCAGGTCCACAGTAACTGAAAACCCAACACAGTGCGATCCGGTCACGTGAAAAGCCCGCGATCGCATAACACACATAGAACCATACGATCATGAGGAATCCATTGCTATCGGGTGCACTAAAACATGTGCTAACCAGCTATCTAGCAGTATGAACACATTTTACTGGCATGCATTAGTGAGATTCTGTCTTGAATCGCGTCGACCGAGGTCGACGCCATTCAAGCTCCATGTACAGGTTCATATAAATCAGTCTTCAGAATCTGGCCTTAAAAGGCGTCGACGCCAGAGGACGCCGTTTAAAAGGCGTCGACATCCTCATACGCCATTCAGCGCAGAAAACCAGGATTTTCCGAAATCTTTAAAACAGGGGATTTCTGCCTTAAAAGGCGTCATGGCTACCCGACGCTATTCAAAACGCGTCGACCACCCATGACGTCTTTTAGTCCCAGAATCCCAAACTGGCAGACTCTCAGTCAGGCGATTCCTTTCTAAAAGGCGTCGTGATGGCCCGACGCCCTTTGAAAAGGCGTCGTCCATGCACGACGTCTTTCAACCCCAGGAACCAGAGTTGCCATGAGCCCGAGGGCTCCCCTTTTCAACCCAAATAGCCCCAAAATACCCAAAAACGGAGGAGAAAGAGGGGTACACAATCCATAGGAAATCTCAATCATAGCAAATCCCCCATATCATCAAAAGAACTCCTAAACATGCTCATTCTACCCCCCAAAACCAAGGATCCACAACATGCATAAACGGGGGAAGACATGGTTTAAACACAAAGCCGTGTGAACCGTCACCCTACCGGACACTCGAACGCCTCCGAGCTTCAAGCCGTCCGCCTGTCTCGCCCCACGCCGCCGCCGGTACCGCCGGGGTCGTCCTAGCCCCACCGTGACGTCGGCCGCCGTCCGGAGAGTAGAACGCCGCAGTAGAAGTGGAGGTGGTAGGGGTAGGAGCTAGGTGGAGGATGGTGTGGAGGGAGAGGTGAAATGGTGGGAAGAAAAGAGGGAGGAGGAGGAGGAGGGTCGCCGCCGGTCACCGGAGGAGGAGGAGAGAAGAAGAGTAGGAGAAAATGAGGGAAAGAAGGAGGGCTCGCGGGGTTAACCAGAGACTGGCTAAAACGCGTCGACATCTACGGACGCCTATCAGGTGACATGACGGCCGCTCTGACAAGATTCTGAAACGCGTCGTCCTACACAGATGCTATTCAGACAACTTGTCAGGGCCGTACTCTGACACACCCAGAGTCGCAGTCTGAAAGGCGTCGACCCACACGGACGCCGTTCAGACGACCTGACAGGGCCGTACTCTCGCGGTCCAAAGTCAGTCCACGTGGCACCCACGTGGCAGAACCTGAAACGCGTCTGCCACGGTGGACGCCGTTTAAAACGCGTCTTGGGGTCCTGACGCGATTCGACTCAGAACCCCCGCCCCTCACCAGGGCCAGAAATACAGGGCCCGACCCGAAAACCAGATCCGAAAATCTCGGTCCTTACAGCGTGAACCCGGAAGGTATCGGGGTTAAGTAACCCACTCTTGGAACCTTTCCGCCGACAGTTACCACGTGGATATAATCCTTCATTCGTACAATGCTCTCGAGTCAACTCAGGATATGGCGTACTGTCAAACCCTAACCGGTCGACTCACTTGGATTGGATGTCGTTGATAAATATCGAAAAACTCCTTTCCCGATTTTATCGTCCGCCCTGGCCAGAGACTTCCGCGCATCCTTCCTAGAGCATTCTCTCTCTAAGTACCGAGACCGAATGATTCTTTATTGGCACCCAATTCCCTTCGACGGTATTCCACTGTATCTAATCCTTGGCGTTTTAGAATCCTGTGGCTAGAGATTCGTAAACCAAGGTCAAAGCACAGAAGTCCACCGACAAGGTGTCCTTGGTGTCTCAGGTCCAATGACCATCTACGCAACTGCAACAATAGAATCAAGCTGGTTGACAGTGAGATACAATACCATCCAGCGATTCAGTCGGATCAGTTCAGTGAACTCATTCTCCAATGAGCACCTACAGATTCGCCTTAGTGTCTCCACACAAGTGAGTTATGAGATCAGTCACCCTCATCATATGAGCATGAGTAATTTGTACTAGTCTAACCGGATATCCGATGTCCTTCTCGGATATCCTCCGACTAAGAACGATTAAAAACATGTGTGTTTAGGTGATCAGTCTCATTAGTATGATCTCATCATAATATGATCACTATAGCACATATTCACGGACTTCATTATGAAACGATAATTAATGCGATTTACACATAATGAATATCATGCCATTATATTAATAAATGAATGAGATTTACATAGTCAGATTGGCTTGTAGGCTACCTAAACCTAACATCCGACACCAAAATCGAGCCGATAACCAGATCCGAAACCTCAATCCTTACATTTTCTCCCCCTTAAAAGAATTTCGTCTCCGAAATTGCCGCTATAAGATAACGAGATCGAAAATAATGGTACTAGCTCACAAGAGAACTTACAAGACAAGGTAGGGAAACTGATCTTGCATCTCATCCTCTCGCTCCCAGGTCGCCTCGCCTCCGAAGCGATGCTGCCAAATCACCTTAACCAGAGAAACAACCTTGTTCCGAAGGACCTACTCCCTGCGATCCTCAATACGTACTGAAAATTCTGGAAAGGACAAGCTCTCGATGACTTCCAATTCCGAAAAGTCCAAGACATGAGACGGATCCTGAACATACTTCCTCAACAAGAAAACATGGAACACATCGTGCACTTCTGCAAGGCTGGGTGGCAAGGCTAGCTGATACACCGTTTCCCCAATTGGAGGAAGAATGGGAAAATGCCCAATATATCGCGGACTCAGCTTACCTCGCTTCCCAAATCTTGTCACACCTTTCGAGGGTGAGATTCGGAGAAACACATGGTCCCCAACCTCGAACTCAAGTGGTCTCCTACAGATATCTGCATAACTCTTCTGCCTGCTCTGAGCTGTAGTCAACCTCTGCTGCACTACTCTGGCCCTGCTATCTACCTCTCGCCAATCTCAGACCAATTCACAGGAGATCGACACGGCCGCCTGTACAATGCTAAAAATGGCACCGTGCCGATATTAGAATGATAACTGTTGTTGTAAGCAAATTCCACTGTAGACAAGTGCTGCTCCAAAGAACCTCCCCAATCTAGGCAACAAGCCCTGAGCATATCCTCTAATGTCTGAATGGTCCTCTCTGACTATCCATTAGTCTCAGGATGGTAAGCCGAGCTGAAAGCTAACTGTGTACCCAAGGCCTTCTGAAAACACCTCCAAAACCTATAAGTAAATCTCGGATCCCGATCTGACACGATGGATAAAGGCACCCCATGCAGAGAGATGATCCGGTCCACAAACAACCTATCCAGCTTATCAACTGACCAGTCCTTCCTAATAGCTAGAAAATGCACCGACTTGGTCAATCGATCAACAATAACCCAGATCGCTGTAGACACCGATTTTGGACCAGCCTTTTGGTCATAAATCCCCTCCACCATCAGCTCATCATCATAAATCCCCCTCATTTCAGTCATCTAAGCCCACTACCAGCTAGGCCCATTAACCAAATCCCGACCCTTTTTCACCTTTTCGTGGAAGGCCAGCCCCTTGCCTTCCACCGCCTTCGAAGGCCACCCCCCGCCTTCCAACCCCTTCGAAGGCCACCACCTTGCCTTCCACCCTTTTGGCCACCCTTTTTCACCTTTTCGTGGAAGGCCAGCCAGTCCGCCTTCCAACCCCTTCGAAGGCCACCCCCCGCCTTCCACCACCTTCGAAGGCCATCCACCTTGCCTTCCACCCTTTTACACTTTTTACCACCTTTTCGTGGAAGGCCAGCCCCTTGCCTTCCACCTCCTTCGAAGGCCACCCCCCGCCTTCCACCACCTTCGAAGGCCAGCCCCTTGCCTTCCACCTTTTTAGCCAACTTTTTCACTTTTTACCACCTTGCCGTAGAAGGCCGACCCCTTGCCTTCTACCTCCTTCGAAGGCCACCCCTTGCCTTCCACCTCCTTCGAAGGCCACCCCTCGCCTTCCACTCCCTTCGAAGGCCAGCCGGGCCGCCTTCTACCACAAGAATGGAAGGCACGTCACCTGGCCGTCCACTCCTTAACCACCCCCTTGACTCCGTCTTCCCCACGATCTCCTCTACTCGCCGCCCACGTCCCCACTACTCCGACCACTCCCCACTCCGGCGACTGTCGCGTCCACTACCTCCAACCCTTGACCACTCCCTATTGGTTGAAGGGTGATTTACGGGGATTTAGACCCCTGTTTTCTCCCCTTTTTTCCTTCGCCTATTTAAACCCCCCACATCCTCTCGAGCAAGGGGTTAAGGACTTCGGGTTAAAGGAGGATTTGGGGTTAAGGATTTTCGGAGGTTAAGAGGTGGCTTCTTGGAAGGAAGGCTCAGAGAAGGCTGGCAAGCGGGCAAAGAGTCAGAAGGCTGTTTCAGGAGGAACGTCACTCCAAATGGGCTTGTCTTCCTAACCCTCTTTTACTGTTTCACCTTTTTCACTTCATTGCATTTCCAATTTCCATCAATGCCGTAACATCCTCTCTCTTACACTCTCTTTTACCTTCAACACATCATTTCACTCTTCACACACGAGCACTTATCTGCATGCATACATCCTAGGATGACTTAGCACCTTTTACCCCCAGAGGTTCCAAACAAAAATCGGGAGGTGGGTGGCCATAACATATGGTCACCTTCCCTCCCAAACACCCATCCAGTGCGTTTCCCTCTAATTTTAGTTATTTTTTATGTTTGCATGAACGGATCCTACATGTCACAGTTCTAATTGGGTTATTGTCTTTTCTTTGTCTGTCTTTTCTTTTCAGGGGCTCTTACCAGATTCTGCGCGTGCACTACCGAGCTCTCCTCCTCTGGCCGGCCGGAGGAAGAGAAGGAGGAACCAGCATCTCCCGCTCCCACAAAACGCGATCACATCCCCACCATCCTGCGGAGCACAGGGACCGTAAGGTAATGCTCCTGGCGATCACATTCTTTATTTCTAACCCCCTTTAAATCGCCACAGTGCTAAGACGAACGGAGAGGAACCCTCGCCCGAAGCCCGCAGCCGCGGCGGGGGACGTTCCGGGCGCCTACAGCCCTCTGGCGATCACGGTGGGACCCTCTCTTGCTCGCCGCACAGGTAAGACTTAAAAAGAGCTCCTCCAGTGGACGGCCAAGCACTTGGCCGCCCAGAGTCCTGAACGGCCAAGCGCTTGGCCGCCCAGATCGGACGGCCAAGTACCTGGCCGTCCAGTGGACCGGACGGCCAAGCGCCTGGCCGTCCAGCCCAGCCCAGACGGCCAAGCACCTGGCCGTCCAGAGCCCAGGACGGCCAAGCGTCTGGCCGTCCAGGCAGGACGGCCAACTGCCTGGCCGTCCAGTGGACCGGACGGCCAAGTGTCTGGCCGTCCAGCCCAGCCCGGACGGCCAAGTGTCTGGCCGTCCAGCCCAGCCCGGACGGCCAAGCACCTGGCCGTCCAGGGCCTAGGACGGCCAAGCGCCTTGCCGTCCAGGCTGGACGGCCGACAGCCTGGCCGTCCAGGCTCTAGGACGGCCAGGTAGCCTGCCGTCCAGGCTCCGGCTTTTCTGGCTGATTTTATTAAGTGTCCTTTTTTAATTTGTTGCGGATTCTAGTTTGCTTTTTTGTTTAGTGTTCTCTTGTCTTTCTTTCCTTTTCTGTCTGCTGGACTGTGGGTTAATTTCAGGGTATTCTCCACGGGGGTTTTAAGGAAGAGCCGGCACCACACTCTTTAGTCACCTCTCCCGCAGGATCTGACTCTCCACCTGAGGATTCCCACTCGGGTGTGACTAGTCTTATTCTGTTGGGAACCTCCGTCAGTCTCCGCGAGCCAGGGATTCCCACTTGGCCGCCGAGCAGGTTGTACCTGAGACCACCCTGTAGGAACCTTGGGTTTGTGTGAGGAATTAGTGAATTGTTTCAAATTTAAAGACACTTAATTGGACTTTGGTGGAACAAGCTCTGGAAAAGTGAAGGGTCGTTAAGGGTTAAACTTGATTTGTTAGAAACCAACTTTCATAAAACATTGGCAAACATTTCAAGTGGAACATAAAATCATTTAGGGTCTGTGCTTCATAATGAACCGAATGTATGTCAATGCTGTGTATGATGACATGGACCAGTTCGGCAACAATGTTACACACAACCCTCTGTTTGAGATTGAAGAGGATCCACAACCAACATTTGTGGGCATGTTTCAAACACCTGGAGAGGGATTTAGGAGAAGGTGCTTGGATGAATCTTCTTCTTCAGAAAGTGACCCTATAATGTCCAACAGAACCCTCCGAAACCCAAGTGAGGATCCGGAACTTACTGCCGTGTTATCACGGTACACCCCTGATCAACTCATCCGGTTGGCCTCTGGTGGTAAAACTCAAGATGCCACTCCTCGGGGAACTCACTTCCAAGGATCTCCCAACAGAGCTCAGACTCGCATCAATCAGCCAACTCTTACCCCAGTTGCTCCACCCGTCATGCCAATTCCAGTCTCTCCAACTACACCTCCTCCTGAGCAGAAAGAATTCATCTATAAAAGTGAGGTTGAAACCTGTGTGCGTAAGTTCATGGCCGAGAAACTTACCCTGAAACAACCGCATTCTCTCTCGAGTTATTGCAAGCTCCCACCGGCCTACTTTCCACCAGGATTCAAAGCTCCCGAGTACAGGAAATATGATGGCACCTCTGACCCTCATGATCACCTGTCAAGTTTCCTCATGGATTCCCATCAATGGCTCTACGACAGAGTCCTCCTTGTCCATCTGTTCCAGAAATCCTTAGAAGGTGAGGCCTTAAGATGGTTTTCTTCCTTGTCCGCCACAGACCTAATCAATTTTGATATGGTCTCCGAGAAATTCATCACTCAGTTTAGTTATATGACAACCATACTTCCCACCTTGTTTGATCTTGTGATGGAGAAGATGAAGCCTGAAGAGGAGTTCACGTATTTTGCCAACAGGTGGAGGGCAATGGCCTCTAGGGCGGAAGTGGAAATCCCCGAATCTCAAGCTATCACCATGCTGGTCAATAACGCTACCCCGCAGCTTCGGTCTATCCTCATGCTAAGCGAATTTCACACATTTGCACAACTTTATAATCGAGCTCGGGTAGTTCAATCTCAGATCTGGAGTTCCACTTTGCCATCCTTTTTTGAAAATCAGAACAGAAGTAAGAGGATTCCACCAATAGAGGGAGTGACAATCAATGAACAGGTGAGCGCCTTGGGGCAGCCCTTTAGGTCACCCAGTCTTATGTCCAGATCAGACAACCAATCCAATCAGAAACCATATTCAGCAGTTCCCCCTTTCTCCAGTGCCAAGATCAATTGGGGGCACATGAAAGAGGCTGCTGAAACCTTGGAAGTCAAGGGCCCTCCGCCCTCTTATCAGGTGACCCAAGATCTATCTAGCTCTCTAGAAAGGGTGAGCACCCTTGTCGAAAATTTGGAACCAAATGTCAATCATAGAGGACAGCACTGGGAGTATGAAGAGCTTGGGATATGGCGTGAGTGCCCTACTAGGACGACCAAACCTAGAGAGCCGTTGCAAGGAGTCTCCACTATCATCCAAGACAAACCTTTGGTCTTGATACGACCTAGGGAACAACTAACAACCATCAACCCAGTCACTCTGGTCCAAGTTCCTTCAATTTCAATCAGAGAACCTCCATCCATCTTGTGTCCGACACCAAAGCCAGGTCCTGTAACCCAATTCTGCCTAATGAATTCACCACCAGTTCAACCCCTAAAGTCAGATCAGGCAGTGGACCCCAGTCCGATTGGCGTTACACTGAGAAATCGCATCGTTCCCCCAACAAGTCAACCCTTGGACTCTCAAGAGGATTCAGATCTGTCTATGTATGACATCCCACAGCATCTAGGGAAAACTCCCACCAAGATGCCAGTCCTAAAGTTGATTGGGAGATCTCCTACACACAGGGAGACATTGTTCAAGTTCCTCCAGTGCATTACACTCAAAGAAGATCTTCCTATCAGGGGGGTCATCAATGCCATTCTCTCAGTCACCCAGACACCTACCATGTCCTTCACAGATAAGAGTCTAGCTCCCCCTGAATGCCAATCCCTTCCCTCATGCTTGACCCCAACACTCAAGGGTCACTCATTGGACTCCATCCTGTTGGATACTGGGGCATCAATCAATGTCTGTCATCTCAAGACCCCCAAGAAAGTAGGGATTGATCCAGAAAAGGTTGAGTCTACTTCCATGATGATCTCAAATGGGAACCTGGAAATTGGCCCAGTGGCCTTGATCTTTGAATTCTACATCCTTGATGTCAAGCCCATATACAACGCCATTTTGGGAAGGCCTTGGATGGACCAGACCCTGGGAGTGCCCTCCACTAATCATCAGTGCTATAAATTCCCATATAATGGGAAGATTGTCAAAATGAAGGGTACTCCCCATCTTGAGCCTTTGGATTTAGTCTCGACTGAACAAATTCCATCTATGATCACTTCTGGAAAAGGGGCAGAGCCCATCCTTTCATCGGTTGACTCTCAGCTCAAGCCCCAGCCTAGCATAGGTTGGCAGTTTATGGACAAAACGGGGCATAGTTCAGGATCTGGGATAGGCAAAGAAGAGCAGGGAATTCAAGAACCTATCTTTGAAAATCTGACCAGTGGAGGACTCAAATTGGGTTACATACTAACCAAATCAACTGAAGAATCAGGAAAATGGAATCTCTTGGATCACTTTGTGAAGGAAAGTCAAGAGGTACTCAAGATACACTATCTTGAGGATGAGTTGAAAGAAACAGGCAATGAGGTCCAAAGAGAAGATGCAGAAGAGTTCGGTATACAGCTGCTGTTCTGTGAACCAACCACTCGACAAGAAGGAGCCTCCTTAGTGAGGGATGAACAGGTACCCACCGCTCTCATACCTGCCCCTCCTAAGCTTTTATCACCGGTCGTAGCACACTCCTGGGGCAAGTCTGCCATAATTGGGTCTGTGTCTCAAGGACCCACCTTTACAACATGTCTGACTCACCCTCTGAGTCTTGTGCATAATCGCTTGGGGATTGGATAGCTTCCTCTTTATCCACAAGTTGTAGAGGTAGGTAAGTTCTTTCATTTTTAGTTAGCAAACAAATGTAAATATTTGAAAATTGTTGAAAAGTTTTCCTTTGGATAGAAGTCTATTTGAAGAAGTTTTATCCTCAAAATACAAAAAAATCAAAAATTTCAAAATCCCCCAAAAAAAAATCAAATATCCAAAAAGCATCAAAATATTTGTAAATATGTACATACTTTAATGGAAATGACAAAAAAATCAGAAAAGACACAAAATCCAATTATCTGGTGACTGCCACGTAACCCCCTGTCTAGGTCTAGTTGCATGATAGGTTGGGATGACATTGCGGTTTGGCTAAGATTTTGGTCTACCAGAACCTTGGACGTGTCTACTTTACTTTCATACGGATCCCTATGCTCATCATGAGATGCACACACCTGCACATTTTTCAAAAAGAACCTGTTTAAAATGAGTCCCAAGTCTTTAGTATACTGTCACAATGCAACCTTTGCTCTTCGTCTCTCGACCGATCAGGACAGTTGACGCCCTTAAACGGTCGAGCTCAGCAAATTGCGGTTCCTCAAAAAACCCGATAGATGTAACCCCTCAACAAAAAGGGCCCAGAAATGAAATGTAAAGGACCAGAGCACGTGAAGAGGGCAGTGTCCCCGCAGGCGGAATATCAAATAACCCCAATAAATGTCAAGAGCGGAAAAGAAATACAAAAAAGAAAAAGGGGTTCAAGCAATCATGAAAAAAGCCTGGTCGTGACCGTCCCTGGCCAAGAAATCCAATAAAGGCCTGAAAAGTCAAAATTGGGGCACCTAGGAGGTCAAAAGGAGTCCGTTTTGTCACAGCTTGTCCTTTTAACGGTTTTGTCAATCCTCCTTTGAGGTTTATCTCCACAATTTCTTCACTTTTTCTCCCCCAAGGTTCAGCACGAGATAGCTGTCTAAAGACTGAACATCATTTTAAAATGGTTCGTTTTCAAAATCGTCACATGCTCACATGATCACAGGAGTCCAAAATGGGTGAAGAGTAATGTCGATGTTTCTGGTGAACTAATTTCTTAACCATAATCTCAATGTGTACCCTTACAACTTCGGGCTTAGGTCAATGCATGCGCGTCACCAATCGGTGCGACGGCGTCTGATTCCGGGTCAGCGTCGCGCGGTTGACCGTTAGGGTTCCAAGGTGTTCCATCATATACCTTCTAGATTGTGAGGAAAGAGACCCGGGTCGGGCAAATCATTTACCTCGAAAGCTTTTTGGGAAAACTTGGTGGTCGGAAGCAGCTGGGAGCCTAAGCATGGCATGACGGTATTGTCATCAGTATGAGTCTTAACCGGTCAAGGTTAGTTTGAGGAGTCTAGAGGCCCAAATCAATCTAGATGTGAGCTTAGGATACCTGGGAAGTTGAGTGTGCATTTCCCTTTTATCATTCAACCAGCCTAAGTCTGGGCAGTCACCAGGTGGTCGGACAAAAAAAACATCTTTTCATTCATCACACACCTCACTTGTTAATATCCACCAGCATTTGCATATTTACTTCTTGCATCAGTTTCAATATTCTTCCTTTTGTCTGGTTAGTAACACGGCCCCTTGACCCTATGCGAAGGTTAGGGAAAAGGTAGTTGCTCTTTTGGGCAAAGGAGCCGAAAACAGATACTACTAACTATTTCCCCTTCATTTTGTGCATACAGGAAAAGGATTCTGCCCAAAAGAAGGACACGTTTGCCGTCGAGTCGAAGCCGAAAGCAGCCGGATTGGCATTCTACTTTGAGAATGGCCATATCTTCCGTGCTGGCTTCGACTCGACAGGGACCTTTGTCCCTCGTTTCCTTGCAGCTCGACATTAAGATATTGTGGATCATTGATTATTTACATTTACTGATGTGCGTTCTTGCAGCTGCAGCGAATCTGAAGCAAGTAGGATTGAAGACACAGGAGGCTAATAACTTCGGGCGTATAGACTCTGAGTTCCTCTTTAAACAAAACAATGAGGAGTCTATATTCTCCAAGTTATTCGATTGGCCAATAAATCCCTCCTGTTTGCATTAGGAACTGCATTAGGAATTTGTTTTTTAAAAGATTTCAACCAGCATGCATTGCATAAGCATCATCCACCATTCCCGCCCTAGGGGCAATGACCATAATTTCATCACTCTGCTTAACCCATTGTTGATCTGTGAGTCTGGCGATTGTTCGTCTGTTAACTCTTCGAATTGCAAGACCTTATCCTTTTTTCAAATACGTGTGCTTGAGATCCTCTCACTTGGCGATCCCATGATGCGCCAAGCCACCGCGCGCCCGTTGTGTTGAGAGTTCTTCAAGTCACACTCCTACACCTTTCATGCTCGAGATCCCCTTGGGCCAGATTGCTATATTCTGGTACGCCAAGGCCTCGCGGTTCCAGCACCCGGGGGTCCCACGGACTGTGATTCTCTAGTACTGAACTTTGTTCCTTTTCTTAAACCACTCTTACAACTCAAATAGCCAGCCTTCACGCACTTGCCGCATTTGCATGTCATCCTTGGGGATAGCTCATCCTTCTCCGGGCTGTCCAAAATCAGCTTTGATTTCCGGAACACCTATTTATCATTCCGTTCCACTCCACTGCAAAACAGGTGTTCCGGAGGGGCATTTGTAGACACCGATTTTGGACCAGCCTTTTGGTCATAAATCCCCTCCACCATCAGCTCATCATCATAAATCCCCCTCATTTCAGTCATCTAAGCCCACTACCAGCTAGGCCCATTAACCAAATCCCGACCCTTTTTCACCTTTTCGTGGAAGGCCAGCCCCTTGCCTTCCACCGCCTTCGAAGGCCACCCCCCGCCTTCCAACCCCTTCGAAGGCCACCACCTTGCCTTCCACCCTTTTGGCCACCCTTTTTCACCTTTTCGTGGAAGGCCAGCCAGTCCGCCTTCCAACCCCTTCGAAGGCCACCCCCCGCCTTCCACCACCTTCGAAGGCCATCCACCTTGCCTTCCACCCTTTTACACTTTTTACCACCTTTTCGTGGAAGGCCAGCCCCTTGCCTTCCACCTTTTTAGCCAACTTTTTCACTTTTTACCACCTTGCCGTAGAAGGCCGACCCCTTGCCTTCTACCTCCTTCGAAGGCCACCCCTTGCCTTCCACCTCCTTCGAAGGCCACCCCTCGCCTTCCACTCCCTTCGAAGGCCAGCCGGGCCGCCTTCTACCACAAGAATGGAAGGCACGTCACCTGGCCGTCCACTCCTTAACCACCCCCTTGACTCCGTCTTCCCCACGATCTCCTCTACTCGCCGCCCACGTCCCCACTACTCCGACCACTCCCCACTCCGGCGACTGTCGCGTCCACTACCTCCAACCCTTGACCACTCCCTATTGGTTGAAGGGTGATTTACGGGGATTTAGACCCCTGTTTTCTCCCCTTTTTTCCTTCGCCTATTTAAACCCCCCACATCCTCTCGAGCAAGGGGTTAAGGACTTCGGGTTAAAGGAGGATTTGGGGTTAAGGATTTTCGGAGGTTAAGAGGTGGCTTCTTGGAAGGAAGGCTCAGAGAAGGCTGGCAAGCGGGCAAAGAGTCAGAAGGCTGTTTCAGGAGGAACGTCACTCCAAATGGGCTTGTCTTCCTAACCCTCTTTTACTGTTTCACCTTTTTCACTTCATTGCATTTCCAATTTCCATCAATGCCGTAACATCCTCTCTCTTTCACTCTCTTTTACCTTCAACACATCATTTCACTCTTCACACACGAGCACTTATCTGCATGCATACATCCTAGGATGACTTAGCACCTTTTACCCCCAGAGGTTCCAAACAAAAATCGGGAGGTGGGTGGCCATAACATATGGTCACCTTCCCTCCCAAACACCCATCCGGTGCGTTTCCCTCTAATTTTAGTTATTTTTTATGTTTGCATGAACGGATCCTACATGTCACAGTTCTAATTGGGTTATTGTCTTTTCTTTGTCTGTCTTTTCTTTTCAGGGGCTCTTACCAGATTCTGCGCGTGCACTACCGAGCTCTCCTCCTCTGGCCGGCCGGAGGAAGAGAAGGAGGAACCAGCATCTCCCGCTCCCACAAAACGCGATCACATCCCCACCATCCTGCGGAGCACAGGGACCGTAAGGTAATGCTCCTAGCGATCACATTCTTTATTTCTAACCCCCTTTAAATCGCCACAGTGCTAAGACGAACGGAGAGGAACCCTCGCCCGAAGCCCGCAGCCGCGGCGGGGGACGTTCCGGGCGCCTACAATCGCGTCTCTTCTGTCGGGTGACACGGGCAATCCCATCAAAAAGTCCAAAGTCATGTGTTCCCATTTCCACTCCAGGATCGGTAACGACTGTAACAACCCTCCTGGTCTCTGGTGCTCTGCCTTAACCTGCTGACAAGTCAAGCACCTTACCACATAATCAGCCATGTCCTTCTTCATACCAGGCCACCAAAAGTGCCTCCTCAAACAATGATACATCTTAGTCGTTCCGGGATGCACTGCATATCTAGAATAGTGCGCCTCTTCCAGGACATTCCTGCGCACATCTTCCTCAGCTGGAACATAGAGTTTGCCTCTAAATCTGACCGTGCCATCATCCCACAACTCCACTTATGATATATGGAGAATCTGCGGTAGCTTTGCATCCGCCTTCTGAGCCTCGATCACTGCATGGTACACTGCTGGCCTCACAGTCAAGTTGGCCAACACGGCTTTATCAGCCTCTCGAGGAATCCTAAAGGAAGATTCTACAACCTGCTCATATAACCTCCATTCCTGAATCATAAGATGTGATATGACCATTTTCTGACTCAAGGCATCCGCCACCAAGTTCGCCTTGCCCGGATGATAAGAAAGGTCGAGATCATAATCCTTGATAAACTCCATCCACCTGCGCTACTTCAAATTCAGATCCTTCTGTGTGAATACGTACTTCAGGCTCTTGTGATCAGTAAAAATCTGAAACTTCTCCCCATATAAGTAGTGCCGCCAGATCTTCAGTGCAAATACCACAACCACCAAGTCCAAGTCATGAGTGGGATAGTTCTCCTCATGCTTCTTCAGCTGCCTAGAAGCATAGGCCACAACCTTACCACGCTGCATCAAAACCGCACCCAAACCTTGACGAGATGCATCAAAGTAAACCACGAATCCACCAGAACCAGATGGAAGGACAAGAATTGGAGCCAAAGTGAGACGAGTCTTCAACTCAGTGAAGCTCTACTCACACTCCTCGGTCCACACAAAACGAACTCCCTTATGAGTCAACCTCGACATGGTGGTAGCTAGAGAAGAAAAATCCTGAACAAACCGTATGTACTATCATGCTAACCCCAGGAAATTCCTGATCTCAGTTACTGTCGTCAGTTTACCCCAATCCATCACTGCCTCAATCTTGGCTGGATCCACTGCAATGCCATCTCTAGAAATGACATGCCCTAGGAAGTGCACCTTATCTAGCCAGAATTCACACTTGCTAAACTTGGCATAGAGTTAGTGTTCTCTCAGAACCTGCAACACCACCTGGAGATGCGTGGCATGCTCTTCCTTAGAAGAAGAATATACCAAAATATCATCTACAAACACCACCACAAATTGATCCAGGTAGGCCCTGAAGACCAGGTTCACTCAAATCCATAAAATCTGCCAGAGCATTGGTCAAGCCGAAAGGCATAACCAAAAACTCATAATGTCCGTACCGAGTCCTAAAAACCCTCTTACTCACATCAACCTCACGGATCCTCATCTGGTAGTACCCTGACCTCAAGTCAATCTTTGAGAATACCTTAGCAAACTGCAACTGATCCATCAAATCATCGACTCTGGGAAGTGGGTACTTGTTCTTTATAGTTACCTGGTTCAACGGTCTATAATCAATACACAGCCTCAAAGAACCATCTTTCTTCCTGACAAACAGAACTGGAGCACCCCACAGAGAAGTACTGGGATAGATAAAACTCTTATCCAACAATTCCTGCAACTGCGCCTTCAACTCAGCGAGTTCAGCCGAAGCCATCCGATATGGGCCCTTAGACAAAGGCGTTGTACCTAGTGCAAGCTCAATGGTGAACTCAACCTCCTGCTGAGGAGGAAGGCCGGGCAACTCCTCAGGAAACACATCAACAAAGTCGCATACTACATGCACCTCCCAATGACTTGAGCCACTACTAACACCAGCTACAACCACTAAGGCAAGGAAAGCCTCATAACCACCAACAAGCAATTTCTGGGCCTTAAAAGCAGAAATAAGAATACCACGAGAAGAGAGACTAATACCTTGGAAGTAGAAGGCCGGGATGCCCGGTGTAAGGATTGAAGTTTCGGATCCAGTTATTGGGTCAGTTTCGGTGTCGGACCCCTTGGTTTGGGCCCTTGTGGGGCTGGGGCATAGGTGTTTTATCGCGTCGAGCTTGCTCGACGCTGTTCAAATGGCGTCCTGTTAGGGGGACGTGTTTTGGAGTGTACCACGTCGGTGCCGTGTGGGCGCCACGTGGGCCAATTTTGGGCTGCGAGAGTACGGCCCTAGCCTTGTCACTTGAATGGCGTTGGTGTTGGGCGACGCATTTTAACTAGGTTCGGTTTAAACTCGCGAATCCTCCCTCCTTTCCCTCATTTCTCTCATTTTCTTCTCTCTCCTCCCTCTCTCCGAACCCTTCGCTCTCCCTTCCCCTTTCTCCTTCCTTTCCTCTCCCTCCACTCCATCAAATCCCCTCCCTAACTTCCACTACTACCACCACCATTTCCTCCGCGGCGTATTGCTCTCCGGACGGCGGCCGACGTCCCGATGGAGTAACGGCGTCCACGGCGGTACCAGCAGCGGCTTGTGGCGTGACAGTTTGGCAGCTTGGAGCTCGGAGGAGTTCAAGTAACCGGTAGGGTGACGATCTCTGTTGTGTTTTGATTAAAACTACACTTTTCTTGCTTTGGAGCATGTTTAGGGGATTTTTAGGAAGAAATTCCACTTTTTATATTTGGAAGGCTGGGGGAAACCTGTTAGCGAACGCTAAATGGCATCTTAGGATAGTGATGCCATTTTGAATGGCGGCTGCCTCCCACGACGCGATTTAGTTCGGATCACCGCGAGGCCTGATTCTTTTTCTATCGTGATTAGGCAACTAGGGACAGTGACGCTGTTTAAAAGGTGACTACCTTGCATGGCGCGTTTTAGGCCATTATGAGGCCAGTTTTCGCATGAACCAGTTTAGGAGGCTTGAATGACGTCGTCCATGGGCGACGCGATTCAAAACATAATCTCATTAATTTATGCAATTAACATGTGTTTACATTGTTAGATAGTTTGGTTAAATGCATGCTTTTAAACATACTTTGAGAATGAGGATTCTACGTGATCGGATCGCATTGTGTTATGTTTTGTGCGGCCGTGGACCTAGAGTGGCAGTTGTTAGCGCTTAGGCACCTTGTGTGGGTGTGAGAGTGGCACGGCGCCGGTGTGAGAGTGGTACATTCGGAGTGTCACTCGTACTGGGGGAAGCAGAACCACCTTGAGCCAGGTCCGGCTGGAGTAGCCAGCGCGCTATCCAAAGGGTTGCTGTTTGGTCTCAGTGGGTCAGTGTTTTCCGCGTTCGGCCATGTGAGTTGTATGTTTAGCCGAGACACTGGTTGTGGACTTCGTGGTGGAGTGATTTCAGAGTTTTGTTTACTGCTTTATTTAAATTGCCTTTATTCATGTTGTTGCACTTGTGGGTGCGTGAGTGAGTGGTGGGGATCGAAAGATCCTTATTGAGTCTATATCGATGAGACTTGCCCCCTGCGTTTTCAGGTGAGGGTTCTAGGCAGGCGTAGCGTGGAGGGTTTTGTCTCGGGTGGTGCACCATCATCCATCGTTTCGGGGTATGCCCCGATATAGTTGTTATTTCTTTTTAGGCCTGTACGCTTAATTACTTCTTTTCAGTTGGAATATGTAATTATTTGTTGAGTCAAGTTGAATTGTAATAATTTTTAATTCTTGCAATTCCTTTACAATTTAATGTGATGTGAATGTTTAGCTTAGTTTATCATTTATTTCCCAAACTTATCGAGATCCTGGTTTGGATCCAAATTTTAATGATTCGGTACCCATTTAGTAATCGGATCCCCGATTATAGGGTGGCGGGTCATTACAATTGGTATCAGAGCATTCAGTCTGGCAAATAAATGAATAACTAGGTTGAATACCGAAATTTCAGTAAATAAATGTATTATTCCGTACAGGCACGGTGGTAGTGTAGGTTTTGGGTTCTAATTAGAAATTTTTGATTCTTGTGACTATAGGCGATTAGATGGCTCCTAGGAAGAAGGTGCCAGTTATTAGGGAGCAGGGAGATGTTCCTAGTGGGTCTGAGGCCAGTAGGCCGAATATGGAGCATTTTATAGAGGCTATGATGGACACGATGACCAGATATCAGACTCGAGACCCTAGTGAGAGTTCTAGTACTCGGGGAGGGCCTTCAGCTGCTTTGGAGAAATTCCTGAAGCTGAAGCTGCCTCATTTTACCGGTCGTCCCAACCCTGATGAGGCCGTTCATTAGCTGAAGAAGTTGGAGAAGACTTTCGATACCATGGATTGTACGGTAGTTGAGAGGACTTCGTTGGCTACTTTCATGTTGAAGGATGATGCCTATGACTGGTGGACTACTTTGAAGAGTTTGTTTTATGCAGATAGGAATCTCAGGGAGATTCCATAGGATATATTTGTGAAGGAGTTCTATGCGCAGTACTTCCCTAGGCATGTCCAGAAGGCCAAGGAGAGGGAATTTATGAACTTGACCTAAAGGAGCATGACGGTGCTCGAGTACCAGATGAAATTTGTTTCGGTTGGGAGGTTCATACCCTTTATTTCAGAAGACGAAGGGCGTCGGACTGAGAAGTTCGTGGATGGACTGAGGTACAACTTGAGGAGTTTTGTGGCGTCCTACTGTTGTATAGACTTGGCGTCAGCAGTTAAGTGTGCCGTGGCAGTCGAGGCACAACACGATCAGTCGGCTCAGGAGAGGGGACTAGTTACTCAATGGCCGACTTACGGCAAGGGGAAGACAGCAGCAACAACTCCTTCGTTTGGATTAGGATCTTCTTCACTCGGGTCAAGATTCAGGAGGTTCTTCCGAGGCGGTGGCTGCAACAGTGGCAGTAGCGGTGGTAGTAGGGCTAGGCCGAGTCAGCAAAGTCAGTCGGTGTCCAATGCTCAGCAAGAGGTAGCTCAAAGGCTTCCGGCAGCTTGTCGTCATTGTGGTGGTACTCATGGTGGGACTCAGTGTCCTGCTTTTTCTGGGAGGTGTTATACTTGTGGCCAGCATGGCTATTTGGCGAGGTATTGCCCGTAGGGGCATGGTCAGGGGCAGGGACCAGATGATCAGAAGAAGCCGATGACCCAGGAGAGAGTTCTTGCTATCACCAGGAAGGAGGCTCGTGTGTCCAACTTGGTGGAAGGTACACTTTCTGTCCTTGGGAACTCCGCGCATGTGTTGAATGATTCGGGTGCTTCGCATTCCTTTATTTCTGAGCAGTTCGTAGATATTATTTCTGCACCCGTTGATGAGTTATCTGATGGATTGATAGTTGAGGTTCCTTCTGGGGATTTCATGTTATTTTAGAACTATTTGAGTGAGGTTCCCTTAACCATTGAGGGTCATAAGTTACCTGCCCAGCTAGTTGTACTTGCCATTCGTGACTTTGATGTCATCTTGGGTATGGACTAGTTGGAGGCTTATTATGTCGAGGTGGACTGCCACAGGAAGAGGGTGCGTTTCTCCATTCTGGGTATCCCGGCCTTCTACTTCCAAGGTATTAGGCTCTCTTCTCGTGGTATTCTTATTTCTACTTTTAAGGTCTAGAGATTGCTTGTTGGTGGCTGTGAGGCTTTCCTTGCCTCGGTAGTTGTAGCTGATGTTAGTAGTGGTTCCAGTCCTTGGGAGATACCTGTAGTCTGTGACTGTGTTGATGTGTTTCCTGAGGAGTTGCCTGGCCTTCCTCCTCTGCGGGAGGTTGAGTTCACTATTGAGCTTGCACCAGGTACGACACCCTTGTCTAAGGCCCCATATCGGATGGCACCGGCCGAACTTGTTGGGATCCGGGCGGGACGCAAAGAACGCAACGGAAACGAAGAACAAAAATTATCCTGCCCGATGCCCGCTGATCCGATTAGGAACGAAAAACGCAAACTGAATAATCGGATTGGAATTTGATTACCGTGCGTGGATTCGAATCCGCTTCCATTTCGGTTCTGTCGAGGCGATGCCGCAAACCGCACAAGCGTTCGGCCTCCAGCGGTATCCACGCGATCCTCCACGGTGGTTCGTCCTCGATCCTTCGTCCGTTTCAGCTTGCTCGCTGAAGATCCATCGCCGCAACGATTGAGGAAATACCGCCGATGGGAATTCCCGACTTTCGAGAATCACACGCGGCGGAGACTGAAGCCGTTCTGGCGCGCCGAACGGGACGCCCAGAGGAGGAGAGAGAAAAGGGGGGATGACGGCCAGCAAGGGAAATCCTGGAGCTTGGCCCAGGGTTTCTCAACAGCGTGCATATATATTAAGTCGGCGCGACTTTTCACAAAAGTCCCCGAGTTAATATAAATCCCACTTATGTACCACCGACTGAGAATCTTATTGCGTGTGACCCTCTAGGCCCATTTACCAGTCCGGTTTTCAGCCCGTTAAGTCCAATAACTAGTTATTGACTTATTGTAATTAATTAATATCTAGATATTAACTAATTAGTCAACCGAATTATCATTGCATGTAAATTCGGTCGGACTTCCGATCAAGTTGGGTGCCAAGCAACACCGCATGATCCCGGAAGGTAATGGGGTTCAGCAACCCACTCATGGAACCTGTCCGTCCACAGTTACCACGTGGCTATAATCCTTCGTTCGCATAATACTCTCGAGTTAACCTAGGATATGGTCAACTGTCAAACCCTAGATGGTCAACTCACTTGAATAAGACTCCGCTTTACAATATCCGAAAACCACTTTTCTGATATTGTTTGTGCTCTCGCCAGAGACTCTTGCGGATCTACTCTAGAGCATTCTCTCTCCAGTTACCTGAGAGCGAACGATCCTTTATTGAACTCACAATCACCTTCGAAGGTCTTCCGCTGGACCCGATCCTTGACTATTAGAGATCCCATGGATAGGGATTCGTAGGTCAAGGTCAAAGTCCAGAAGTCCACTGACAAGGTGTCTTTGGTGTCTCAAGTCCAAGGATCAACCACGCTACTGTGACGATGAATCAAGCCGATTGACAGTCAGGTAAATTACCATTCGGCGATTCACGTCGGATCAGTTCAGTGAACTCATTCTCCAATGAGCACCTACAGGTTTACCATTATGTCTCCACACTAGTAACTAACGAGATCAGTCACCCTCATCATATGAGCTGGAATAACCTGTACTAGTCTAACCGGATGTTTGATGTCCTTCTCAAACATCCTATGACTAGGAACAATTAAGAATATGTGTTTATAAGTCATCAGTCTCATTATTATGATCTCATCCTAATCTGATGACTATTGCACATATTCATGGACTTCATTATGCGCAAATATAAATATGCCAATCTACATAATAAATTTAATGCCATTTATTAGTGAACCAGATTGAAATAGGTGCCTTATGATTGGCTTAGAGGACACCTATATCCATCAATCTCCCACTTGGACTCAAGCCAATCACTTTCGCATTTGATCTCCATCAAATCTAGGTGATGCTCACAGAAAATCTGTGACTAAGACTTGGTCATGGATCTACTAAATTATCTACAGATGGAATATTTCCATTACGTTATTTCTTCTTAATCCTTTGTCTCTGAACTTGTGAAAAAACTTCAGAATGTTCTGTAACTTCTGAAGAGACCATGGCTCGATCACACAATTGATCGCTCCCACTGTTGTCCTACAACAACGAGATTTAATCAGAGACTATTTAGAACTACATCTAGTTCAGGGATGAACCTTTTCATCCATACTGTTCTAATAATAGTATCACTTATTTATGTCGTCACCTTAACATCGAGTTTTGGATTGTAACCATTCTAATCCATTCCTTTCTGCTAGAAGGTTGAATCCATTATTTGACTTGAAATTTGAGTCAGTGTGACCTCATAGTTTCAAATCATTCTTTCCATATACGTGAATGCATCCTTAACACTTCTCAAGCGCTTAATGATGCATTTCACTCATGTATCCTTTAAGGAACCTTTTCTTTAAAGGAATAAATTTCATATCTCAACAATTGAGATTTGTTATGAAATTTATGCGAAACATCTTGACATACAGGTCAATATAATATCCCCACCAATCTATCTTAATAGATTCGTATTTCCAATACGTGGGATATTATAACTAAACTTATTATGGAGGAAAACATGGTTAACAATGCTTTCACTAATAGTAACATCCTGAAGTCATTCTTAATGACTTTGATGTTATCATCATAAAGCATTATTAAAACGACTGTGCTCCCACTGTCCTCTTTGAACACACACAATCCGTAATCGTTCTTAATGATCACATAATATTTGACAATTAAGTCAAAAACTTTTATTACAACTTAGGAAGGTTCAGTTTGATTCAAATGATGTTCTTTATTATGCTAGGAACATAATAACAATCTTCTAATAGTAAGGCGTCTCCTGATGGAAGCTTGAGGTTTGCTATCCCAATAGCAACTGCCGCAACTTTTGCGTCGTTTCCTAACCTCCATTCTACATCGCCTTTTCTCAGCTTGTGCTTACTTGTCAGCATCTGCACATCATGGCAGATATGAGAAGCACATCCGGTATCTAATACCCAAGATGTAGAATCTCTTACTGACAAGTTGATATCTATCATATAGATATCTGAAGCTTCAGACAACTTCACCTTTCTATGAGCTTTATCGTTGAGGAACTCCTTGCAGTTCCTCTTATAGTGACCATTCTGCTTATAGTAGAAGCAGTCGTCCTTTACTACTCTTTTGCCTTTGTCCTTCGATATTTTATCGTTAGCTATCATCTCTGCGTTAATGGCATCCAATGCCGGTTCAGTAGCAGGATCAGCTCCAAGGACACAATCAATGTGTTCAGATCTGAAGACATTCTTCAAGTTTCTGAACCAATCCGAGTAGTACAGGTTAGTCAAAAGGGCATCAAGTATGCCACAGAGTGGGTTATACGACGACATAATTCCCTACAGGAGATGAATAAAATCTATTTAGCAGATGTTCAATTATTAACTTTTAAAACAAGACATGGTCTTTTATTCAAGTTTTAACTCCTACTAATTTTCGACGGACTGTATAACCCTCAGTTATACAGAACGGTAGACGTCGACAGTCTCCTAGTGGGGATAAAAACCTTAATGACTTGTAATACAGCCTTGTGGATAGCCCAATAAACTGTAATACAATCAAAGAGCACCAAACTCATGGGATTTGCAACTCCTTGCAATATCTGATCATAGCTTCGGTCCCCAGAGATTTAATGGCCTTGTGGATAGCACAACAAACCACTAATTTTGGTCTAAGCTAACCATCGTTACGCGACGAGCATAGATTTGCATGTAGCCCTTGTGGATAGCACAACAAAACTACATGGTTCCTCTACCCCGATCATATAGGCATCTAATGCCATAGCCACAGTTTCTTCTCCCAATTAAACATGCCTTGTAGATAGCACAACAAACCTGCCTAAAGTGATTCAAATCTTATGACTATAACGATGGTGGACCACGCGGTAAGTTCTTAACTACTCGCGTTACGGCTTAGAGTTTGGATGAAGGTATTTAGATAACTTTTATCTTGGTCTCTCCTAGGTGATAGTATATAAATATATCGTATATATTTTCTAAACACTATACCTGCTTTGATTCATAATCAAAAGAAAACAATGCGTCTCATACATATCATTAGTGTGGTCATGGATAGCACAGTGGGTTTGACTGGAGCCAACAGTCAAACGCACACATAATCTAACATAACATTTATATCAGATAAGCATGCAAACACACAGGCAAGAGATCTTCATCATATCGCCTTCCTGATTGCAGCTGCAGATCGTTCTCGCTCCTTCCTCGGTTGTCTCGATCAGATTACAATAATTCTAGAATTACATGTAAATAGAAGAGGGCCTTATGGCGAGTACAAGAGAGAGGGAGGTAGAAGTACATCTGAGAATGAGAGAGGGAGAGATACGCAGATCTCTATTTATTAACAATTTAATAAACATCCATCATTCATCCACGATCCATACAAATACATCATTCATCACATGAATAATTAAATAAGTGCATATCCATGACCACGGTGTGTTTTAAACATTCCACACATGATTCAGCGCATCACATGGCTAAAATAAAAAGTGGTTCAAAATTAAATAATTTTGGCTTTCAAAAAGTAGGGATCCAATCAAAATTGGTATTTGAATTTCGAAAACACTTTTAATCAAGATAAGCATACAATTAAATCAAATATAAAAGCATAAAACACACATCACATGTGCACACACTCCAAATTAATAATTCCATATTATTCCATGCAATTAGAACATTTCTAATAATTTAAATAATCTAACACTTAGATTAAACCACATTAATAATCTAACAATTAGACTATTAATAACTAATCTAACTCTTAGACTAGTCAATTAAAGTTATCATTAATTTAACTATTAAATTAATGACTAACAATAATTAATTAAAGACTACTAATTTAACAATTAAATTAGTCATCTAAGTTAATTATTAATTTAACAATTAAATTAATAACTAACACAAATTATAATTAACAATTATATGATTTAATAACAAATAATCTAACTCTTAGACTAAAATTATTAAATACTAATTTAACTCTTAAATTAGTTAAATTGAGGTTCATTATTAATTTAACAATTAAACTAATAACTAACCCTTAATTAATCAATCTAATTGTTAATAAGATAATGATTCAAAATCATTAATAAAATCCCAATTAAATAAAATTTAATAATAACTTTAAATTTCAAAACAATTTTGAATTTTAAAATTAAAATCAAATTTTATCTAAATTTTAAATGGGCTCATTGGGGTTTTAGGGGTATTAAATGGGGAATAGAAAGAAAAAAAAAAAAGGTCTGCCGGTTAACTAGGGAGGACCGACCAGACCGGCCCGGTCGGACCGGCTTGGGACCGGCCAGTCCCTTCCTTCTCCAGCCCGCCCACATCCCCTTTGAAACAGCTGAACCCTAAAACCTGCATCAACCGGTGGCCGAGTTGGTTGCAGGCCGTCGCCAGCCGGCCCCGACCGGCGATGCCCCCGGCGCCGGCGACTCGCCCGGCACCGGCAGGGCTGCTGGCGGTGGCCCCAAGGCTACAGTCCGATCCCCTCAAAAATAGCCCAAAAATCTGGTTTTTCATGTTTAAAACTAAACTAGGGCTTGAATTCACAGCCTTTCAAGGCCACTCCGGCGGCGGTTTGGGTGACCGGTGGACAGTGGGGACGATCCCCAGGGGATCTGGAGTCCCTGCTCGCCATCCCAATGCTTGGGAAGCAAGTACAGACTTGCTGAAAACCCTCAAATCATCATCTCATGAAGAACTCCAAAATATCCCCAAAATTGCAGAATAAAATAATCAAAATTATCTTTTTAATCTGTGTTCATCACATGAAGAAGGATCCAGCAATAATTTCGAACTCGTGCATGGAATAATACAATGGAAAAATTATTTCGGAATCGGAAATGGGACGAGAAACAGTGGAACCTGGCTCTGATACCACTATTGAGTTCTCGGGTTTCTCCGGATCTCCCGCGCAGCGGAAATAAAATTAAAAACAGAGATCCGTTCCTGTTTCGAAAAATCTAAAATTACGATAATCAAATTATCGAATCTTACCGTGTGCGGATTCGAATCCGCAACCGTTCGGTCTAAAACCACTTTTCTGATATTGTTTCTACTCTGGCCAGAGACTCTTGCGGATCTACTCTAGAGCATTCTCTCTCCAGTTACTTGAGAGCGAAAGATCCTTTATTGAACTCACAATCACCTTCGAAGGTCTTCCGCTGGATCCGATCCTTGACTATTAGAGATCCCGTGGATAGGGATTCGTAGGTCAAGGTCAAAGTCCAGAAGTCCACTGACAAGGTGTCTTTGGTGTCTCAAGTCCAAGGATCAACCACGCTACTGTGACGATGAATCAAGCCGATTGACAGTCAGGTAAATTACCATTCGGCGATTCACGTCGGATCAGTTCAGTGAACTCATTCTCCAATGAGCACCTATAGGTTTACCATTATGTCTCTACACTAGTAACTAACGAGATCAGTCATCTTCATCATATGAGCTAGAATAACCTGTACTAGTCTAACCGGATGTTTGATGTCCTTCTCAAACATCCTATGACTAGGAACAATTAAGAATATGTGTTTATAAGTCATCAGTCTCATTATTATGATCTCATCCTAATCTGATGACTATTGCACATATTCATGGACTTCATTATGCGCAAATATAAATATGCCAATCTACATAATAAATTTAATGTCATTTATTAGTGAACCATATTGAAATAGGTGCCTTATGATTGGCTTAGAGGACACCTATATCCATCAATCTCCCACTTGGACTCAAGCCAATCACTTTCGCATTTGATCTCCATCAAATCTAGGTGATGCTCACAGAAAGTCTGTGACTAAGACTTGGTCAGGGATCTACTAAATTATCTACAGATGGAATATTTCCATTACGTTATTTCCTCTTAATCCTTTGTCTCTGAACTTGTGAAAAAACCTCAGAATGTTCTACAACTTCTGAAGAGACCATGGCTCGATCACACAATTGATCGCTCCCACTGTTGTCCTACAACAACGAGATTTAATCAGAGACTATTTAGAACTACATCTAGTTCAGGGATGAACCTTTTCATCCATACTGTTCTAATAACGGTATCACTTATTTATATCGTCACCTTAACATCGAGTTTTGGATTGGAACCATTCCAATCCATTCCTTTCTACTAGAAGGTTGAATCCATTATTTGACTTGAAATTTGAGTCAGTGTGACCCCATAGTTTCAAATCATTCTCTCCATATACGTGAATGCATCCTTAGCACTTCTCAAGCGCTTAATGATGCATTTCACTCCTGTATCCTTTAAGGAACCTTTTCTTTAAAGGAATAAATTTCATATCTTAACAATTGAGATTTGTTATGAAATTTATGCGAAACATCTTGACATACAGGTCAATATAATATCCCCACCAATCTATCTTAATAGATTCGTATTTCCAATACGTGGGATATTATAACTAAACTTATTATAGAGGAAAACATGGTTAACAATGCTTTCACTAATAGTAACATCCTGAAGTCATTCTTAATGACTTTGATGTTATCATCATAAAGCATTATTAAAACGACTGTGCTCCCACTGTTCTCTTTGAACACACACAATCCGTAATCGTTCTTAATGATCACATAATATTTGACAATTAAGTCAAAAACTTTTATTATAACTTAGGAAGCTTCAGTTTGATTCAAAATAATTTTGAAATCATAACTTGCTTCCTGGATATTCTAAAAGCTTTAAAGGTGTATCATATACATCTTTACCTCAATCACATTGAGTGAACGCTTTTAATATCCAACTGTCATCATCTGATGATAGGCAGTATTGACAAGTAGAATTCTGATAAACTCATCAATCTCAAAGTTGTAATGACAGAGAGCATTATTATCATAGATTTTAGATCATAATATATTTTGAGCTCCTCTCATCTTACTAAATCAGATATGTCAAACATATCCTTTTAGTCATTGAGAGAATCTCAAAAAATCTATGAAGCTCTCTAATGTGTGTTATGAGTGGTTCCAAACAACTAAAGATTATCTAATAATCTTATGTTATTTTGTGAATCTAGAACATCTTCTAGTTTTATCAGCTCCCACTGTCTTCTATGAGGACATATTCCTCTTTACAGAAGACAGTTTTCAGGACGACAATTATTTCATTATCGTCTGGCCAATAATTGTAATGTCCAAACTCTTTAGACATTCACAAATTCACACCACGGTAATATTTGACTTTTAAATCAAGTTTGTTCATAATTTACATCTCATATGAATTATTTGATTTCCATATCTTATATGGACACACACTGACTTATTTGGAACCATCTTTAAAGTATGGACATCTAATGTTCATACTCATGTTCAAAAGGACAAGAATTAGGCAAATATTGCACCATATCTTAATAAGGTGCAATTCCTCATTCTATCATATTTCTATGATGCACAATGAGGATTAATCGAGCGAGGATACAATTATCCTCTTAATGATTTATGTGAATCATATACCTAAGTACTAGTTTCTTTGATCAAATAAAAAATTCTAATACTTCATATTGATCTTATACCTTAATCTCTCAGATATATTCGTCTTGTACTTAAGTAAGTACATACAGTCGAATCATTCTAAGAGTAAACTATAAGGTAAGTCAACAATAGTGATTATCTTTTGGCCTTTGAGCTGTTTACATTAATATGTATCAGCATCAATAATTTCTTATTGTACAACCCTATGTACAATACCATAGATAATCAGGATTCACACAGTCCATTTCTATAGGAGACTTGTGAACATTCATCACATGAAATGTCACTTCAAGAATTTGTATTACATTGACTGATTCAAACAACTATTATTCTTTCTCAATCAATGTTATTCTTGATATGCAACTAAATAACAGTTATTCAGTTTCATATTTGACTCTTATAGATATACAAAGATTTACTGTCTAATAACAATCTATGAATATCATGAACAATAGTTGAGTCTAACTCAACACTTACTTTTTCTCGATTTCCTTTTTCTTGTCTAAGTCTGCACACTATCGCAGCTCTGAGAATCATTTCTAATATCTCATATTGGATACACTAATTCTCCAATAGACATGCAAAAGACGATAATAAGAATACATGAAACTTCTTTCAAGTTCCATATTCTTTTTACCTTTACTAATATCCATATATTAGTTGCAGTGGGAGAACTGCTACTTCTCTATCTCAGTTGACTTTTCCTTATCCTTTCAGGTGTGGGTTTGACCGTTTAAAATCTTACCACTTGCCTTTCTCAAAGGCACATTGTAACGACCCGCCACCCTATAATCGGGGATCCGATTACTAAATGGGTACCGAATCATTAATTTGGAACCAAACCAGGATCTAAGTAAGTCTGGGAAATAAATAATAAACTAAGCTAAACATTCACATTGCATTGAATTGAAAGGAAAGTGCAAAAATTAAAAGTTATTACAATGCGACTCGATACAGCAAATAATTACATACTCCAACAGAAAATGAATAATTAAGCGTACATGCCAGAAATAAAGATAACAACTACGTCGGGGCATACCCCGGAACAACAGCTGGCGGCGCGCAACTCACAGCGGTACACACCTCGCTAAGTCTGCCTGGAACCTTCACCTGAAAACCGCAGGGGTGAGTCTCAACGAAAAGACTCAGTAGGGATCCTTCGATCCCCACTGCCCACACACACACCCACAAGTGCAAGGTACAGCTAGAGATACAGTAACCAAGTAAAGCAGTAATTATTACACCTAAATCTTGATATGAATCGCATGCATTCGAAGTATATTTAACATGCATAATTCCTATTTACCGGGGAACCTGTAACCAGCGTATCCTCAAAACACGTCAACCACACAACGAAAGCGGGAAACACCGACCCGCTGAGACCAAACAGTAACCCGTCGGATCGCACGCTAGCTACTCCGGCCCAACTGGCTCAGGTGGTTACTCCTTCCCCCAGCGTGAGTGACACTCCACAGGTACCACTCCAACACTGGTACTAGCTAACCCCGGGGTTCACCAGGTGACCCTCTCTCACTAGGCGTCACCCCGCCACTGCTCCCACCGGCGCTGTGCTCCACCCACACCAGCACAGGGTGATAAAGCGCTACAACTGTCACTCTAGGTCCACAGTAACACAAAATACGGTACAGTGTGATCCGGTCACGAATAAATCCATCATTATCGAGTAGATTTAAGGCATGCATTTATCTGACTATCTAATAGTGTAAATATATTTTACTGGCATGGATTAGTGTGGTTCTGTCTTGAATCGCGTTGCCCAAGGCCGACGCTATTCAAGCATCCTAAACTGGTTCATAAAATCTCGGCCTCAGAACCTGGCCTAAAACGCGTCATCCTGGGAAGCCGCCTTTTCAAAAGGCGTCTGCGTCCTCAGACGCCATTCATAACAAATTCCGAGATTGCAGAGACCTCAGTCGGGGTGATTTCCTGCTTAAATGGCGTCATGATGGCCCGACGTCCTTCTAAAAGGCGTCGTCCATACATGACGTCTTTTAGCGCCAGATTCCCCGAACTGACAGAGACTCGGTGGAACGATTTCTGCCTAAAAGGCGTCATGATGTCCCGACGTCCTTCGAAAAGGCGTCGTCCATACATGACGTCTTTTAGCGCCAGAAGCCGAGTTCTGTCCCCAGCCCGAGGGCTCCCTTTTCACCCCTAAATGCCCCAAAATCAAACCAAACGGAGGAGGAAGAGGGGCAATCTAAACCATCACAAAACCACATTCACAAAAACTCCCATTCCCATCAAGAAAAAGCCCCTAACATGCTCATTCTACCCAAAAACCACAGATCTGTAGCATGCTTCAAGCGGGAGAACATGGTTTTAGAATAAAACACTACGGGAATCGTCACCCTACCGATTCTTGAACTCCTCCTGGCTCCGCCGCCAAACCGTCGCACCGCAAACTGTCGCCGGTACTCTGAGGACGCCGCCACTCTGCCGGGACGTCGGCCGCCGTCTGGAGAATGGAACGCCGCGAAGAAAGTGGTGGTGGCAGTGGTGAGAGGTGGAGAGGTGGAAGAGGAAGAAGGGAAAAAGGAAGGGGAAGAGTGGGGAGAGTCGGAGGGTGGAGAGGGTGAGGAGAGAGAGTGTGAGGGTGAGAATGAGGGAAAGGAGGTAAGGTCTGCGGGGTAACCAAAAACTGGCTAAAACGCGTCGAGATGTACGGACGCCTATCAGTCGACATGCCGGGCCGCTCTGACAGAACTTTGAAATGTGTCGTCCATCCAAGCCGCCGTTCAGACGACATGACTGACGCCGTACACTGACAACCTAGGGTCGCAGTCTGAAAGGCGTCGTCCCTCGCGTACGCCATTCAGATGACACGACAGGGCCGTACTCTCGCGGCCCAAAGGCACCCACGTGGCACAAACTAAAACGCGTCTGCAATGCTGGACGCCGTTTAAACCACGTCGAGCCCGCTCGACACGAAACAGAACAGAGTCTCAGCCCCACTAGGGTCTGAACTACAGGGTCCGACCCCGAAAACTAAATCCGAAAACCTCAGTCCTTACATTCTCTCCCTCTTAAAAGAATTTCGTCCCCGAAATTGCCTGTTAGAATTAACGAGGTTGCAACATAAAGATACAAGCTTCATAAGATAACTTACGAGAAAAGGTAAGGAAACTGCTCCCGCATCTCGTCCTCACGCTCCCAGGTTGCCTCGCCCCCGGAGCGGTACTGCCAAATTACCTTAATCAAAGGCACAACCTTGTTCTGAAGGACCTGCTCTCTGCGATCCTCAATACGAACTGGAAACTCTGGGAAGGACAAGTCCTCAGCGATCTCCAACTCTGAAAAATCTAAGACATGAGATGGATCCTGAACATATCTTCTCAGCAAAGAAACATGGAACACATCGTGCACCCCTGCAAGACTAGGTGGCAAGGCCAACTGATACGCGGTTTCCCCAATTCGAGCGAGAATGGGAAAAGGCCCAATATATCGCGGACTCAGCTTGCCTCGCTTCCCGAATCTCATCACACCCTTGGAGGGTGAGACTCGGAGAAACACGTGGTCTCTAACCTCAAACTCAAGCGGTCTCCTCCGGATATCAGCATAACTCTTCTGCCTGCTCTGAGCTGCGGTCAATCTCTGCCGTACCATCCTGGCAACCTCAGCACACTGTTGAACTAACTATGGCCCTGCAATCTGCCTCTCACCAATCTTGGACCAACACAGAGGAGATCGACACGGTCGCCCGTACAAAGCCTCGTAAGGCGCCATGCCGATGCTAGAATGATAACTGTTGTTGTAGGCAAACTCCATAGTAGGAAAATGTTGTTCCCAAGAACCTTCCCAGTCTAAGCAACATGCCCTAAGCATATCCTCCAGTGTTTGAATGGTCCTCTCCGACTGTCCATCAGTCTCGGGATGATAGGCCAAACTGAAGGCCAATTGCGTGCCCAAGGCCTTCTGAAAACTCTTCCAGAACCTGGAAGTAAACCTCGGATCCCGATCTGATATGATGGATAAAGGCACTCCGTGCAGAGAGATGATCGGATCTACAAACAACTTAGCCAACTTACCGACTGACCAGTCCTTCCTAATAGCCAGGAAGTGTGCCGACTTGGTAAGCCGATCAACAATAACCCAGATTACGTCTCTCCTACCAGGGGATACAGGTAATCCCATCACAAAGTCCATAGTCACATGCTCCCATTTCCATTCCGGGATCGACAAGGGCTGCAACAACCCTCCTGGTCTCTGATGTTCTGCCTTAACCTGTTGACAAGTCATGCACCTAGCCACATACTCGCCACATCTTTCTTCATACCAGGCCACCAAAAGTGCCTCCTCAAACAATGATACATCTTAGTTGTCCCGGGATGCACTGCATACCTAGAGCGGTGCGCCTCATCAAGGACACTCCTACGTACGTCCTCCTCGGCCGGAACATAGAGTCTGCCTCTAAACCTGACTGTACCGTCATCCCACAATTCCACCTCTGGTCTCTGGAGAATCTACGGCAACTCTACATCTGCCCTCTGAGCCTCAACCACAGCATGGTACACTGCTGGTCTCATAGTCAAGCTGGCCAACACGGGTCTATCATCCTCACGTGGAACTCGAAAGGAAGATTCCACAACCTGCTCAAATAGTCTCAATTCTCGAACCATAAGGTATGACACGACCGTCTTCCGACTCAAGGCGTCTGCCACCACATTCACCTTGCTCGGATGATAAGAAAGGTCGAGGTCATAATCCTTGATGAACTCCATCCACCTACGCTGCCTCAAATTCAGATCCCTCTGTGTGAACACATACTTCAGGCTCTTGTGATCAGTAAAAACCTGAAATTTCTCACCATACAAGTAATGTCTCCAGATCTTTAGTGCAAATACCACAGCTGCCAATTCCAAATCATGGGTGGGATAGTTCTCCTCATGCTTCTTTAGCTGCCTAGAAGCATAGGCCACGACCCTACCATGCTGCATTAGAACTGCACCCAAACCTCGGCGAGACGCATCTGAATAAACCACAAACCCACCAGAACCTGATGGAAGCACCAACACTGGGGCCGAAGTGAGGCGAGTCTTTAACTCAATGAAACTCTGCTCACACTCCTCGGTCCACACAAAACGAACTCCCTTTCGAGTCAACCTCGACAAGGGGGCCGCTATCGAAGAAAACCCCTGAACAAACCGCCTGTAATAACCTTCTAGCCCCAAGAAGCTCCTGATCTCAGTCACTGAAGTTGGCCTGCTCCAATCCATCAGTGCCTCGATTTTGGCTGGATCCACTGCGATGCCCTCGCCAGAAATGACATGCCCAAGGAAGTGTACCTTGTCTAGCCAGAATTCACACTTGCTAAACTTGGCATAGAGTTGGTGCTCTCTCAGGACCTGCAACACCACCCGAAGATAAGTGGCGTGCTCTTCCTCAGAAGAAGAATATATTAAAATATCATCTACAAATACCACCACAAACTGATCCAGATAGGCCCTGAAGACTCGGTTCATCAGATCCATAAAAGCCGCCGGAGCATTGGTCAAGCCAAAAGGCATAACCAAAAACTCATAATGTCCATACCGAGTTCTAAAAGCCATCTTAGTAATATCGACCTTACGGATCCTCATCTGATAATATCCAAATCTCAAATCAATCTTAGAAAACACCTTTGCAGACTGCAGCTGATCCATCAAATCATCGATCCTCGGAAGTGGGTACTTATTCTTTATCGTCACCTGGTTCAGCTGCCTATAATCAATGCACAACCTCAGAGAACCATCCTTCTTCCTGACAAATAGAACTGGTGCACCCCACGGAGAAGTACTGGGACGAATGAAACCCTTATCCAGTAACTCCTGCAACTGCGCCTTCAACTCAGCGAGTTCGGCTGGTGCCATCCGATACGGGGCCTTAGACAAGGGTGCCGTACCCGGTGCAAGCTCAATGGTAAACTCGACCTCTCGCTGAGGAGGAAGGCCAGGCAACTCCTCAGGAAAAACATCTGCAAAGTCACACACTACAGGCACCTCCCAAGGACTGGGACTATCACGGACATTGAAAACAACAACAGAGGCAAGGAAGGCCTCACAACCACCAGCAAGCAACCTCCGAGCCTTAAAGGCAGCAATCAGAATACCTCGAGAAGAGAGCCTAATACCTTGGAAGTAGAAGGTCGGGATGTCCGGAATAGAGAAACGCACCCTCTTCCTGTGGCAGTCCACCTCAGCATATTAAGCTTCCAACCAATCCATGCCTAGGATGATATCAAAATCACGAATGGCAAGCACAACCAACTAGGCGGGTAACTCATGGTCCTCAATAGTCAAGGGAACATCCCTCAAACAATTATAAGATAACATGAAATCCCCATAAGGAACCTCTACCATCAATCCATCAGATAGCTCATCAACGGGTGCAGAAAGAATATCTATGAACTGCTCAGAAATGAAAGAATGCGAAGCACCCGAATCAATCAACACATGTGCAGAGTTCCCAAGGACAGAAAGTGTACCTTCCACCAAGTTGGACGCACGAGCCTCCTTCCTGGTGATAGCTAGCACTCTCCCCTAGGTCCTCGACTTCTTCTGATCAGCTGGCCCTTGCCTCTGGCCACGCCCCTGTGAGCAAAACCTCGCCACGTGGCCCTACTGGCCACAAGTATAGCATCTCCTGGAAAAAGCAGGACACTGAGTCCCACCATGAGTACCACCACAGTACTGACAAACTGCTGGAAGCCTCTGAGCTGGCTCCTGTTAAGCGCTGGACACCGACTGGCTCTGCTGATCTTGCCTGGGTCTACTACTACCGCTGCTGCCACTACTGCTGCCACCGCTTCGAAAGAATCTCCTAAATCTGGAGCCGAGTGACGACGATCCCGATCCGGACGAAGGGGCTGCTGCCACTGCCTTACCCCTGCCACGAGCTGGTCCCTGAGCAGTCAGTCCTCTCTCCCGGGCTGACTGATTCTGTTGTGCCTCCACTGCTGCTGCACACCTAACTGTTGATGCCAAGTCTGTACAACAGTGAGATGCCACAAAGTTCCTCAGACTGAGCCTCAGCCCATCTACAAACCTCTCAGTACGACGCTCCTCGTCCCCTGAAATGAAAGGCACAAACCTCCCAAGCGAAACAAACTTCGCCTGGTACTCGAGTACTGTCATACTCCCCTGAGTCAGCTCCATAAATTCCCTTTCCATGGCCCTCTGGACATGCCTAGGGAAATACTGCGCATTGAATTACTTTACAAAAGTCTCCCATGAAATCTCCCTGAGACTCCTATCCTCATATGACAAACTCTTCAAAGTGGTCCACCAATCATAGGCGCTATCCTTCAACATGAAGGTAGCCAACGGAGTCCTCTCAACTACTGCACAATCCATGGTATCAAAAGTTTTCTCCATCTCCCTCAACCAGTGAACGGCCTCATCAGGGTCGGGACGACCGGTGAAATGAGGTGGCCTCAGCTTTAGGAATCTCTCTAGTGTAGCTGTAGACCCTCCCCGAGCGCTGGAACTCTCACTAGGGTCTCGGGTCTAATATCTAGCCATCGTGTCCATCATAGCCTCCATGAACTACTCTATGCTCGGCCTTCCGGCCTCAGATCTACTAGGGACGTCTCCCCGCTCTCTAATAACCGGCATCCTCTTCCTAGGAGCCATCTAATCGCCTACAATCACAAAATCGAAAAGTTATAATTAGAAACTTAAAACCTATGCTACCATCGTGCTTGTACGGGATAATGTAATTATTTGCCGGACTCACGACATTTAACCTAGTTATTCATTTATTTGCCAGACCGAATGCTCTGATACCAACTGTAACGACCCACCACCCTATAATCGTGGATCCGATTACTAAATGGGTACCGAATCATTAATTTGGAACCAAACCAGGATCTAAGTAAGTCTGGGAAATAAATAATAAACTAAGCTAAACATTCACATCGCATTGAATTGAAAGGAAAGTGCAAAAATTAAAAGTTATTACAATGCGACTCGATACAACAAATAATTACATACTCCAACAAACAAGGAATAATTAAGCATACAGGCCAGAAATAAAGATAACAACTACGTCGGGGCATACCCCGGAACAACAGCTGGCGGCGCGCAACTCACAGCGGTACACACCTCGCTAAGTCTGCCTGGAACCCTCATCTGAAAACCGCAGGGGTGAGTCTCAACGAAAAGACTCAGTAGGGATCCTTCGATCCCCACTGCCCACACACGCACCCACAAGTGCAAGGTACAGCTAGAGATATAGTAACCAAGTAAAGCAGTAATTATTACACCTAAATCTCGATATGAATCGCATGCATTCGAAATATATTTAACATGCATAATTCCTATTTACCGGGGAACCTGTAACCAGCGTATCCTCAAAACACGTCAACCACACAACGAAAGTGGGAAACACTGACCCACTGAGACCAAGCAGTAACCCCTCGGATAGCACGCTAGCTACTCCGGCCCAACTGGCACAGGTGGTTACTCCTTCCCCCAACACGAGTGACACTCCACAAGTACCACTCCGACACCGGTACTAGCTAACCCCGGAGTTCGCCAGGTGACCCTCTCTCACTAGGCGTCACCCCGCCACTGCTCCCACCGGCGCTGTGCTCCACCCACACTAGCACAGGGTGATAAAGCGCTACAACTGTCACTCTAGGTCCACAATAACTCAAAACACGGTACAGTGTGATCCGGTCATGAATAAATCCATCATTATCGAGTAGATTTAAGGCATGCATTTATCCGACTATCTAATAGTGTAAATACATTTTACTGGCATGGATTAGTGTGGTTCTGTCTTGAATCGCGTCGCCCAAGGCCGACGCTATTCAAGCATCATAAACTGGTTCATAAAATCTCGGCCTCAGAACCTGGCCTAAAACGCGTCATCCTGGGAAGCCGCCTTTTCAAAAGGCATCTGCGTCCTCAGACGCCATTCGCAACAAATTCCAAGATTGTAGAGACCTCAGTCGGGGTGATTTCCTACCTAAATGGCGTCATGATGGCCCGACGTCCTTCTAAAAGGCGTCGTCCGTACATGATGTCTTTTAGCGCCAGATTCCCCGAACTGACAGAGACTCGGTGGAACGATTTGTACCTAAAAGGCGTCATGATGTCCCGACGTCCTTCGAAAAGGCGTCGTCCATACATGACGTCTTTTAGCGCCAGAAGCCGAGTTCTGTCCCCAGCCCGAGGGCTCCCTTTTCACCCCCAAATGCCCCAAAATCAAACCAAACGGAGGAGGAAGAGGGGCAATCTAAACCATCACAAAACCACATTCACAGAAACTCCCATTCCCATCAAGAAAAAGCCCCTAACATGTTCATTCTACCCAAAAACCACAGATCCGTAGCATGCTTCAAGCGGGAGAACATGGTTTTAGAATAAAACACTACGGGAATGGTCACCCTACCGATTCTTGAACTCCTCCTGGCTCCGCCGCCAAACCGTCGCACCGCAAACTGTCGCCGGTACTCCGAGGACGCCGCCACTCTGCCGGGACGTCGGCCGCCTTCTGGAGAATGGAACGCCGCGAAGAAAGTGGTGGTGGCAGTGGTGAGAGGTGGAGAGGTGGAAGAGGAAGAAGGGAAAAAGGAAGGGGAAGAGTGGGGAGAGTTGGAGGGTGGAGAGGGTGAGGAGAGAGAGTGTGAGGGTGAGAATGAGGGAAAGGAGGGAAGGTCCGCGGGGTAACCAGAAACTGGCTAAAACGCGTCGAGATGTACGGACGCCTATCAGTCGACATGCCGGGCCGCTCTGACAGAACTTTGAAATGTGTCGTCCATCCAAGACGCTGTTTAGACGACAAGACTAGCGCCGTACACTGACAACCCAGGGTCGCAGTCTGGAAGGCGTTGTCCCTCGCGTACGCCATTCAGACGACACGACAGGGCCGTACTCTCGCGGCCCAAAGCTAGCCCACGTGGCACCCACGTGGCACAAACTAAAACGCGTCTGCAATGCTGGACGCCGTTTAAACCGCATCGAGCGGGCTCGACGCGAAACAGAACAGAGTCTCAGCCCCACTAAGGCCTGAACTACAAGGTCCGACCCCGAAAACTGAATCCGAAAACCTCAGTCCTTACACATATCATAAATATCTCTTCATCTTGGTCTATCCAAATAAGAGATTTCATGATAATCATTGTCTTTCATTAAGGCATACCATGAGTACCTCTTCACCTTGGTCTATCCAAGTAAGAGGATTCATGATATCTGATTATGATAGTGACTTTCACTTGGCCCTGAAGACATTCTTCAGAGTTTTCTAGTCAGTCTGAGCATGAGAAGTAATGGCATCCAACATGCCAAAATCTCGAATAGAGGACATACTAGTGATCGAAGGAAATAACGTGATTTAAGCAGATAGTTATGATAATTCAATTATGGTCTTTTATCTTGAATTATTTCCTACTATTTTTCGATGGACTGTATAATCTTCAGGTATACAGAACGGAAGACTCCGACGGTCTTCTAGTGAGGATCAGAATCTCCAAGAATCACAGTATGACCTTAGGTAAACACATAGTATCATACCATTATCTTAGAGCAACCATCTCATGGTAATTGCAACTCCTTGTAATATCCGATCTTATTTCGGCTCCCAGGTCTTTAATGGTCCCGGGTAAACACAGTAGACCATTATACCTGGTCTAAGCTTTACCATCAATACGCGACAGAGTAGAGTAAGAATGCAGCTCCCGGGTAAACGCGAGGATAGCTACACTGTTCCTCTATTCCAATCTCAAGGCATCATAATGCCATAGTTAATAGTCCTTTCATCAGATGGTGGTAGATCTCGGGTAAACACGTAGAAACTGTCATCACTGAATCAAGTCCTAAGAACTATATTGATGGAGAGCCACGCGGTACATTCTCAATGACTCGCGCTCCGGCTTAGACTTTATGTTGAAGATTTTGTTTATATTAAGTTGGTCTCATCCTAGGTGATAGTTTATAAATATATCGAATATATTTAACTATACCTAGATATTAGCAATCGATTCATAATCAATAACTAAAAGCATGCATCATCCATACATGTTCATTATGTGGTCATGGATAGAACGGTGATTAACTGGAGCCAAACAATTAATTATCAAAACTATATAACAATTATATAATTTAAACATACAAACACATAGCTACTGGTGATCTCATCTCCTGTCGCCTTCCTGGTTGCATTTGTGGATCATCCTCACCTCTCCTCGGTCGGCGCGATCAATTACAAATATTATTAATTTTGAAATAATTTCAAATATAAATAAATTGTAAGAGAAAGCCTTATGGCCGAGTACAATGACAGAGGGAGATAGAATTACAATGGAATGGAGAAAGGGAAGGCACACACGCCTCATTAATTAACACTTAATTAATAAACATTCACATTCCATAACAATCCACAAAATCACACACCATCACATGATATGAAATTTAACTAAGTGCATGTCCATGACCACCACAAATTTTAACCATCCACACATGAAAAATCACATCACATGAAGGCTAAAATTTTGAAAATATAATAATTTTGGCTTTCTTAAAACCTGGGTACCAATCAAAATTGGATAATTTGAGTTTTCGAAAATCTTATTTTCTAACATGCAATAAATCTAGTTTAAAGCATTAAACACATCAACATGTGCACACAAAGCTAAAATTAAAATTCTAAAATATTCCATGCATTATTTAGAACAATTCTAAATTAATTAATCTAACACTTAGATTAATATTAAATCACATTAATAACAATTACTAATGCAAAACAATCTAACATTTAGATAGAATTAAAAATTCCTAAATAACATTTATAAAAGAATTTCCAACTCAGATTATTAACCCCTTAACAACTTAATTTAAAACTAATTAACAACACTTGTTAATAAATTCAAGATCATATCTTAATAACTCCTATTAAACCTTTAATTAAAAAATTAATTTCATAACAACAATTGTTAAGAAATTACATAAGTTTAATTAAGAGTTAAACATTTAATAACCTCTTATTAAATGTCACTTAATTTAAACATAATTTAACAACATTTGTTAAATAATATTTAAGGTCATTATTTAAAATACAAATTAACAACACTTGTAAATTTAGATATATATATAAGATCACATCTCAATAACACCCCCATGTAAGATCTCATCTTACTAATTTATCTTTTAAGATCATATCTCAAAAACTAAATCTATTATAACTCAAAATTTTGAATTTAATGTTTAAAAACATTTAGTAAACATTCTAAAATTTAAATTTTGAGTTAATAGATGGAGGTTTAATTAATAAAAGGGTTTAATGGGTTAAAACATATTCAATGGGCCAAAAGGGGGCTTAATGGGCTGAGTCTGTTTGCGCCAACGGCCACCAGGGCCGAACCAGGTTGAACCTGGCTCGGGCCAAGGGGCCTGAACCCAGGCGCGACCTGGCCCAGCTAGGTCCAGCGCCTGGGCTGGCCGGGCCGGCCGGGCCGTGCCTAGCCAGGCACCTGGCGCGGGACCGGCTGGTCCAGGCGTACAGGGCCTGGTTCGGCCGGCCAGTTTAGGGTTTTTCGGCCCTGTTTGAGGCTGGTTTTGGGCGCCGCCGCCGGCCGCGAGGGTGGCTGGAAATTGTAGAGGGATGTTACCCCTTCCATTCCCCCCGCCGGTGGTGGCCGGCTGGCGACTCATTCGCCGCCGATGAACCTCCAAAGTTGGAGATTTGTGCATTTTCGCATATTTCAGCTTTTCCACAATTCTTTTTCAACTCTTGAAAATTATGGGAAGGAAAGCTCCACCGGCCGCCATAGAATTTTTCCGGGGATGGTGAGGGGTAGCTGGTCATACCAGCAAACCCACAGAGATGGTCCAACCATCATTAATCCCCTTTTGAAGCCCACAAATCCGGTTCTTCATCACCATGAAGAACGCGATGAAACCCTCAAAAAATTTCATTTTTCGCACAGAAAAATTAAATTCGATATTCTAAGTTCATCCCATGAACAATATCCATGAGGAAAAACGAATTTATGCATGAAATAATTTAGAATAATAATTTTATCGTTCCGGAGCGGATCAGAGCGGAACCTGGCTCTGATACCATTGTTGGGATCCGGGCGGGACACGAAGAACGTAGCGGAAACGAAGAACAAAAATTATCCCGCCCGATGCCCGCTGATCCGATGCAGAACGAAAAATGCAAACCGAAAAACCGGGTTGGAATCTGATTACCGTGCGCAGATTTGAATCCGCTTCCGTTTCTGTTCCGTCGAGGCGATGCCGCAAGCCGCACAAGCGTCCGGCCTCCAGCGGTATCCACGCGATCCTCCGCGGTGGTTCGTCCTCGATCCCTCGTCCGTTTCAGCTCGCTCGCTGAAGATCCGTCGCCGCAATGATTGCGAAAATCCCGCCGACGGGAATTCCCGACTTTCGGGAATCACACGCGGTGGAGACGGAAGCCGTTCTAGCGCGCCGAACGGGACGCCCAGAGGAGGAGAGAGAAAAGGGGGGATGATGGCCAGCAAGGGAAATCCTGGAGTTTGGCCCAGGGTTTCTCAACAGCGTGTATATATATTAAGTCAACGCGACTTTTCACAAAAGTCTCCGAGTTAATATAAATCTCACTTATGTACCACCGACTGAGAATCTTATTGCGTGTGATCCTCTAGGCCCATTTACCAGTTCGGTTTTCAGCCCGTTAAGTCCAATAACTAGTTATTGACTTATTGTAATTAATTAATATCTAGATATTAACTAATTACTCAACCGAATTATCATTGCATGTAAATTCGGTCGGACTTCCGATCAAGTTGGGTGCCAAGCAACACCGCATGATCCCGGAAGGTAATGGGGTTCAGCAACCCACTCATGGAACCTGTCCGTCCACAGTTACCACGTGGCTATAATCCTTCGTTCGCATAATGCTCTCGAGTTAACCTAGGGTATGGTCAATTGTCAAACCCTAGATGGTCAACTCACTTGAATCAGACTCTGCTTTATAATATCCAGAAACCACTTTTCTGATATTGTTTCTGCTCTGGCCAGAGACTCTTACGGATCTACTCTAGAGCATTCTCTCTCCAGTTACCTGAGAGCGAACGATCCTTTATTGAACACACAATCACCTTCGAAGGTCTTCCGCTGGACCCGATCCTTGACTATTAGAGATCCCGTGGATAGGGATTCGTAGGTCAAGGTCAAAGTCCAGAAGTCCACCGACAAGGTGTCTTTGGTGTCTCAAGTCCAAGGATCAACCACGCTACTGTGACGATGAATCAAGTCGATTGACAGTCAGGTAAATTACCATTCGGCGATTCATATCGGATCAGTTCAGTGAACTCATTCTCCAATGAGCACCTACTGGTTTACCATTGTGTCTCCACACTAGTAACTAACGAGATCAGTCACCTTCATCATCTGAGCTGGAATAACCTGTACTAGTCTAACCGGATGTTTGATGTCCTTCTCAAACATCCTACGACTAGGAACAATTAAGAATATGTGTTTATAAGTCATCAATCTCATTATTATAATCTCATCATAATCTGATGACTATTGCACATATTCATGGACTTCATTATGTGCAAATATAAATATGCCAATCTACATAATGAATTTAATGTCATTTATTAGTGAACCAGATTGAAATAGGTGCCTTATGATTGGCTTAGAGGACACCTATATCCATCAGAACTCGCTGAGTTGAAAGCACAGTTGCAGGAATTGCTGGATAACGGTTTTATCTGTCCCAGTACTTCTCCGTGGGGTGCTCCAGTTCTGTTTGGTAGGAAGAAGAATGGTTCTTTAAGGCTGTGCATTGATTATAGACAACTGAACCAGGTAACTATAAAGAACAAGTACCCACTTCCGAGAATCGATGATTTGATGGATCAGTTGCAGTATGCCAAGATATTCTCGAAGATTGACTTGAGATCAGGGTACTACCAGATGAGGATCCGTGAGGTTGATGTGAGTAAGACGGCTTTTAGGACTCGGTATGGGCATTATGAGCTTTTGGTTATGCCTTTCGGCTTGACCAATGCTTCGACAGCTTTAATGGATTTGATGAACCGGATCTTCAAGGCCTACTTGGATCAGTTTGTGGTGGTGTTTGTAGATGATATTTTGATATATTCTTCTTATGAGGAAGAGTATGCCACACATCTTCAGGTGGTATTGTAGGTTCTGAGAGAGCACTAACTCTATGCCAAGTTTAGCAAGTGTGAATTCTGGCTAAATAAGGTGCACTTCCTGGGGCATGTCATTTCTGGAGATGGCATTGTTGTAGATCCAACCAAGATTGAGGCAGTGTTGGACTGTGGTAGACCGACAACAGTGACTGAGATCAGGAGTTTTTTGGGGTTAGCAGGGTATTACAGATGGTTTGTCCAAGATTTTTCTTCGATAGCAACCCGCTTGTCGAGGTTGACTCGTATGGGAGTTCATTTTGTGTGGACCGAGGAGTGTGAGTAGAGCTTCATTGAGTTGAAGACTCGTCTCACTTTGGCTCCAATTCTTGTCCTTCCATCTGGTTCTAGTGGATTCGTGGTTTACTCAGATGCATCTCGTCGAGGTTTGGGTGCGGTTCTGATGCATCGAGGTAAGGTTGTGGCCTATGCTTATAGGCAGCTGAAGAAGCATGAGGAGAACTATCCCACTCATGACTTGGACTTGGCGGCTGTGGTATTTGCACTGAAGATTTGACGGCACTACTTATATGGAGAGAAGTTTCAGGTTTTTACCGATCACAAGAGCGTGAAGTACGTATTCACACAGAAGGATCTAAATTTGAGGCAGCACAGGTGGATGGAGTTTATCAAGGATTATGATCTCGACCTTTCTTATCATCCGGGCAAGGCGAATGTGGTGGCGAACGCCTTAAGTCGAAAGATGGTCGTATCACATCTTATGATTCAGGAATGGAAATTATATAAGCAGGTTGTGGAATCCTCTTTTAGGATTCCTCGAGAGGTCGATAGAGCCGTGTTGACCAGCTTGACTGTGAGGCCAGTGGTGTACCATGCAGTGATTGAGGCTCAGAGGGCGGATGTAGAGTTACCACAAATTCTCCAGATACTAGAAGTTGAGTTGTAGAGTGATGGCACGGTCAGATTTAGAGACAGACTCTATGTTCCAGCTGAAGAAGAGGTGCACAGGAGTGTCCTAGATGAGGCACACCGTTCTAGATATGCAGTGCATCTCGGAATGACTAAGATATATCATTGTTTGAGGAGATACTTTTGGTGGCCTGGTATGAAGAAGGATGTAGCTGAATACGTGGCAAGGTGCCTGACTTGTCAACAAGTTAAGGCAGAGTACCAGAGACTAGGAGGGTTGTTGCAGCCGTTACCAATCCCGGAGTGGAAGTGGGAACACGTGACTATAGACTTTGTGATGGGATTGCCCGTATCACCCAGCAGGAGGGATGCAATCTGGGTCATTGTTGATCGATTGACAAAGTCGGCTCACTTTTTAGCTATTAGAAAGGACTGGTCAGTCGATAAGTTGGCTAAGTTGTTTGTGGACCGGATCATCTCTCTGCATGGGGTGCCTTTGTCCATCGTGTCAAATCGGGATCCGAGCACTTCTAAGTTCTGAAAGAGTTTTCAGAAGGCCTTGGGTAGGCAATTAGCCTTTAGCTCGGCTTACCATCCTGGGATTGATGGACAGTCAGAAAGGACCATTCAGACATTGGAAGATATGCTCAGGACTTGTTACCTAGATTGGGGAGGTTCTTAGGAGCAGCACTTGTCTACAGTGGAATTTGCTTACAACAACAGTTATCATTCTAGTATCGGCATGGCGCCATTTGCGGCATTGTACGGGCGGCCGTGCCAATCTCCTATGAATTGGTCTGAGATTGGCGAGAGGCAGATAGCAGGGCCAGAGTTGGTACAGCAGTGTGCTGAGGTTGCCAGGGTAGTGCAGCAGAGGTTGACTACAACTCAGAACAGGCAGAAGAGCTATCCAGATATCCGTTGGAGACTGCTTGAATTCGAGGTTGGGACCACGTGTTTCTTTGAGTTTCACCCTCTAAGGGTGTGATGAGATTCGGGAAGCGAGGTAAGCTGAGTCCGCGTTATATTGGGCATTTTCCCATTCTTGCTTGAATTGGGGAATCGACGTATTAGCTAGCCTTGCCGCCCAGTCTTGCAGGAGTGCACGATGTGTTCCATATTTCTTTGTTGAGGAAGTATGTTTAGGACCCATCTCATGTCTAGGACTTTTCGGAGTTGGAGATCGCTGATGACTTGTCCTTTTCGGAATATCCAGTGGGTATTGAGAATCGTAGGGAACAGGTCCTTCGGAACAAGGTTGTTCCTCTGGTTAAGGTAATTTGGCAGCATCGCTCCGGAGGCAAGGCGATCTAGGAGTGAGAGGATGAGATGCGAGATTAGTTTCCCTACCTTTTCTTGTAAGTTCACTTGTAAGCTAGTACCATTATTTTCTATCTCGTTATTCTATAGCGGTAATTTCGGAGACGAAATTCTTTTAAGGGGGGGAGAATGTATGGATTGAGGTTTCGAATCCAGTTATTGGGTCAGTTTCGGTGTTGGACCCCTTGGTTTGGACCCTTGTAGGGCTGGCGCAGTTCAAATGGCGTCCTATTAGGGGGACGCGTTTTAGAGTGTGCCACGTCAGTGCCACGTGGGCCATTTTCGGGTCGCGAGAGTACGGCCCTAGTCTTGTCACTTGAATGGCGTCGGTGTTGGGCGACGCGTTTTAGCTAGGTTTGGTTTAAACCCACGAACCCTCCCTCATTTCTCTCAATTTCTCTCATTTTCTTCTCTCTCCTCCCTCTCTCTGAACCCTTCGCTCTCCCTCCCCCCTTCTCCTTCCTTTCCTCTCCTTCCACTCCATCAAACCCCCTCCCTAACTTCCACCACTACCACCACCATTTCCTCCGTGGCGTATTGCTCTTCGGATGGCAGCTGACGTCCCGGTGGAGTTACGGCGTCCACGGCAGTACCAGCGGCGGCTTGTGGTGTGACAGTTTGGCAGCTTGGAGCTCGGAGGAGTTCAAGTAACTGGTAGGGTGACGATCTCCACTGTCTTTTGATTAAAACCACATTTTTCTTGCTTTGGAGCATGTTTAGGGGATTTTCAGGAAGAAATTCCACTTTTTATATTCGGAAGGCTGGGGGAAACCTGTTAGCGAACGCTAAATGGCGTCTTGGGACAGCGATACCATTTTGAATGGTAGCTGCCTCCCACGACGCAATTTAGTTCGGATCACCCCGAGGTCTGATTCTTTTTCTGTCGTGATTAGGCGACTAGGGACAGCGACGCCGTTTAAAACGTGACTACCTTGCACGATGCGTGTTAGGCCATTCTGAGGCCAGTTTTCACATGAACCAATATAGGAGGCTTGAATGACGTCGTCCATGGGCGACACGATTCAAGACAGAATCTCATTAATTCATGCAATTAACATGTGTTTATATTGTTAGATAGTTTGGTTAAATGTATGCTTGAAAACATACTTCGAAGACGAGGATTCTACATGATCGGATCACATTGTGTTATGTTTTGTGCGACTGTGGACCTAGAGTGGCAGTTGTTAGCGCTTAGGAACCCTGTGCCGGTGTGGGAGTGACACGGCGCCGGTGTGGGAGTGGTGGGGTGACGCCTAGAGAGACGGTCACCTGGTGTACCCCGAGGTATAGCTAGTACTGGTGTGGGAGTGGTATATTCGGAGTGTCACTCGTGCTAGGGGAAGCAGAACCACCTTGAGCTAGGTCAGGCTGGAGTAGCCAGGGCGCTACCCGAGGGGTTACTCTTTGGTCTCAGCGGATCGGTGTTTTCCGCATTCGGCTGTGTGACTTGTATGTTTAGCTGAGACGCTGGTTGTGGACTCCGTGGTGGAGTGGTTTCAGAGTTGTGTTTATTGCTTTATTTAAATTGCCTTTATTCATGTTGTTGCGCTTGTGGGTGCGTAAGTGGGTGGTGGGGATCGAAGGATCCCTACTGAGTCTATATCGATGAGACTCACCCCCTGCGGTTTTCAGGTGAGGGTTCTAGGTAGGTGTAGCGTGGAGGGTTTTGTCTCGGGTGGCACGCCAGCAGCCATCGTTCCGGGGTATGCCCCGATGTAGTTGTTATTTCTTTTCAGGCCTGTATGCTTAATTACTTCTTTTCAGTTGGAATATGTAATTATTTGCTGAGTCAAGTTGAATTGTAATAATTTTTAATTCCTGCACTTCCTTTATAATTCAATGTAATGTGAATGTTTAGCTTAGTTTATCATTTATTTTCCAGACTTATCGAGATCCTGGTTTGGCTCTAAATTTTAATGATTCGGTACCCATTTAGTAATCGGATTCTCGATTATAGTGTGGCGGGTCGTTACACCCGGAATGGAGAAACGCACCATCTTCCTGTTGCAGTCCACCTCGGCATAATAAGACTCCAACCAGTCCATCCCCAAGATGACATCAAAGTCACAAATGACAAGCACAACTAACTGGGCAGGTAACTGATGACCCTCAATGGTCAAGAGAACCTCACTCAAACAATTTTAAGTCAACATGAAATCCCCAGAAGGAACCTCAACCATTAGTCCATCAGATAACTTGTCAACGGGTGTAGAAAGAATATCTACGAACTGTTAAGAAATAAAGAAATGCGAAGCACCTGAATCAATCAACACATGCGCGAAGTTCTTAAAGACAGAAAGTGTACCTTCCACCAAGTTGGACGCACGAGCCTCCTTCCTGGTGATAGCGAGAACTCTCTCTTGGGTCCTCGGCTTCTTCTGATCACCTGATCCCTGCCCCAGAAGGAACACTTAATAAGTGGTTATTAAGTGATTTATTAACTCTTTATAATGGTTATTGAAGGAGTTCAATATTTCTTGAGAATAAACTTTAATAATAGTTATTAAGGATTAATTAACTATTAATAAAAGTTATTCAGACAGTTAATTAAATTCTCAAGGATATGTAATTTAAAGTTTTTGAAAATCTAATCTACTTAATAATTGACCTTTTAATAAAAGTTAATAAGAGATTTAATTAAGTCTAATTGTTAGACTATTTTAATTAGAAATATTCTAATTAATATTTCTCATTAATTGTTATTGAGAAATATTATTTTATAAAAGGGGTCTTAACAAGGAGTTATTAAGGAATTTTTTTTCTATCTAAATGTTAGATTGTTTCGCATTAACAATTATTATAATGTGATTTAATATTAATCTAAGTGTTAGATTAATTAAATTTAGAAATGTTCTAAATAAAGTATAGAATATTTTAGAATTTTAATTTTAGTCTTGAGTACACATGTTGATGTGTTTTAATGCTTTAAATTAGATTTAAATACATGATAGAAAATAAGATTTTCGAAAATTCAAATTATCTAATTTTGATTGGTACCCAGGTTTTGAGAAAACCAAAATTATTATTTTTCAAAATTTTAGCCTTCATGTGATGTGTTTTATCATGTGTGGATAGTTAAAATTTGTGGTGGTCACGAATATGCACTTAGTTAAATTTCATATCATGTGATGATGTGTGATTATGTGGAATGTTATGGAATGTGATGTATATTAATTAAATATTAACTAATGAGGCCTGCGTGCCTCTCTCTCTCTATCATTCCAATGTAATTCTATCTCTCCTATTATTGTACTCAACCACAAGACTTTCTCTTACAATTTATTTATATTTGAAATTGTTCAAAAATTAATATTTTTGTAATTGATCACGTTGGCCGAAGAAAGACGAGGATGATCCACAAGAGCAACCAGGAAGGCGACCGGAGATGAGATCACCAGTGCCTGTGTGTTTGCATGTTTTAATTATATAATTGTTATATAGTTGTGGTGATTAATTGTATGGCTCCAGTTAATCACTGTGCTGTCCATGACCACATAATGAACATGTATGATTGATGCATGTTTTTTCTTTTGATTACGAATCAATTGCTATTATCTAGGTATAGTTAAATATATATGCGATATATTTACAAACTTTCACCTAGGAAGATACCAAATAAAAGTTATCTAAAACCCTCGCTAAAGTCTGAGCCGTAACGTAAGTAGTTGAAAACTTACTGCGTAGTCCTCCATCGTTATAGTCATAGGACTTAAATTACCTTAGATAGGTTTGTTGTGCTACCACAAGGCTTGTCTAATTGTGAGGAGAGACTTTGGCTATGGCATAAGATGCCTCCTGATCGGAGTAGATGAACCATGTAGCCTTGTTGTGCTACCACAAGGGTTGCATGTAAATTTATGCCCGTCTCGTAACGGTGATAATGCTTAGGCCAGAATTAATAGTTTGTTGTGCTATCCACAAGGCCATTAAATCTCTGGGAACCAAAGCCATGATTAGATGTTGTAAAGAGTTGAAAGTCCCATGAGATGGGTGCTCTTTGATTGTATTACAGTTTGTTGTACTATCCACAAGGCTGTACTACAAGTCATTGAGATTCTGATCCCTATTAGGAGACCATCGAAGTCTCCTGTTCTGTGTACCTGAGGGTTATACAGTCCGTCAAAAAATTGGTGGGAAATAATTCAAGATAAAAGTACATAATTGATTTATAAGAACTGTCAGTTTAATTCATTATATTTCCTCTATTAAATAAAAATGTCGTCAATTAATTCGTGACTTGGCATACTGAATGTCAATACTTCTCAAATTCAGATTTACAAATGGACTCTGAATAATGTCTTCAGAGGCATATGATAGCTACTATCCTAGTTAGATCTCTTACTTGGATGAAACTAAGAAGAAGAGATATCCATGGTATGCCTTTGAGAAAGGCTAAAGGTAAGATCTTAAACGGTCGAACCCATACCTAAGAAGGATAACAGCAAGGCAGCTGAAAATGAGAAGCAACAGTTCTCCCATTGCAACCTATAGGATATTGGTAAAGGCAAATAAGAAAAAGAAACTTGTAAGAAGTTTCGGATATTCTCATTATATACTTTTGCATGTCTATTGGAGAGTTAGTGTCTCAAATATGAGATATTAGAAATGATTCTCAGATCTGCAATAGAATGTAGACTTAGACAAGTAAAAAAAAATCGTGAAAATAAAAATATTGAGTTAGACTCAACAATAGTTACAAAGATACATAGGTTACTGTGAGATAGTAAATCTTTGTATACCATTAGGAGATTAATATGAAACTAAATAATTGTTATTTAGTTCTATTAATCATCAAGAAGTTTAAATGTGAATAACATTACCTGAGAAGGAACAAGCGTTGTTCCATATAGTTTTAAAAATGAAAAGATTTTAAAACCAATCAATATACTAAAGATTCTTGATGTGACATGTCATGTGATGAATGTTCACAAGTCTCCTATAGAAATGAACTTAGTGAATCATGATTGTCTATGGCATTGTACACTAGGTTGCGATAAGAAATTATTGGAGCTTATATATGATGATGTAAATAGCCGAATATCTTCTTAAGGCTAAAAAGATAATAACTTTTATTGACTTACCTTAATGATTAACTCTTACAAAGATTCGACTGCATGTACTTGTTGAAGTACAAGTCGAATGCATACGAGAGATTAAGGTATAAAAGATCAACATGAAGTGATTAAAATAAAAGAGCATTAGAATTCTTTGATTTGATCAAGAAAATTAATACTTGAGTACGGAATTCACACAAATTCATAAAAAGGGTAATCGTATCCTATCTCGATAAATCCTCATTGTATATAATAACAATATAATATAATGAGGAATAACACTTTATTGGATATAGTGTTTTATGTAATACGATTTGTCTAATTCTAAGATCCTTGTAAATATGAATATGAACATTAGATGTCGATACTTTACATATGGTTCCAAATAAGTCAGTATATCCATATAAAATATGGAGATGCGATAATTCATATAAAATGTGAATTATAAACAAACATGATTTTAAGGATGTTAAAGTCAAGTTATGTCTTAATCTTTTGGAAAAGACATGATCCAAAGAAATTGGATCTAAAAGGACACGGTGTAATGTGAATTTATGAGATGTCCAAAGAGTTTGGACATTATTTTATTGGGCAAACGATAATGAAATAATTATCGTACTGAAAGCTATCTTCTAAGAAGAGGAACATGTCCTCAAAGAAGACAGGGGAGCTAATAAAACTAGAAGATGTTCTATACTCACAAATTAACACAAGATTACTAGATAATCTTCGGATGTTTGAAACCATTCATAACACACATTAGAGAGCATTATAGATTTTGAGATTCTTTCAATGGCTAGTTTGATATGTTTGACATATCAGAGATAGAAGAATGAGAAGAGCTCAAAGCTATGGATCATGATCCTAAATCTATGAGGAAACTCTCTATCATAATTACAACTTTTAAATTGGCAAGATGTTAAGAGTTCTAAGCTATAGTTCATAACACCTATTAAGTTCGGAACTTGATAGTATTATTTGAGGGTATTATACCTCTCAGAAGCAAGTAAATCTTTAAAATGAAGATTAGTACAAATGGATTACTTAAAACTTATATAATAATCTAAAGGAAATGGTCATGGTCAAAATGTTGACTTAGACGAGTTTTCCTCAAAGGTTACCAAAATAAGTTTATTAGAATCTTACTTGCCAACACTGCCTATCATGATGATGAGATGGCAATTGGATATTAAAAATATTTCCTCAATGTGATTGAGGAAGATGTGTATATGATACAACTTTAAAGCTTTTAAAATATCCATGAAGCAAGTTGTGATTCAAAGATTATTTTTGAATCAAACTAAAACTTTCCCAAGTTGCAATAAGAGTTTTGACTTAATGATCAAACACTCAGTGATCATTACGAGTGATCACAGATTGTGTGTGTACAAAGAAGTCAGTGGGAGTACAGTCATATTAGTAATGCTTTGTGATAATAACATCAAAGTAATTGAGAATGACATTAGGATGTTACTCTCAGTAAAAGCATTATTATCCATATTCTTCTTCATAATAGGTTTGGATATATAGATCGATGAGAATGTTACCTAAACTGTATGTCAAAATGTTTGACATGAATTTCATAATAAATATCAATTGTTGAGGTATGAAATTTATTTTTTAAGGAAAGGTTCCTTGAAGGATATAGGAAAACTTTGATAGAAGGAGTAAAACATATCACTAAGTACTTGAGAAGTGCTAAGGATACACTCTTGTATATAGAGAGGAGGATTTGAAACAATGAGTCACATTGACTCAAATTTCAAATTAGGCATTGGTTTAACCTTCTAATAAGAAAAGTAGGTATTGGAAAGGTTTCAACCCAGAACTCGATATTAAGATGATGACATTAACAAATAATACTGTTATTGGAACAATATGGATGAAAGAGTTCATCCTTGAACTAAATGTAGTTCTAAAAGGTCTCCGATCTCATCCCGTTATTGTAGGACAACAGTAGGAGCGATCAATTTTGTGGTCGAGCCATAGTCTCATCAGAAGTTGTAGAATATTCTGAGGCTATTTCATAAGTCCAGGAACAAAGAATTAAGAGGAAATAACGTAATGAAAATTATTGCATTAATGAATGATTTAGCAGATCCCCGATTGAGCCTTAAGTCACAGACTTGATGTGAGCATCACCAAGATTTGATGGAGATCAAATGTAAAGGCGATTGGCTTGAGTCCAAATAGGAGATTGATGGATATAAGTGTCTTCTAAGCCTATCATAAGGCACCTATTTCAATTTGATTCATTTAATAAATGACATTTATTTCATTATGTAGATTGATGTATCTATCATCGCGCATAATGAAGTCTATGAATATGTGCAATAATTATCAGATTATGATGCGATCATAATGATGAGACTGATGACTTATAAACATATATTCTTAATAGTTTCTAGTCGTAGGATGTTTGAGAAGGATATCAAAAATCCGGTAAGACTAGTATATGTTATTCTAGCTCATATGATAAGGGTGACTGATCTCCTTAGTCACTTGTGTGGAGATACTATGATAAACCTGTAGGTACTCATTGGAGAATGAGTTCACTAAACTGATCTGATATGAATCGCCGGATGGTAATTTACTTGACTGTCAAGCTGCTTGATTCATCGTCACAGTGGCATGGTTGATCCTTAGACTTGAGACACCAAAGACATCTTGTCGGTGGACTTCTGGGCTTTGACCTTGGCTTACGAATCCCTATCCATGGGATTTCTAATAGTCAAGGATCGGGTCCAGCGGAAGACTTCGAAGGTGATTGTGTATTCAATAAAAGATTATTCGCTCTAAGGTAACTGGAGAGAGAATGCTCTAGAATGGATCCGCAGTAGTCTCCGGCCAGAGCAGACACAATATCAAAAAAGGTGTTTTCTGATATTGTATAGCAGAGTCTAATTTAAGTGACTTAACCATCTAGGATTTTGACAGTTGACCATAACCCTAGGTCGGCTCGAGAGCATTGTGCGTATGAAAGACCATAAGCCATGCGGTAACTGTGGATGGATAGGTTCCATGAGTGGCTTGCTGAACCCATTGCCTTCCAGGATCATGTGGTGTTGCTTGGCACCCAACTTGATCGGAAGTCCGACCGAATTTTACATGAGATGTTAATTTGGTTAAGTAATTAATTAATATCTAGATATTAATTAATCACAATAAGTCAATAACTAGTTATTGGACTTAACAGGCTGAAAACCAGATTGGTTAATGGGCCTAGAGGGTCACACGCAAACAAATTCTCAATCGGTGGTACTTAAGTGAGATTTATATTAAGTCGAAGATTTTTGTGAAAAGTCACGCCAACTTAATATATATATATATATATATATACGCGCTGTTGAGAAACCCTGGGCCAAGCTCCAGGAGCTCTCCAGGCTGGCCATCCCCCTCTTTCTCTCCTCCTCCTCTGGGCGCCCCATTCAAGGTGCCGGCAGACTTCCCGTCTCTACCACGTGCGTTTCCCGAGAGTCGGGAATTCCCGTTCGGATGATTTGGATATGGTTGCGGCGAGGATTCTTCAGCGAGCAACCTGATGTGGACGAGGGATCCAGGACGAACCCCCACGGAGGATCGTGTGGATACCGTTAGAGGCCGGACGCTTGTGCGGCTAGCAGCATCGCCTCGACAGAACCGAAACGGTCGCGGATTCGAATCCGCGCAAGGTGATGAGATCACAACCAGGTTTTGGTTTACGATTTTTCGTTCTGAATCGGATCAGTGGGCATCGGGCAGGTATTTTCTTGTTGCTTCCGCTGCGTTCGTCGTGCCCCGCCCAGATCTTAACAAAAATAAGTTGTTTCCTAATCAGAATCAGGACCTCTTTAGATAGAAAGAAAATCTGCCAGATTTCTGAGTTCGGAGTACTCAGGACAGCAGGTCAGTAAAATAGACATATCGTTTTGTATAGATGTCGAAAAATAGTGAGATTGGTGGCATTGCAAATATAAAAACTTATAAAACGTTATAGAAGAAAATTTGTCTTAATTCGGACGTTGAAAGGGCTGAATTTAAAGGTCTTTAGAAAAGGAAACTGCAGGTAGAGTGAGTAGAGTCCGATTTAGTTTAGGAAGTGACTTTGACTTGGAGATTAAGTTATGGAGAGTAGGAGTTCGATCCCAGCAAAAAAATGAGGTGTTAGTGGTTAAATTAAGAGGGTAAATAAGCATAAATAGAGTCTTAGGGTCATGCTCAAGCTCTATATCATGTAGCTTTCTTCTAAGAGGTAAGTTCATATGGTATTCTTGAGAGAATAGAGTTGTTTATGGTTATTTCTTATGGTGGTTTGATTCTAATCAATGTTTTATATTATTGGAGGTTTAGAGAACGTGGAAAAGAACTTAGAGAATGTGAAAAGAGTTTAGAGGAAGAAGAAGGCGTTGATAAATAGCAAGGAAGTTATATGAGAGCCAAGAGTCCATCTTTCTTTAAGAGGTAGGTAGAAAACTATATACATGATCTATTTTGTATTAAAAAATTATGTTATTTTTTAAAGTTTTCAAAATCTAATCAATAGGTAAAAACATTGACCTATATGTCTACTTCATAATATTCAGGTTTCAGATTTTTGTGATCTTCTTTTCTATTTATTCCATGATTATTATCTCAGCCTATGTAATCTGTCTGTTCAATCTATTCTGTTTCTAATTCTAATCACAGGAGTTACAGATGTTTGTTCTCTTTGGCCCGATGCCCAATTGAGCTAAAAATTTAAATAAAAGTCTATTTTTCATGTTATGTTAATGCTCAATAAAGTTCATAATTTTAGGACTGTTTTTTATATTTATTCCGTAATATTATTTTCAGACTATACAATTTGTCTTGACAGTTTTGAAATCTCAACTTGTGAATCCTATATCTCATTTGATTCATGTCCAAATCATACCAAAATTTGTATAAACCTTTTATATTGTATCCTTGACTTCTCGATAAATTTTGAGAAATTTATGACTCCGCTTCCTATTTTGTTTGCCCTCTGTTTTGATTTGTTGGAATTCTATTTAAGTCGGATTCTTCGAATCGAAGTGAGAATCCAAAGTCATATAAAACCAATCCATAAATTGATTAAACCTTATCCACACTTTAGATATGACCTTTTTGACATTTTCTCCAAGTTTGGTAATTTTTTGAATCTGTTTCATATTATTCGTTCTATTTGTTAATCTGTTAACTCTGAAAATTAGTTTTCATGGCCAAAAAATACATTTGTTATTTCGAAAATTCTAAGAAAATGCCTTTGACTATCTTTTCTATCCATCAACCTATTTTTATCAGCTTTACTATGATTATCTATCTATATGACCATGTTGACTCTTTAAATGATTATTTTGTATATAAAAGTATGTATTTTAACTCTTATATGTAAGTATCATTTTGTCAAATTAATTTTCATATCTATGATCATTATAAAATCTGTGAAAATATGTTCATGCCATATTTGTTTGATATATGTTTGGACATTGCCATCTTAAGGAGATTGTGGCTCATTCTATAAGCATCCGTGGATGAGTTCTGCCCGTGGGCAATGGAAAAATCCCAGTGATTGTGTTTTGTTTGCAATTATTCGAGGTGGGACCATAGGCTCTCTAGCTATGCATGTGCCATGACCATAGCATACTTGCCTATATGCTTTGGTATTTGTTTGTTCAGCTCCTTATATGGTAGTTGGATGCATATCTATTTGATATGTTTGGATTTGATTTATTTAGCACATAAATATTGTAAGGACTGAGGTTTTCAGATACAGTTTTCGGGGTCGGACCCTGTAGTTCTGGCCCTGATGGGGCTGAGACTCTGTTCTGTTTCGCATCGAGCGCAGGCTCGACGCGGTTTAAACGGCGTCCAGCAGTGCAGACGCGTTTTAGATTGTGATGCGTGGGTGCCACGTGGGCGGACTTTGGACCGCGAGAGTACGGCCCTGTCGTGTCCTCTGAACGGCATCCGCGATGGACGACGCCATTCAGACTGCGACCCTGGGTTGTCAGTGTATGGTGCCTGTCTTGTCGTCTGAACGGCGTTGTGGGTAGACGACGCGTTTCAGAGTTCTGTCAGTACGGCCTGTCATGTCGACTGATAGGCATCTGTACAACTCGACGCGTTTTACCCAGTCTTTGGTTACCCCGCGAACCCTCCTTCCTTTCCCTCATTTTCTTCCTTCCCTCTCTCTCTCCTCCCTTCCTCCGGCGATTCCGGCGACGCCTCCTTCCCCTCCCTCTTTTCCTCCCACTATTTCATATCTCTCTCCACTCCATCGACCTCCTAGCTCCCACCACTACCACCACCACCACCTCCGCGGCGTTTTCTCTCCGGACGGCGGCCGACGTCCCGGTGGAGTAACGACGACCTCGGCGGTACCGGCGGCGGCGTGGAGCGGGACGGGTGGATGGCTTAGGGCTTGGAGGAGTCCAAGTAACCAGTAGGGTGACGATTCCCGTAGTATTTTATTTTAAAACCATATTCTCCTGCTTGAAGCATGCTACGGATCTATGGTTTTTGGGTAGAATGAGCATGTTTAGGAGCTTTTCTTGATAGGGATGAGGGTTTCTATGAATGAGGATTTGTGATGATTTAGCTTGCCCCTCTTCCTCCTCTGTTTGGTTTGATTTTGGGGCATTTGGGGGTGAAAAGGGAGCCCTCGGGCTGAGTACAGAACCTGGTTTCTTGTGCTAAAAGACGTCGTAGCTGGACGACGCCATTTAGAATGGCGCCGGGCCAGTACGATGCCTTTTAGGCAGAAATCTTCCTATTTGAGGTTCTGTCAGTCTGGATTTATGGCGTTAAATGACGTTGTACCTGGACGACGCCATTTCGAATGGCGACGGGACAGTACGATGCTATTTAGGCAGAAATCACCTTGATTAAGGTTTTCTGCAAGTTTCGGATTCTGGTGTGAATGGTGTCTGAGGATAGTGACGCCTTTTGAAAAGGCGGCTTCCCAGGACGACGCGTTTTAGAAGGAATCAACCGTGGCCTGCCCCTGCTTCTGTCACTGATAGGCGACGAGGGATGGCAACGCGTTTTAAAAGATGGCTACCTGTGACAACGCCTTTTTAGGCCATATTCTGAGGCCGAGATTTCATGAACCAGTTTATGATGCTTGAATAGCGTCGGCCTTGGGCGACGCGATTCAAGACAGAACCACAGTAATCCATGCCAGTAAAATGTATTTACACTATTAGATAGTCGGTTAAATGCATGTCTTAAATCTACTCGATAATGATGGATTCTTCGTGACCGGATCACACTGTACCGTGTTTTGTGTTACTGTGGACCTAGAGTGATAGTTGTAGCCATTTATCACCCTGTGCTGGTGTAGGTGGAGCACAGCGCCGGTGGGAGCAGTGGCGGGGTGATGCCTAGTGAGAGAGGGTCACCTGGTGAACCCCGGGGTTAGCTAGTACCGGTGTCGGAGACGTACCTGTGGAGTGTCACTCGTGCTGGGGGAAGGAGTAACCACCTGAGCCAGTTGGGCCGGCGTAGCTAGCGTGCTATCCGAGGGGTTACTGTTTGGTCTCAACGGGTCGGTGTTTCCCACTTTCGTTGTGTGGTTGACGTGTTTTGAGGATACGCTAGCTACAGGTTCCCCGATAAATAGGAATTATGCATGTTAAATATACTTCGAATGCATGCGATTCATATCAAGATTTAGGTGTAATAATTACTGCTTTACTTGGTTACTGTATCTCTAGCTGTACCTTGCACTTATGGGTGTGTGTGTGGGCAGTGGGGATCGAAGGATCCCTACTGAGTCTTTTCGTTGAGACTCACCCCTGCGGTCTTCAGGTGAAGGTTCCAGGCAGACTTAGCGAGGTGTGTACCGCTGTGAGTTGCGCACCGCCAGCTGTTGTTCCGGGGTATGCCCCGACGTAGTTGTTATCTTTATTTCTGGCCTGTATGCTTAATTATTTCTTTTCTATTGGAGTATGTAACTATTTGCTGTATCGAGTCGCATTGTAATAACTTTTAATTCCTGCATTTTCCTTTCAATTCAATGCAATGTGAATGTTTAGCTTAGTTTATTATTTATTTCCCAGACTTAGATCCTGATTTGGTTCCAAATTAATGATTCAGTACCCATTTAGTAATCGGATCCCTGATTATAGGGTGGCGGGTCATTACAAATATAAAAGATAATTTGTTGTTTAGATCCATTTGATTAAGCTTATAATCCGCTTAGTTTGTTCCTTTGATATCTACGCTCAGTGATTTTTATCTCAGCCTATTTGATTAAGAATCTACGTTCATTCTGATTAGTTATTCTGACAATATAAACTCTAATTTGATAAGTTACCATGCAATAATAAATTTGGTATACGTTCAGCTCGATATGTTTATTTTGAAATGTGATATGTTTTGATCATGACAAATACAGTTATTCAGTTAGATAAGAATCCGATCATGCCATATATGTTATATGTTAGTCCATCTATTCATACTATTAGAAAACATATTTGATTTGATAAGTTTATATCTAACCATGTTTTGTATCATGTTCTTATTTGAGATATATGTAGAATTGTGTATGTAACAATCCGCCACCCTATAATCGAAGATCCGATTACTAAATAGGTACCGAATCATTAGAATTTGGAGCCAAACTAGGATCTCGATAAGTCTGAGAATTAAATTATAAACTAAGCTAAACAAACGACAACATATCGAATTGTAAATGAAGTGCAATAATTAAAAATTATTACAATTCGACTCGACTCAGCAAATAATTACATATTCCAATTAAAAATAAATAATTAAGTGCACAGGCCTGAAAAGAAAATAACAACTACATCGGGGTATATCCCGGAACAATGATTGCTAGCGGGCAACTCGAGATGAAACCTTCCACGCTATGCCTGCCTAGAACCCTCACCTGAAAAACGCAGGGGTGAATCTTATCGAAATAGACTCAGTAGGGATCCTCCGATCCCTACCATCCACTCACGCACCCACAAGTTCAACAACACGAATATAGGCAATTAAATAAGTAAAGTAATAGATACAATTCCCAAATTCCGATATAAAACACATGCATTCAAAGATGCAACACGCACAATTCTGAAGTCCATAAACAGCGTCTCGGCTAAACACACAAACCACGCAGCCGAACGCGGAAAACATTGACCTGCTGGGATCGAACAACAACCCCTCGGATAGCACGCTAGCTACTCCAACCAATCTAGCTCTAGGTGATTGCTCCTTCCAGCCACGAGTGACACTCTGAATGTACCACTCCCACACCGGTACTAGCTATACCTCGGGGTACACCAGGTGGCCCTCACTCTAGGCGTCACCCCACCACTCCCACACCGGCGCTGTGTCACTCCCACACCAACACAGGGCGCCTAAGTACTAACAACTGTCACTCTAGGTCCACAATCGCACAAAACACAACACAATGCGATTCGACCATATAGAAATCCCCATCCCCAAAGTATGATTCCAAGTATGCATTCAATCAAATTGACTAACAATATATACACATGTTAATTGCAGGGATTACTGAGGTTCTATCTTGAATCGCGTCGCCCATGGCCGACATCATGCAAGACCCCTAAACTGGTTCATGCGGAAACTGGATTTGAGAGATGGGCCTAAATAGTGTCGCCCATGGTTGACACCATTTAAATGGTGTCACATGATCCCGACGTTATTTACCTCCTGAAAATCGAACTGCCCTCTGGCATCTGGGCATAAATCGGGTTGCCCGTGGTTGGCATCATTTGCAAATGGCGTCGCCCTGGCCCGATGCCATTTAGCACCCGAAGCAGGATTTCCTTCCTACGGCCTCCCCCGAGCCATAAAATGGGATTTTCTCCTCTCTAAACCATCTCAAAACACTCAAACATAGAGAAGGAGAAGGAGAATCCAAATAACCGTTTAACACACACCGTTCTTCATTTTATAAAACAAGCATTTTTACCCCAAAACCCCCTAAAGTATGCTCCAAACTGGGAAAAATATGGTTTTAAGCAAAACACCGCGAGGATCGTCACCCTATCGGTTTCTTGAACTTCTCCTAACTCCAAACTGCCGGTCTACAACACCGTAAGCTGTCGCCGGTACCGTTGTGGACGTCGTTACTCTACCGGGACGTCGGCCGCCGTCCGGAGAGAAATGCGCTGCGGCGGAGATGGTGGTGGTGGTGGTGAGGAGCAGGAGGTTGATGGAGTGGAGGAAGAGGAGGAATGGCGAGAGGAAGGGAAGGATGGGGTCAGAGCATTTCAGAGAGGAGGGGGAGGAGAGAGAGAGGAGTGGAGAGAATGAGAGAAAGGACGGAGGATTTTGGAGCGTCAACCGAAACTCGCCAAATCGCGTCGTCCAACATCGAGGACAATCAGGCAACAAAACGGGGTCATCTATTAACATAACGTTAAATAATAACGTTGGCCTTGGGCGACACAATTCAAGATAGAATCTCATTAATTCCTGCAATTAACATGTGTTTACGGCGGTACCGGCGGCGGCGTGTGGCGAGGCGGGTTAACGGCTTGGAGCACGGAGGAGTTGGAGTAACCGGTAGGGTGACGATTCCCGTTGTATTTTGTTTAAACCCATATTTTATCCCGCTTTGGAGCATGTTTAGGGGGTTTTGGGGGTGAAAACACTAATTGCATGTAATGAGAAATTGTGGTTTTTTAATGGGTACTCAGTTTCTCCTCCTCCCTCTCTATTTTTATGGTGTTTTGTGCGAATTTGGGAGAGAAATCCCGTTTTGGAACTCGGGGGAGGCCGGAGGAGAACCTGTCTGTCAGGGTTAAAAGGCGTCTGGGGATAGCGACGCCATTTAAAAGGCGGATTCCACCCATGACGCCATTTAACCCCAGATAACAGACTCTGTCTCTGGATTGAATAGCATTCAGAGACAGCGACGCCTTTTAAATGGCGACTTCCGTGCACGACACTTTTTAAGTTCAGATCACCCCGAGACCTGTCTCTATTTCTATCGTTACTAGGCGACTAGGGACAGCGACGTCTTTTAAACCGCGACCCATTTGAACGACGTGGTTTAGGCCTTCTTCCGAGGCCAGATTTCACATGAACCAGTTTAAGAGTCTTGAATGACGTTGGCCTTGGGCGACACGATTCAAGATAGAATCTCATTAATTCCTGCAATTAACATATGTTTACGGCGGTACCGGCGGCGGCGTGTGGCAAGGCGGGTTGACGGCTTGGAGCACGGAGGAGTTGGAGTAACCGGTAGGGTGACGATTCCCGTTGTATTTTGTTTAAACCCATATTTTATCCCGCTTTGGAGCATGTTTAGGGGGTTTTGGGGGTGAAAACACTAATTGCATGTAATGAGAAATTGTGGTTTTTTAATGGGTACTCAGTTTCTCCTCCTCCCTCTCTATTTTTATGGTGTTTTGTGCGAATTTGGGAGAGAAATCCCGTTTTGGAACTCGGGGGAGGCCGGAGGAGAACCTGTCTGTCAGGGTTAAAAGGCGTCTGGGGATAGCGACGCCATTTAAAAGGCGGATTCCACCTACGACGCCATTTAACCCCAGATAACAGACTTTGTCTCTGGATTGAATAGCGTCCAGAGACAGCGACGCCTTTTAAATGGTGACTTCCGTGCACAACACTTTTTAAGTTCAGATCACCCCGAGACCTGTCTCTATTTCTATCGTTACTAGGCGACTAGGGACAGCGATGCCTTTTAAACCGCGACCCATTTGAACGACGTGGTTTAGGCCTTCTTCCGATGCCAGATTTCACATAAACCAGTTTAAGAGTCTTGAATGACGTTGGCCTTGGGCGACACGATTCAAGATAGAATCTCATTAATTCATGCAATTAACATGTGTTTACGTTGATAGATAGTTTGGTTAATTGCATATTTGAGAACATACTTGAGGACGGTGATTTCTACGTGATCGGATCGCACCGTGTTGCGTTTTGTGCGATGGTGGACCTAGAATGACAGTTGTTAGCGCTTAACCACCCTGTGTCAGTGTGGGAGTGACACGGCGCCAGTGTGGGAGTGGTGGGGTGACGCCTAAAGAGAGGGTCACCTGGTGTACCCCGGGGTATAGCTAGTACCGGTGTGGGAGTGGTATATTCGGAGTGTCACTCGTGTTGGGGGAAGCAGGACCACCTTGAGCCGTGTCAGGCCGGAGTAGCCAGTGTGCTATCCGAGGAGTTGTTGTTTGGTCTCAGCGGGTCAGTATTTTCCGCGTTCGGCCATGTGACTTGTGTGTTTAGCTGAGACGCTAGTTGTGGACTCCGTGGTAGTGGGGTTTCAGAATCGTGCAGGTTACTGTTCTAAATGGGTGTGTTTTATATCGAAATCTAGGAATTGTATTACTGCTTTATTTAGTTAAATTACCTATATTTGTGTATTGCACTTGTAAGTGTGTGAGTGGGTGGTGGGGATCGAAGGATCCCTACTGAGTCTTTTTCGATGAGACTCATCCCCTGCGGTTTTCAGGTGAGGGTTCCAGGCAGGCATAGCGAGGAGAGTGCTGCCTTGGGTTGCGCGCCAGCAGCCGCTGTTCCGGGGAATGCCCCGATGTAGTTGTTATTTCCTTTATTTGGCCTGTACGCTTAATTATTTTTTTTCCGTTGGAGTATGTAATTAATTGCTGAGTCAAGTCGAATTGTAATAATTTTTATTTTCTGCACTTCCTTTACAATTCGATGTGATGTGGATGTTTAGCTTAGTTTATCATTTATATCCCAGACTTATCGAGATCCTGGTTTGGCTCCAAATTTAATGATTCGGTACCCATTTAGTAATTGGGTCCCCAATTATAGGGTGGCGGGTCGTTACAGATTGGACTTCCGATCTTAGTGGGTAACAAACAACACTCATAAAGCATTAGAGTTAGGGAACTTGCTTAGAAACCTTTTAGTCATCAATTACCACTCGGTTATAGTTCTCCATTCATACAATTCTCTCAAATGAACCTAGCTTATGGTTTAACTATCAAGCCCTACTCATGTTCACTCATGTGGATTAGATACCTGTAATATGCACCATAAGAAAACTCCTTTTTTGATATGTTGTCTAGCCCTAGCCAGGAATTTCTCTGATATCATTCTATTGAACATTCTCTCCTTAAATATAAAGAGTGAATGATTCTTTATTGACCACACAATCACCTTCTAAGATAATCCCTCGAGTCCAAGCACATGACCATTTAAGATCCCATAGTTAGCGATCTTTAAGTTAAGACCAAAATACAACAGTTGACCAACAAGGTGCCTTTGGTTTCTCAGGTTTGAGGACTAACTATGCCACTATGGTTGTAAATCCATAGGTTGACAGCTAGGTACTATGACCATCCAGAGATTCAAAGTTGAGTTAGTTCAGTGAACTCATTCACCAAGGAGCACTAACAGTTTCACCTGAGTGTCTCCACACGAGTGACTATGAGACCAATCACCCTCATCTTATTTGCAGGAATACTATGTGATAGTCTCATTTGATATTTGATATCCTTCTAAAATATCTTTTAACTAGGAACAATTAAGAATATATGTTTGAAAAAGATTAATCTCATTATCATGATGTCATCATAATTCAATCTTCATGGCATAAATTCATAGACATCATTATAAAATGACAAACAATGGATTATACATAATGAATATAGTGCCTTCTATTAATAACTAAGAATAAGAATGTATAAAGATAGTCATGAGATTGGCTTGACGAATACCAATAACTAACACCATCTTCCATCTGCATTTAAGGATTCTACCAGTGTGGTCTCTAAGGACAATACCTAGTGCTCCTATGTCCCTTGAAGTTGCATCATCTATTTTCATCTTTAACTGATTAGGTGATAGAGGCAGCTAATTGGCATGATGATTAGGACTATATTAAGATGAAAAGGAGAGGGGATCTACCATCCTTCCAATTTAGAAAGGGCTCTTTTAATACCTACAATTTGAAAAGCCATTTTAAACACAAAAGCCTATTTAGACCTTTCCTTCCAGACATTCCATAAACTGGCATAGCACAAGGAGAGCTAATGAACATCCTTCTGATTAGGAGAGAAAGATGGACTCTACAGTTCTATGATCTAACTAGGTCCAAATTAATACTATCAGGGTGAACCTCTAGGGGAGAATATAACCAAGTAGCTCGGCAGGGATCACACCAAAATAATAAATGTTTAACATTAAAGGGAATAGCATTATGGGATGTTTCTAAATAAAATTGAGAATTTTTGGAGGTAATATCATGACTAAATGTGCATTCCATAAAGCATTCCAGAGTAAATTTACAATAGAAGATGAGGCTACTTGAACCTAGTCTATCAAAACTATTGGATATAGGTGTCTTCTAAGTCAATCATAAAGCACCTATTATAATTTGGTTCACTAATAAATGACATTTATTTCATTATGTAGATTGGCATATTTAGAATTGCGCATAATGAAGTCCATAAATGTGTGTAATAGTCACCGAATTATGATGAGATCATAATAATGAGACTGGTGATTTATAAACACATATTCTTAATTGTTCCTAGTCGTAGGATGTTTCAGAAGGACATCAAACATCCAGTAAGATTAGGACAGGTTATTCCCTCATATGATGAGGGACTGATCTCCTTAATCACTTGTATGGAGACACTCAGCGGCTTCTACCGGTCAACCTCCTTATGGCAGCATGCTAGTTCTTGCCTTATGGATCGATCCCCACTTCAAGTTCAATCATAACGAGGAAGAGGTTCCTAAGATGTCTCAAATATATCAACGCAGTCCTATCTTTCACATTGCCAACATAGTGAAATTAAACAACAATATGACTAATCGAGTGCCCTACCTCAAAACTCGAGCTGACTGGCATGCTTACTTCAAGACCATGCCTAGGACCGGCTTCGAATCTACACCACTAGCTCTTCGAGAAAAGGCGGTTCGGGTGCGCCGCCGTGCTGGCACAGAGCTCCGACTGATCGGGACAACCGAGTTTGTCTTATATAATCCACATCGCTGTCATCCTCAACTTGGCATGCCTCACTATGAATTTCTAGATATATCCAACCTTTCTCCAGTTAAGGAGTAGGCTTTAAGAACTGGTGAAGACTTTGAGACGATTAAGCTTATTGCGACCTTGTGGAACATCGGTTTCACCCATTTTGTTAAACTTCCTCATGAAGCGAATTGTGAGCTATGGAAAACTTATGTAAAAGAACTTTAGAAAATTAGGCCTGAAAGCTCTCAACTCCTGCCCAAAGCTTGATGTATTTTCTTATTCTTATTTTCATTGAAAAATCACTCCTTTATTGCAAAAAAGATCTTTCCTTAATATTGTGCAATTTCCTAGAATTTTTCCTTAAGCAAAACAACTCATTTTCCACATAATTCAAAGTTTATGGCTCATTAATTCAAATGGCGTCAAGACCAGGTAATGCCTTTCAATAAAAATCCATTTCTGAAAATTAAAAATTTATTCCTTAAAAGAGACTGAATTACGTCGCCCATGGTCGACACTAATCACTTTCTCTCTCCTATTTTTCAGAAATTTCTGAGCATTAAATTCTCTATATCACGTCACCCATGGTCGACACCAATCATTAATTACACCCGTACTTCCACATTTTCCAACGAATTAATTGCCTGAATTGCATCGTGCATGGCCGACATCTTTCTCTAATTTCTCCAGATTTCCTTGGTACAGCTCTAACTGCCAAAGGCGGTAACTCTAATTCGCATCGTCTATGGCTGACGCCAATCACCAATATTCAAAATTCAAACAGTCGCCTCAGTTTGTGCGCCACTGAAATGCATCATGCGTGAGCGACGCCATTCGAACATTTTACTGTGGGTCACGAACTCGAGCCCCTTTTCCTTCCTCATTCCTCTTTTGGGCTTTCTCTCTCTTTTCCTCTTCTTCCTCTCCGGCGACCGAGCCTTTCCGGCCATCTTCCTCCCCTCCGGCGAGATCCTCTAGCCTCCGACCATCGCCGCCGGCCATCTTTCTCTTCTCTCTCACACTCTTATTCCCTCGGTCATCTTCTCTCACCCTCTCTATCCCCCTCTCATCCCCTCAGTCACCATTGAAAGGGGAGGCCCAAGTGGGAAGAGGCAAAGGGTGGTTGCGGTTCCGGAGTTGGAAGGCGACAACGAGGGCCTCCTTCCGACCCAGGAGGAAATAATGGCAGACGTAGCGGTTCTTGCCACGGCGGAGGCCTTTATGGAGGCGGAAGAGCCTCCATCGGCGGCAACACCGACCGAAGAGGCCGGTTCCTTGATGGTAAGTCCAAAAATCCTTTCTTTTTATAGCATTTGGGGGGCAGGAAACCGAAAAGAGGGACGTAGGTGGCCTACAAGCCAATATGACTTCGTAATCTTGTTCATTTATTAATAATATGACAATTAATTCATTATGTCCAATTCGTATTATTATCGTCTCATAATGAAGTCCGTGAATAAGTGCGATAGTGATCAGATTATGATGAGATCATACTAATGAGATTGATCACTTAAATACACATATTCTTAATAGTTCCTAGTCGGAGGATATCTGGGAAGGACATCGGGTATCTGGTTATACTAGTATAGATTACTTCTGCTCATATAATGAGGGTAACTGATCTCATTGTCATTTGTTTGGAGACACTAAGATGAATCTGTAGGTGCTGATTAGAGAATGAGTTCACAAAACTGATCCGACTGAATCACTGGATGGTATTGTACCTCACTGTCAACTAGCTGAATTCTATTGTTGCAGTTGCATGGATGGTCTTCGGACCTGAGACACCAAGGACACCATGTCGGTGGACTTCTATGCTTTGACCTTGGTTTATGAATCTCTATCAACGGGATTCTAAATAGCCAAGGATTGGGTACAATGGAATATCGTCAAAGGGAATTGAGTGTCAATAAGGAATCATTCACTCTCAGTACTAAGAGAGAGAATGCTCTAGGTAGAATGCGCGTAAGTCCCTCCCATGGCGGACGATAATATCAGGAAAGGAGTTTTCCGATATTATTTAGTAGCATCCAATCTAAGTGAGTTGACCGGTTAGAGTTTGACGGTAGACCATATCCTGAGTTGACTCGAGAGCATTGAACGAATGAAGGATTAAACCCGCGCGGTAACTGTTGGCGGAAAGGTTCGAAGAGTAGGTTACTTAACCCTGATACCTTTTGGATTCACGCGGTGTTGCTTGGCATCCAACGTGATCGGAGGCCCGATTTAATTTAATATGCAATATTAATTCGATTGATTGATAAATTAATAATGAGTTATTAATTGTAACGACTCGCCACCCTATAATCGTGGATCCGATTACTAAATGGGTACCGAATCATTAATTTGGAGCCAAACTAAGGTCTCGATAAGTCTGGGAAATAAATGATAAACTAATCTAAACATCCACATCACATCGAATTGTAAAGGAAGTACATAAATTAAAAATTATTACAATTTGGCTTGACTCAGCAATTAATTACATACTCCAACCGAAAAGAAATAATTAAGCGTACAGGCCAGAAAAGAAAATAACAACTACATCGGGGCATACCTCAGAATAGCGGCTGTTGGCGCGCAACCTAAGGCAACACTCTCCTCGCTACGCCTGCCTGGAGCCCTCACTTGAAAACCGCAGGGGGTGAGTCTTATTGAAATAGACTCAGTAGGGATCCTTCGATCCCACCACCCACTTACACACCCACAAGTGCAATACACAAATATAGACAATTTAACTAAATAAAGCAATAAACACAATTCCCAGATTTCGATATAAAACGCACGCATTTATGACAGTAACATGCACGATTCTGAAGCCATCCTTCCATAGAGTCTACAACTAGCATCTCGGCTAAACACACAAGTCACACGACTGAATGCGGAAAACACCGACCCGCTGAGACCAAACGGCAACCCTCGAATAGCGCACTGGCTACTCCGACTTGACCTGGCTCAAGGTGGTTCTGCTTCCCCCAACACGAGTGACACTCCAAATGTACCACTCCCACATCGGTACTAGCTATACCCCGAGGTACATCAGGTGACTCTCTCTCTAGACGTCACCCCACCACTCCCACACCGGCGCCGTGTCACTCCCATATCGACACAAGGTGCCTAAGCGCTAACAACTGTCACTCTAGGCCCACGATCGCACAAAATGCAACACGGTGCGATCCGATCATGTAGAAATCATCGTCCTCAGTATATTTCAAACATGCCTTTATCCAACTATCTAACAATGTAAACACATGTTAATTGCATGCTTTAATGAGATTCTGTCTTGAATTGCGTTGCCCAAGGCCGACGTCATTCAAGATCCCTAAACTGGTTCATGTTAAAACTAGCCTCGGAAGTTGGCCTAAAACACGTCGTGCATGGTAGTCATCTTTTAAAAGGCGTCGCTATTCCTAGTCGCCTAATCACGACAGAAACAAAATCAGGCCTCGGGGTGATCTGGACTAAAACGCGTCATGCATGGAGGTCGCCGTTTGAATGGCGTCGCTGTCCCTGGAAGCTATTCAATTCAGAGACAGAGTCTGTTATCTGGGGTAAATCGCATCGTAGGTGGAAGTCGCCTTTTAAATGGCGTCACTGTCCGCAGATGCCATTTAATCCTCACAGATAGGTTCTCCCTCTGCCTCCTCCCAATTCATAAAGTGGGATTTTCTCCCTGAAATGGCACAAAAATGCCATAAAATAGAGGAGTCGGAGGAGAACCCAAATACCCAATAAAAACCCACCAAACCTAATTTTTATGATATTATCATTTTCACCCGGAGATTCCCCTAAACATGCTTGAAAGCGGGAAAACATGATTTTAAACAAAACATTGCGAGGATCGTCACCCTACCGGTTACTCGAACTCCTCCCAGCTCCAAGCCGCCGGACCGCCACGCCACGATCGCCGCCAGTACCGTCGTGAACGTCGTTATTCTACTGGGACGTCGGCCGCCGTCCGGAGAGAAATGCGCCGCGGAGGAAATGGTGATGGTAGTGGTGGAAGTTAGGAGGTTGATGGAGTGGAGGGAGAGGAGGAATGGGGAGAGGAAAGGAAGGAGAAGGGGAGGGGGCACCGGACGGATCGGAGGGGAGAGGGAGGAGAGAGAGAGAAATGGAGAGAATGAGGGAAAGGAGGAAGGGCTCGTGAGGTCAAACCGAAACTAACTAAAACGTGTCGTCCAAGGTCGACGCCAATCATACGACAAGACATGTCATACTCTGGTGTACCAGGGCCGTACTCTTAATGGCGTCGTCCAATCAAGACGTCGTTCAGACGATAAGACCGGGGCCATACTCTCGCAGCCCATAACCCGCCCACGTGGCACAACCTAAAACGTGTCCACCTCACTGGACGCCGTAAATAACATAAGCCCCAATCCCACAAGGGCCCAAACCAAGGGATCCGAACCTGAAACTAACCCGATAACTGGATCTGAAACCTCAATCCTTACATTAATTGATTAATCAGGCCAGTGAGGAGTCACTGGGCTTATTGGGCAATTAACCAGATTGGTTATTGGGCCTAGAGGGTCACACGCAAATGATTCTCAAGGCGATAGATAACAAGTGGGTTTTATATTAAGTCGGGGATTTTTATGAAAAACCACGCAGTTAATATAAAAGATAACGAACGGGCTAAGCAGGCCAGACTGCTGCTAACCCTAGCCGCCCCCTCCTCTTTTCCTCTCTTTCTCTGGCGCCCCAAGCAAGACCTGTTCTCCGGGTCTGCTCCGCCGCTTCTCTGACTCCCGTCCGATGGGAAATTGAGCGCACGTCTTGGCGGTCGTTGCAGCGAACGGCGAAGGGTTCATGGGCTGTGAAGAGTGAGGAACGTGAAGATATCCACCAAGAGGAGGGTCGTGTGGACTTCGCTAGAGGCCGGGCATCTACGCAGCTAGCGGTGTCACACCGACGGAACCAAGCGGTAGCGGATTCGAATCCACGCAAGGTGATAAACGAATATCCGATAATCATCTATGGTTTTATCGAAACGGGAAAACGGATCACTGGTTTTATTTTAATTTCCGCTGCGTGAGCGATCTGGAGAAATGCGAGAACCCAACAGTGGTATTAGAGCCAGGTTCCACTGTTTCTTGTCCTGTTTCGATCTCCGATTTAATATTTTTATGATTTATTCCATGCACGAATTCGATTGCTTTGTTGTGTCCGTGTTTATATGATGAACACAATAATAATCAGATTATTATTTTGTGAAATTCGAAATTAATTAGGGGGTTTAGTGTCGTGGGATGAAGAACGGCGGGTGTTTCGGTTTTGCTCGGGCTTCCCCAAGTGTTGGGGAGATGGACCGGACCCCAAATCCTCCTTGGGATGTCTCTGCTCCCCACCTAGCCGGTGGCCGACGCTGGAGTGGCTGCTGGAGATGGCCGGAGATCGGGGTTATCTTCCTCTTTTTTGGTTCTAAAAAAAAAAACAGAAAAAAAAAATCAGGTTTTAAAGAGGCTTGGACAGCAACCTATTAGGGGGCCTGCCGGTGCCGGAGCCCTCGCCGACATCGAGGGTGATGCTGGCGGCACCGGGCGCCAACCGCCGCTACCTAAACCCTCCCGCCGCCAAGATCATGTAATGGGGTTAGGATTCAGGTGCTAGAAAGGGGGGGATTCGGTCTGGGGAAGTAGCAGGCGGGCCGCCCGGCCCCGACCTAGTCGGACCAGGCTGGGTGCTGGCCGTCCGTGGCAGTTCGAGGGTGGCCTGGGTCCGACCCCCTAGCCGAAATAAGGGCTCGAGCCACTTGCCTAGGTGGCTGAGCCCTGGTCATCTTTTAAACCCCAACTCCAAACCCCAAATTAAACCCCAATTTTTCCATTTAAATATAAATTTAATTTTAATTTCAAATTCAAAATTTGTTTTTGAAATTAAAATTATTATTCTTTTTTTTTTAAATGGACTTTCAATGATTTAGAATCATATTAAAACCCAATTATCCTTTTAATTAAAATTGGATTTTAAGTTTTAAAATTAAAAAAAGTTTTGAAATTTAAATTTATTATTCAATTTTATTTAAATTGGGCATTAATGATTTTAAATCATTAATATTAACAATTAGTCATTAATTAATTAATTAATGTTAATTATTAGTTTAAGTGTTAGATTATAATTAACCTTAATTTAAATAATTTAAGAGTTAAATTAGTGGTTAATAATTATTAGTAATAATTATTATAGGTTAATAATTTAAGTAATAGCCCCAGCTCCATGGTTTCCCTAGAGTCCTTGGCTGCCCCCTTCTCTCCTCTCTGGCCATCCCTTACAATATAGGGCACCCTCTTCCTCTCTTATGCTTTAGCTCTAGCATCGTTGGAGGCACTGCCCGCATGCCGTGGGCATCTACGAAGAGGAGAAGAACCTAGGATCAACTAAATCCCACTAGATAAGCGATGATGATCCCTCAACTGAAAAATCATTGGATACTGTTGGAGGCCAGGCATCTGTATAGCATGCGACATCACTCTGATGGAACCAAGTTTCGGTTGCGGATTCAAGTTTGTACAAGGTGGATTGGATCTTTTCATTTCTTTTTATGAGAAACATACCAAAGGAACCTCATGGAATCAATTATTCCACTGCATTTATTAGTTTTATATTATTGTTTCCTGTAAAATCCTTATAGTGGTATCAAAACTAGGTTATGCTCTGATTTGTTTATGTCTATTTGAATTTATTCTATTTAGTATCTATGTATCGCTCTCTTTTCTATTAGTCGTGTGATTTTGTGAGATGGAATTGGATGGTGTCTTATGCTAACCGGGTTGCTGATCCCTCGTAGGGACTCTAAGGGGTGGCAACAATGCTGGTCGGTAGTGGCCTTCCCAAGGCCGACCTCTATTTGTAAGGATTGAGATTTCGGATCCAGTTATCGGGTCAGTTTCAATGTCGGACCCCTTGGTTTGGGCCCTTGTGGGGCTGGGGAAGAGATTCCTTTTCGCGTCGAGCTTGCGAGATGCAGTTCAAACGGCGTCCGGTTATGGGGATGCGTTTTAGAATGTGCCACGTAGGCTAGTTTTAGGCCGCGAGAGTACGACCCTGGTCTTATCGTCTGAATGGTGTCTTGCATGGTCAATGCCATTCAGAGTACGGCCCTGATCTGTCAGTGTACGACCCCGTCTTGTCGTCTAATTGGCGTCAGTCTTGGACAACACATTTTGGCGAGTTTCAATTGATGCTCCGAAGCCCTCCTTCCTTTCCCTCATTTCTCTCATTCTCTTCTCCCTGCTCCCTCTCTCCGACCCATCCGCTCCCCCTTCCCCTTCTCCTTCCCTTCCTCTCCCCATTCTTCCTCTCCCTCCACTCCATTAACCCCCTAACTTCCACCACTACCACCACCATCTCCTCCATGGCACATCTCTCTCCAGATGGCGGCTGACGTCCCGGTGGAGTGACGGTGTCCACGGCGGTACCGGCGGCGGCTTATGGCGTGGAGGTTTGGCGGCTTGGAGCTCGGAGGAGTTCGAGTAACCGGTAGGGTGACAATCCTCGCAATGTTTTGTTTAAATCATGATTTTTTCCACTTTGAAAGCATGAAATATGTGTGGGTGCTTCTAGGGTAGAAGCATGTTCTAAGGGGTTCTTTATGAAAATAATTAGACTTCTCCCCTACTTTCTCCATTTTTGACGTTTTTTGTGCGATTTGGGGGAGAAATCTCACTTTGTAACTTAGGGGAGGCTGGAAGGGGATCTGCTAAATTTTCTATAGATGGAATATTTCCATTACGTTATTTCCTCTTAATCCTTTGTCTCTGAACCTGTGAAAGAGCCTCAGAATGTTCTGTAACTTCTGAAGAGACCATGGCTCGATCACACGATTCATTGCTCCCACTGTTGTCCTACAACAGTAGGATGGTAGCAGAGACCTTTTAGAACTACATCTAGTTCAGGGATGAACCTTTTCATCAATACTGTTCTAATAACAGTATCACTTATTTATGTCGTCACCTTAACATCGAGTTCTGGATTGGAACCATTCCAATCCATTCATTTCTACTAGAAGGTTGAATCCATTATTTGACTTGAAATTTGAGTCAGTATGACCTCATTGTTTCAAATCATCCTCTCCATATTCGTGATGCATCTTTAGCACTTCTCAAGCACTTAATGATGCATTTCACTTATGTATCATTTAAGGAACCCTTTCTTTAAAGGAATAAATTCCATATCTCAACTATTGAGACTTGTTATGAAATTTATGCCAAACATCTTGACATACAGGTCAATATAATATCCCCACCGATCTATCTTAATAGATTCATATTTCCAATACGTGGGATATTATAACTAAACTTATGGAGAAAAATATGGTTAATAATGCTTTCACTAATAGTAACATCTTGAAGTCATTCTTAATGACTTTGATGTTATTATTATAAAGCATTACTAAAGTGACCGTACTCCCACTGTCCTTTCTGAACACACACAATCCGTAATCATTTTTAATGATCACTTAGTATTTGCCCATTAAGTCAAAACTCTTATTACAACTTTGGAAGCTTCAGTTTGATTCAAAATGATCTTTGAAATCATAACTCGCTTCCTGGACATTCTAAAAGCTTTAAAAGTGTATCATATACATCTTTTCCTCAATCACATTTAGAGAGTGCTTTTAATATCCAACTGTCATCATCTCATGATAGGCAGTATTGACAACTTATCAATCTCAAAGTTGTAATTACAGAGAGCATCATTATCATAGATTTTAGATCATAATCTATTTTGAGCTCCTCTTACCTTGCTAAATTAGATATGTCAAACATATCTTTCTAGTCACTGAGAGAATCTCAAAAAATCTATGAAGCTCTTTGATATGTGTCATGAGTGGTTCCAAACAACTAAAGATTATCTAATAATCTTTTGTTAACTTGTGAATCTAGAACATCTTCTAGTTTTATCAGCTCCCACTGTCTTCTTTGAGGACATATTCCTCTTCATAGAAGATAGTTTTCAGGACGACAATTATGTCATTATCGTATGGCCAATAACTGTAATGTCCAAACTCTTTAGACATTCACAAATTCACATTACGATAATACCTGACTTTTAAATCAGGTTTATTCATAATTCACATCTCATATGAATTATTTGGTTTCCATATCTTATATGGATACACACTGACTGATTTGGAACCATCTTTAAAATATGGACATCATACTCATGTTCAAAAGGACAAGAATTAGCCAAATCTTATTATGTATTGCACTATATCTTAATAAGGTGCAATTCCTCATTCTATCATATTACTATGATGCACAATGAGGATTAATCGAGCGAGGATACAATTATCCTCTTTATGTGAATCATATACTAAAGTATCAGTTTCTTTGATCAAATCAAAAATTATAATACTTCATATTGATCTTATACCTTAATCTCTCATATGCATTCGACTTATACTACATTAAGTACATACAGCCGAATCATTCTAAGAGTAAACTATAAGGTAAGTCAATAGTAATGATTATCTATGGCCTTTGAGCTGTTTACATCAATATGCATCAGCATCAATAATTTCTTATTATACAACCCTATGTACAATACCATAGATAATCAGGGTTTACACAGTTCATTTCTATAGGAGACTTGTGAACATTCATCACATGAAATGTCACTTCAAGAATCTATAGTGCATTGACCTATTCGAACACCTATTATTCTTTCTCAGTCAACGTTATTCACTTTTATTATTCTTGATGCAACTAAATAACAATTATTCAGTTTCATTTTAGACTCCTATAGATATACACAGACTTATTGTCAGACAGCAACCTATGTATATCAAGAATAATAGTTGAGTCTAACTCAACACTTACATTTTCTCGATTTCCTTTTACTTGTCTAAGTCTGCACACTATCGCAGTTCTGAGAATCATTTCCAATATCTCATATTGGATACGCCAATTCTCCAATAGACATGCAAAAGTTGATCACAAGAATATATTAGACTTCTTTCAAGCTTCATATTCATTTTGCCTTTACGAATATCCTTATATTAGTTGCAGTGGGAGAACTGTTATTTCTCTATCTCAGTTGACTTTTCTTTATCCTTTCAGGTGTAGGTTCGACCGTTTAAAATCTTACCACTAGTTTTTCTCAAAGACATATCATGAATATCTCTTCATCTTGGTTTATCCAAATAAGAGATTTCATGACAATCATTACCTTTCAATAAGGCATACCATGAGTACCTCTTCACCTTGGTCTATTCAAGTAAGAGGATTCATGATATCTGATTAGGATAGTGACTTTCACTTGGCCCTGAAGACATTCTTCAGAGTTTTATAGTCAGTCTGAGTATGAGAAGTATTGGCATCCAATATGCCAACTTTTCGAATAGACGACATTTTAGTGAATCGGATGAAATAACGTGATTTAAGCAGATAGTTCTGATAATTCAATTATGGTCTTTTATCTTAAATTATTTCCCACTATTTTTTGACGGACTGTATAACCTTCAGGTGTACAAAACGGAAGACTCCGACAGTCTCCTAGTGAGGATCAGAATCTCCAAGAATCACAATATGACCATCTCATGGTAATTGCAACTCCTTGCAATATCCGATCTTGTTTCGGCTCCCAGGTCTTTAATGGTCTCGGGTAAACACAATAGACCATTATACCTAGTCTAAGCTTTACCATCAATACGTGATAGAGTAGAGTAAGAATACAGCTCCCGAGTAAACGCGAGGATAGCTACACCATTCCTCTATTCCAATCTCAAGGCATCAAGATGCCATAGTTAATAGTCCTTTCATCAGATGGTGGCAGATCTCAGGTAAACACATAGAAACTGTCATCACTTAATCAAGTTCTAAGAACTATATTGATGGAGAGCCACGCGGTACATTCTCAATGACTCGCGCTCCGGCTTAGACTTTATATTGAAGGTTTTGTTTATGTTAAGTTGGTCTCATCCTAGGTGATAGTTTATAAATATATCAAATATATTTAACTATACCTAGATATTATCAATCGATTCATAATCAATAACTAAAAGCATGCATCATCCATACATGTTCATTATATGGTCCTGGACAACACGGTGATTAACTGGAGCCAAACAATTAATCACTAAAACTATATAACAATTATATAATCTAAACATGCAAACACATAGCCACTGGTGATCTCATCTCCCGTCGCCTTCCTAGTTACATTTGTGGATCATCCTCGCCTCTCCTCGGCCGACGCGATCAATTACAAATAATATTAATTTTTGAAACAATTTCAAATACAAATAAATTGTAAGAGAAAGCCTTATGGCCGAGTACAAAGACAGAGGGAGATAGAATTACAATTGAATGAGAAAGAGAGGGAGACACGCAGGCCTCATTAATTAACACTTAATTAATGAACATCACATTCTATAACAATCTACAAAATCACACACCATCACATGATATGAAATTTAACTATGTGCATGTCCATGACCACCACAAATTTTAACCATCCAAATATGATAGAGCACATCACATGAAAGCTAAAATTTTAAAATTATAATAATTTTGGCTTTCTTAAAACCTGGGAACCAATCAAAATTGGATAATTTGAATTTTCGAAAATCTTATTTTCTAACATGCAATAAATCTAATTTAAAGCATTAAACACATCAACATGTGCACACAAAGCTAAAATTAAAATTCTAAAATATTCCATGTATAATTTACAACATTTCTAAATTAATTAATCTAACACTTAGATTAATTTCAAATCACATTAATAATAATTATTAATGCGAAACAATCTAACATTTAGACAAAATTCAAAATTCCTAAATAACACTTATAAAAGAATTTATAATTCCAATCATAATCTATTAACAACTCCTTGTTAATTAACCCCTTTATTAATTAATATTTCTCAATAGCAATTATTAAGAAACATTAATTAGAACAATTCTAATCAAAATAGTCTAACATTTTAGACTTAATTTAATCCTTTAATAACATTTATAAAAGATTAAATTCCAAGTAGATTAGATCTTCAAAAACTTAATTAAGAGATACTTGAGAATATTAATTAATTATCTTAATAACTATTATTAAGACTTAATTAATCCTCAATAACTTTTATCAAGGTTTATTCTCAAGAAATAATTAACCTTATTATAACAATTATAAAGAGTTAATTAAACACTTAACAACCTTTTATTAAGTGTCTCTAAATTAAAATAACTTCAAAACAACTATTGTTAGGAAATTATATATCTAATCGCTAATTAAAATCAATCAACAACATGTGTTTAATTAATTTTAAAGTCACAACTTAAAAATAATTGACAACAATTGTTAATTATTATTTTAAGATGATAAGATAAAGAACTCCTCTAACCATTAATTAAAAAAGTTAATTTCATAACAACAATTGTTAAAAATTAAGCATACTTAATTATGGGTTAACTAAACATTTAATAAACACTTATTAAATGTTCCTTAATAGAAATTAGTTTAACAACTCTTGTTAAAACTAATAAAGATCACATCTTACACAATAACCCTGACTAAAGATCATATCTTTAAATAACCTTGTTTAACTTAAAACAAGATTTAAAGTTTAAAACATATTTTAAACCAAATCCTATTATTTTTTTATTTTTTATTTTTTTTTAAAGTTAAGGAGGTTTGGGGTTCTTATTATTAAAGGGGTTTTAAAATAATAAATGGTTTAGGGGTTAATAGGGGTTATATGGGTTTGGGGTCAAATGGGCGTGGCCCATTTGGACCTGCTGGGCCTGGCCTAGGCCCAGGCCTGGGTAGAGCCAGGTCTGGCTCGAGCCAGGCGCCAGCTGGTCGAGCCAGGACTGGTGCCTGGCGCGCTCGGCCAGGGCCCAGCCGCCCCCGGTCGAGCCGCGGCGGGACCGGCCGGTTTGGCCTGCGAGCCTAGCGCTCGGCTGGCTAGGGCTTCCCCTCCCTTCCCAGTAGGTTGCAGCGACGAGGGGCAGCTTTGGGGTGGCGCCGCCGACGCCGCCAGCCGCAGGGGCTGCTGGAGATTGTTAGGTTTTCTCGGTTTCTCCGGATCGCTCACGCAGCGGAAAAACAAAGTATTTACAGCGATCTGTTCCCGTTTCGAAATTTAAAATACGATAATCGGATTATCGAAGTTCTCACCATGTGCGGATTCGAATCCACAGCCGTTCAGTTCCGTCGGTCCGACACCGCAAGCCGCGCAAGCGCCCGGCCTCTAGCGAAGTCCACGCGATCCTCCCCGCAACGGATATCCTCGAGTTCCTCGTTCTTCGCAGCCTATGAAGCATCCGCCGTTCGCCGCAATGATCGCCGCAACGCGCGGACGATTTCCCGTCGAACGGGATTCGGAGAAGCGGCGGAGCAGATCTGGATATGCCTGGATGCCAGAGGAAGACAGAAACTGAGGAGGGGCAGCTAGGGTTAGCAGCAGCTTGGCCTGCTCAGCCCGTTCGCTATGTTTTATACTAACCGCGCAGTTTTTCATAAAAACCCCCGGTTTGTATAAAACCCACTTATTTATCCATCGCCTTGAGAATCATTTGCGTGTAACCCTCTAGGCCCAAGTACCAGTCCAGTTAATGGCCCAACAAGCCCAGTGACTCCTCACTGACTTTATTAATTAATTAATAACCCTTTATTAATCAATTAATCAATCGAATTGATGTCGCACATCGAATTCGACCGGGCCTCCGATCACATTGGGTGCCAAGCAACACCGCGTGAACCCGGAAGGTATTTGGGGTTAAGTAACCCACTCTTGGAACCTTTCCGCCGACAGTTACCGTGTGGATATAATCCTTCATTCGTACAATGCTCTCGAGTCAACTCAGGGTATGGCGAGCTGTCAAACCCTAATCGGTCGACTCACTTGGTTTGGATGCCGCTGATGAATATCGGAAAACTCCTTTCCCGATATTATCGTCCGCCCTGGCCAGGGACTTTCGCGCATCCTTCCTAGAGCATTCTCTCTCTAAGTACCGAGAGCGAATGATTCCTTATTGACACACAATTCCCTTCGACGCTATTCCGCTGTACCCAATCCTTGGCGTATTAGAATCCCGTGGCTAGAGATTCGTAAACCAAGGTCAAAGTACAGAAGTCCACCGCCAAGGTGTCCTTAGTGTCTCAGGTCCGAGGACCATCCACGCAACTGCGACAATAGAATCAAGCTGGTTGACAGTGAGGTACAATACCATCCAGCGATTCAGTCGGATCAGTTCAGTGAACTCATTCTCCAATGAGCACCTACAGATTCGCCTTAGTGTCTCCACACAAGTGACTTATGAGATCAGTCACCCTCATCATATGAGCAGGAGTAATCTATACTAGTCTAACTGGATATCCGATGTCCTTCTTGGATATCCTCCGACTAGGAACGATTAAGAATATGTGTGTTTAAGTGATCAGTCTCATTAGTATGATCTCATCATGATCTGATCACTATAGCACATATCCACGAACTTCATTATGAAACGATAATTAATGCGATTTACACATAATGAATATTATGCCATTATATTAATAAAATGAACGAGATTTACATAGTCAGATTGGCTTGTAGGCCACCTAAACTAACAATCTCCCACTTGGACTAAAGCCAATCACCTTTATACAATAAGCCTATAGACTCTAGGTGACGCTCAAACACAATTTGAGCCAACGGCTTTGTCAGTGGATCTGCTACATGGTCGACGGGTGGAACTCTTTCTACTACTAAATCTCCTCTGGATAATATGAAAGCGCCTCATAACATCTTTCTATTTCTGATGAGACTACGACTCTTTCACTTGTGCAATAGTCCCATTGTTGTCGCACAACAGCGAAACATGATCAAAGATACCGGGAACTATGTCAAGGTCGGTGATGAACATCTTCAACCACACTATTTCCTTGAATGCTTCAGCTACAGCGATGTGCTCAGCTTCAGTCGTCGAATCTGCAGTGGTTACTTGCTTGGAACTCTTCCAGCACACTGCACCTCCGTTCAAAGTAAACACGAATCCAGATGTAGACTTGCTATCATCTGGATTTGACTGGAAATTCGAGTCAGTAAAGCCTCGCAGTTTCAAGTCACCTCCTCCATAGACAAGAAACATATCCTTAGTTCTTCTCAAGTACTTAAGGATGCATTTCACTGCCTTCCAGTGCTCTTCGCCTGGATCAGCCTGAAATCTGCTCGTAACACTTAGAGCAAATGCAACATCAGGCCGTGTACATAGCATGGCATACATGATAGATCCTATGGCAGGGGCATAGGGTATTCTATCCATGAATGCCCTCTCATTTGGAGTCTTAGGAGACTGCTCCTTTGAGAGATTAATTCCATGTCTCATCGGTATGAAACCTCTCTTGGAATTTCCCATGCCAAACCTTTTGACTATGGTATCTATGTACAAGGATTGGGTCATTCCAAGCATCCTCTTTGATCTATCTCTATAGATCCGTATTCCCAATACGTAGGATGCTTCTCCCAAATCCTTCATGGAGAAGTTTTTCGACAGCCAGATCTTTACTGATGACATCATAGCTACATCATTCTCAATGAGTAGTATGTCATCTACGTAAAGAACTAGAAAAGTGACTGCACTCTCACTGGTCTTCTTGTACACACAAGGCTCATCTTCATTCTTAATGAAGTCATAAGACTTGACAGCCTCGTCAAATCTTATGTTCCAACTCCGAGAAGCTTGCTTCAGTCCATAAATGGACCTCTAAAGCTTGCACACTTTATCTGGAGATTCTTTGGATGTGAAACCTTCTGGTTGTATCATATACACCTTTTCCTCAAGGTTACCATTGAGGAAGGGAATCTTCACATCCATCTGCCAGATTTCATAATCAAAATGTGTAGCAACAACGAGCAGAACTCTGATCGACTTTATCATGGCAACTGGTGAGAAAGTATCGTCATAGTCAATTCCTTGCCTTTGACGATATCCCTTTACCACCAACCTTGCCTTATAAGTGTCGATCCGTCTATCAGCACTGATCTTTCTCTTAAAGATCCACTTGCAATCGATGGGTACAATACCCTCGGGCAAGTCCTCCAAGTTCCAAACTTGGTTGGTGTACATGGACTGGATTTCTGAGTTCATGGCTTCTCGCCATTTCCCGGCTTCTGGGCCTTCTATGGCCTCGTGGAGGTTTTAGGATCATCATCCTCATTATATTCCTCCTTGGATTCACCTTCAGCAATATGTCCCACATATCGTTCGGGTAGTCTAGGAATTCTACCAGATCTACGAGGCTTATCTGTGTGTACCTGAACAGGTTCAGGAACTGATATCTCATCTGATGACAATGTAGCTGTTTGGGGATCTGGAGCCTCTTCCAGTACTATTTTACTCCCACTGTCCTCCCGGAGAAGATATTCCTCTTCCAGGAAGACAGCTTTCCTGGCGACAAACACCTTTTGTTCATCAGGATGGTAAAACTGTATCCAAAGGTTTCCTTTAGATATCCCACAAACCTGCATTTATCACTTCGTAATTCCAGCTTGTCTGGATCATGCCTCTTTACATGAGCAGGACAACCCCAGACTTTAACATGTTTAAATTCTAGTTTTCTGCCTTTCCATATCTCATATGGAGTAGAGGCCACAGACTTGCTGGGTACTCTATTCAGTAGGTATGCTGCTGACTCTAGAGCATACCCCCAGAGGGACACTGGTAATCCTGAAAAGCTCATCATGGATCGCACCATGTCCAACAAGGTGCGATTCCTCCTTTCTGATACACCTTTCATCTGTGGTGTATATGGAGGGGTCACCTGAGAAAGAATACCATTATCCTTTAGGAATTGTGTGAAATTAGTACTAAAGTATTCTCCTCCTCGATCTGATCGAAGAGCTTTAATACTCTTTCCTAATTGCTTCTCTACCTCATTCTTGAACTCTTTGAACTTCTCAAATGCTTCCTACTTGTACTTCATTAAGTACACATAGCCGAATCTTGAGAAGTCATCGATGAACGTGATGAAGTAAGAAAAGCCACCTTTGGTTGGATGGATATTGGACCACATACATTTGAATGTATTAGTTCTAAAATGTCCTTGACACGTTCTCCATGTCCACTAAATGGAGATTTTGCCATCCTTCCTATAAGGCAGGATTCGCATGTTGCAAACGATTCATAATCGAATGCTGTTAAATAACCATGCTTGTGCAACTTTTGCAACCTGCTTTCGCCGATGTGCCCAAGTCTACAATGCCACATGTAGGCCTGGTTCACACAATTATTGATCTTCTTAAGAGCATTATCAATTTGAAGATTGTAATAAGAAACATCTAATAGATATAGACCGTTGACTAAAGATGCCAAAGCTATTGATTTATTACCATAATAAATCGAACAACTTCTATTCTCAATAGTCAACCTATATCCTATCTTGTCTAAACAAGATGTTGATATGATGTTCTTTATTATGTTAGGAACATAATAACAATCTTCTAATAATAAGGTGTCTCCCGATGGAAGCTTGAGGTTTGCTGTCCCAACAGCAATCGCCGCAACTTTTGCGCCGTTTCCTATCCTCAATTCCACCTCACCTTGTCTCAGCTTACGCTTACTTGTCAGCATCTGCACATCATGGCAGATATGAGAAGCACATCTGGTATCTAATACCCAAGATGTGGAATCTCTAACTGATAAGTTGATATCTATCATATAGATATATGAAGCTTCAGACAGCTTCACTCTTCCATGAGATTTATCGTTAAGGAACTCCTTACAGTTCCTCTTCCAGTGACCATACTGCTTATAGTAGAAACAGTCACCCTTTACTACTCTTTTGCCTTTGTCCTTCGATCTTTTATCGTTAGCTATCATCTCTGCTTTAGGGGCATCCAATGCCGATTCAACAAGAGGATCAGCTCCAGGGACAAAGTCAATGTGCTCAGATCTGAAGACATTCTTCAGGTATCTGAACCAATCCGAGTAGATCAGGTAAGTCAGAAGGGCATCAAGTATGCCGCGGAGTGGTTTATTCGACGACATAATTCCCTACAGGAGATAAGTAAAATCTATTTAGCAGATGTTCAATTAAATTTTAAAACAAGACATGGTCTTTTGTTCAAGTTTAACTCCTACTAATTTTCGACGGACTGTATAACCCTCAGTTATATAGAACGGGAGACGCCAACAGTCTCCTAATGGGGATCAGAATCTCAATGACTTGCACTACAACCTTGTGGATAGCACAACAAACTATAATACAATCAGAGAACACCCAACTCATGGGACTTGCAACTCCTTGCAATATCTGATCATGGCTTCGGTCCCCAGAGATTTAATGGCCTTGTGGATAGCACAACAAACCACTAATTCTGGTCTAAGCTAACCATCATTACGCGACGAGCATAGATTTGCATGCAGCCCTTGTGGATAGCACAACAAAGCTATATGGTTCCTCTACTCCGATCTATAGGCATTTAATGCCATAGCCACAGTTTCTCCTCCCAATTAAGCAGGCCTTGTGGATAGCACAGCAAACCTGCCTAAAGTAATTCGAATCCTATGACTATAATGATGGTGGACCACGCGGTAAGTTCTTAACTACTCGCGTTACGGCTTAGAGTTTATCTGAGAGTATTTAGATAACTTTTATCTTGGTCTCTCCCAGGTGATAGTATATAGATATATCGTAGATATTTATTAAATACTATAACCTGCTTTGATTCATAATCAAAAGAAATCAATGCATCTCATACATGTCATTAGTGTGGTCATGGATAGCACAGTGGGTTTGACTGGAGCCAACAGTCAAACGCACTCACAATCTAATCATAACATTTACATTAGATATCCTGCAATCACATAGGCAAGAGATCTCTATCTTTACGCCTTCCTGGTCGCAGCTGTGGATCGTCCTCGCTCCTTCCTCGGTTGCTTCGATTATATTACGTTTAAATTCTAGAATTTATAAGTAAATTGAAGAAGGCCTTATGGCGAGTACAAAAGAGAGAGGGAGATAGAAATACATCGGAGTATGAGAGAGAGAGGTGCGCAGACCTCTATTTATTAACAATTAATAAACAAACATACATCCACGATCCACACAATCCATTCATCACATGAATAATAAATTAAGTGCATATCCATGACCACGGTGTGTTTTAAACATCCACACATGATTCAGCGCATCACATGGCTAAAACAAATGAGTTTTTCAAAATAAATAAGTTTTGGCTTTCAAAAAGCTGGGATCCAATCAAAATTGGCATTTGAATTTCGAAAACTCATTTTATTAACTTAACATGCAATTAAATCTAATTTAAAAGCAATAAACACACATCACATGCGCACACACTCCAAATTAATAATTCCAGATTATTCCATACAAATTAGAACTATTAAATTAATGACTAACAATAATTAATCAAGGACTGCCAATTTAACATTTAAATTAGTTATTTAAGTTAATTATTAATTTAACAATTAAATTAATAACTAACTCTAATATTAATTAACAATTAGATGTATTAATAGATAATAATCTAACATTAAGATTATTAAATATTAATCACTAATTTAATAATTAAATTAGATAATTAAAGATAATTATTAGCTTAACCTTTATGCTAATAATTAACTCTAATCAAATTACATCTAATTGCTAATTAACATGATTAAAATCATTATGCCCAAATAATTTTTAATTTTTCAAAACAATTTTGAATTTTAAATTTTAAAATACAATTTTATATGAATTAAATGGGCAAAACTGGGGTTCAATTTGTTTTAATAAATTAAAACAAGGGTGGGGTGGTCTAGCCAGATGGGCTGAGCCCTGGGCTCGGGCCCTGGCCGAGCCAGGGCTCGGACCAGGGGCGCCAGGCCCAGGCCTGGCTCAGCCAGCCCCTGGACCCGGCTCTGTCCGGTCGGACCAGCCGCCAGGGGCCACCGCCAAGCCGGCTCGGGCCCGCCTCCTTTCCCAGCAACCTGACGCCTCCCTCCTACCTGCAGAACCCTAGCCGGCGGCGGCTGGGAGTTGCAGGCGGCGCCGACGGCCGCCCCCGGCCCTGCCCGGCTCCGGCCGGCGATGCCCCGATGCCGGCGGTGCCCCTGGCGCCGGCAGGGTCGCCGGAGAGGCTCCTTTCGGAGCCGGCCAAGCCCCCAAAGTCCCCCAAAAAACTGGTTTTCGCAGGGTTTTAAAACCTTTTAGGGCTTAAATTTATAGCCCTCCAAGGGCACTCCGGCGGCGATCTTGGTGACTGGTGGATAGAGGTGACTATCCTCTATGGATCCGGAGTCTCGGCCGGCCATCCCAACGCTTGGGAAGCCGATTGAAGCCGCCGAAAACACCCCGTTCATCGTCCCACAAAGAACTCCGAAAACCCCAAAATAAAATCTGAAAAATCACAGAAAAATAATAAATTATTTGTGTTCATCTTATGAACACTATTCCGTCATTTTAATCGGATTAAATGCATGGAATAACTCAAGAAAAATTAATTTCGGAAACCGAAACGGGACGAGAAACAGTGGAACGTGGCTCTGATACCACTGTTGGGTTTTCTCGGTTTCTCCGGATCGCTCACGCAGCGGAAAAACAAAATATTTACAGCGATCCGTTCCCGTTTCAAAATCTAAAATACAATAATCGGATTATCGAAGTTCTCACCGTGTGCGGATTCGAATCCGCAGCCGTTTGGTTCCGTCGGTGCGACACCGCAAGCCGCGCAAGCGCCCGGCCTCTAGCGAAGTCCACGCGATCCTCCCCGTGACGGATATCCTCGAGTTCCTCGTTCTTCGCAGCCTACGAAGCCTCCGCCGTTCGCCGCAACTTGCGGACGATTTCCCGTCGAACGGGATTTCGAGAAGCGGCGGAGCAGATCTAGATCTGTCTCGAGGCCAGAGGAAGACAAAAACTGAGGAGGGGCGGCTAGGGTGAGCAGCAGCTTGGCCTGCTCAGCCCGTTCGCTATGTTTTATACTAACCGCGTAGTTTTTCATAAAAACCCCCAGTTTGTATAAAACCCACTTATTTATCCATCGCCTTGAGAATCATTTGCGTGTGACCCTCTAGGCCCAAGTACCAGTCCAGTTAATGGCCCAACAAGCCCAGTGACTCCTCACTGGCTTTATTAATTAATTAATAACCCTTTATTAATCAATTAATCAATCGAATTGATGTCGCACATCAAATTCGACCGGGCCTCCGATCACGTTGGGTGCCAAGCAACACCGCGTGAACCCGGAAGGTATTTGGGGTTAAGTAACCCACTCTTGGAACCTTTCCGCCGACAGTTACCGCGTGGATATAATCCTTCATTCGTACAATGCTCTCGAGTCAACTTAGGATATGGCGAGCTGTCAAATCCTAACCGGTCAACTCACTTGGTTTGGATGCCGCTGATGAATATCGGAAAACTCCTTTCCCGATATTATCGTCCGCCCTGGCCAGGGACTTTCGCACATCCTTCCTAGAGCATTCTCTCTCTAAGTACCGAGAGCGAATGATTCCTTATTGACACACAATTCCCTTCGACGATATTCCGCTATACCCAATCCTTGGCGTATTAGAATCCCGTGGCTAGAGATTCGTAAACCAAGGTCAAAGCACAGAAGTCCACCGCCAAGGTGTCCTTAGTGTCTCAAGTCCGAGGACCATCCACGCAACTGCGACAATAGAATCAAGCTGGTTGACAGTGAGGTACAATACCATCCAGCGATTCAGTTGGATCAGTTTAGTGAACTCATTCTCCAATGAGCACCTACAGATTCGCCTTAGTGTCTCCACACAAGTGACTTATGAGATCAGTCACCCTCATCATATGAGTAGGAGTAATCTGTACTAGTCTAACTGGATATCCGATGTCCTTCTCGGATATCCTCCGACTAGGAACGATTAAGAATATGTGTGTTTAAGTGATCAGTCTCATTAGTATGATCTCATCATAATCTGATTACTATAGCACATATCCACGGACTTCATTATGAAACGATAATTAATGCGATTTACACATAATGAATATTATGCTATTATATTAATAAAATGAACGAGATTTACAAAGTCAGATTGGCTTGTAGGCCACCTAAAGTAACAATTGTTAAAAATTAAGCAGACTTAATTATGGGTTAACTAAACATTTAATAAACACTTATTAAATGTTCCTTAATAGAAATTAGTTTAACAACTCTTGTTAAAACTAATAAAGATCACATCTTACACAATAACCCCGACTAAAGATCATATCTTTAAATAACCTTGTTTAACTTAAAACAAGATTTAATGTTTAAAACAGATTTTAAACCAAATCCTATTAATTTTTTTTTTATTTTTTTTATTTTTTTAGGTTAAGGAGGTTTGGGGTTCTTATTATTAAAGGGGTTTTAAAATAATAAATGGTTTAGGGGTTAATAGGGGTTATATGGGTTTGGGGTCAAATGGGCGTGGCCCATTTGGACCTGCTGGGCCTGGCCTAGGCCCAGGCCTGGGTAGAGCCAGGTCTGGCTCGAGCCAGGCGCCAGCTGGTCGAGCCAGGACTGGCGCCTGGCGCGCCCGGCCAGGGCCCAGCCGACCCCGGTCAAGCCGCGGCAAGACCGGCTGGTTTGGCCTGCGAGCCTAGCACTCGGCCGGCTAGGGCTTCCCCTCCCTTCCCTGCAGGTTGCAGCGACGAGGGGCAGCTTTGGGGCGGCGCCGCTGCCGCCGCCAGCCGCAGGGGCTGCTGGAGATTACCCCGGGGAGTCTCCCCTTTCATTTCCGACGCCGCCGGTGCCCTGCTGGCGTGCCAAGGTTGCCGGTTTCCTCCCCAAAAACCCGACAGCAAACTGGTTCAAAGCCCAATTAAGGGTTCAGCCGACACCCCTTTACTAGCTCCTCTCCGACGCCGGCAAGCCGGTGGTCGGTCCAGAAGTTGCAGGGGGGGTTCCCCTTTCTTCCCCAATCCCTGTGGTGCCCAGCCGGCAAGCTCTATGTCGCCGGCGACCCCAAATCCAGTGTTCTGAAGCAGATCAGGGTGGAACCTGGCTCTGATACCACTGTTGGGATCCGGGCGGGACGCGAAGAACGCAGCAGAAATGAAGAACAAAAATAAATCCCGCCCGATGCCCGCTGATCCAATTCGGAACGAAAAACTAAAATTGAAAACTACGAGAAGTAATCCGATTATCGTGCGCGGATTCGAATCCGCTTCCGTTTCGGTTCCGTCGAGGCGATGTCGCGAGCCGCACAAGGGTCCGGCCTCCAGCGGTATCCACGCGATCCTCCGCGGTGGTTCGTCCTCGATCCCTCGTCCATTTCAGCTCACTCGCTGAAGATCCGTCGCCGCAACGATTGCCGAAAACCCGCCGACAGGAATTCACGACTTTCGGGAATCACACGCGGCGGAGACGGTGACAATCCCGGCGCCTCGAACGGGGCGCCCAGAGGAGGAGAGAGTAAAGGGGGGATGATGGCTAGCAAGGGGAAATCCTGAAACTTGGCCCAGGGTTTCTCAACAGCACGTATATATATTAAGTCGGCGCGACTTTTCACAAAAGTCCCCAAGTTAATATAAATCTCACTTATGTACCACCGACTGAGAATCTTATTGCATGTGACCCTCTAGACCCATTTACCAGTCCGATTTTCAGCCCGTTAAGTCCAATAACTAGCTGTTGACTTATTGTAATTAATTAATATCTAGATATTAACTAATCACTTAACCGAATTATCATCGCATGTAAATTCGGTCGGACTTCTGATCAAGTTGGGTGCCAAGCAACACCGCATGATCCCAGAAGGTAATGGGGTTCAGCAACCCACTCATGGAACCTGTCCGTCCACAGTTACCGCGTGGCTATAATCCTTCGTTCGCACAATGCTCTCGAGTTAACCTAGGGTATGGTCAACTGTCAAACCCTAGATTGTCAACTCACTTGAATCAGACTCCGCTGTACAATATCCGAAAAGCACTGTTCTGATATTGTTTCTGCTCTGGCCAGAGACTCCTGCGGATCTATTCTAGAACATTCTCTCTCCAGTTACCTGAGAGCGAACGATCCTTTATTGAACACACAATTACCTTCGAAGGTCTTCTGCTGGACCCGATCCTTGACTATTTGAGATCCCGTGGATAGGGATTCGTAGGTCAAGGTCAAAGTCCAGAAGTCTACCGACAAGGTGTCTTTGGTGTCTCAAGTCCAAGGATCAACCACGCCACTGTGATGATGAATCAAGCCGATTGACAGTCAGGTAAATTACCATTCGGCGATTCATGTCGGATCAGTTCAGTAAACTCATTCCCCAATGAGCACCTACAGGTTTACCATTGTGTCTCCACACGAGTAACTAATGAGATCAGTCACCCTCATCATATGAACTGGAAAAACTTGTACTAGTCTTACCGGATGTTTGATGTCCTTCTCAAACATCTTACGACTAGGAATAATTAAGAATATGTGTTTATAAGTCATCAGTCTCATTATTATGATCTCATCATAATATGATGACTATTGCACATATTCATGGACTTCATTATGCGCAATTATAAATATACCAATCTACATAATGAATTTAATGTCATTTATTAGTGAACCAGATTGAAATAGGTACCTTATGATTAGCTTAGAGGACACCTATATCCATCACCAGGGAGGCGTAGCGTGGATGGTGTTGTCTCGGGTTGTACGCCAGCAACCACTGTCCCGGGGTATGCCCCGATGTAGTTGTTATTTTCCCTTCAGGCCTATACGCTTAATTACTTCTTTTCTGTAGGAATATGTAATTATTTGCTAAGTTGAGTCGAATTGTAATAATTTTTAATTCCTGCACTTCCTTTACAATTCGATGTGATGTGGAATGTTTAGCTTAGTTTATCATTTATTTCACAGACTTATCGAGATCCTGGTTTGGCTTCAAATTTTAATGATTCGGTACCCATTTAGTAATCGGATCCCCGATTATAGGGTGGCAAGTTGTTACACTATTGGCCAGAAGCTATTCTCTGTGTGCCCAAGGATTATGTTCTCAGACATAAATACGTCTTATTGAATGGACACCTAATTAGTTAAACGTCTAGTTGATTGGATGTTTTGCCTTGTTAAATCAAAAATCATTTAAATGAGGTTAACGAATTCAGCATCAAGTCGGGTGGGCATTTAATAGGTTAGGTATGTCCAATAGAGGAAAGGTCGAAGCCTTATACAATTATGTGTACCGTCAGCCCACGGGATCGATTTGCGACTTTACGCCTTATAATAAGATCAAATTTTTGGTGTGTTAATATGGAATGGTTCCATATTGGTGGTTTAATGCATAGAAACTAGTGTATAATAATTTCATGTTCTTGTATGCCCATGATATGTTATTGTTTTTAGATATGATCTTAATAACATGTTAAAATGAGAATTTTAAATTTCCAAATTACCAATTTTGGTTGAAACCCATGTTTCTGTAAGCCAAAATTAGTTTATTTCATAAAATAAGCTTATGGGTGTATTAATCAATGTGTGTGATTGATTTATAGTTAATCATGGTGGTCATGCATAGCACTTAAATTATCATGTGATGACATGGTTGTGGTTATTGTGGAATGTTGTATAGTAATGGTGAGGATTAAATTTAAGATGAGTGCGAGGCTCTCTCCTTTTCTCAACAATCCCAATGTAATTCTACCTCCCTCCATTTATGTACTTGTCATAAAGCAATCTTTCATTATAACTGTACTTTATGGGCAATATACCTATATAGATTTTTGTAATTTAAAGTTCTAATCGAGGAGGAGTTAGAATGATCGGCAACTACAATAGAAGACCACCTAAAGATGTGATCTCCATGATGTGTATTTGTTGTCGAAGGTAATATGATGGTGATATTAATTGTTTATGGCTGACCAAATGGCTCAATCAAATCACTACGTTGTCCATGATCACATAATAACATGTATGTTGATGCATGTGTACTTATTTTACTTAGAATCAAATGCAATGCTACTACGTATGGTAGATATCCAAATTATATTTGATATAATCTATATTTTACCACTTAGGTTGAGACCAACACAACAAAATAAATCTTTCATATTTAAAACTTAAGTCAAAACATATTCATGTGGTCCTCCATTGCTATAGATTTAGTTTAGAATCAAATTGGCTAGGACAGCATCCAAATCTATGCTCATTAAATAGTGATGGTACCGCTTAACTAGATTACTTTGATTTGTTGTTTTGCTACAAGGTCATTAGAATCTGAGGGCCAAAGTTAGGTCAGATATTACAAGGAGTTGAAACTATGAAGAGTTGACAACTCATTGGGTATCATATGGTTTGTTGTGTTACCACAAGACCACATGCATCAGTCGGAGAAATTTTGATCCCCACTAGGAGACCATCAAAGTCTCCCATTCTATATCTCAGAGGGTTATATAGTTTGATAAAAACTCAAGTGAGTAATCTAGATTAATGACCTTTTCTTGGTTTAACTTAATTAAAAATATAATGATTATATTTGATATCCTTTATGGGCAAGAATGTCGTCAAACAATCTGCTTTATAGCATATTGGATCCCAACAAGTTGACTGGCGTGAACTACTCAGATTGGCTCAAGAATCAAAGCTATCCTCATATCTGAGTAGATTGTCCATGTCTTGGAGGATCACGCACCACCTGAACTGGTTGATGATGCACCTGAGGGAAATTATAACCTATAAGAAGTGGAAGGAGGATTCCACTCTTACCGAATGCTATAATGAGTTGCGGAGGTAGCATGAAAAGATGGATGCCAAGTCCATTGTACTCCATCTGAAGGAGCTCATTGAAAAGCAATAGCCGAACTGAGAGGTATGAAATATCTAGAAACTTGTTCATGGCTCATATAGCAAAGGGGTCTTTAGTGCAGACTCATGTGCTAAAGATGATTGGGTGGATTAAGAGGTTGATTGTGCTTGATTTTGTCCTCGACAAAGACCAAGCATCAACCCCGTCCTCTAGTCACTTCCAAATTCTTTCTCCAAGCTCAATGTTAACTTTAACATGAGAAAGATTCAAGTTAGATTGGCTGAGTTGCTTAATAAGCTTAATACTGTAGAGCATAACCTTTGAAAGGAAAAATCTAATGTCCTCTTAGTTAGTAAGGCCAACCAGAAGAGGAAGACAGTCCAAGCCTTTAAGAATGACAAAGGAAAGAAGCAAAGAAAGGGGAAGCTAGTAGCAAAGAAAGACAATTAAAAAATAGTCAAGAAGGAATAGTGCTTCCATTGCCACTAGGAAGGTCACTAGAAAAGAAACTGCAAGGCCTATCTTATAGAGAAGGTAGATGAAAAGGCAAAGAAAAAGTTTGGAGAAGCTTCAAGTATTTGTATGAATAACCTTCACTTGTCAAATAGATATTTTATATTACGGGTATTAAATATTAGATCAACTTTGCTTGTCTATAATGATGTGCAGGTGCTGACAAGTAGATGGAATCTAAGCAATGGAGAGGTGGGAGTGATGGACTTGAGGCTTATAAATGGTACAAAGGATACAACACTTGCCGTAGGGACAATGAAGTTCAAGCTACCTCGAGTTAGGATGGACGTAGCAAATTACTATTATGTTTCATCATTGATTAAGAACATTATTTCCATTTTGTATTTAAATAGAATTGGATATACATTAACCTTTAAGAACAATGGTCGTTAGCTTCATTAGGAAATAAACTTATTGCTTTTGGGCATCTGGTTAATATCTTCCTAGCAAATAAAGTGTGTTTATTTCTCGGAGAGTTATCTTCCTGGAAGAGAAATATATCCTCAAGGAGGACAGTGGAAGTGAGATAGATCTAGAAGAGGTTCTAGATCTACAAACTGTTGTTGGCTCATCAGATGAGCCCTTGCCTTAGGAACTAGTTCAAGAACATGTACACATAAGAACTTAACCTTTAGTAAGATATCCCCTACGACTCCTGAATAGAGATTATACATAAGGAGAGTCTCTTATGCTTCGGAAATAAGGTCTATTGTGTAAGTTATGCTATCTACTAGGCATGATATGGCATTTGCTCTAAGTGTTATAAGTATATATCAATTGAATCCAAGTGATGCATATTGGAAGGCTATGAAATGTATTTTTAAGCACTTGAGAAGGGCTAAGGATATGTTTTTAGCCTCTGGAGGAGGGACTTGAAACTACAAGGATACACTAACTATAGCTTCCAGTTTGATCTCGATGACAACAAATCCACTTCAGGATTTATGTTCACTCTAAACAAAGAGGTAGTAAGCTAGAAGGTTCCAAGTGGAAATCCACTGCTGATTTGACGTTGATGGAAGAATACGTCGTCGCTACAGAAGCTACCAAAGAAGTGGTCTAGATGAAGAAGTTCATGTCTTGCCTTGGTGTTGTGCCAAGTATCTCTGATCTAGTCTCATTACTGTGCGACAACAATAGAGCGACTGTTTAAACGAAAGAGTTGTGGTTTCATCAGAAATCAAATCACATTCTGAGGCATTTTCACCTAATCAGGTAGATCATTACCTGAGAAAATATAGTGGTGGAATGGATTCCTTCAGTTGATAATGTATTGGGTCCACTGAGAAAGCCTTTGACTCAAATTATATTTGAGAGTCTCTTGAGTTCGATGAAAATCCAACATGTAAGTGATTAGCTTTAGTTCAAATGAGTGAATATTAGTTATGGGTATTTGTCAAGTCAATCTCATGACTATTTTATTTATTATTATTAATTATTAATAAAAAATACTATATTCATTATATGTAATGTATTGTCTGTCATTTTATAATGAAGTCCATGAATATATGCAATGAAGATTGAATCATAATGAAATCATGATAATGAGATCAATTTTGTTTAAATATGTATTCTTAATTATTCCTAGTTAGAGGATATTTGAGATGGATATCAAATATTCAGTGAGACTAATATAAGTTACTCTTACTCATAAGACTAAAGCGACTAGTCTCATTGTCACTTGTGAGAAGACACTAAGGCAAACCTATAGGTAACTATTGGTAAATGAATTTACTGAACTAATCTAACGTTGAATTTTTAGATGGTCATAATACCTAACTATCAATCAAGGATTCACAGTCACAGTAGCATGAGTGGTCCTTAGACCTAAAACACTAAAGTCACCTTGTTGGTGGATGTCTATATTTTGATTTTGACCTAAAGATCTCTAACCATGGGATCTTGAATAGTTACGTGCTTAGACTTGGTACAATATCTTCAAAGGTGATTGTATGGTCAGCAAGGAATCATTCACTCTCGGTATTTAGAGAGAATATTCTATTGAATGATACTCAGGATGTCCGTGGCCAGAACAAGACTACATATCAAAAAGGGAGTTTTCTGATAATGCATATTGCAAGTATCTACTTCGTGTAAGGGAATATGAATAGGGTTTGGTAGTTAGACTATCCTAGATTCATTTAAAAATATTGCATGAATGAAGGACTATAACCAGGTGGTAATTGATGACGAAAAAGTTCCTAAGTACCCTAATGCCTTTTAAAATCATAAAGTTTTGCGTGGTACCCATCATGATCGGAAGTCCAATCAATTTAACAGTGGGATGATAAATCGATGACTTATATATCAAATAACTAATTAAGTTAGTAAGGTATTACTGACTTAGTGGGATCAAAACCAGACTGGCATTTCGGCCTAGAGGGTCACATGCAAAGGTTCTCGGTCAATGGGAATAAAGTGAGAATTTACTCAGAGGGCAAGTGGTAACTGCATGGCTAGCAGCATTACTCCGAGGGAACTAAGCTTTTATTACAGATTCAACTCCGCACAAGGTAATGACCAGATCTTCTCAGTTCTTTTTATTAGAAACGGATTAGAGGAACCCCACTGGATCATTTATTCCACTGTGTTTACTAGTTTTAGTTTTATATTGTTGTTTCCTAAGCGATGCTTGCAAGTGGTACATTCTATCCATACGAAAGTGGTGCGAGCTTTTAGACTTGTAGAAGGCTTATCCATCACTGGTAAACTCTATTAGAGAGGTATAGTGGAATGTGATCCATTGCAAATAGTCCAGCTCATTATGTCAAACAATCTCTCATCCCGGAGATGCAAGGTTAATATTCAGGTGTAGAAACTCGATATCTAAATCACTAAAAATAGGGTTTTAGGAGTCGCCACTCGAATAAAGGGGTTTGAGAACCTAGAAGATTTGGAAAGATATAATTAGACTCAAAAGCAAGGTCTTAAAAGGGGATAATGGGTTCATGCTTCGGTTAAGAGCGTGGAAGGATTTGGGTACCCACAAACCCCCAAGACTATTACTAATCTAGTCAACTTATTAAGAAAATGAATCTTACAAAATTATGATAAGATCCTTTTCGTAAAGATACCATCTTACTAACAAAACGAACCTTATCAACTTGTAATAAGATCTTTTTTGTAAAAGACTTAAAAATGAAAAATAATCAAGAGAGAAAAAGAAAGAGAGAGGAAGAAGATTATGTCACTAACTTCTACCGACTATCTTATGCTTCAGTAGCATTTGAATGGGTTAAAACTTGAACTCTATGTGTGACTTGGGTTCTGATTTCACTTCCTCTTGGATTTCTAGAATGGTGGTCCCCTTGCACTCTCCTTAGATTGAAAAATGAGTGGGATTAGGCGCTCTATTTATAGGTAAATGGATGGTATAGCAACTTGATGATATGACATCATAAGCTTAAATCAAGGAAGATTTTCTTTACCATCAATGGATGAGAGTAGTTGCAGATATATCCTTGGTTCTTAAAAGTAGTAAAAGAAGAGTCCAAAAGAAGCACATAGGGGAATGTCTAACTCTTGACCTTGAATGAAAAGGATATGACATGTCATTAGTTCTTAAAAAGGGTAAAAGAAGAGTCTAAAAGAAGGACATATAGGCATGTTTAATCTTTGACTTAAATAAGAAGGAGATGTGACATATCATTAATTCTTAAAATAAGAGAAGGAAGAGTCTAAAAAGTAGGACATGTGGACATGTTTAACAATTGACTTAGATGAAGGAAAATATGACGTGTCATTTAGTTCTTAAAAGAAGAGAAGGAAGAGTCCAATATATCTTACGTTCATTTTTGTCATGATTTGATGTAGTCATAGATGGGCCATTGGACTACTATTGAGCTATAGGGCCATTGGGCCATTAGGCTACAATTGGGCTACGGGGTCATTTGGCCATTGGCTTATAGTGTTGAGTAATTTGTCTCTTTATTTTTCTCCTATATTTTAGTGATAACAAATAATGAAAATATTAGTAATAAGCATTACTTATATTTATCTTGATAGTTTAATTGAATGTGTTTTTATACTGTTAGTTTCATGATTACATTTTCAATTATGAGTTTAGTTGATTTCAAGAGCTCTATGATCAATTCGATTATAGACTTAACTAGTATACCGATTAAGTCCCTATCGCTAATCGAATAACACCCTATTTATTACTTCTATCTCAGCTAATCGATTATGTCTTATTTTCGATTACTTGACTTACTTCGATTAACGTTATGACCTTAATCGATTAAGCATTTCAAGCTTCAACTTCGATTAACGTTATAGCTCTTATCAATTATATGTTTCAAGTTTCAACTTCGATTATCATCATAGACCTAATCGATTATGCATTTCAAGTTTCAACTTCAATTAACATTATAGGTCTAATTGATTATGTGTTTCAAGCTTTAACTTCAATCATCGTTATAGACCTAATCGATTATGTATTTTAAGTTTCAACTTCGATTATCATTCCAGACTTAATCGATTATGTGTTTTAGTTTTGACTTCGATTAACGTTACCACTATAATCAATTAACCGGTTCATTTTGATTACTGATATTTGTCTAATTGATTAGTCTTAACGTATGAATAATCGATTACTCTGTTTACACTTCGATTATCTTTATCGATCAAATCGATTAGCCATATCGATTGACATTTTGATTACTGTTTCATGACTAATCGATTACTATCAGCATTTATAATTTGGATTACCATCATGTGTCTAATCGATTACTGTGTTAGGATTAATCAATTTTGAGACTCGAACTTAACTTCGATTATCTTCATCTTTTCAAATCGATTAACCCTCATATCTAGTTTCGATTTACAAGTTGTTTCACTTTGAATACTTATATCTTCTAGCATACGACTTTGACTTTGATTAAGTGTGTTTTTAAACGATTATGTGTCTTATTTCTTCAACGATTACTATTCAGATTTAAGTGTTTGCTCAATAGACTTTTACTTTGTTGAAACTTGTGACTTGTCTGACCATATTTGTGGTAGAACTTTTGTTCGTCACTGTGCTTACTTCTATTTTGTTTTATACTGCAACTTGAGAATGTTTATAGCTCTAGATTGACATCTTTTTGGATCTGTTTAGATTTCCTAGGACTATAAACTACTATATTATTCGTGGACTTCTGCTGAACTGACGTACAAGGCAGAAAAAGCCTAGTTACCTTTTTCGTGTAACTTTCCATTTCAGGTCTTTGGCAGAAAGTTTCACCAACCTATCTGAGGTTGTACTTGAGTGCATTAGATTGCAGACACTTGGGTTACAGTGAAACTTTCCTATATAGTAGAAGATCTCCATGACTTCCTAAGGAAAATTCAAATGTTAGACACAATGGGAAGCTTGTCTCCAATAGATACTATGATGCTATCTAACGGGCAGATTTTGAAAACAGGTTATATAACCTACAAATTCAAGCTGGAAGTAAGATATATGCATATACGAGACATGGAACTAAGAGAGTATACATAGTGAGATAATCCGAGAGCTCCACTGAAAATAAGAAGGCAATCCACATGCTAATCCAAAGCCCTCTTCAAACTTGAGAGATCATTCAAGAAAGAGAGAAGTCTTCCAGAGCTCAGAATCAATCTATGCAATCCAGAGCTCTGAGAGATTGTTTGAAGATCAAGAACTGCACACCATTGCTTTTTGTTTTTGTTTCTTGATCAAGTTTGTGTTCCTCTATAAACACTTGCCTTTTTTATGACACTCCTATACTATCATATACTTTCTTGTGTTGTTTCCCCTTCCTAGCGATTGTAGAGAAGACCTGTGACATACAAGTGGTTATTTCCTCTTCAGTGTGTTGAAGAGAAGACTGGCAGTTGCTGGGTGTTCTATAGACCAGCAAGGGGTCAATATCTTGTGGATGTTCTATAACCAATAACGGGTTTGTACCTTGTGTATTGGAACCCCTAAGAGGTTGCTTGGGGATTAGATGTAGGTCCTGATAGACCGAACAAGTATAACTCTTTGTATTATTTGCGTGCTTTCCCCTTGTTCCTTCTCATTCTGTCTAGTTAGCTTTTTTTTTTTCCGCAACTTAGTCTAACTAAGTTTTTTAGAAATCCATGCACCCCTCTTAGGTTATACATAGCTAGGAAACAAGTGGTACCAGAGCAGGTTTCTCTCATTGTATAGATGTTAAGATCTGAGAGATGGTATGTCTAACAGTTATGGTGAAGGGCAGTCCTGCCTTCCACTGTTTGATAGTGAAGATTACTCTTACTGGAAGTGCATAATGGATTTCTTCCTTACGGGCCTAGACCTAGACCTCTAAAGTGTGTTTGAGGATGATGACTACATCATTACTATTCCCAAAGAAAGATGGACAAACAATAACAAGCGTTTAGTTTCTTTGAATAACAGGGCCAAAACTGTTTTATGTTGTGCACTTGGAAATAAAAAGTTCAACTAGATCGCTGCATGCAAATCACCTCAAGACATATGAAAGAAGCTTGAGCTCGCATTTGAAGGAACTAGCGAAGTGAAGGAAACTAACATAGACATCCTAGTAACTCAATATGAGAAGTTCAAGATAGACTCTTCTGAGACCATCACCTAGATGTACAACATATTCACAGACATTACAAATGGTCTGGTGGCTCTTAGGAAGGAGTACAGTAGCAGAGACTTAGTAAGAAAAATTATGAGATCTCTCCCAAGCCAATGGACTTTTAAGGTGGCAACAATTGTGGAAGCAAATGACCTCATTTGTCTTAGTCTTGAGAAACTTATTAGGTCCCTTATGACCTATCAGATAAATGTGGAAAGGCTAGGTGAGAGCACCTACAAGAAGAAAGTTCCCACAGCTCTCAATACAAGCATTCCAAGCTCAAATGCAGCCACCTCAGGAGAAAAAAATGAAGATGACATGATGAAGAAGCCTTGCTGTCCCGAAGATTACTCTAAATTTTGAGGAAGAAGAAGCTTTAAGAAAGGTCCCGTAACAAATACATCAAGAAGGGACATAGCAAAGACAAAAGAACCCACCTGCTATAAGTGCAAACGGTTAGGACACTTGAAGGCTGATTGCCCTCTACTCAAGAAGAAAGATCACAAGAAGGACTACTCCAAGAAGCCCAAGAAATTCATCAAAAGAAAAGCTATGGCAGTAGCTTCAGATAATGAAGAAGATTCATCCTCTTCATCAAGTTTAGAAGAAGAAGAGGAGATTGCAAACTTGGCTCTCATGGCAACCAACTCTTATCAAGATGATGAACATGTAACTTCCAACATAATTTGTGAATCTAGTTCAAATTTTAATGAAGAGCTATTTTTAAAAGAGGCCTTTAATGAGCTATATAAAAAATTTAAAATTCTTTCAAAGGAGCTCAAAATACTTAAAATAGATAATGAAAAACTAAGTGTAATGAGTGTCTCCCTAAAATCTGAGAACATCAACTTAACTCATGTTAATCAAAGATTAAAATATGAAAACTAATCACTTGGTGAGGTTAATAAAATTCATAATAGTAAAGTTGAAGAACTTCATGCTGAACTTTCAAAGATATAGAATGCAAAGATGGTTCTTAATGAAGATAAAAGTCATGAAAATGAACTAATAGAAGTGAACTAGTATCTAAAATCTTCTCTTGATATGTTAACTAGGGGTAAAACATCTTTACACTTTTGCTTGAAAGGACTTAGGATTGATAATAGAAAAGATGGACTCAGTTATGTGAATCTAAGATTTCTACACATATAAAGCCCATACAAAAATATCTTCTCCCTAGATTTGTAAAAGTTTCAACTTCAACAAGCTAGAAAAGAAAGGTCCCTTGCGTAGATCGCTATTCTCAGTGTTGTAGATTGGATAACACTTTGAAAACTTGCAAGTGGAGGAAGTTGATTTAGATACGCAAGGGATCTATACTTGCCACTAATTTGAAAGCACCAAAAAAGATTTAGGTACTTAAAACTATCAAGTAATTTTTGCGAGGTAGCCTAGGAGTATCCAAATGGTACATTCAAGTCCATGCAAGATGAAGGAGGCACAGTCACCTATAGAGATAACGGAAAAGGAAAGATTATGGGTAGTGGCATAATGGACAACAGTTCAACAAATCTTATTAAGGATGTACTGTGTATAGAAGGGTTGAAGCACAATCTATAACGACCCGCCACCATATAATCGGAAACCCGATTACTAAATGGGTATCGAATCATTATCTACAGGTTCACACCCGGATCTCATACGACACGTCTGGAGAAGTAAGCGTTAAACAAGGCTAAATATAATAATTTCACGGACTTCAAGGAAAGTACAAGTGTACAGGAAGTAAATTAATAATGTCCGTACACAGTCCAACAATAATTACATGGTCCAAAAAATTAAATAAGTACAGGCAGAAGCAAAGTACAACAACATTGAGGCATACCCCGGAACTAAGATAGTTGCTGGCCTGCACACTAAGGAGAACACCACACGCCGCCACTCGCCAAGAAGTCTACACCTGAAACCGCAGGGAGTGAGCCACACCAGAATTGGGCTCAGTAGGGATCATCCGATCCCCGCCTCCCACACACACACACGAGTGCAGTAATACAAAAAAGAAGGCAAAACAGTAAAAACAGTTTCTAAATACCGATATGAGACATATGCATTCGCAATGTAACAGGCACAGTTCTAAACAATTCAAGTAACTCAACTCAATACCACAATTCGTAACCAAAGATCCGGCTAAACATTTAAACCACACTATCAACCGCATACGAACGGTGCCTCACAACATCACCAACACCCACACCTATCTACCCCTACGATGTTCCGGGCACCGTAAGGTGAGGCAGTGAGTCAAACTAGGACTAACTGGGACTAGTGAACCACTACTGCCCAGTTACGTGTGCACACAAGCAGTCTAGACCACTGTCCTATTGACCGGACTTCCCTCAACGCCAGGCCTCGGCGCTTCAAGAGGGTCCTGGGGACCGGCGAAACCCCTTCAAGACGAAGCTATAGGGACTACCCGTAACCCTAACCTCCCGGGTCACATCAGGCCAGAGGGCGAAGGGTACCACTCGTTACCTCGATATCTCAGGTTACATTAGGCCCAGTGGCGAAAGGGTAAACTCCAACAGCACCACACTCGGCTCCACAGTAAGAAACACGCCAGAAACAGCCAAGATAAACTAGGAAAACACTGACCTGCTGGGACCAAACAACAACCCCTCGGATAGCGCGCTGGTTACTCTGGCTTGACCGGCTCAAGGTGGTTCTGCTTCCCCCAGCCATAAGTGAAACACTAACATGTACCCCTTCCACATCGGTATGGCAACAATGCCACCTAGACACCGTGTCCCTCCCACACCGACACAAGGTGTCAAATACAAACTACAATCGTATAAACACATGTACACACAATGTGATTCTAATTATGCATAAATCCTCAGCCTCGATGTACGATTTCAAACATGCATTTAATGAGGTTTTGTCTTGAATCGCGTCACCCAAGGCTGACGTCATTCAACACCTCCAAACTGGTTCATGTGAAAACTGGCCTCGGAAGTTGGCCTAAAACGCATCGTCCTGGGAAGCCGCCGTTTGAAAGGCGTCGCTGTCCCTGGACACCATTCAAACCAAAACTCTATTCTCACAGAAATCGCTTCCGGGATGAATTTGGCCTAAATGGCGTCGTCCTATCAAGACGCCATTTAGACCAATTCTAGGTTCTCTTACAATTTCTCCCCCAAATCACCCCAAAAATGCCACAAAAATAAGAAAAGATGGGGAGAATCCAATTCAGTATTTGGAACACACTAATCCCCATTTCATAAAAATGACCATTTTTATGTAAAAGCCCCTTAAACATGCTCATTCTACCCAATTCTCCTTACACGTTGCAAGCTTCAAATAGGAAAACATGGATTAAAACAACAAAATCACATATAAGGATCGTCCCTCTACCGGTCACTTGAACTCCTCCTAGCTCCGTGCTGTCGAACCGCCGCACCGCAAACCGCTGCCGGTACCGCCGTGGACACCGTCACTCTGCCGGGACGTCGGCCGCCACTCGGAGAATGAAGTGCCGCGGAGAAAGTGATGGTGGTAGTGGTGAGAGGTAGAGAGGTGTTGGAGTGGTGGAAGAGGAAGAAGGGGAAGGAGAAAGGGAAAGGGAAACGGAGAGGATCGGAGAGTGGGAAGAGAGAGAGTGAGAAGTAGAGAATGAGAGAAAGGAGGGAAGGTTCGGAGTGTAAACTAAAACAGGTTAAAACGCATCGTCCAGAAAAGACGCCTTTCAGACGACATGACCGGGGCCGTACTCTCGAGACTCAAAACTGGCCCACGTGGCGCCCACGTGGTACCGACGTGGCAAGTCTAAAATGTGTCTTCCTCTCAAGACGCCGTTTGAACTATGTCGAGCAAGCTCGACGCGATAAAGAACCTATGCCCCAGCCCCTACAAGGGCCTAAACCAAGGGGTCTAGCTCCGAAACCGACTCAATAACTATACCCGAAACCTCAATCCTTACACAATCTAATCAACATCAGCCAACTGTGTGACAGAGGACACAAAGTCATCTTTGAAGTTGATCAATGCACAATAATCAAGGAAGATGAACTCAGTTTTAAAGCTTACAGAGAGAAGAACCTATATGTACTATAGTTGAAAGAACTCAAAGATCAAGTTGTCTATCTAGCTGCTAGCAAATATGAAGAAGTAGACCTTTGGCATAAAAGACTGGGACATTGCAGTCATGGGGTAATTCAAAAACTGATCAAGCAAATCTGGTTGAAGGATTGCTTAAGTTAAAGCTCAAGACCTTAGGCATCTATGCAGCTTGTGTTAAAGGAAAGCAGACCAAGACCTCATTCAAGTCCAAGGCAACTGTGACAACTTCCAAGCCTATGGAGTTGCTTTACATGGATTTGTTTGGACCTATGAGGACAACAACCAACCTAGGTGGAAAGAACTATGGGTTTGTCATAGTTGATGACTACTCTAGGTTCACCTGGGTGACATTTTTGGAAAACAAGTCAGATACACTAGAGGCATTTCAGAAGTTCAGTAGAATAGTACAAAAAGATCAAAATTCAACATCATCTCCATCAAATCAGACCATGGTGAAGAATTTGAGAATGTGGTGTTCACAAGATTCTGTGATGAGCAAGGAATACAACACAAGATCTCAGTACCAAGGACACCTTAGCAAAATGGAGTAGCGAAAAGGAAGAACATAACACAATTGGATATGGCAAGAACCATGATGTCAGATACAAATCTGTCAAGATATTTTTGGGTAGAAGTAGTAAACACAATATGCTATGTCATCAATAGAGCAATGATCAGGCCAATTCTGAAGAAAACTCGACATAAGTTGTATAAAAGAAAGAAACCAAAGATTGGTTACCTAAATTCATTCAGATGCAAATGTTATATTCTCAACAATGGCAACGATAACATTGGCCTTGATGCCAAATCAGATGAAAGTTTGTTCCTTGGATATATTTTCAAACCTCATGGTTATATAGTATTTAGTCAAATAACTTTATTAGTAGGACAAACTATTCATGTTATATTCGATGAGACTAATGAATCTTCAAAAGAAAAAATAAAAATTGTGATGATGATGTAGGTGAGTTGATTAAGAACATGGATAAGCTGGACTTAGATCAAATAAAGAAAGAAGATCTACCCTTGGAAGAGCTGCAACAAATTGAAGAACAACATGAAGACTTACTCAAGGAGTGGAGATATCATAGAGATCATCCCAAGGAAAACATTCTTGGAGATCCAAAACAGAGAGTTGAAATCAAGAGTAAGACCATTCCTTATAATTATACTGCTTTTGTTTCTCAGTTTGAACGAAAGATAGTGAGAAGCACTGGAAGATAAATCCTAATTATAGACATGCAAGAGGAACTAAATCAGTTCCAGAGAAACCAAGTTTGGTCCCTTGTGCCTAGGCCATTATATCATCCAGTAATAGACACCAAATTGGTATTTAGAAACAAAATGGATGAATCAAGTGTAATTACTAGAAACAAGGCCAGACTAGTTGCTCAAGGCTATAGTTAGGAGGAAGATATAGATTATGATGAAACCTATGCCCCACTTGTCAGATTTAAGGCAATTTAGATTCTACTTGCATATCCATCTGCATTTAATTTAAAATTATTTCAAATGGATGTTAAAAGTGTATTTTCAAATGATTTTATAATGGAAGAAACCTCCAGATTTTGAAGATCATACGTTATCAAACTATGTTTTTAAATTGCATAAGGTAATGTACGGTCTGAAACTAGTTCCTGGAGCTTGGTACGAAAGACTAAGTGCTTTTATCATTCATCATGGTTTCAGTAATGGTAGAGCAGATAATGTAGTGCTCAAAAGGGTGCATGTTCATCATGATATCATATGTTTACTATGATTAACAATATCAGAGAAATTGTGATCGCCAAAAATCGAGGGCTTCAATGAAAAAGTGATCGCTTACTAACCTTGCAAATCGGGAGAATGTGGGGTTCTTTTGTTCCTCTCTTTCGACTGGTCGAAAGAAAAGAGCCTTCTTTCCTTTTTTTACTCTTGTTCTTTGGGGGTGTTTCTCTTTCTGTCCAAATTCCAAGCTTTCTTCTAAATCTCCTTCAAACCTTGTAAGAAAGATTGAAAAGAAAAGAAAACAAATAGATTAGAACTAAAGGGAGGTAGTATCTATTCTATTCAACAAATTTTCATGCAACTAAACAAAAGAACTCACTTGTTTTGTATTCTTTTAAACCCCTAAATGATGTATAGGCATGGAAAAGATGAAGTGAATGTGTGTGATGAAGTGATGCAATGAAGAACTATATGAAAACAGAAATTTAAACTATATGAATCTTATCAAAATTCAATGGAAAAGAACAAGAAGGGAGGAAAAGGATGGCCCCTCCATAGCTTGGTCTTCAATGGGCTTCAAAAGGTGAAGAGGATGAAGAAGATGAAGCGTCCCTTACTGTCCACGTTCTTCTTCTTGAGGGCCTTCAAAAACCTTGTAGGAAGCTTCAAATTCTCCAATAGCTAACCTTCTTCAAAGGCCAATGTCCATATGTATTTATAAGAAGTGATTCAAGGGTATTTTGGCCTTCAAAAGGACTCTCTCGCGGCTCGGACTTGCCCTGGATGATCATGAAGGGAATTGAAAACCTTTCCAACCTCTGGAAGCGGATTATCTCGGCCAAATCTTGTTTATCAGGAAACTCTTAAAATGCGTCGTTCAAAGAGGACGCCTTTTAGTTAATTAATGCAGCCAGAATAGAAATAAATCCAAAAAAGTAAACCGAAAACAATTAGGAAACATAAAAGGCGTCGTCCATGCACGACGTACTTTAGATAACTTAGGAAATTAACTAGAATTATAAATCGTAAACTTAGGCAGATTAGGACTTAAATGGCGTCGTCCAAAGGCGACACTATTAAGTTAATTCTTCCTAAATTTACTAATTTTAATTCTGAATTGATTTTTGTCATGAATCCAAATGGCGTCGCATATAAGCGATGTGATTCAACGAATCTCAAGAGAAAATCAATAAACATTAATTAATGATTAAACATCAGACCATTCTGAAGCATTATCATTGTGACATGAAATTTACTCAATATGATGTCAAAATTAGCGTGTCTACAGCTGCTCCACCTTGGCATTGGCTTTGCAAGGGAGTGAAATGTACTGAAAGGGTGATGCCAAGGTGTGATGTGACACGCTCTCAACATCACATGATGGGAATCTTTCTCAAAACAATCAGTGAAGATAACTCGAATATCGATTGAATCAATCCTGTCTGGATGAAGAAAACAAAGGAAACAAAAAGTCGATCAACTTCCGTGATTGGGAAGTACCCTAGGTCACAAACCCTGCAGGTTTCGTCATGAAGAGCGGTTACCAGCCAATGTGGAAGTGCTGCAACCATGACAGATCTTAAGGGGAAACAAAAAATGTTGGATGAGAAATCCAAGAAAGGATATAATTCCAAAGATATCTTCAAGAGAACCTCAAAGATAATCGAGATACTCAATTCGGAATGGAATATTTCATATCACGTTGGAATTTATTGGATCAATGGTCTGAAATTTAATCAAGAATCAATTCTTATCATAATTATTTCAAAGTCCTACATGATGCATGCTAGGCTAAAAAAAAATAAAATAAAATAAAATAAAATATAAATTAATCAAAGATAATATTGTTAAATCATCATCAATGAGTCAAGATACTGATTCTTGCAATTCAGTGCTAAGTCGAAGCTTGTTTATCTACGCACCATTTCACAAAAGTAGAACCATCGTCCCCATCAATCAACAATCCAACGGCCTATCTGTGCGATTAAGAATTCTCTGGAATTATCACTGTTTTTGTTGGAGGGGAACTCAAATTCCAGTTTCATCAAAACCACAAGGTCCTTGATACTCTAATAGATATTTATCATATAACAATGATAATCCGAATCAATTACATAAAAGAAATACAAGGGTAGAGATAACCGTCTTTTAGTCACGGCTGGGACTCATGAACTTCCCACAGTGGGACCTTAGTGGAATTCTCAGCTTCATTTTCACTTCTTTGATATTTCCTGCACTCATAATTTCATCAGTAACCTCATACAATTATGGATTTTTTGAAAAATAATAGAAATTAAGAAAACTCATCAAATAGCGTCGTTGTTCACAGACGTCATTTAAATGGCGTCGCCCCATCCAAACATCATTTAAGTTATAGAAATTGTTCTCTGTTCTGACTCCAATATGAACTCTGCTTGTCTTAATGCACATCCTTCTTCCAATTCGGAAAGGGCTTCCCAATCCCGCAAATCACTCTATAAAACCTTCCTCTCTACATATCAAACCATTACAACAAGCAATCAAGAGGGAAAGGTAAAGGATTCTCTCCAAAGCTCAAGGGAAAAAGGTGAAGAACATGAAGAAGTCAAGGAAATCAATTCAAAGAGGATGGATTCTTCACAAGATTCTTCAAATAAGATGATAAGAAAGGCGATTGAAAAGCTTTCTGAGGTAAAAGACCTTCTAAGTGGGCGAGATCCTAACTTACAAGTAAGTTAATCTCTCCTCTAATCAATTTTTTTTTATGCAATTCTCTACATATTCTCCATATTCTACTTCTTCATGGGCATAATAGAACTATTCCAATTTCTTTCTTCATCTAGGGATATCCTTTCTTCTCTGGTCCAAGATGATTTTCTTCACTTCCATGGATCCAAAAGCTAGTTAACAAGATTAATCTCTCCATGCAATCTTATATATCTAAGTGGCATATCCAATGATTAGTTATTCATGCCAAACATTACAAAAGCACAAGCATGGATTGGGCTGCAATGGGTACTTTGATTAAACTATGGCATCCACAAACTCATACTTTTCTCTTTGCCACGTTCAAAGCCACCATCCTCTTAGAAGAAGCCGAACTCTTATTGGGTCTTCCTAAGCTTAAAGTCAACAATGATGAACCTGATTTGAGTGAGATGATATTCATGAGGGAAAGAATCACGGGTCAACAATTATTGGAAAAGATTATGAAGAATCCAAGGAAATTCAAGGCTGTCTTACAAAGAAGGGAATCAATTTTACTAAATTAGCTGAATGGACTTTGAAGAAGATAGAAGACCTCAAGATGAAGATATAGAGAACGTGACGAAGGCGTTCACCACGTGCTTTGTTGGAACTTTACTATTCCCTGCTCAAGATAATGTTCTAGGGGATGATTAGTTAAGCGCAATCAATGGGATTTTCGAAGGGAAGCAAATTAGCACAGCGGTTCTAGCCTACCTCTACAGTGGGCTTTCTGCAGCTTCTACAAGTCAACCTCCTTATGGCAGCATGCTTCTCTTAGCTCTGTGAGTGGAATTCCACTTCAAGTTCAACGATATTGAAGAAGAAGTTCCAAGAATATTCCAAATGTACTAGCGTAGCCTTATCTTCCATATTGCCAACATTGTGAAGTTCAATGATAACGTGACCAATTGAATGCCCAACCTCAAGACTCGAGTTGACGGGTGCGCTTATTTGAAGACTATGTCAAGAACTAGATTTGAATCTACGCCACTTGCTCTCATGGAACAAGCGATTCGGATGCGCCGTGGTGCTGACACAGAGCTCCGACTGATCGGGGCGACCGAGTTCATTCTCTATAATCCACATCGTTGTCTTCCTCAACTTAGCATGCCTCGCTATGAATTTCCAGAAATATCTTTTCTTTCTCCAATCAAGAAGCGGGCATTAAGAACTGATGAAGATTTCGAGGCGACAAAACTTATTGCAACTCTTTGGAATATCGGATTCACCCGTTGTGTAAAAGCTCCTCATGAAGCTAATAAAGAACTGTGTAAATCATATGTAAAAGAGCTCAAGAAAATTCATCCTTGAAGGCTCTTCATCTTTATCTTCCAATTTGATTATTTTTTTATTTTATTTTCATTAAAGAAATTATTCCTTAATACAATAGAAATTTTTTTGTAATGCTTTGCAATTTTTCTATAATTTTTCCTTGAATAAAACTATGATTTTTCCTCAAAATATGAATTTTCGGGTTCAGTTAATTCAAATAGCATCGACTCAGAGAGATGCTTTTCAATGTTATCAATTTCCAAATATAAAAATCTAGCCTCAAAAGAACCCTAAATCGCGTCCGGTCAGTAAGACACCTTTATGTTTTCTCTCTCCTACTTTCCAGAGATTTCCAGCAATTTATCTATTGAATAGCGTCTTCTTTTAAAGACGCGAATTATAATTCTTTCAAATTTCCCGTGGTACTACCCTGACCCGAAGAGGCGCTAAAATCCAAAAGGCGTCGGCCTAAGGAGACGCGTTTAACAAATTTCAAAAATTTTCTGTTGCCGTCTTAGTTTGTGCGCCACTGAATGGCGTCGCTGTCACATGACGCGATTTAATCAATTCTAACAGAGTCTCGCGAGCCCAAACCCTTTTCTTCTTCATTCTCTCTTTGATTTTCTCTCCCCTCCCTTCTCCTTGCTCTCTGGCGAACAGTGGGCAACTCCAGTCGTTCACCTCCTACTCCGGCCATCTCCCTCAACTCCGGCGACTTCTCCAACTTCGGCGAGCTTTCTCTTTCTCTCTCAAGCTCTCTCTCATCACCAACCGAGCTCTCTCTCTCTTCTATCCGAACTCCTCTTCTCTCTCACCCTCTCTCACGACCCCATGGGATCCGGTGGAAGCTCGAGCGGCCATGGGAAGTGCCGGTGGCTTGCTCCATTAGCGGCAAGGGCAGAGGCGCCCGAAGAAGCTTCTCCCGAGGCAATGGTTATAGCGGAGGCAGCGGCGTTCATGGAAGCCGAGGAAGTCCCTCTCGCGGCTCCGAAGGGCGAGGAAGCGGCGGCACTGGTCGATGAGGCCGGCACACGTTTGGTAAGCTTCCAGACACTCTATTTATGTTAGATTTTCAATTTTTAGGGGGAAAAAGAGAGACTCGGCTGCAGGTTCTCGAACCTGTGGCCAAAAAGCGTCTGGGGACAGGGACGCCTTTTGAAACGCGTCCTTGCACCAAGACGCGATTAAAAAACAATGACAATTATTTCAGAAATTGATTATTAATGCCTTGACAATGAATTGGATGAATTATTTTACAATTGTAGGGGACAATGAGGACCAGGATCTCCTGGGACCTAGTGGTAGCAGCGTACAGGGGGCTCCCAGATTTTCAAAAGGTACGACTAGTGGAGATGGGGTTTAGAGAGATATTAGAGATCGAGCCATTTTGGATCGACCTGGTACTACTCCAGGTGCTGAGGAAGCGATGGCATGTTGAGAGCAAGGTATTTCTAATACCCTGGGACACATGGTCCCTAGTCTCGAGGACGTATGCCGGATCACCGGCCTTCGAGTGGATGGCTAGGCTATGAGCGAGATCACGTATCCCGACTATAGAGAGTTTGCTAAGGAGCTACTAGATTTAAAATGCATGGGGCCGGAAGGCCGAGAGTCTCGAACCCTTGTAAGGGTAGCTGTAGAGAGATCTTCAGGTTTAGTAGGATTGAGGTAGCAGACGGATGAGTCTAGGGAGAAGTTTAGAGAGAGACTAGCCCAAGCGTCCAGTGAGGTGTACTGCTAGGATCCGAGTGACAGGGCTAGCGCTGATAGGGACCTCCGGAGGTTCTAAGTTTTCTTTTTTGGTAGGCCCCTTTTCGGGACCAAGGGAGATTATATCCACTGCCGCTTCTTGACCCTTCTTACTGATTTAGACCACTTAGGTGAGTATGCCTGGGGTGCAGCCCTTCTGGCCCACCTCTTCACTGACCTTTCTGCTATCACGCATGATCGGGACACCACTATCAGTGGCTTCGCGCCATTCCTTCAGGTATTTAGTTCATTTTATGTTTGTTTCATTAAATGTTTATGATACAATGCATGCAATGCATATGATTATGATGATTATAACCTATATGTTCTTGTATGCAGGTGTGGAGTTATTATTACTTTCCTCTCGGCCGAGCGAGGCCATCAAAGCAGCTAGCGGCAGTTCCACTTGCCCAGAGTTAGCGTCCGGTTGTGGATACAGCACTACAACACCATCAACTGACGGCCCTCCGCCATCAGTTCCTCGACTACCTGGAGCTTTTGGCAAGCTTTTAATCCCTCTTTTATTAAATACTTAACATGTTTGTTTAAATGAAATTTGTTGATTATAGCAATTAAAATATCTTATTGACTATTTGTCAAATATTTTGATTAAATGTTTGATTAGAGGTTTAATTAAATACTTTTATTGAATATTTTCAATATTGGATCTTTTATGGAATGTTTAAATATCTTATTAAATGCTTATTTGGTTGTTTATTTATTTGTTTAACTATGCAATGCAACTAACCTATATGAATGCAGGTTATCTGGCGTCCATATCTGGGTATGGATTGTAAGGATCGAGATTTTCGGATCCGGTTTTCGGGTCGGACCCTGTAATTCTGGCCCTTGTGGGGGGCGGAGGTTCTGTGTCGAATCGCGTCAGGACCTCGAGACGTGTTTTAAACGGCGTCCACCGTGGCGGACGCGTTTCAGGTTCTGCCACGTGGGTGCCACGTGGGATGGCCTTGGGCTGCGAGAGTACGGCCCTGTCATGTCGTCTGAACGGCGTCCGCGTAGGACGACGCCTTTCAGACTGCGACTCTGGGTGTGTCAGAGTACGGCCCTGACAAGTGGTCTGAATGGCGTCTGAGTAGGACGACGCGTTTCAGAATCTTGTCAGAGCGGCCGTCACGTCACCTGATAGGCGTCCGTAGATGTCGACGCGTTTTAGCCAGTTTATGGTTAACCCTGCGAGCCCTCCTTCTTTTACTCATTTTCTCCTACTCTCTTTCTCTCCTCCTCGTCCGTCGAGCACGGCGGCGATTCCTCCTCCTCTCTCTTTCCCTCCCGCCATTTCATCTCTCCCTCCACTCCATCCTTTACCTAGCTCCTATCACTACCTCCTCCACCTCCACTGCGGCGTTCTACTCTCCGGACGGCGGCCGACGTCACGGTGGAGCAAGGACGACCACGGCGGTACCGGCGGCGGCGTGGGGCGAGACGGGTGGACGGCTTGAAGCTCGGAGGCGTTCAAGTATCCGGTAGGGTGACGGTTCCCATAGCATTGTGTTTGAATCATGTTTTCCCCGTCTACGCATGTTGAGGACCTTTGGTTTTGGGGGGTAGAATGAGCATGTTTAGGAGTTCTTTTGATGATATGGGGGATTTCTTTGAATGTGTTTTCCTATGGATTGGATTGCCCCCTCTTTCTCCTCCGTTTTGGGTTTGTTTGGGTTGAGAAGGGAGCCCTCGGGCTCATGGCAACTCTGGTTCCTGGGGTTGAAAGACGTCGTGCATGGACGACGCCTTTTTGAAGGGCGTCGGGCCATCACGACGCCTTTTAGACAGGAATCGCCTGACAGAGAGTCTGCCAGGTCGGGGATTCTGAGACTAAAAGACGTCATGGGTGAACGACGCATTTTTGAATGGCGTCAGGTACCTATGACGCCTTTTAAGGCAGAAATCCCCTGAATAAGGGCGTTGGGAATTCCGGATTTCTGTGTTGAATGGCGTCTGGGGATGTCGACGCCTTTTAAAAGGCGACCACTGGTATCGACGCCTTTTAAGGCCTAATTCTGAAGACTGTTTTACATGAACCTGTACATGGAGCTTGAATGGCGTCGTCCTTGGTCGACGCGATTCAAGAGAGAACCTCACTAATTCATGCCAGTAAAACGTGTTCATACTGCTAGATAGATAGTGCATGTTTTAGTGTACCCGATAGAGATGGATTCTTCATGATCGAATGGTTCTTTATGCGTGTTATGCGATCGCGGACTTTTCACGTGACCGGATCGCACTGTGCTGGGTTTTGAGTTACTGTGGACCTGGAGTGACACTGTAGCACTTTATCACCCTGTGCTGGTGGGGGCGTGAGCACAGCGCCGGTGGGGGCGTGGGCGGGGTGACGCCTAGTGAGAGAGGGTCACCTGGTGAACCCCGGGGTCAGCTAGTACCGGTGTCGGAGTGGTACATTCGGAGAGTCACTCATGCTGAGGGAAGGGGTAGCCACCTGAGCCAGTTGGGCCGGAGTAGCGAGTGTGCTATCCGAGGGGCTACTGCTTGGTCTCAGCGGGTTGAGGTTTTTCCCACCGTTGTTTGTGCGGTTGGCGAGTTCTATCGAGACGACAGTTGTGGATTCTCTAGTCGGCCGGTTTAGAATGTGCATGTTTATTATCTTTCGACTGCATGTATTCTCACGTAGAGAATTAGGAATTGTACCTACCACTGCACTTGTTACTTTACCGTTAACTGTACTTTACACTTGTGGGTGTGTGCGTGGGCAGTGGGGATCGAAGGATCCCTACTGAGTCTTGTCTTGAGACTCAGCCCTGCGGTTTTCAGGTGAGGACTCCCAGCAGACTTAGAGCGGCGTGTGCGGCCGTGTGTTGAGCGCTTTCAGCAGTTGTTCCGGGGTATGCCCCGATGTAGTTGTTATTTATTTCTGGCCTGTATGTTTAACTATTTCTTTCAGTTGGAGTATGTAATTATTTGCTGTATCTAGTCGCATTGTAATAATTTTAATTCCTGCACTTTCATTTCAATTCAATGCGATGTGAATGTTTAGCTTAGTTAATTATTTGTTTCCCAGACTTACTAGATCCTGGTTTGGTTCCAAATTAATGATTCGGTACCCATTTAGTAATCGGATCCCCGATTATAGGGTGGCGGGTCGTTACAGTTGGTATCAGAGCATACGGTCTGGCAAATGAATAAATAACTAGGTTAAATGTTGTAAATTCGGCAAATAAATATATTATCCCGTACAGGCACGGCGGTAGCATAGGTTTTAGGACTCTAATTAGAACTTTTTAATTTTGTAATTGTAGGCGAGTAGATGGCTCCCAGGAAGAGGATGCGAGTTATTCGAGAGCGGGGAGATGCCCCTAGTGGGTCCAAGGCAGGGAGGCCGAGTGTTGAGCAGTTTATGGAGGCCATGATGGATACTATGGCTAGATATCAGACGCGAGACCCTAGCGAGAGTTCTAGTGCTCGGGGAGGGTCCACATCTACACTTGAGAGGTTCTTGAAGCTGAGGCCACCTCACTTCACCGGTCGTCCCGACCCTGATGAGGCCATTCACTGGCTTAGAGAGATTGAGAAGACTTTTGATACCATGGACTGTGCAGCAGTAGAGAGGACCCCGCTGGCTACCTTCATGCTGAAGGATAGCGCCTATGACTGGTGGACCACACTGAAGAGTTTGTCTTATGAGGACAGGAGTCTTAGGGAAATTTCATGGGAGACCTTTGTTAAGGAGTTTAATGCACAATATTTCCCTAGACATGTCCAGCGAGCCAAGGAGAGGGAGTTTATGGACCTGACGCAGGGGAGTATGACGGTACTTGAGTACCAGGCGAAGTTTGTTTCGCTGGGACGGTTCGTGCCTTTCATATTTGGGGACGAGGAGCGTCGCACGGAGAGGTTTGTGGATGGGCTTAGGCTCAGTTTGAGGAACTTCGTGGCGTCCCACTGTTGTACAGACTTAGCATCAGCAGTTAGGTGCGCAGCAGCTGTAGAGGCTCAGCAGACCCAGACGGCCCGGGAGAGAGGGCAGACTGTTCAGGGGCCAGTGCGAGGCAGGGGTAAGGCAGCGGCATCGGCTCCTTCGGTCGGATCGGGATCGTCGTCACTCGGCTCCCGATTCAGGAGATTCTTCAGGGGTGGTGGCAGCAGTAGCGGCAGCAGCAGACCCAGGCAGGGTCAGCAGAGTCAGTCAGCATCCAGTGCACAGCAGGAGCCAGCTCAGAGGCTTCCGGCAGTTTGTCAGCACTGTGGTGGTGCCCATGGCGGAACTCAGTGTCCCACTCTTCCCAGGAGGTGTTTTACTTGCGGCCAGCAGGGCCATCTGGCGAGGCAGTGCCCGCAGGGGCACAGTCAGGGGCAGGGTCATGGCGATCAGAAGAAGCCGAGGACTCAGGGGAGAGTTCTAGCTATCACCAGGAGGGAGGCTCGCGCGTCCAACTTGGTGGAAGGTACACTCTCTGTCCTTGGGAACTCTGCACATGTGTTGATCGATTCGGGTGCTTCGCATTCTTTCATTTCCGAGCAGTTTCTAGATATTCTTTCTGCACCCGTTGATGAGTTATCTGATGGTCTGATGGTGGAAGTTCCTTCTGGAGACTTCATGATATCTTACAATTGTCTGAGGAATGTTCCCTTGACCATTGAGGGTCATGTGCTACCTGCCCAGTTGGTTGTACTTGCTATCTGTGATTTTGATATCATCCTGGGTATGGATTGGTTGGAAGTCTTTTATGCGGAGGTGGACTGCCACAGGAAGAGGGTGCGCTTCTCTATTCCGGACATCCCGATCTTCTTCTTCCAAGGTATTAGGCTTTCTTCTCGAGGTATTCTCATTTCTGCCTTTAAGGCACGGAGGTTGCTTGCTGGTGGCTGTGAGGCTTTCCTTGCCTCTGTTGTTGTTTCTCATGTCCGTGCTAGTCCCAGTCCTTGGGAGGTGCCTGTTGTTTGTGATTTCGTAGATGTATTTCCTGAGGAGCTGCCTGGCCTTCCTCCACAGCGAGAGGTCGAGTTTACCATCGAGCTTGCACCAGGTACGGCGCCCTTGTCTAAGGCCCCGTATCGGATGGCGCCAGCCGAACTCGCTGAGTTGAAGGCGCAGTTGCAGGAGTTGTTGAATAAGGGTTTCATTCGTCCCAGTACATCTCCATGGGGTGCTCCAGTTCTGTTTGTCAGAAAGAAGGATGCTTCCTTGAGATTGTGCATTGATTATAGGCAGTTGAACCAAGTGACAATAAAGAATAAGTATCCGCTTCCTAGGATCGATGATTTGATGGATCAGCTGCAGACCGCAAGGGTGTTTTCCAAGATCGATCTGAGATCTGGATATTATCAGATGAGGATCAGGGATGTGGATGTTAGTAAGACGGCTTTCAGGACTCGATATGGGCATTATGAGTTTTTGGTTATGCCCTTCGGCTTGACCAATGCTCCGGCGGCCTTTATGGATCTGATGAACCGAGTCTTCAGGACCTACTTGGATCAGTTTGTGGTTGTGTTTGTTGATGATATTCTGATCTATTCTTCTTCTGAGGAAGAGCACGCTGCTCATCTTCGGGCAGTGTTGCAGGTCCTGAGAGAGCATCAACTTTATGCCAAGTTCAGCAAATGTGAATTTTGGCTAGACGAGGTGCACTTCCTTGGGCATGTTATTTCTGGTGAAGGTATCGCAGTGGATCCAGCCAAGATCTTGGCAGTGATGGATTGGAGCAAGCCGACTTCAGTGACTGAGATCAGGAGCTTTCTGGGGCTTGCCGGTTATTACAGGCGGTTCGTTCAGGGATTTTCTTCGATAGCGGCCCCCTTGTCGAGGTTGACTCGAAAGGGAGTTCGTTTCGTGTGGACTGAGGATTGTGAGCAGAGTTTTATTGAGCTAAAAACTCGCCTCACGTCAACCCCAGTGCTGGTGCTTCCATCTGGGTCAGGTGGATTTGTGGTTTACTCAAATGCGTCCCGTCGAGGTTTGGGAGCAGTCCTTATGCAGCATGGCAGGGTAGTTGCTTATGCTTCTCGGCAACTGAAGAGGCATGAAGAGAACTATCCTACTCATGATTTGGAGCTTGCAGCTGTGGTGTTTGCACTTAAAATCTGGAGGCATTACTTATATGGAGAGAAATTTCAAGTTTTTATCGATCACAAGAGCTTGAAATATGTGTTCACTCAGAGAGACCTGAATCTAAGGCAGCGAAGGTGGATGGAGTTTATTAAGGATTATGACTTTGACCTTTCCTATCATCCGGGAAAGGCGAATGTGGTGGCAGACGCTTTGTGTCGGAAGACGGTCATGTCATACCTTATGATTCGGGAGTGGAAATTGTTCGAACAGGTGGTGGAATCCTCCTTTAGGGTTCCACGTGAAGAGGATAGAGCGGTGCTAGTCAGCTTGACTGTGAGACCAGCTGTGTACCACGCTGTGATTGAGGCTCAGAGGGCAGATGCGGAGTTACCACAGACTCTCCAGAGGTCAGAGGTAGAGTTGTGGGATGACGGTACTGTCAGATTCAGAGGTAGGCTCTATGTCCCGACTGAGGAAGACGTGCGCAAATGTGTTCTTGATGAGGCGCACCGTTCGAGATTTGCAGTGCATCCTGGAACGACAAAGATGTATCATTGTTTGAGGAGGCACTTCTGGTGGCTCGGTATGAAGAGAGATGTGGATGAATATGTGGCTAGATGTATGACATGTCAGCAGGTTAAAGCCGAACATCAGAGACCTGGAGGGTTGCTGCAGCCCTTGCCGATTCCTGAGTGGAAATGGGAGCATGTGACGATGGACTTTATGATGGGATTGCCTGCATCCCCTAGCAGGAGAGACGCTATCTGGGTCATCGTTGACCGGCTGACCAAGTCGGCACACTTCCTAGCCATTAGGAAGGACTGGTCGGTCGGCAAGCTGGCTAAGTTGTTTGTGGACCGGATCATCTCTCTGCACGGGGTACCTTTGTCCATTGTATCAGATCGAGATCCGAGGTTTACTTCCAGATTCTGGAAGAGCTTTCAGCAGGCGTTGGGAACTCAGTTGGCTTTCAGCTCGGCCTACCATCCCGAGACTGACGGGCAGTCGGAGAGGACTATTCAGACCCTGGAGGATATGCTCAGGGCATGTTGCCTAGACTGGGGAGGTTTGTGGGAACAGCATTTGTCCACTGTGGAGTTTGCCTACAACAACAGTTATCATTCCAGTATCGGCATGGCGCCTTATGAGGCTCTGTATGGGCGGCCGTATCGATCTCCAGTGTGTTGGTCCGAGATCGGTGAGAGGCAGATAGCAGGACCTGAGTTAGTGCACCAGTGTGCTGAGATTGCCAGGACAGTTCGGCAGAGGTTGACCGCAGCTCAGAGTAGACAGAAAAGTTATGCTGACATCCGACAGAGACCACTTGAGTTTGAAGTTGGGGACCACGTGTTTCTCCGAGTCTCACCCTCCAAGGGTGTGATGAGATTTGGGAAGCGAGGCAAGCTGAGTCCGCGATATATTGGACCTTTTCCCATTCTTGCTCGAATTGGGGAAACCGCGTATCAGCTGGCCTTGCCGCCCAGTCTTGCAGGGGTGCACGATGTGTTCCATGTGTCCTTGCTGAGGAAGTATGTTCGGGATCCGTCCCATGTATTGGATTTTTCAGAGTTGGAGGTCGTTGAGGACCTGTCATTTCCAGAGTATCCTGTTCGTATTGAGGATCGCAGAGATCAGGTCTTGCGGAACAAGATCGTACCGTTGGTCAAGGTGATTTGGCAGTACCGCTCCGGAGGTGAGGCAACCTGGGAGCGAGAGGATGAGATGCGGGAGCAGTTCCCTTATCTTTTTTCGTAAGTCTCCCTGTGAACTTGTATCCTTGTTTTGACCTTGTTAACTCTAGCAGTCAATTTCGAGGGCGAAATTCTTTTAAGGGGGGGAGAATGTAAGGATCGAGATTTTCGGATCCGGTTTTCGGGTCGGACCCTGTAATTCTGGCCCTTGTGGGGGGCGGATGTTCTGTGTTGAATCGCGTCAGGACCTCGAGACGCGTTTAAAACGGCGTCCACCGTGGCGGACGCGTTTCAGGTTCTGCCACGTGGGTGCCACGTGGGCTGGCCTTGGGCCGCGAGAGTACGGCCCTGTCATGTCGTCTGAACGGCGTCCGCGTAGGACGACGCCTTTCAGACTGCGACTCTGGGTGTGTCAGAGTACGGCCCTGACAAGTGGTCTGAATGGCGTCTGTGTAGGACGACGCGTTTCAGAATCTTGTCAGAGCGGTCGTCACGTCACCTGATAGGCGTCCGTAGATGTCGACGCGTTTTAGCCAGTTTATGGTTAACCCTGCGAGCCCTCCTTCTTTTCCTCATTTTCTCCTACTCTCTTTCTCTCCTCCTCCTCCGGCGAGCACAGCGGCGATTCCTCCTCCTCTCTCTTTCCCTCCCGCCATTTCATCTCTCCCTCCACTCCATCCTCTACCTAGCTCCTACCACTACCTCCTCCACCTCCACTGCGGCGTTCTACTCTCCGGACGGCGGCCGACGTCACGGTGGAGCAAGGACGACCACGGCGGTACCGGCGGCGGTGTGGGGCGAGACAGGTGGACGGCTTGAAGCTCGGAGGCGTTCAAGTATCCGGTAGGACGACGGTTCCCATAGCATTGTGTTTGAATCATGTTTTCCCCGTCTACGCATGTTGAGGACCTTTGGTTTTGGGGGGTAGAATGAGCATGTTTAGGAGTTCTTTTGATGATATGGGGGATTTCTTTGAATGTGTTTTCCTATGGATTGGATTGCCCCCTCTTTCTCCTCCGTTTTGGGTTTGTTTGGGTTGAGAAGGGAGCCCTCGGGCTCATGGCAACTCTGGTTCCTGGGGTTGAAAGACGTCGTGCATGGACGACGCCTTTTTGAAGGGCGTCGGGCCATCACGACGCCTTTTAGACAGGAATCGCCTGACAGAGAGTCTGCCAGGTCGGGGATTCTGAGACTAAAAGACGTCATGGGTGAATGACGCGTTTTTGAATGGCGTCAGGTACCTATGACGCCTTTTAAGGCAGAAATCCCCTGAATAAGGGTGTTGGGAATTCCGGATTTCTATGTTGAATGGCGTCTGGGGATGTCGACGCCTTTTAAAAGGCGACCACTGGTATCGACGCCTTTTAAGGCCTAATTCTGAAGACTGTTTTACATGAACCTGTACATGGAGCTTGAATGGCGTCGTCCTTGGTCGACGCGATTCAAGACAGAACCTCACTAATTCATGCCAGTAAAACATGTTCAAACTGCTAGATAGATAGTGCATGTTCTAGTGTACCCGATAGAGATGGATTCTTCATGATCGAATGGTTCTTTATGCGTGTTATGCGATCGCGGACTTTTCACGTGACCGGATCGCACTGTGCTGGGTTTTGAGTTACTGTGGACCTGGAGTGACACTGTAGCACTTTATAACCCTGTGCTGGTGGGGGCGTGAGCACAGCGCCGGTGGGGGCGTGGGCGGGGTGACGCCTAGTGAGAGAGGGTCACCTGGTGAACCCCCGGGTCAGCTAGTACCGGTGTCGGAGTGGTACATTCGGAGAGTCACTCATGCTGAGGGAAGGGGTAGCCACCTGAGCCAGTTGGGCCGGAGTAGCGAGTGTGCTATTCGAGGGGCTACTGCTTGGTCTCAGCGGGTCGAGGTTTTTCCCACCGTTGTTTGTGCGGTTGGCGAGTTCTATCGAGACGACAGTTGTGGATTCTCTAGTCGGCCGGTTTAGAATGTGAATGTTTATTATCTTTCGACTGCATGTATTCTCACGTAGAGAATTAGGAATTGTACCTACCACTGCACTTGTTACTTTACCGTTAGCTGTACTTTACACTTGTGGGTGTGTGCGTGAGCAGTGGGGATCGAAGGATCCCTACTGAGTCTTGTCTTGAGACTTACCCCTGCGGTTTTCAGGTGAGGACTCCCAGCAGACTTAGAGCGGCGTGTGCGGCCGTGTGTTGAGCGCTTTCAGCAGTTGTTCCGGGGTATGCCCCGATGTAGTTGTTATTTATTTCTGGCCTGTATGTTTAACTATTTCTTTCAGTTGGAGTATGTAATTATTTGCTGTATCGAGTCGCATTGTAATAATTTTAATTCCTGCACTTTCATTTCAATTCAATGCGATGTGAATGTTTAGCTTAGTTAATTATTTGTTTCCCAGACTTACTAGATCTTGGTTTGGTTCCAAATTAATGATTCGGTACCCATTTAGTAATCGGATCCCCGATTATAGGGTGGCGGGTCGTTACATGGATGATGTTGGACAGCCATGGGTGGAGCAAGGGCGTGGCCGATTTGGGCGTCAAGTTTGGGTTCATTGCCTGAACGAGATTTTCCTGCTATGCCTGAAGCTAGTGATGAGGACTTTAGGATTGCATCAGGAGTGGGTAGAGGAGGAGATCCCCGAGGGGATCGGGAGGATGATGCGGGAAAAACAAGCCCGCACTGACTGGAGGGCGAAGTTTCCGGACCAGTACGAGGACTAGTTCAGGTACAGAGTCCCAGTAGAGTCACAGGCGGTGAGCAGTGATGCTTACCTGCAGCGCTACCGGGTGTAGACACGCTAATTTTGACGTCATTTCGAGTAAATTTCATATCATATAATAATGCCTCAAAATGGTCTAATGTTTAATCATTAATTAATTTTTATTGATCTTTTTTTAGTGTCGGATTTAACAGATGTGTTTAAGTTAATCAATTGAATTGGTTTTAATTCAATTTTGAGTTAAAATATGAAGAATTCTAATAGACGTCTACCCACGTGGACGCCATTTAGAGTTTATTCCTGTTTTAACGATTAAATTTGAATTTTAATTAATTAATTTATTAACTAAAAGGCGTCTGAAAATGTCGACGCGTTTTAGGTTTCCTAAGTGATTTTAACTTCTCCTCCGGATGTTTATCCTTATCTTAATTAGTCTAAAGACGTCTACACATGTGGACGCGTTTTACCTAATAAAGATAAAGATAAGTTTTCCCGGATATTTATCCTTATCTTAATTAATCTGAAAGGCGTCAGCCAAGGTGGACGCGTTTTAGATAATTACAGATAAAGATGAATTAATCAGTAATTATCTGTCGGTTAAGATGGATAAATTCGGAGTTTTCTAATGTTAATCGCAAACGCAAGAAATGCCTATAAATACCCTGCATATTGAAGAGAAAAAAAGAGAAAAAAGAATTAAATTGAGTTGAGCCATAGCGTTATAGCGAGTTGAAGATCGAAGCAACAACGTCGTAACGCCAGAGCGCTGCCATTTCCAGAAGTCGGCGTCCCTTTCAAGATCTTCATCCTTTCAAGGCTTCAACCGATCGGGCATAAGTTTTTCATTACTGCATTCATTTCATTAGTTTTATTTTTTTCATTCACTTCATGCAAACACACACCACATCATAATCTTCCAAAAACCTACTTGATTTAAGGGGTTTCAAAGCCATTAAAAAAAGTGAGTTTGCTGTTCTAAATATGCTTAACATCATGATTAGTTCAGATACTACTTCTATTTAAATTCTCATCATTGTTTCTTCATTCTGTTTTCTTTTTCTATCTCTGCTGCACTCAACAACGACAACAAGAGATCAAAAAGGGGAAATCAAGCATAACTTCTGGACGATCCTCAACCTCAAATTCCATAGCAAGAACAAAGAAGCAAAGAAGGGGCTCTCTTTCTTCAGCCGGCTGAGGAAGGGGAACCAAGGACTCAATCTTCCGCGTTTGAAAGGTAGGCGATCATACTCTCTTTTGAAACTTTTAAGTTAAAAGTTTCTGGCGATCACTGCACTTTAGTTGCTGTTTTTAATAGGTTAGTTTACACCTAAACAACATAGATATTTCATGTTAATCACACGGTCATTCTAAGCACCTACAGCTTTTTTGGCGATCACGGTGGGACTTGGTCTCGCCATCTTTTAGTTTCCTTTTGTTCTTGCTATCATCATATCGGGCACCCACGGTGCACCACTTGTGTCTCTGGACACGTCCTCACCAATTGGTGAGTGTTTAGTTTAATTGATTTCCCTTGTGCACCACGTGCACACCCCAGTGGCAAGATCTTGCCTCCCCTTTGATTAGTTCAAAAAGCTGTTTTTTGTGATGAAATGCTGTGTGATTGCGTGATTTCTTAGTTGTTTAGATAGTAAATCATCCTGTTTAAAATCTGAAACTAAAAAAATTTGCATGAGTCGATTGTTTACTGCATTTTATCCTGTTTAAGGAGGATTCGACCCAGAAAATCCTTCTGGAAATCTGTTTCTGCGAACTAAAAAGCGTCCAGGAACAGCGACGCTTTTCAAAACCGCGTCGTCACTCCTAGACGCCTTTTAGCCTCCGGGCTTTCTCTGCTGTTTGCATCTCTTTCTGCGAAATAATTAAGTTCTGTGTTGAATAGCGTCGACCATAATAGACGCTATTCAGACAGTTTTTAGTTATTTTCCAGGCTTTCTCTGCTGTTTGCATCTGTTCTCTGCGAGAGAATTAAGTTCTGTTTTGAATAGCGTCGATCATAATCGACGCAATTCAGACAGTTTCTTAATTATTTTTCAGTTTCCAGATTTCTGTGGTTGAGTGCTAGCTACCCATTACTTTATTAAGCATTAGAGGCCATCCAGGTCGCAGGACATACGCATTGAGGCTAAAACCCTCCTTTTCTTAGGAACACATTTCTCGACGTCAGCAACTCTCTCTGATTGGGTTGGTCCCTTGATCAGACTAGAGAAGTTGACGTTGAGACCTCCATAAGTCCCCAAAATCAAGGTATTCCTCCTTGATCATCGGGCTGGTTGTACCAATTGAAGTCCCGGTTAGATTCTGAAAGCGTTGTGAGAGAGAACCCTAGAGAATAACGGTGGAAACTGAACTGAAACTAGGATCCTTCCCTGAGCGAAATTGTGGTTTAATCCAATTCAACTAATTCAACAAGGAATCCTAAAATCACGTTAAGCATCCACTTGTTTGATTAATCTCTGCACAACTTGTCTGATTAAATCTTTGAAAAGGGAATCTAACATCATGTTGCTACGATCAGGTAGGGACTTGAGTGTGGCTCCAGACGCCATGATTAATTACGAGGGAGATGCTAATGCCCCTCGGAATTCTGAGTACAACTATGAGAGTGGGAGAGATGCTGATGCCTCCCGTAGTTCTATCCCCATTCCGTATCGTCTAGATGGGAATGTTCGGACACCCCTTTTGCCTCCACGTGATCAATATCCTGATCCTCTTCCGCATGAATATGCGGTCCATAATCCTGATCTTGAGGGGGACATGAACCAGAATGATCCCTCATCCTCTGATCCTACGGATCTCGTCAACGCTCTGGGAGTTCTTGCCTCTCGACTGGACCCTCAACAGTTCGAGGCGATCCAATCTATTTTGAAGGGGAAGGCACCTATGCAGCCTGCCGAGCCGAACCCTGTGGCTCCCCCTGCTGTTCCTCAGCAACCTTCTTTTCCTCCTCCTTATATCCATCAGGCCGTTGAGGGCCTTCATATTACTTCTCGGCCAGCTGGGCCGCAACTTTCATCATCTGGGCAACCGGCTAGGCCGCAAACGCCTACTTATCAAAATGCCCTCGGGCATGGCGGAAGCGCTGCTGGACCTCCCCTCTATTGTCCACCCTGTCCAACGTACTCTAGGCAGCAGGCCTACCAAGTACCTCCTCCTCCTCCTCCTCCTCAAGCAGATCTGACCACACAAACGCTGTTGGCCAAGATGGAGCGCATGGATGAGCAATTTAATAATCTCCAGAAGATGATGGGGGTTAAAGCTGTGCCAGAAATCAGTCTACCGAGTCTGCCAGTATTCCATCTGCCACCCTCTGAAATGCCAGTGTATCGAAAGTATAACGGTACTGGTAACCCCTTCACGCATCTGAAGGAGTTCATGTATGAATCCTCTTTCTGGCAGAATGACAAGAGGTCGTTGGCCTTCTTGTTCAGGAGATCTCTAGAGGGACCAGCCCTCGAGTGGTTCTTTTCTTTGGAACCCTCCGAAGTAGAGGATTACAGTATCGTTTCACGCAAATTTATTCAACGATACCAGGACAGAGTTGCACCCTCCTTGTCTATCACGGACCTCATTGCAGAAAAGATGAAACCTGATGAGGAGTTTGTCAGTTTCGCTGACAGGTGGCGGGGCCTGGCTGAAAAAGTAAAAGATCACTTGTCTGAATCTGAACAGGTGAAAATGTTAATTTCTAATGCCACCCCCCAGTTCAAGCTCGTCCTCTCCTTGAACAATTTGACTAACATGGCAGAGCTCTATGAAAGAGCACGGTACTGCCAGAATGCCTTCAAGGACGCTACATTCTCTAGCGTCTTTGATCCTCATAGACCTAGCAGGCCTCCGCCTCGGAAGCCTGCAGTGCCGAACTCTTCCAGCACAGGTCCGACTACTGAGGGCACGCTCTCTCATGAGCAAGTGAGTACCATGAACAATAACTCGCCCCAGTTCGTGAGGAGTCAGCAGCAGTACCAGAGGCCACAGCAGCAAGGGTACAGACAGCAGCAGAACCCCCAGTACCAACAACAGTATCAACGGCCCCAGCAGCCGAATCAGAATCAAAACCAGCAACAGCTACAGCAACAGCCGCAACGGCAACAGCAGTATCAGCAGCCCCCTCAGCAGCAGTATCAGCACCAACAACAGCCACAGTACCAGCCGCGTGCACCGCCGGCGTACCACAATGTCCCTCCTCCTGGTGACTACAACCAACAGAGGAGACCTCCAGGCCCGAAGAGGGCAGAATACCCGGCACTCCCAGAATCCTTGGCGGATATCTTCAGTGCTTTAATGGCAGCCAATGCCTTAGTTTTGCCAAGGGAAAAGGCCGTCTGGCCTCAAAATGCCGATACGTCCAGATATTGCTACTTCCACAGGCAACCTGGGCATACCATTGACACCTGCTTCCAATTCAGAGATTACATTCATGATCTCAACGAGCAGGGCGGCATAGACTGGGAGGAAATGAAGAAGTACATAACAGCCCTGAAGGCGAGGAGACCGCAGCAGCAACAGCAGCAGCAAGCAAGACCACCAGCACAGGCAGCACCACCCAACATGGGCATAGTGCAGAATCCACTTCCGGAGCACCCGAACCAGAACCAGGTTGCTCCCATTCTAACGAACAGCCAGTCTGAGGCTGGTCGTGGGCAACAATGGAGGATAGAGGACTCTTCCTCTCTCTATTCAACGGGTCACGTTCAAAGTACCGCAGAGCGACTACCACGCCGCACCATCCACATACCCAGACCACAACCCGTCACCATCACCCCTCTACCCACACCCACATATCATTCGCCCTCACCCAATAACCCATTACCACTACCCACCTTCCTTAGACCCATTGCGCCCCGCACTCCTACGCCTCCATCATATACCCCTCCGCAAACCAATAACGCACCCCTTTTACCATCAAGGCCATTATTACGCGTACCATTTCCTACTTCGCCCATTACCACTACCACCTACCCAGATATGCCCCAACCATCCAAACCGTTACTACGCGTACCATTCCCCACTTCGCCAACCACTTACCCATCTACCATCCAACCATCTAGGCCTTTAATCCGCACTGCGCCATCACCACCTAACCCTACGCCATCACCACCTAACCCAACGCCACCACCTACGCATCAACCCTCCGCACCGCTTACGCCACCCAACTCTGCAGTACTCAAGGTGTCACCCGGATCCTCCACGGTCGAGGAACATGCGCTCCGGAGTGGAAGGATTTTCAACAAGGTCTTTCCTCAGTCCACAGTCAGAGACGGCCCATCACAGCCGACTGAGGAAGCCCATAATGAAGAGAGTGCACCAGGCACTCAATACGACTTGTTGAAACATCTGGACAAAACACCGGCACGGATCACTATACTGGAATTGATTAAAAGGTCCAAGATTCACCAAGAAGCTTTAATGGAATACCTACAGAAGGTGATGATCAATGAAGACGTGCCGGTAGAGAAAATTGCAGCACTACTAGTTCCTTAGGGGGATCAGCCCTCAATTACATTCCACACATCGGAACTAGCACCGCCAGCCGCCAGAAGCATGGCTCTGAGCATCACGGTCAATATCTGCAAGAAGGCCGTGGACGCATGCCTGGTTGATACAGGGGCTTCAATTAATGTTTTACCTCCGAAGACCCTGGAACTATGCGGTGTGCCCAAGGAGAAATGGCTGCCTAGCCCCATCTCAGTTACGGCATATGACAATTCTACCCGTTCCCCTCTGGGAATGGTTTATTTAAAGGTGGAGCTAGGTCCAGTAAGTCATGCAGAGGTCGAGTTTCATATTCTAGAAATCGACCCTTCCATAAATGCCATTCTGGGACGTCCTTATATCAAAACTCTTGAGGCGATTCCTTCTACGAATCACCAATGCCTCAAATTCCCTTACAAAGGACGAATTATTAAAGTGACGAGCATGCCGATCCTTGCTGCTGCTCATACATTGAATATTAAATCTGCTGTTTTACCTGGCCGACAACCTTTTCAGTCGGTATTACAGGTCTACCGTCCAGTGGCTGATCCTTTGAAAGCCGCTACCATTTCTCCATACCCATTAAATGCTATCAAAAGGGGGAAGTGCATGAGTACCCCGGGATGGAGAATCATGATGAAGAACGGCTACGAGCCTGGGAAAGGTCTGGGCACACAATTGCAAGGCAGGACCACTCCTGTTAAAGATCATCGGGCAGTACCTGGAAGCGGTCTGGGCTATAGGCCAATGAAGCTAAAGCAAGACAGGGTTCAGCAAGAAGACGGTCAAGAAATCTTGGAAACAATGTCTACACCACTGAAAGAAGGCCGAGATCCCTTAACATGGACTCTATATACTCACTTTGTGAAAGGGCCCATACTTAGTCACGACAACATGGTGGTCATTACTTCCTGTTTTGACTTCCATGACATATATGGGAGGGACTTGGCCAGACATTGTTCCGAACTACTTACGTACCAATCCTTGGAGGCTCTGCGGCCTATGAAGAGGAGGAAATTCCATGACCCTGAATGCGAATGGTACAGATGGTTCGACCTGAGGGACCTATACATAGCATTGAACAGACTATTTCTGGATCCTGCAGAACCCAAGTGGCCACCGCAGATTGACGAGCTAATTGAGAGCCCTGGCACAATCTTTGACAAGCGGATACTGCTGTCCGAACAAACTGATGAAGGAGAGCCAGATGACCCCTATGAAGCTGGTTACACAACAGATCTGCTATGGAGGGGGACATATCCTTCACATGTCTTCATGCTCCATACTCTCTTTCGTACACTACTCTTGACCCCGACTTGGTCGCGGGTCATAATTGAAGATATTCCACGGGCTCCGCCCATTATGATAACTCTGTCCCCTCGGGACTTTATTCCACAACCTCCTCTCGACCTAGAGAGGATGTATGATCTGATCTGGGACATATTGCTATATGATCCCCCTAATCCTCTGGCCTTGGTGCCGCTTCCTCCGTCCGATTCTCCTCCCATTTGTATTCATTCCTGTTTTATGTTTAATTCTTTCATTGTCAAAAAAAAAACGCCAATTTGGCAACAAATTCTTCCCAAATCATTATCGAGGAAACATCTTACTTGTCCGATTACACCCCATCGCGCGGGTCCGTCGGTCAAGATTCTCTCCTAGATCTACTCTGTCCCTCCCCACGGGAGGATTCCCCTGTATTTCCATTTGTATCCCAGGATTTTCATCCTGTTTCATCTTCCTTAGGTTATGATAGGCAGTTTAGTGAAGTTAGGGAGTCTAGTTTTAGTCAGTTTAGGAAGTCTAGGAAGCCTAAGGGTAGGCAAATTCCAGAAAGATACCTCCAGGATTTGGCTGATAAATGTTCCTTTTGCTCTTTAATCCCTCAGCTTTTAGAAGATCCAATTCAGATGCCAGAAGATTGTACAGATGATGAGTCGGTCAATGATGGGTACGGGGTATATGAGTTAGTACATGAAAAGGACCCCATTGTTGAAGATGAGGAAGATGATGAGGACGCAGCTGAGGCATATGCCAGTGGAGTGAAGAGATTTGATGAACCCTCAGCGGCCGTAGAAGAGCCCACCAAAGAAATAAACTTAAGGACTGAAGACGAACCTAAGGTTGTCCTCGTCAGTAAAAATCTTTCTGCAGAGGATGAGAAGGCAATGGTACAAGTGCTTAAGGATTATAAGGACACTTTCGCCTGGAGTTATGAGGATATGCCGGGGTTAGACTCATCTTTAGTTGAACACAGGTTAACATTAAAAGATGGAGCTACTCCGGTCAAGCAGAAATTAAGGCGATTCCACCCACAAATGGCTCTAAAGATGAAGGAAGAGGTCGACAAATTACACAAAGCCAAATTCATTAGAGTTGTCCTTTATCCACAATGGGTGGCCAATATAGTCCCGGTTATGAAGAAAGACGGGAAGGTCAGAATTTGCATTGACTTCCGCGATCTGAACCGGGCGTGTCCTAAAGACGATTTTCCATTGCCTCATATTGATGTACTCATCGATAACACTGCTGGCTATGAGACGTTATCGTTTATGGATGGATTTTCAGGATACAACCAGATTAAGCTGGCAGAAGAGGATCAAGAGAAGACTTCATTCACTACACCTTGGGGAACATATTGTTATGTCGTCATGCCATTTGGATTAAAGAACGCTGGAGCCACTTATCAGAGGGCTATGATGGCAATATTTCATGACATGATGCATATAGATCTGGAAGTGTATGTGGATGACTTATTGGTTAAGTCTAAAACGAAGGCTGAGCATGCCAAAGTTTTGGCAAGGGTATTAGAGAGATCGAGAGAATATCAGTTGAAGATGAACCCCAAGAAATGTGTATTCGGGGTATCTTCAGGGAAATTGCTTGGATTCATTGTCAGCAAACGGGGAATTGAGATCGATCCCAACAAGGCGAAGGCTATCAGAGAAATGCCACCTCCCAAAAACTTGAAAGAGTTAAGAGGATTAATCGGGAGGTTACAATTTATTCGTCGTTTTGTCTCCCAGCACTCACAAAGGTGTAAGCCGTTTTACGAGCTTACCAAGCCAGGAGTCAAATTCAATTGGGACGATAAGTGTCAGGAGGCATTTGATGGATTAAAGGACTATTTGGCAAGTCCTCCTGTTTTGAGACCACCATCTCCAGGCAGACCATTGATACTTTATATTTCTGTCCTGGATGATGCAGTGGGGGCTGTCTTAGCACAAGAGGATGAAGAAGGAAAAGAGAGGGCAGCCTACTATCTCTCTAAACTTCTCAACCCCGCTGAACAGAGATATACGGCGATGGAGAAAACATGTGCAGCATTAGTTTGGGTTGTACAGAAATTGAAGCATTATTTTCTGGCCCATGAAGTCCATCTCATCGCTAGGATGAATCCAATCAAGTTCCTTCTGGAGAAATCTGTTCTTACTGATAGGTTAGCGCGATGGCAAAGCTTTCTATCTCAATTCGATATCATTTACATTCAACAGAAAGCAATCAAGGGCTATGCCATAGCAGAACATCTCGCCCATCATCCCCTTCCTCGATTTGATCCAGTACGATCAGAGTTTCCGGATGAGGAACTGATGTCCGTAAATCAAATCAGAGATGATATGTGGACTCTGCATTTTGACGGAGCTCTGAATTCTCATGGAAAGGGGATCGGAATCGTTCTGTTATCACCTGAAGGTGTCACCATTCCACAAGCCTTTCAGCTTGATTTTCCAGTCACTAATAACATAGCTGAATACGAGGCACTTCTTGCTGGTCTCGAGGCTGCTCATTTGCATGGTGCAACCAAACTCAGGATTGTAGGTGATAGCCAATTAATTCTTCGCCAAGTGCTGACCAAGTATCGAACTCTTGATCCCAAGCTTAAGCCATATCAAGAACTTACTTCTGCTTACTCGAAGCTTTTCACAAAATTGATCTTTGTCCATGTCCCTAGAAATCAAAACATCTTAGCTGACGCTCTAGCTTCACTTGCATCTTCTCTTGATTTTCCTATCAGCAAGCAATCTGAATCGATCATAATTCATAGGCGTCTTTCACCCGCCGTGAAAGATCCTTCATTTCTTAGAACTAAGGAGAAGTTGCTGAAGAAATTCAAAGATGGAAGTATCGTGGAGAAAAGAGAAATCATGTTGATGGAGCTGTTAGAAGAGATGGATGATGAACAGAAGCCATGGTATTATGAAATTGCAAAATATTGTGAAGATCAATCGTATCCTGAAGAAGCTACAACTGAGGAAAAAAGAGCTATCAGGAGAGTTGCTCAACGATACACCCTAGTTGGGGGAGCATTATATAAAAGAGGTTTTGATGGAGTTCTTCTGAGATGTCTAGACGAGGATGAGCTTTGGAAGGTTATGGAAGGAGCTCATAGTGGAGTTTGTGGTGGCCATGTCAATGGACAGATGCTAGCAAAGAAGATCCTTAGACAAGGATTTTATTGGCCAACCATGGAAGAAGATTGTGTAGGATATGTCCGTAGGTGTGCCAAGTGTCAATTTCACGCCGACAAAATTCATTCTCCTACATCTTCACTCCATCCTGTTTCTTCCCCATGGCCTTTCTCCATGTGGGCTTTCGACATTATTGGACCTCTTGGTAACCCAGATTCCGGCATCAAGCAAAAATCTTTCATTCTCACGGCAACGGAATACTTCACCAAGTGGGCAGAAGCTGAAGCATACGTGGAGATCAAAGCATCAACCGTCTGCAAATTCATCATGAGGAACATCATCACAAGATTCGGAATTCCAAGTACCATCGTCACCGACAACGGACCGCAGTTCGTGTCACAGGAATTGAAGGACCTCTGCAACAGGTACAAAATTGCATTGCATCATTCATCTCCTTATTATCCGCAAGGCAATGGCCAAGCAGAGGCAACAAATAAGACTTTGATAAAAATCATCAAAAAGACGTGTAAATCTAACAAATTCGAAGATTGGCCAGAAAAATTGGTTGAGGCTCTATGGGCCTACCGAACTTCAATCCGCACGCCTACTGGGCAAACTCCTTATTCCTTAACATTTGGAATGGAGGCGGTAGTTCCATATGAGATCCTTATACCGTCATTAAGAGTACAATTGAATAAGGAATTCTCCATTGATGAACATCGTTCAGCACTTCTTGCTCAATTGGAACTTTTAGACGAGAAAAGATGGTCAGCTGCTAATCATGCAAAAGTTTATCAAAACAGACTAGCACGTTTTTATCAAAAGAAAGTCATTGAACGAAAGTTCAAAGTCGGTGAAATGGTTGTTAAAAGAATTTTTATAAAACCTGGTGGTCCGCGTTCTAAGCTCCAACCCAATTGGGAAGGACCTTATGTTGTATCGCACGCTTATCCTGGTAATGCTTATCGTTTGGTTAATGCAGAAGGAGAAGAGCTAAATCATCCCTGGAATGGTTTACATCTTAAGAAATACTACCCTTAAGTTAAAGAGTCGATCAGTATGGTACGAAGACCAGTGGAATCAGAAAATTTATAAACTCAAATTTCTTAGTTAGTCTGAATAATTTAACTTCAAACCCATTACTGCACACACTGACACGTTTGATTCGTGAGTAACAAGAGATGCCAAGTCCTAAAGAATATCAAAAGCTTGACTAAGAGTATAAAGTACAAATCATTCCTTTTAAAGTAAAATTCTGTTTTACACTCGGCCCATGATGTCGGAACGAGGCTTAGAATAGACTACCAAGAATACCCGTCATCTTAGTAGGAGGCCGTCATAAAAAAATGGGGGAGATCCGTTCCAAAGCAAAGCAAAAAAAGAAAAGAATAGAAAAGCAAAAGCAAGGCAAAAAGCCAAATTCAAAATCAAAAGGCCATTACACTACAAACGTTACATCAAGGCCATGAAGTGAAAAAAAAGGGAACGCAAGGTCGATAAATACCCCGGAAAGAAAATGACCGAACCCCAACAGATATTAGGGTTGGAAAGGGACATCTTTTTAGGTCTCCGGAACCTTCTCATGGGCTTTCTAAATCTATTTTTCTTTTCTTTCTAAAGAGGTGTACTTCAAGCTTAAAGAATGGCTTAGATTGACTAAGGGTCAAATCATCAAATGGGATCACGAATGTAAACACAAGTTCAAACACGATGGGTTTTAAGTTAAGTTGTTAAAGAACAATTTAGAAATTAAGTTAATAAATGAATATGATCTTTTGATCTAAGTACCATACTGGTCTTTTAGTCAAAATTCAAAAAAAAAATGTATATGCAAAAAGTCAAAAAAAAAAATGCATATGTCAAAATTCAAAAAAAAATGTATATGCAAAAATTCAAAAAAAAAAATTACATATGTCAAAAGTCAAAAAAAAAATGTATATGTCAAAAAAAAACAAAAAAAAAATTGCATAGTCAAAAATTCAAAAAAAATATATATACATTTTTCAAAATTCAAAAAAATATACATCTCAAAACCCAAACAAAAACGAATATTTCAAAACCACAAAAATATTTCAATTAGCATTTGCTTGTTGCATTTAATGTGTTTCACTCCTTTTATTTTCAGTGAGCATCTGTTTACTTGTATGTTGCATTTTGCTTGAGTCTGATTACTCTTATTACCTTTGTTAATAAAGGCTATGCCCCTTGACCCTTCTACCAAGGATAGGATCAAGTAGTCGGTTACTTAACCAGGTAAGGGGCTAAACCTGAATAGATGCTTAACCTGTTTGTTCAAGTCATATACAGGACACAAGGCCTGAAGAGAGTTGGAATTCGGTTTGAAAACAACCAGAACCTGTTTCTGTGGGTAAAAGGCGTCTAGGATACCTGACGCGTTTCAACACTGAATGGCGTCTTTGCGACACGACGCGTTTCAATAATTCTGTGATTTATCCGAAATTCTGTGGTTTTTGGTGTTTAAATTGAATATTTATTTGGAATTACTAACGATTTTGATTGCAGAAAATTCTGAGCAAAGCTGGAAATATCGAGAAAATCCCATTGTGGAATTCAAGTCCCGACCGTGGCTAAAAAGACGGTTATTTCTACCCTTGTATTATTTCATGTAATTACTTTGCATTCGCATTACTATATATTAAGTATTTATTAGATTATATCAAGGACCTTGTGATTTTGATGAAACTGGAGTTTGAGTTCCCCTACAACAAAAACAGTGATAATTCCAGAGGATTCTTAATCGCACGGATAGGCCGTTGGATTGTTAATTAGTGGGGACGATGGTTCCACTTTTGTGAAACGGTGCGTGGATAAACAAGCTTCGGCTTAGCACTGAATTACAAGAATTGGTATCTTGACTCATTAATGACAATTTAACAATATTATCCTTGATTAATTTATATTTTATTTGACTTTATATTTTTCTTTTAGCCCAGCATGCATCATGTAGGACTTTGAAATCATTGTGATAAGAATTAATTATTGATTAAGTTTCCGACCATTAATCAAATAATCTCAACATGATATGAAATATTCCATTCTGAATTGAGTATCTTGATTATCTTTGAGGCTCGCTTGAAGATATCCTTGGAATTGTATCCTTGATTGGATTCTTTATCCGATATTCTTGTTTTTTTTTAAGATCCATCATGGCTGTAGCACGTCCACATTGGCTGGCAAACGCTCCCCATGATGAAACCTACAGTGTCTATGACCTGGGGTACTTCCCACTCCGAGGAGGTTGATCGACTTTATTTTGTTTCCTTGTCTACTTCATCCAGACAGGATTAATTCCATTGATCTCATTGAGCTATCTTCATTGATAATTTTGAGAAAAATTCTAGTCATGTGATGTTAAGAGCGTGTCTCATCACACCTTGGCATCACCTTTTCAGTACATTCCATTCCATTTCACTCCCTTGCAAAGACGATGCCAAGGTGAGGCAGCTGTAGACACGCTAATTTTGACGTCATTTCGAGTAAATTTCATATCATATAATAATGCCTCAAAATGGTCTAATGTTTAATCATTAATTAATTTTTATTGATCTTTTTTAGTGTCGGATTTAACAGATGTGTTTAAGTTAATCAATTGAATTGGTTTTAATTCAATTTTGAGTTAAAATATGAAGAATTCTAAAAGACGTCTACCCACGTGGATGCCATTTAGAGTTTATTCCTGTTTTAACGATTAAATTTGAATTTTAATTAATTAATTTATTAACTAAAAGGCGTCTGAAAATGTCGACGCGTTTTAGGTTTCCTAAGTGATTTTAACTTCTCCTCCGGATGTTTATCCTTATCTTAATTAGTCTAAAAGACGTCTACACATGTGGACGCGTTTTACCTAATAAAGATAAAGATAAGTTTTCCCGGATATTTATCCTTATCTTAATTAATCTGAAAGGCGTCAGCCAAGGTGGACGCGTTTTAGATAATTACAGATAAAGATGAATTAATCAGTAATTATCTGTCGGTTAAGATGGATAAATTCGGAGTTTTCTAATGTTAATCGCAAACGCAAGAAATGCCTATAAATACCCTGCATATTGAAGAGAAAAAAAGAGAAAAAAGAATTAAATTGAGTTGAGCCATAGCGTTATAGCGAGTTGAAGATCGAAGCAACAACGTCGTAACGCCGGAGCGCTGCCATTTCCAGAAGTCGGCGTCCCTTTCAAGATCTTCATCCTTTCAAGGCTTCAACCGATCGGGCATAAGTTTTTCATTACTGCATTCATTTCATTAGTTTTATTTTTTTCATTCACTCCATGCAAACACACACCACATCATAATCTTCCAAAAACCTACTTGATTTAAGGGGTTTCAAAGCCATTAAAAAAAGTGAGTTTGCTGTTCTAAATATGCTTAACATCATGATTAGTTCAGATACTACTTCTATTTAAATTCTCATCATTGTTTCTTCATTCTGTTTTCTTTTTCTATCTCTGCTGCACTCAACAACGACAACAAGAGATCAAAAAGGGGAAATCAAGCATAACTTCTGGACGATCCTCAACCTCAAATTCCATAGCAAGAACAAAGAAGCAAAGAAGGGGCTCTCTTTCTTCAGCCGGCTGAGGAAGGGGAACCAAGGACTCAATCTTCCGCGTTTGAAAGGTAGGCGATCATACTCTCTTTTGAAACTTTTAAGTTAAAAGTTTCTGGCGATCACTGCACTTTAGTTGCTGTTTTTAATAGGTTAGTTTACACCTAAACAACATAGATATTTCATGTTAATCACACGGTCATTCTAAGCACCTACACCGGGCCCACTACGCGGCCCACCTCCAGCTACTCCACCCTCTCGATGTAAGTATTATGATATGCATGCTCATGAATGTGTCTTTCATTTTGTTAATTATCTTGCTTATAGTTGTAAATGTACGACATGTTATGAAAAAAATGCAGGATGTCCGGGATGCCACCATCATCACACTCTGTGGCCACCTCCAGGATGCCGAGGCCAAATTAGAGCAAGTCCAAAAAGAGTTGGATGAATTGGCAAGTGTATCATGCATGAATGACATATGCATCATGAATGTTTCCTTTTATTATTAATCTGTTTTGACATTTGCACACTGACGGTGACCTCCTCTTGTTACAGCGTGCTGCTTATACTCATGCGGCGACCCCCTCATCTTCCACCACGGCCGGTCCATCTTCTAGTGCTGCTCACGAGGCCGCCCTCACCGACCTACAGAGTCAGCTGGCCCTAGCCATCCGCCGAGCCACTCAGGCTGAGGATGATGTTGTTGCTCGGGTAAATTTTTGACTTGTTTCTTGTATGATGGCATGTGTTTGCCTGCTTGCTTGATTAGTTGACTGACAGTGTGTTCTGTTGCAGGTCCAAAAGCTTTGTGCGGCTCTTGGAGAGAGAGATGCTGAGTTGGCACAGGATCGCAGTTCAGCAACCCGAGTTGTTGAGCTGGAGGAGCAACTGGCAAGGCTCTCCACGAGTGATCTTCCTCGCAAGCTTGTACGTCTCCAGGTTCGACTGGAGATCTTGACTGAGGAGAGGGATCACGACCGGTCCCAATTGGAGAGTCTCCAGGGCTAGCTATCAGTGGCGGAGCACGAGCGCCAGAGCATAGAGGCTCATTACTAACATGCGCGGCAGCGGGCGTTAGAGCGAGGACAAGCGAGTGCTTTCACCACCAGCATAGCAGTATCCTCCGTCCAGGCCGAGCATCATGGGACAACCACCGCCGTTAGTACGAGGACCGGACGTCCAAGACAAGGTACAGAGCCAGCTGGACGAGGGCGCGGGGGAGAGCCAGCTGTGATGGCTGTCATCATGTATTTTCTTTTCATTTTCAAGTCCTGTAGATGGACTTTCACTTGTACGCAAACTCTTTTGATATAGAGTTTCTTCATCCTTGAGTTGCCTTTTGCACTTTTCTCTATTGTCTTTCCCTTCATACCTGCACGTGTCTTGAACAAACAAATTAAATATCTGTTTAGGCTTGGCTCCTTGTCCAGTTAAGTAACCGGCTACTTGATCTTATCCCTGGTAGAAGGGTCAAGGGGTGAAGCCTTTATTTAATGAAGGTAAATAAGGATAATTAAAAGGAAGTAAAAATGCAACATATAAGCATGCAAATGCTCACGGAAAATAAAATGATGCAACACACATGATGCGACAAACAAATGCTAATTGAAATATTTTTGTTTTGCAATTGCAATTTTAGAAATGTCTTTTTTTTTTTTAGGGGTTTTGCCATATTTAGTTTTTTTTGTGATGTTGCAATATTCAATTTTTTTGTAGTTTTGAAATATTCAATTTTTTTTAGTTTTGAATTATTCAATTTTTTTTTATGGTTTTGAAATATTCGGCTAATCTCAGGACCAGCATGGTACTTGGATTGAAAGAGTAGATTCATTTGATAACTTAATTCCCAGATCATGCTCTAATAACCTAATCCATATTCATTGTGCTTAAAAAATGTTTGTAATCGTGATCCCATTCGATGGTCCGACCCTTAGTCAACCTCGGCCATTCTTCAAATTTGGAGTACACCTCTTTAGAATGAAGGGAAGAATTGATCTAGAAAGCCCGCGAGAGGGTTCTGGGGACTCAGAAAGATGTCATTCCTTTACCCTATTATTCGTTGGGATTCGGTCATTTTTATTTTTACGGGGTATTTAACGACCTTGCGCTCCTTTTTCATTTGATTTTGTGGCCTTTTTAGGTAACGTTTGTAATGTTGAGCAGCCTTTTGCTTTTTCTTTTGGTTTTGTGGGGCGGGCCTCCCCTTTTTTTTTTTATCACGGCCTCCTACTAAGATGGCAAGTATTTTCAGTAGTCTATTCTAAGCCTTGTTCCGTCATCGTGGGCTAAGAGTAAAATAAAAGTTTTCTTTTGAAAAGAATGAGTTGTACTTTTCCACTTTTAGTCAAGCTTTCGATGCTCCTCGAGCTTCACATCTCTTGTTACTCACGAACCAAACGTGTTTGTGTGCGATAATACATTTGAATTAGATTACCAAAGACTAATAAGGGAATTTGAGTTTTTAAATTTTTCGACTCCACTGGTCCTTACCCATGTTGATCGCTTAAACTAAGGGTAGTACTTCTTAAGATACAGACCGTTCCAGGGGTGAGTTAACTCTTGCCCTTCTGCATTAACTAAACGATAGGCGTTCCCAGGGAAAGCATACGATATGACATATGGTTCTTCCCAGTTGGGTTGGAGCTAAGAACGCGGACCACCAGGTTTTACAAAGATTCTTTTACAACCATTTCACCAGCTTTAAACTTTCGTTCATTGACTTTCTTTTGATAAAAACGTGCTAATCTATTCTGATATACTCTTGCATGATTAGCGGCTGACCATCTTTTCTCATCTAAGAATTCCAGCTGAGCGAGGAGTGCAGAGCAATGCTCATTAATGGAAAATTCCTTGCTCAGTTGTACTCTTAATGATGGGATGAGGACTTCGTATGGAACTACCGCCTCCGTTTCAAATGTCAAAAAATAAGAAGTCTGTCTAGTGGGTGTGCGGATTGAAGTTCGGTATGCCCATAGAGCCTCAATTAATTTTTCTAGCCAGTCCAAAAATTTATTAGACTTACACGTTTTCTTGATAATTTTTATCAGAGTCTTGTTGGTTGCCTCTGCTTGGCCATTGCCTCGCGGATAATAAGGAGATGAATGATGCAATGCAATTTTATACCTAATGCAGATATCCTTTAACTCTTGTGATATGAACTATGGTCCATTGTCAGTGACAATAGTGTTTGGAATTCTGAATCTGATGATGATGTTCCTCATGATGAACTTGCAAACTATTGATGCTTTGATTCCCATATATGCTTAAGCTTCTGCCCATTTGGTGAAGTATTCCGTTGTCGTGAGAATGAAAGATTTTTGCTTGGTGGCGGAATCAGGATTACCAAGGGGTCCAATGATGTCAAATGCCCACATGGAGAAAGGCCATAGAGATGAAACCGGATGGATTGAAGATGCGGGAGAATGGATCTTATTGGCATGAAGTTGACACTTAGCACACCTACGGACATATCCTACACAATCTTCTTCCATGGTTGGCCAATAATATCCTTGTTTAAGGATTCTCTTTGATAGAATTTGTCCGTTAACATGGCCACCACAAACTCCGGTATGAGCTCCTTCCATGATCTTCCAAAGCTCATCGTCATCCAGACATCTCAAGAGAACACCATCAAATCCACGTTTATATAGAGTTCCTTCAACTAAGGTGTATCTCTGAGCAACTCTCCTGATAGCCCTTTTCTCCTCTATAGTGGCCTCTTCAGGGTATGACTGGTCTTCACAGTACTTAGAAATCTCATAATACCATGGTTTATCCTCATCTTCCATTTCTTCTTGCCAATCTAGCAACATAATTTCTCTCTTTTCTACAATATCCCCATCTCTAACCTTCTTCAGAAGTTTCTCTTTAACCTTAAGGAAGAAAGGGTCTTTCACGGTAGGAGAAAGACGCTTATGAACAATGATTGACTCAGATTGCCTATTGATCGAAAAATTTAGAGAAGATGCGAGAGAAGTTAAAGCGTCAGCTAGAATGTTCTGATTCCGAGGAACATATACAAAGATCAGTTTGGTGAAAAACTTGGCATAAGCTGAAGTGAGTTCCTGATAGGGCTTAAGCTTGTGGTCAAGGGTGCGATACTTAGTAAGCACTTGGCGAAGAGTTAGTTGACTATCAACCACAATTCTCAGTTTGGTGGCACCATAGAGATAAGCGGCCTCGAGGCCAGTATGGAGAGCCTCATATTCAGCTATGTTTTTGGTGACATAGAAATCAAGCTAAAAGGCTTGGGGAATGGTGACACCTTTAGGTGATAGGAGAACAATGCCGATACCCTTACCATATATAGTTGGCTTGCGGAGGATGGGGCGAGGTGGTTGGTCGGCAGTGCTTGATACATGACTTATTGAATAGATAGAGGAAGAATCCTCTACTTTCTACTGTTGCCCTCTACTAGCCTCAGACTAGCTACCCGTCAAAATGGGGGCGATCTGGTTTTGATGTTCCAGTAGTGGGTTTTGCACTATGCCCATATTCTGTGGTGTTGCTTGTTGTACTGGTGCTCTCTTGACTGGCTGTTACTACTGTGGTGGTTGTGGCTGCTGCTAAGGTCTTCTCGCCTTTAAGGCGGCTATGTACTTCTTCATCTCCTCTCAATCAATCCCTCCTTGATCATTGAGATCATGAATATAATCTCAAAAGTGAAAACAAGCATCTACTGTGTGTCCCGGTTGACAATGGAACACATAGTAATGGGACATGTCAACATTTGGTGGCCAAACGGCCCTTTCTTTCGGCAGCCCTAAGGCGTTGGCCACCATAAGGGCATTGAATATATCCGTGAGGGATCCTAATAATTGGGGGTATGCCATCCTTCCGGGGCCAGGAGGTTTCCTCTGTTGTGTATAGTCATTAGGAGGAGGAACATGAGTATAATTCGGTTACTGCCAAGGTGGATTGTAGACTTGCTGAGGGGGGTGTTGCGGTGCTGACTGAAGCTGCTTAGTAGGAGGCCTGTAACCCTGTTGGTTTTGAGGCCTCGGTGACTGATATTGTTGTTGATTCCTCATAAACTGGGGCTGATTATTGTTCATCGTACTGACCTGTTCATGAGATAGCGTGCCCTCGGTAGTTGGACCCATAGAAGAAGAGTTGGGAATAATAGACTTCCGAGGTAGAGGTCTATTGGGTCGATGAGGATCGAAGACACTAGCAAAGGTGGAGTCTTTGAATGCGTTCTGAGCATAACACGCTCATTCATACAGATCTGCCATGGTGGTCAAGTTGTTTAGTGTCAACACTAGCTTGTACTGCGGGGTGGCGTAGGAAACCATCATCTTTACCAGTTCTTGTTCGGACAGGTGATCTCTTATCCTTTTAGCCATCCCTCACCACCTATTGGCAAACACTATGAAGTCTTCATCCGGCTTCATCTTCTCGTTGAATAAGTCAGTAATGGACAAGGTTGGTGCCACCCTGTCTTTGTATCTTTACAGGAACCTCTTTGACACCATGTTGAAGTTCTCTACCTCACTTGGGTCTAAAGAGAAGAACCATTCTAAGGCTGATCCCTCCAATGATCTTCTGAAGAGGAAAGTCAATGCTTTTTTATCATGCTGTCAAAATGATGATTCATATAGGAATTCTTTGATGTGAAGGAAATGATTGCCTATGCCGTTGTATTTTCTGTAGACTGGCATTTCAGAAGGCAAAAGATGGAGTACTGGCAAATCAGGGACAGAGAATTCGGGAGCGGCCTTGTTGTCCATATTCTTTTCAAGATTCTTGAACTGCTTATCTATCTGGGAAAATTTATTAAGTAGGAGTTAGGTGGTAGAATCTGCTAGTGGAGGTGGTGGCTGTTGAAAAGACTGCCTCCGCGAATAAGCAGGGATGCGAGGACAGTGAGGTTGTGAACTAGCGGCGTTCACGCCGTGCCCGAAGGCATTCTGATAAATTGGGGTTTACGGCCTGACAAGATGCCGTAAACCAGATTGTTGAGGGCCTGTGTGCCGAGGAGTGGAAATATGAAGGCCTTCTATGGCCTGAGTAGGAGCTTGATAAGCAGGAGGATGAACTGAGGGACTTGGCTCATAAGGATGTAGAGGATTTTTTCCTTTTAGAATGGATTGGATGACGTTGAATTGACGAGGATCCACATGATTAAACAGAGCTCCCATGAGGGTAGCGAGGTCAGAAGGATGATTGGCAAGGGGCCCAGCTTTGTCTTGGGCTCTTTCAAAGGTAGGATTGGAGATGACATGGACACGTGACTGATCGCCCAAATCCGGATGGTATTGATCATAGATTGAATCATCTTGAAACTGAGGGGCATGAGCATCTCCCTCGTGTATGGTTTGGAATTGGTCAGGATAACCAGAGATATAGGCGTCTCTTTAATCTTTAGAATAAGGTGTACCATGAACATGAGGGGCATAAGCATCTCCCTCGTACTCGACCAGATCTTCTAGTTGAAAAGCAACCATGCCAACGGTTCTACCTGAACGTAGCATCATTGTGTTGAGATGACAATTATTTCAATCAAGTTGGCACAGATTAACAACTAAATAGATGCTTATGCTGTTTTGAGAGTTACTTGTTGGGTTAATTGGATTTTTAAACTCAAGTTCTCTCAGTGGGTAAGATCCTAATTTCAATTCAATTTCCGCCATTATGCTCTACAGCTTCACTCACAACGGTATGAATAACTACTCGGGACTTCAAATGGTACAACCGTCCTGATGAACAAAGAGGAGTTCCTTGCTTTTGGGGATTTACGGAGGTCTTAACATCAACCACTCTAGTCTGACCGAGGGACCGACCCAGTCAGAGAGAGGTGAGGATGCTAAGAGAGGTGTTCCTATAGGAGGGGGGCGAGCCCCGATGCAAATGACCTGGGGCCTGGATGGCCTCTAATATAGAATAAATAAATATAGGTAGCAAGGAAATCAATGATCCGAGTGTTAGTGACCAACAGGAAAAAGAGCTTGAATTGCGTCGTTGTTCGCAGATGCTATTCAAGACAGTAGCCCCTCCTCTTCACAGTGGCTCGGGCAGCAAGAGAAATAAAAGGGGCACTAAATCGCGTCTTCAAAGGGCGACGCGCTTAATAAAATGCGTCGCTCTGTGCAGACGCGCTTTGGGTCCCCAAAACAATAGACAGACAGCAAAACCAGGGGCAATCCCCTCTCCAAATAATAGGATGAATAATAGATCAACTTCTCATGCGACAACAGTTAAATATATAGGCTAATCTTGTGACATCATGGATATTTAATTCAAATAAAACACACTTTCCAATACTACTTGTAAGGACTGAGGTTTCGGGTTCAGTATTCGGGTCGGGTTCGGGCCGGATCCCCTGGTTTGGACCCTGTGGGGTCTTGAGATTTCTGTTTGAATGACGTCAGCACTGCTCGACGCCTTTCAAAAGGCGTCAGGTTGTGTGGACGCCATTTAGGTCTTCTGGTTGTTGTGCCACGTGTGCGCCACGTGGGCGGGTTTCGGGCCGCGAGAGTACGGCCCCTGTCACATCGTCTGAACGGCGTCCAGGTTGGTCGACGCGATTCAGACTGCGACACCTGCGATGTCAGTGTGCGGCGCCTGAGCGTTGTCAGTACGGCCTGTCCTGTCGTCTGAACGGCGTCCGCTGTGGGCGACGCGTTTCAGACCGCTGTCAGTACGGCCGTCCTGTCTGACTGATAGGCGTCTGCCTCGATCGACGCGTTTCAGCTGGATTCGGATTGACCCCGTGAGCCTCCCCTTCTTTCCCTCATTCTCGCCTTCACTCTCTCTCTCCTCGCCCTCTCCGCCCTCTCCGACTCTCTTTTCCCCTTCCCTTCCTCTTCTTCCTCTTCCATCACTCCAACACCTCCCTACCTCTCACCTCTACCTCCACCACCTCCTTCGCGGCGTTCCCTTCTCCGGACGGCGGCCGACGTCCCGGCGGAGTGGCGGCGTCCTCGAGGGTACCGGCGGCGGTCTGCGGTGCGGCGGGTCGGCGGCGAGGAGCTTGGAGGAGTTCAAGAACCGGTAGGGGGACGAACCTTGCATGTGTTGCTCGTGTTTTCCTTGGCATGGCATGACGTGTTTGGGGCTAGATTAAGCATGTTTAGGGAGTTTCCTTGTGGGAATGGCTGTGCTTGTGATCGTGGATTCGTAGCATGCATGTGGTGGTTGAAATCCTCTTCCTCCCCTTCTAGTTTTGGGGCTTTTCGGGGTGTTTTGGGGTTAAGGGAGAAACCCTCGGTTCGAACCAGGGAACCAGGTTTCTGGCGCTAAACGGCGTCGTGCCTGGTCGACGCCTTTCAAAGGGCGTCAGGGCAGTACGACGCCTTTTAGAGCAGAAACCTCCCTGATTCGAGGTTTCACGGATTAGGGGTTCTGGTGCTAAATGACGTCATGGGTGGACGACGCCTTTCAAAGGACGTCGGGCCATCATGACGCCATTTAGGCAGGAAATCACCCCGAGTTAGCGTATGTAAATCTGGAATTTCGATGTGAATGGCGTCTGTGGACGTGGACGCGTTTTAAAGGGCGACTCCCTATGACGACGCGTTTCAAGGAATAAACTGACTATTAAATGAACCTGTCTGAGGGGCTTGAATGGCGTCGACCTCGGTCGACGCGATTCAAGACAGAACTGTCTAAATGCTGGTTTTTAACATGTGTTTTACTGTGGGACGGTTCAAATGCATGTTTTACGTTGTACACTGAGACTGAGGACTTCTGTGTGAATGGAATTACATCATGTCATATGTGTGTATGTGCTTATACAACTGTGGTTTACGTTTGTCACCATGGGCCGGTGGGGAAAGGGCCATGGTGTCTGTGAAGCTTTGTGCCGTACCGGTGGGAGGAGGGGTACATGTTGTGTTTTACCTTTGGCTGAGAGAAGTAGGACCACCTTGAGCCCGTCGGGCCGGAGTAGCCAGTGCGCTATCCGAGGGGTTGCTGCTTGGTCTCAGCGGGTCGGGTTTCCCTGTTTGTCGTGGCAGCTTCCAGCGCGTTTCTTGCTGTGGAGCTGGTTGTGGAGTTGTTTTACCCCTGTAGCCACTGTGCCTGATGTGACCTTTGATCAAGCTTACGAGTGGTACCCTTAGCCCTTTGGCCTGACGCAGCCCGGGAGGTTAGGGTTGTGGGTAGTTCCTGTAGCTTCGGCTTGACGGGGGTTCGCCGGTCCCCAGGGCCCTCCTGAAGCGCTGCGGCCTAGCGTGGAGGCAATCCGGACGGTAGGACAGTATTCTAGACTGCTTGTGTGCACACGTAGTTGACAGTGGCGGTACACTGGTTCCAGCTAGTCCTAGTTTAGCTCACTGCCTCACCCTACAGTGCCCCGGAACACTGTAGGGGTGGACAGGCGTGAGCAGTGGTGGTAGTGTTGGGAGGCGACGTTTGACTTCGGTCGACAGTGTGGTTCAGTTGCTTCGTGGACTTTGGCTATGAGACGTGACTCTGTGTTGGGTTTTTCGGGTTGCTTAGAATAGTTGTTGCTACACTGCTTATCGTACGTTTCATATCAGATTTGGGTGCTATGTTTACTGCTTTACTTAATTGCCATATATCCCTGTTGTTGCACTTGTGGGTGTGTGAGTGGGAGGCAGGGGATCGGATGATCCCTACTGAGCCCAATTCTGGTGTGGCTCACTCCCTGCGGTTTCAGGTGTGGACTTCGCGGCGTGTGGAGGCGTGTGGTGCCTTCTTGGTGTGCGGACCAGTAGCTGTCTCTGTTCTGGGGTATGCCCCGATGTTGTTGTACTTTTCTTCTGCCTGTACTTATTTAATTTGTTGGACCATGTAATTATTGTTGGACTGTATACGGATATTGTTATCTTCCTTTCTGCGCACTTGTTATACCCTTGTAGTCCGTGTGATTGTTATATTTAGCCTTGTTTAGCACTTACTCCTCCAGATGTGTTGTGTGAGATCCGGGTGTGAACCCGTAGTTAATGGGCCGACATCTATTTAGTGATCGGGTCTCCGGTCATAGGATGGCGGGTCGTTACACTACTTCTCAAGGCAATCAAGGAAGGGCAAGATTTTGCCATAAGGGGATGTACACGAGGTGCACTTGGGGATAAGGATCAAATAGCCAACTGACAAACCATCAAACGTGCCCGAGGGACACAAGCGGTGCACTGAGGGTGCCCAATGGAAATAACAAGAGTAAATAAAAAGAAACGGCAAGATAAGTCCCACCGTGATCGCCAAAAAGCTATAGTGCTCAAAAAGGGTGCGTGTTCATCATGCTAGCATGTGTTTACTATGATTAACAATATCAAAGAAAGTGTGATCGCCAAAAATCGAGGGCTCTTTTGAAAAAGTGATCGCTTACTAACCTTGCAAATCGGGAGAATGTGGGGTTCTTTTGTTCCTCTCTTTCGGCCGACCGAACGAAAAGAGCCTTCTTTCCTTTTTTACTCTTGTTCTTTAGGGGTGTTTCTCCTTCTGTCCAAATTCCAAGCTTTCTTCTAAATCTCCTTCAAACCTTGTAAGAAAGATTGAAAACAAAAGAAAACAAATATGTTAGAACTAAAGGGAGGTAGTATCTATTCTATTCAACAAAATTGTCATGCAACTAAACAAAAGAACTCACTTATTTTGTGTTCTTTTAAACCCCTAAATGATGTATAGGCATGGAAAAGATGAAGTGAATGTGTGTGATGAAGTGATGCAATGAAGAACTATATGAAAACATAAATTTAAACTATATGAATCTTATCAAAATTCAATGAAAAAGATCAAGAAGAGAGGAAAAGGATGGCCCCTCCATAGCCTCGGTCTTCAATGGGCTTCAAAGGGTGAAGAGGATGAAGAAGATGAAGCTTCCCTTGCTGTCCATATTTTTCTTCTTGAGGGCCTTCAAAAATCCTGTAGGAAGCTCCAAATTCTCCAATAGCCAACCTTCTTCAAAGGCCACTGTCTATATATATTTATAAGAAGTGATTTAAGGGTATTTTGGCCTTCAAAAGGACTCTCCCACGGCTCGGACTTGTCCTGGATGATCATGAAGGAAATTGGAAACATTTCCAACCTCTGGAACCGGATTATCTCAGCCAAATCATGTTTATTAGAAAACTCTTATAGATTGCATGCTCAAATCGTTTTTCTCTCACAAAAGATGTTTATCGCATGAGCATATTAATTTTAGATTAATGTTCTATGAAGAAAAATGATTTAATTTTGGGGTTTTTCATTTTGTTCTTCATGTGGATGAAGAACAGCTTCAAAGGTTAATGTTGTGGGTTTTTTGGACACCGTCGGCCATCCTCGTCATCTCCGGTGTGACCGATGGTGGGCGGCGATCTCACCGGCCACCTGCTGGGTGCCGGTGACTGGCGGTGGAGCCTCCTTCTTTGGCGATTTTTCCAAGTGTTGGAAGAAGAAGGGGAGGGCCTGCAAGCCGGGGGAACCAGGCGCCTAGGGCCCTGGACCGGGCGGTCCCGTGCGCCAGGCACGCAGGAGCCTGAACCAGGCCGGCCTGATCGGTGCCTGGCTGGGTCCAGTATTGGCCCAAGCCCAGGAGCCCCATTGGGGCCTGCCTGGCTCAGACCAGGATGCCCAGGCCAACCCTGTGGCCCGGGCCCAGGGCCCAATGGGCCTAGCCCATTTACCCCCTAGCCCATTAACCCCTAAACCCTACCCATACCCTTTAAGAGTCTATCCGTATTTTTGATTAATCAAAAGCTAATTAACATCCTCACAAATTACGCATGCCCAATTATCTTCTGATAGAGATAAATCTATCTTCAAGAAGGGGTTTTATGAAGATATTAGCTAGTTAATGCAAAGTATCAACAAAATTCATATTACTACCATTAGCTATATAGTCTCTAACAGATGAAGTCTGACCTTAATGTGCTTGATCCTAGAATGCTGAATTGGATTCTTAGTCAGGTTGATGGCACTAGTGTTGTGACACATCATGGAAATTCCAGCCAGCTTGATTCTAAAGTCCTCTATTTGGTGCTTGGTTCACAGCAGTTGAGCACAGTAGCTTTTAGTTGCTACATATTCTTCTTCTGTTGTCGACAATGCTACAAAATTCTACTTCTTGGAGGACCGTGAAATTAAGCAACTTGCAAGAAAGTCACAAGTACCACTAGTGCTTTTTCTATCTATCTTTTAACCAATATAGTCAGAATCAGAATATCCAAGCAAATTGAAATCACATCCCTTGGGCTACCAAAGTCATAATTCACTGGTATCAACTAGATATCTAAAGATTCTTTTGATACATATCAAATGAAATTCTTTAGGATTTGCTTGAAACCTAGCACACATATATAACTAAATAAAATGTATGGTCTATTAGCAGTTAAATACAATAAAGATTCTATCATACCTCTGTAGATCTTTTGATGTACACTTTACCTTGAGAATCTGCATCTAATTTAGTAGAGGTGCTCATGCGAGTTGTAAATGCCTTAGCTTTATTAAAGTCATACTTCTTCAGTAGGTCATTTATGTACTTGACTTTACATATGTGAATACCGTCGTTCATTTGTTTGATTTGTAGTCCAAGTAGCTCAGTTCTCCCATTAGGTTCATCTTAAATTCTCCATGCATTAAGTTTTTAAATATGTTGTCAGGAGATTCCTAGTTGCTCCAAAAATAATGTCATCTATATATATTTGAACTATCAAGGTATCTTCTCTGTTATTCAAAATAAATAAAGTTTTATCTATAGACACGCTAATTTTGACATCATATTGAGTAAATTTCAAGTCATAATGATAATGCCCCAGAATAGTCTGATGTTTAATCATTAATTAATTTTTATTGATTGATTTTCTCTTGAGATTCGTTGAATCACGTCGCTCATGCGCGACGCCATTTGGATTCATAGAAGAAATCAATTCAGAATTAAAATTAATAAATTTAGGAGGAATTAACTTAATAGCGTCGCCTTTGGACGACGCCATTTAAGTCATAATCCGCCTAGGTTTACGATTTCTAATTCTAGTTAATTTCCTAAGTTATCTAAAGCATGTCACGCGTGGATGACGCCTTTTATGTTTCCTAATTATTTTTGGTTTCCTTTTCTAGATTTATTTCTATTCTGGCCGCATAAATTAACTAAAAGGCGTCCCTTTTGAACAACGCGTTTTTGTCTGTTTAATCGAAATCTCCTTATTGATCAATTCTGGTGTTGACTTAATCGCTACCCTAATCGCTTCTCTGATTAAGGCTCTTAATCGATTCAACTTAAATTAATTGATTAACTCTTTCTTCTCTAATCTATACATAATCACTTTGATGTTAATCGATTATCTCTTAGTATTATTATATTGATTTATTCTACTAATCGATATCCCACCTTAATAAATTTCCCTAGCTAATCAATTCCCTTTGTTGTCTGTTAATCGATTTGTTTTATTAATCGATGTCCTACCTTCAATTGATACCGTTCATTAATCGATGCGTTCACCTAATCGATTCAACTCTCCTTAACCGATTATAAATGCCAGTTCTATTCCATTACTATCTGTTCTGTAATCGATTATCCTTCAGATTGATTACTTCTCACTTCCATTATAGGTACTCTATTCGATTATGTTCTCAAGGCTAATCAGTCCTTTTTTTTAATTCACAGACCACCTTTTGACCGAGTGCCTATATAAAGGAGGGATTTGGCCTTTTGTCTTCCTTCCTTCCAAAAGCTACAACCTTCGTCTTCCTCACTCTTGAATCCTCTTGCTTTTAGAGTTCCCGCGCAGAGGAAGATTCCTTGATTCTTCGTCTTCAAATTCGATTTTGTTTGAAAGGTATTTTATCATCTTGACCTCCTCTACCTTTTCCCTAAGTTTATACAGTGAGTTGATTAACGTTTTCCTAACTCCATGCACTTTCTAAACCCTAGAATTGTTGAGATGGCCGTTTCTACTTCTTCATCTCACTCCCCTACCATTGGAGTCGAAGTCCTTGCTCCAATAGCCTCAACAGTTCATTTTACTTCAATGATAGAATATCAAAGATTCATGGCTGCCAAGGTAGATTTTTACAGCTGCAAGAGAGTGGATTTCATAGATTTGAGCAAGAAAGGACTTGAGAAAGTAGAGAAGCTACTAGCCGAGCTAAAGTGGAAGAATATCTATGAGACAAATGAGCCGTTGTACAAAGACTTGGTAGAGGCATTCTATATAAATGTTGTAAGGATTGAGGTTTTGGATCTGGTTATCGGGTCAGTTTCGGGGTCGGATCCCTTAGTTTGGGCCATGTTGGGGCTGAGACTTAGTTTTAGGTTGTGGACATGTTTTAGGTTGTGCCACGTGGGCTGGCCTTGGGCCGTGAGAGTACGGCCCCGGTCTTATCGTCTGAATGGCGTCTTGTATAGACGACGCCATTTAGAGTACGACTCTGGTTTGTCAGTGTACGGCCCGGTCTTGTCGTCTGAATGACGTTGGTCTTGTACGATGCGTTTTACCCAACTTCTATGTGACCCCGCGAACCCTCCCTCCTTTCCCTCATTCTCTCCTTTCCCTTCTCTCTCCTCTCTTCCCTCCGATCTCTAGCGACCCTTCTCCCTCTCCTTTCTTTCCTCTCCCTATTCCTCCTCTCCCTCCACTCCAGTAACCTCCTAAGTTCCTCCACTACCACCACCACTTCCTCCGTGACGCATTTCTCTCCAGACAGCGGCCGACGTCCCGGTGGAGTAACGACGTCTACTCCGGTACCGGCGGCGGCGTGTGGCGAGGCGGGTTGGCGGCTTGGAGCTAGGAGGAGTTTGAGTAACCGGTAGGGTGATGATCCCCGTTGTATTGTATTTAAAAATCATGTTTTTCCCTCTTTGAAGCATGTTTAGGGGTTTTTGGGGTGAAAACACTAATTGTATGAAATGAGAAATTGGAAGTTTTAATGGGTATTTAGGTTTTTCTCCTCCTTCTCCACTTTTCTTAGTGTTTTACATGATTTGGGGGAGGAAATCCCACCCCGTGGATTGGGAGATGGTGGAGGAAGAACCTGTCTGTGAAGGTTAAATGGCGTCAGGGGACAGCGACGCCTTTTAGAAAGGCGGCTACCACCCGTGATGCGATTTATCCAAAATAACAGACTCTGTCTCTGGATTGATGTGCGTCCAGGGACAGCGACGCCTTTTGAACGGCGACTTGCATGCACGACACGTTTTAAGTGAAATCACCCCGAAGCCTGTCTCTTTTTCTATCATTATCAGGCGACCAGAGACAGCGACACCTTTCAAAAGGCGACTACATATGACGACGCGTTTTAGTCCATTTACCGGGGCCAGTTTTTATATAAACCAGTTTAGGAAGCTTGAATGATGTTGGCCTTGGGCGACGCGATTCAAGCCAGAATTCCATTAATCCCTGCAATTAACACGTATTTACATTGTTAAATAGTTTAGTTAATTGCATGCTTAGAAATGTACTTGATGACGATGGATTCTATGTGATCGGATCGCATCGTGTTGTGTTTTGTGCGATCGTGGGCTTAGAGTGACAGTTGTTAGCGCTTAGGCACCTTGTGTCGGTGTGGGAGTGACACGGCGCCGGTGTGGGAGTGGCAGGGTGACGCCTAGAGAGAGGGTCACCTGGTGTACTTCGGGATATAGCTAGTACCTGTGTGGGAGTGGTACATTCGGAGTGTCACTCGTGCTGGGGGAAGCAGAAACCACCTAGAGCTAGTTGGGCCGGAGTAGCTAGCGTGCTATCCGAGGGGTTACTGTTTGGTCTCAGCGGGTCGGTGTTTCCCGCGTTCGGCCTTGTGGTTGGCGTGTTTTGCCGAGGCACTGGTTGTGGGTTCTGTGGTAAAATGATTTCAGAATTGTGCATGTTACATTTCGATTGCATGTGTTTTATATCAAAATTTAGGAATTATGTTTACTGCCTTACTTGCTTAAATTATTTATACTTGTGTTGTTGTACTTTTGGGTGCGTGAGTGGGCGGTAGGGATCGAAGGATCCCTACTGAGTCTTTTCAATGAGACTCATCCCTGCAGTTTTCAGGTGAGGGTTCCAAGCAGGCGTATCGAGGAGAGTGTTGCTTTGGGTCGCGCGCCAGCAGCGGTTATTCCGGGGTATGCTCCGATGTAGTTGTCATTTTATTTTTTGGCCTTTATGCTTAATTATTTCCTTTCTGTTGGAGTATGTAATTATTTGCTGAGTCGAGTCGCATTGTAATAATTTTTAATTCCTGCATTTCCTTTTTAATTCAATGCGATGCGAATGTTTAGCTTAGTTTATTATTTATTTCCCAGACTTGTCTAGATCCTGGTTTGGCCCCAAATTAATGATTCGGTACCCATTTAGTAATCGGATCTCCGATTATAGGGTGGCGGGTCGTTACAAATGTTGTGGAGAAGACTAGCACCTCCATCGTTAGCAATGTCAAAGGAAAAAGGATTAAAGTGTTTATAGATATGTTAAAGCAGCTTTTTGGATGTGCAGCCACTGGGCTAAGTCCGGATGCAAGTGAGGAGAGTGTGACCAAGGCCAAAGCCATAGTTATCCCAGGAGATGTGTTGAAGGAGAGGTATGTAGATGTCACCCAGTTATCAGCAGAGACGAGGATGCTGCGTTTGATAACCACACATTTTTTGGTTAGTAGAGGAGCTACATTCTCTGTGGTCACAAAAAAAGACTCAGATTTTCTTTATTGGATGCTGAAGCAAGTAGCTGCAGATCTACCTGCCCACATAATTTAGAACATGGCAAGCACCATAGAGGAGTTGAAGAAGCTTCAAAAATCTCACAATGTTTGGCTTCCTTATGGTCATCTACTCACAGTAATTTTCAGATATTTTGGAGTGGACTTCAGAGATGAAGAGGAGATATTCCAACTGCCTTTGACTTCTAGCAGCTTGAAGGGAAGTCAATTCCCATTTTCTAATGGTAGATGGTTAAAATCCACAGTCCCTCTAGAGGACATAGAGTCATTATTAGGTCATGCAGCAATAGTAGTAGCAAAAGAGCAACTAGTAGCAGCAAAGGAACTAGAGGCAGCAACAGTAGCTAAGAAACCAATAGAAACAACACTAGGAGTGGTAGTAGATATCACAGAAGTTGTAGACCAGCCACAACTAGAAGCTACTGTAGATGAAGACATGCAGGATCAGCCTGCAGATATCTGCACTCAAGGATTCATTCTTTAACCAGTGTGAGTTGAGGGGGAGCCTTCTGGTGAGCGAGAGGCTCATGTCATTGAGGAAGACAAAAGAGCAGTTGAGCAAGAAACTGAACACATAGATGAGTTGCTGAGGGATACTAGATTTCTGCATCCTAAAGTAGAATCCATACCCTGGCCTCTCCTCCATCTATGCTTCAGAAAGAACAAGTGAGAAAGAGGCAAGAGGATAGACCTAACAGATTTATTGAAGTAATGAAGAGATTGGATCAACAACAAGCTGATTTGGATGAGTTGAAGTTTGGGATGTTGGAAATGAAGAACTTATTAGGAGATGCGCTCAAATCTGTGTCTGAGCTAAGGGTAGGACATATGAGAAGAAAGGTTATCCCAGTTAGAAGAAGAAGGACTGGAGATAGTCCTCCTCTCACCTCACCTTCTTCTTGCTCTCCAACAAAACCTTCCTAACCTAAAGAGCCTACACTCTCTAGAGGACCTACTCCTCCTAGAGTTCCCCCTCCTATTCATCCTTCATCTCCACTTCCATCTGTTAAGTCTGTGTCTAAAGAACCTTCTTCTCCTCAGCCACCTCTTGTTGTTCTTGACTCAACACCCTGTATAGTTCCTCTCTCCGAGAGTGTCAACATCTTAGACAATGTTCTTGCACTCTTAGCCATCCATCCACTTTTAGGACCATTTGAGAAACCTACAACTTCCAGAACCTCACTATCTTAACCACCTTCAGCACCATCTGGTGTACCTCAAACTAAAGTGTTCCACTAGTATCTATTGGTCCTTTCACTTCTTTTAATTCATCAGATATTTCTAGTTCCTCCTCTAGACCTTCTAGACCTTTTTACTCTGGTAGATCTTCTTCATCAGCCCCTACTCACTCTGATGAGAAGCATTCATCAGGGTCCCTATCTCCTTCTCCTCCTTCATCACCTACTCTAGTCTCTCCCATTTTTGTTGTAACTCCTTCCCAATCTTCTATGGAGTTAGTGTTGTGCTCTTCGATGTGCCCGCATCCGATCGAAAACGCAGTGAAAATAAATTATTTAAGATCAGATCCGTCCCGTTTCGATCAACAAAATAAACTAGGAAATCTGATTTACCTTACGCGGATTCGAATTCGTGTTCGTTCTCCAGTTCCGTCGGAGCGATGCCGCAAGCCGCGCAGGTGCCCGACCTCTAGAGATATCTACGCGGTTCTCCTCGTGATGGATCGTCCTCGCCTCCTGGCTCGATGCGGTGTTCGTGGATCCCGTCTGGTTATGTGTAATCCACTGCGACATGCAGATTCGAAAATTCCTGTTGGACGGAAGGCGGAGCAGTCGGGAGCCGAAGCAGAGCCTCCAGAGGGCCGAACTCAGGATGTGTGCCTAGGAGAGAGGAGAGAGAGAGGGCGGTGGCTAGGGTTAGGGTTTCTGGCCTCCGACCTAGTAGTCGTTCTTTTATAATAAGTATGTTTGTGATTTTTCATAAAAATCCATACTTATTGGAAATCCTGTCTAAATATCCATCGACTTGAAAACCTTTTGTGTGTGGCCCTCTAGGCCCAAATACCAGTCCAGTTAATGGCCTATTAAGTCCAGTAATTCTATACGGACCCACTGAATTAATTCATACCCTTATATTAATTAATCAGCCGAATTTAATGTCCCACAGTAAATTCGGACGGGCTTCCGATTACATTGGATGCCAAGCAACATCGCATGATCCTAGATGGCATTGGGGTTATCGCAACCCTCTATTAGAACCTTTCCGTCATCGGTTAGCGCACAGATATAATCCTTCATCCATACAATGTTCCCGAATCGACCTAGGGTATGGTTTACTGTTAAACCCTAACCGGTCGATTCACTTGAATCCGATGTTGCTAATCTATATCGGATAACTCTTTATCTGGTATAGTATCCGCCCTGGCTAGGGACATAAGCGCATCATTCTCGGAATATTCTCTCTCATAATACTGAGAGCGGATGATCCCATATTGAACACACAATTACCTTCGAGGGCATTTCTCTGAATCCGATCATTTGATTTATTGATAACCCATGGTTAGGGATTTGTTATTCAAAGTCAAAGCTCAAAGACGTACCATCAAGGTATCTTTGGTGTCTCAGGTCTAAGGATCATCTACACAACCGAGACAAAAGAAGCGAGCTGGTTAACAGTGAGGTATATACCATCCAGCGATTCTAGGTCAGATCAATTCAGTGATCTCATTCTCCAATGAGCACCTATAGGTCTAGAATAGTGTCTCCACACAAGTGACTTATAGGATCAGTCACCCTCATCATATGAGCTGAAGAAACCTGTACTAGTCTATCCGGATGTTTGATGTCCATCTCGAATATCCTCCGACTAGGAATAATTAAGAACATGTTTTTATAAGTCTTCAGTCCTATAATTATGATCTCATCATAATATGAAGATTGTTGCACATGTTCATAGACTTCATCGTGATACGATAATCATAGATCGAACTAATTACACACAATGAATTAATGCTATTATATTAATAAACTGAATGATACGTAGTATTGGATTGGCTTTCACACCACCTAATACTAGCAATCTCCCACTGGGACTAAAGCCAATCATTTTTATACAGAATACCCATATTCTCTAAGTGACACTCAAAGACATTTTGAAACAAAGGCTTTGTCAGTGGATCTACTATGTTGTCCACTGAAGGAACTCTCTCCACTACGACATCTCCTCGAGCTATGATCTCTCTGATCAGATGAAAGCACCGCAGAATGTGCTTCGACTTCTGAAGAGACATCGGCTCTTTCGTTTGAGCAATCACTCCATTGTTGTCACATAATAGTGGGACGGGACCAGAGATGCTTTCCACCACACCAAGATCGTCGATGAATTTCTTCATCCAGACAACTTCCTTGGCGGCTTCAGCAGCAGCAATATATTTAGCTTCCGTTGTCGAATCAGCAGTGGTTTCCTACTTGGAACTTTTCTAGCTCACTGCTCCCCCGTTGAGTGTGAAGACAAAACCTGATGTCGACTTGCTGTCATCAAGATCAAACTGAAAACTTGAATCAGTGTATCCTTGCAGCTTTAATTCTCCTCCTCCATAAACTAGAAACATATCCTTAGTTCTTCTCAAGTACTTAAGGACACATTTTACAGCCTTCCAGTGTTCATCACCTGGATCTGCCTGATGTCTACTCGTAACGCTTAAAGCATATGCAACATTAGGTCTAGTACATAGCATGGCATATATGATGGAACCTATGGCTGAAGCATAGGGAATCTTATCCATCATTACCCTCTCCTCAGAAGTCTTGGGAGACTGACCTTTGGAGAGATAAATTTCATGTCTCATCGGTATGAGACCACTCTTGAAATTTTCCATACCAAACCTTTTGACAATGGTTTCTATGTACATGGATTGGATTAAGGTAAGTGATCGTTCCGAATTGTGCGTCGTTAAATACATGAAAACGTTCAATCTAAATTTATCCGGCTCACTCAAATCAGATTTTGGAAATTTAATAATGGTGAGTCCGAGTCGATCCATAGGGAGATAGAATTTTAATTTTGAAAACTTTGGACTTTAGTTAATCTAAAAATAAGTGAAAATTTAAGGCAACTAATTACTTAATTAAACTAAAATTAAGTTAACTAATGTTACCTAAAAATAGGATTACTCAAATTAAACAAATCTTTTTTTTCTTTTCTTTTTCAGAAATTAAACACAAACATATATGGAAAATAAGCACGTCAAAGAAATTGTTATTTAACTAGTTGTAAATGATTAATTAACTAAAAATCATGAAACAACTTACAACACTTAACGGTTTAATATCCTAAATAAACAAAATATTAAATAACAACTTGACTAATCCTAATTAAATAAACAACTATTATACTAATGGGGGAAGGGAAAGAATAGAATCAAAGCAATCTGTGGGCTGCTGGCACAATGGACCGGGCTGCTGGTGGCTTGTGGGAAGAGGCTTCTGGGAAGAAGCTTGCTGCAGCTTCAGGCTTCAGGTGTTGCCGCGTGGATGTTTTGCTTGCAGTTGGTGGGTGCTTGAAGCTGAGACGTGGAGCTTGCTGGTGCTAGCTACGTGGAGGAGAGGAAGAAGGCCTGGTTGCTGCATGGAGCTGCTGGAAGCTCTGCTTCACCGCGTGGAGGCTTCACCGCATGGAGGCTTCACCGCATGCAGGCTGTGTGCTGGAGGAAGTAGGTGCAGCTCCAGGTGTTGCTGGCTTCACCAGGTTGGTGCGTTGCATGCAAGGGTGGCCTTGCTGCTGGTGGAAGCCGTGAAGCTGCTGCTGGGTGTGCTGGGTGTGCGTGGGGAAGGGCTTCACCGCAGGCGCGGAGCTGCTAGAGCCACGCTCGAGGCCGGCGGTAGGCGTGGACAGGGAGGAGAGACGGCGAGAGAGAAGGAGAGGAGGAGAGATACGGAGGAGGAGAGTCGTGGGAGAGAGAAGAGAACCGGAGAGAGGGCTGCTGTGAAAACAAATGAGAGATAGAAAACCGGAGAGAGGGAGAGAGGGCTGCTGTGAAAACAAACGAGAGAGGGGAAGCTGGGAGGAAGAAGGAGAAGGAGAAAACGTGCAGGAAAGGCTGAGAAGAGGAGGAGAACCGAAAGAGATAGCTGTGGAAGGAGGGGGAGTGCTGGGAAACGAAGAGAGGGAGAAGGACAAGGAATCGGCTGCGGGAAGGGAAATCGAGAGAGGGGAGGAGGAAATACGCTGCTGGGTTGAGAGGCGACGGGAGGAGGAGAAAACGGAGAGGAATAGAAAATTGATAGAGAAAAAATGTGTGTGTGAGGTTTGCTGCGGGAAGGAAATTAATATAGAGAGGAAGAGAGGCGTGGGAGGGAAACTGGAGAAGAAGTAGGACTGCGGTTTGGGAAATTGGAGAGAAGGAAGGAAATAGTGGGTTTTGGGAAACTCCAGCGAAGGAAGGAATCAAATTGCATTTTTACCCCTGCTTTAGTTGAAATCCAAACACTAGACCTCCCCCAAATTTCCGGAAACTCCACCAGCTGCACTGCATCATTGGCATGTCTTGTTCACATAAAATAAATATAAATTAGCGCATTATCATAAAAATATCATCATATTTATTCATTTCGTCTCGGTTTTGTCGAAAAACCGCAAATGCGCTATGCTCCTTTGATCACATGAAATGACGATGTTTTTAAGTCAGAATTTGATGAAATTGGTACCGTTGGACTTGTTACACAATTATCTATCATTTTATGCTATTTTGCAGATAAAAACATGAGTATGATGCATATGATTGCCCTTAAATGATCAATTTAACACTTTATCAGTAAGCATCTTCTTTGATTTATCTCTATAGATCTGTATTCCCAATACGTAAGATGCTTCTCCCAAATCCTTTATGGATAAGTTCTTGGATAGCCAGATTTTTACTGATGACATCATTCCTACATCATTCCCAATGAGTAGGATGTCGTCAACATAAGGAACCAAGAATGTGATTGTACTCCCACTATTTTTCTTGTACACGTAAAGCTCATCTTCATTTTTAATGAAGCCATAAGATTTAATTGCCTTATCAAACCTTATGTTCCAATTATAGGAAGCTTGCTTCACCCATAAATAGACCTTTGTAACTTGCATACCATATCTGGAGATTCCTTTGATGTGAAGCCCTCTGGTTGTATCATATACACCTCTTCTTCAAGATTTCCATTGAGGAAGGCTGTCTTCACATCCATCTGCCAGATTTCGTAATCATGGTATACAGTAATGGCGAGAAGAATTCTGATAGACTTAATCATGGCAATGGTTGAGAAGGTTTCATCATAGTCAATTCCTTGCCTTTGCCGATATACTTTCGCCACTAGCCTTGTCTTATAAATCTCTATTCGTCCATCTGCACCGATCTTTCTTTTAAAGATCCACTTACAGCCGATAGGTACTATACCCTCAGTAAGTCAACCAAGTTCTAAACTTGGTTGATGTACATAGACTGAATTTTGAAATTCATAGCTTCTCACCATTTTTCGGCCTCTCGGCTTTCAATGGCCTCCTTGTAAGTCTTAATATCATTATCCTCATTATAGAGTACCTTAGAACTATCCAAATTAACATGTCCCACATATCTTTTTGGTGGTTTAAGTACTCTTTCTGACCTACGAGTTTCTTGTGTACTTATTTGAACAGGTTCAAAAACTAACAATTCATCAGATGAACCATTACCAATTTGTGGGTTTGGAACTTCTTCTAAGGTTACTTTACTCCCACTGTCCTTTTGGAGAATATAATCTTCTTCCAGAAAGACAGCTCTCCTGGCTACAAACACCTTTTATTCGGCAAGATGATAAAAGTAATGTCCATAAGCTTCCTTTGGATATCCCACAAATCTGCATTTGTCAGTTCTGGACTCCAGCTTATCTGCATCATGTCTTTTTACATGAGTAGGATATTCCCAAACATTAACATGTTTAAGGTCTGGTTTCTTTCCATTCCATATCTTATATGGAGTGGTTTCAACAGATTTACTGGGTACCTTGTTCAGGATATACATAGCCGAGCTAAGTGCATATCCCCATAAGGACACTGGTAATTTGGACATGCTCATCATGGATCGCACCATTTCCATTAATGTGTGATTCCTTCTTTCTGATAAACCATTCATTTGAGGTGTATAAGGAGGTGTAAGCTGTGATAGGATACCATTATCCTTTAGGTATCTAATGAACTCTGTCCTCAAGTATTCACCACCACGATCAGATCGGATGGCTTTTATGCTTTTCCCAGTTTGTTTTTCTACTTTATTTCTAAATCTTTTGAATTTCTCAAAGGCATCAGATTTATACTTCAGTAAGTATATGAATCCGAATCTTGAGTAATCATCAGTGAATGTGATGAAGTACGAGAAACCACCAAAGGCTTGGGTAGACATAGGACCACATACATCAGAATGTATTAGTTTTAGTATACCTTTGGCTCGTTCTCCAGTTCCATAAAATGGAGATTTAGACATTTTACCCATCAAACAAGACTCGCAGGTCATATATGATTCATAATCAAATGGATCTAAGTATCCATTTTTATGCAACTTTTGGAGTCTATTTTCTCCAATGTGACTAAGCCTACAATACCATAAGTAGGCTTTGTTCATTTCATACCTTTTCCTTTTAGTTATAGAACTGATGTTTAGATTCTCATGAGACACATTTAATAAGTACAATCCATTGGATAATTTAGCAGAAGCTATTAATTTATTTCTAAAATAAATTAAACAACAATTGTTCCTAACAGATAAAGTGTATCATATTCTATCTAAACATGAAATAGAAATAATATTCCTTATTATGGTAGGTACATAATAACAACCATCTAATGAAAAAGTGTCTACGGATGGTAGCTTGAGCTCCACTGTCCCTACAGCGATCGCCGCAACTCTTGCGCCGTTACCTAGTCTCAGCTCCACCTCGCTAGTCCTCAGCTTACGCCGTCTTGTTAGTGCCTGCACAGAATTGCAAATATGAGAAACACATCTAATATCTAATACCCATGATGTATAATCTCTAATTGACAAGTTTACATCTATCATATAGATACCTAAAGTGTCCTACTGCTTCACAGTTCCTTGAGTCTTGTCCTTGAGGTATTCTTTGCAATTCCTCTTCTAGTGGCCCTTTTGATGACAAGAGAAGCAATCACCTTTCTCAGCACTCTTGCCTTTGTCCTTCTTGACAACTTTCGGCTTTTTCTTATTCTTGCTTTTGCCTTTCCTGAAGGCTTGGATTGCTAATCTTTTCCTGCCGGTCTTACCAACCATAAGAACAGAACATGAGGTTTATCCTTCATAAGGTTCCCCTCTGCAGTCTTCAGCATGTTCAGTAATTCAGCCAAAGTGGTCTGGATTTTGTTCATGTTAAAGTAAACAACGAACTGTGCATATGATTGTGGAAGTGAAGATAACACAAGGTCGGTATGCATCTCTTTAGGGAGTGGAACCCCAAGAACATCCAACCTCTCCACCCATTCTATCATCTTCAGCACATAAGGCTGTACTGAAGATCCCTCTGCCATTTAAGCCTTGAACAGATTCTTAGATATCTCATATCTCTCGATCCTGCTCTGCTAACCAAACAACTCTTTCAAATGGAGCATGATGGATCTAGCATCCATCTCCTCATGCTGCCTCTGTAATTCATTGCTCATAGAGGCCAGCATGTAGCATTGGGCCATGGTGGAATCTTCCTTCCATTTTTCATATGTCAACATGTCCTCCTCTGGGGCATCTAATGCAGGTTCAGTAGGAGGTTCAACTTCCAAAACATAAGCAATTTGCTCAGACCTGAGGACAATCTTCAGGTTCTTGAGCCAGTCTGAGTAATTTGGGCCTGTTAAACGATTGGCATCAAGTATGCCACGCAACGGGTTATGGTGCGACATTTTAGCCTATAGGAGATAATCATATTTCAATTAGTAGATATTCAGTCAATTAATTTAAAAAACAAGAGATGGACTTTGTTTATCTAGTTTTACTCCCACTAATTTTCGTCAGACTATATAACCTTTAGATATTTAGAACGGGAGACGCCGACAGTCTCCTAACGGGGATCAGAATCTCCAAGCATCACAATATGACCTCGGGTAAACACGTAGTATCATACCGCTATCCTAGAGCAATCATCTCATGATAATTGCAACTCTTTGCAATATCTGATCATATTTCAGCTCTCAAGTTATTAATAGTCCCGGATAAACACAGTAGACCATTATCCCTAGTCTAAGTATTACCATCAATACGTGATAGAGTAGAGTAGAAATATAGTTCCTGGGTAAACACGTGGATAACTATATCGTTCTTCTATTCTTATCCAAAGGCATCATATGCCATAATCAATAGACCTCTCATCAAATGATGGCAAATCTTAGGTAAACACGAAGAATATGCCACCAATTAATCGAGATATAATAACTATATTGATGGAGAGCCACGCAGTGTATTCTAAATGACTCGTACTACGGCTTAGACTTTAAGCCGAAGGTTTTAATTATTTTTCTTTGGTCTCATCCTAAGTGATGGTATTAAATATATCGCATATATATTATACTAATAATCTAGGTTAATAGATTCATAATCAAAATAAAACACACGCATCGCATACATGTCATTAGTGTGGTCATGGATGGCACTACGGTTTGACTTGAGCCAGACAGTCAAACATACGTACATAATATAACAGTTTATATCATGAGTTTGCAAACTCATAGGCTTAAGGAACCCTTTCTCATCCTTCTTGGTTGCAGTTGTAGATCATCCTCGCTCCATGCTCAACCGCCTCGATCAAATTACATTATAAATTCATATTTATATGATAATTTAAAAGAGGAAGCCTTAAGGCAAATACATCAGGGAGGGAGGTAGAAAGACAATAGAATATGAGAAGGAGACATTCGCAGACCTCTATTTATTAATAAAGAATAAACCATGCAATCATATTCATAATCGATTCACATCCACAATATTTAAAGTGTTAATCTATGACCACCGTATAGTTTTTAATTAAAACAAACCACACAATAAATTGCACACCACATGACTAATGAATTTTTTTTAAAATAGATAATTTTTGGTTTCATAAAACTAGGAACGAATCAAAATTGGATATTGAATTTATTTTTCGAAGAAATTTAATTAAACATGCTAATTTAAATCAGAATTTAAACAAGCATTATATAACACATCAAATTAAATGAATCATAGTATCACATCATATGTGTTCTAAATATGAAAATAATGATTTAAGAATATTCCATGCAGCATATGAACACTTCAAATGAATGGGGTTAATCTAACAATTAGATCAATTTAGGTTAATCTAACAATTTAGAATTAATTAATTAAATTAACAACTTTTGTCAATTAATTAATCGAAATAAATAAACCTTAATAAGGACCTAATTGAATTTAATATTAATAAGTAAAATCATACTTTCCAAATCAAATTAAAAACATAATAATAATTAATCAAATTAATTAAAAAAGTGGGCCTAATTAAGGGGGGGGCATAAGGCTTAGCCCAGTTGAGCCCTTGGCTCGAGCCAAGGCCGAGCCAGGGCTCAGCCAGGGGCTTGGACCCAGGCCCGTAGGCCTGGTCCGAGCCCTGGCGGGTCCTGGCTCATACCCCTGGCCCGGGCCAAGGTCCAGCTGGGCTGGACCCTGTCGGCGGCTCGGCAAACCCTAGCCACCCGACAGGGTCGGCTTGAGGGTTCCCTACTGTGCAGGGAACTCGACGGCACCCCCCGCCCCCCCCCCCCCCCTTGCCGGGGTCTTCTCCGGTGCCAGCCTTGGCAACAAGCAGGCACCGGCCCCGACCCCGACCGCCGGCAACGGCAATGCCGCTGGCGACGTCCGGCGAAAGGCAAGGGCTCGAGAAGGGCTCCGGAAAAGGGATTTTTCACCTCCCTTTTCCTTCTGAATTTCTGGTTCCCAAAACACAAAAACGAATAGGAAGAGTACCATGGCCGGCCATCCTTATCCCTATGCACCGCCAGCAACCATTGATGCAGCAGTGGAAGATCTCACATCATGGGGAAGCAACCTTTGGATCCGTTTAGAGCGCCAAGAATGAAGCGTTCTTCGTCCAACGAAGAACACGATAAAAAAAACCCCAAAAAAATTATTTTCTTCAATTTAAAATTGCGATCTTATCACAATGATCATCTCATGAACATCAAACTTGCAAGAAAATAATCATAAGCATGGATTTGATTCAAAAATCATAATTTCAGAAGTCGAAATGGCGAAAACACAGTGGAACCTTGGTCTGAGACCACTGTTCTATTCTTCGCTATGCCTGGATCTGACCGAAAACGCAGCGGAAATAAACTATTCAAGATCGGATCCGTCCTATTTCGATCAACAAAATAAACTATAAAATCTGATTTACCTTGTGCGGATTCGAATCTGTGTTCGTTCTCCAGTTCTGTCGGAGCGATGCCGCAAGCCGCGTAGGTGCCCGGCCTCTAACGGTTCTCCTCGCGATGGATCGTCCTCGCCTCCTCTGGCTACGCGTAATCCGCCGCGACATGCGGATTCAGAAACTCTCGTCGGACGGAGGGCGGAGCACTTGGGAGCCGAAGCGGAGCGTCCAGAGGGCCGGCCTCGAGATGTGCGCCCAGGAGAGAGGAGAGAGAGAGGGCGGCAGCTAGGGTTAGGGTTGCTGGCCCCCGACCAAGCAGTCATTTTTTAATAATAAGTATGTTTGCGGTTTTTCATAAAAACCCATACTTATCCGAAATCTCGTCTAAATATCCATCGACTTGAAAACCTTTTGCGTGTGACCCTCTAGGCCCAAATACCAGTCCAGTTAATGGCCCATTAAGCCCAGTAACTCCATATGGACCCACTGAATTAATTAATATCCTTATATTAATTAATTAGCCGAATTTAGTATCTCACAGTAAATTCGGACAGGCTTCCGATCACGTTGGATGCCAAGCAACATTGCGTGATCCTAGATGGCATTGGAGTTATCGCAACCCTCTATTGGAACCTTTCTGTCATCGGTTAGCACGCAGATATAATCCTTCATCCGTGTAATGTTCCCAAATCGACCTAGGGTATGGTTTACTGTTAAACCCTAGCCGGGTGATTCATTTGAATCAGATGTTGCTAATCTATATCGGATGACTCTTTATCTAATACAGTGTCCGCCCTGGCCAAGGACTTAAGCGCATTATTCCCAGAACATTCTCTCTTATAATACCGAGAGCGGATGATCACATATTGAACACACAATTACCTTCGAGGGCATTTCTCTGAACCCGATCATTTGACTTATTAATAACCCATGGTTAGGGATTCGTTAGTCAAAGTAAAAGCTCAGAGACATACCATTAAGGTATCTTCGGTGTCTCAGCGTAAGGATTGAGGATTCGGGTTCAGTTATCGGGTCGGTTTCGGGCCGGACCCCCTGGTTTGGGCCCTGATGGGTCTGGGGTGTGCCTTCTAAATGACGTCCAGAGTGCACGATGCCTTTCGAATGGCGTCTTGCTGTATGGACGCCATTTAGCTAGGTTGTTGTTGTGCCACGTGGGCTGGCTTCGGGCCGCGAGAGTACGGCCCCTGTCGTGTTGTCTGAACGGCGTTCTTAATGGACGACGCCATTCAGAGTACGACCCTTGGTTGTCAGTGTACGGCGCCGGTCTTGTCGTCTGAATGACGTCTTTGATGGGCGACGCGTTTCAGAGTCTTTGTCAGTGTACGGCCCGTCTTGTCATCTGATAGGCGTTTGTCTCGCACGATGCATTTTACCTTGTTTTAGAATTACCCCGCGAGCCTTTCCTCCTTTCTCTCATTCTCTCCTCCTCACTCTCTCTCCTCTCTCTCTCCGTCCCCTTCCGATCCCTCTTTTCCTTTCCGTTCCCTTTCTTCCTCTTCCACCACTCCACACCTCTCTACCTCTCACCACTACCACCACCACTTCCTTCATGGCGTTTCATTCTCCGGGCGGTGGCCGATGTCTCGGCGGAGTGACGACGTCCTCGGGGGTACCGGCGGCAGTGTGCGGTGCGGCGGTTTGGCGGCATGGAGCCAGGAGGAGTTCAAGTAACCGGTAGCGAGACGAACCTTGCATGTAATGTGGTTATTTCATCCGTGTTTCCCGTTGTGAAGCATGATGCGTGTGTGGGGTTTTGGGGTAGAATGAGCATGTTAAGGGGCTTTCTTGGTGGAAATGGTCGTTTTTATGAATGAGGATTTGTGGGTTTCCTGTGATGGATTGGTTTCCCCTCTTCGTTTCCCCCTCTTGGGTGTTTTTGGGGTGAATTTGGGGTTAAAGGGGACCCTCGGGTCGAGTTGCAGGAAACTGGTTTCTGGCCCTAAATGACGTCGCGTTAGGATGACGCCATTTTAAATAGCGACGGCGTAGGACGACGCCATTTAGACAGAAATGTCCCATAAGCGGTTTCTGTTAGAATAGATTTCCGTGTTGACTGGCGTCCAGGGACAGCGACGCCTTTCAAACGGCGGCTTCCCAGGACGACGCGTTTTAAGTGAATCAACCGTAGTCTGTCTCTGCTTCTGTCGCTATCCGGCGACCAGGAACAGCGACGCGTTTTAAAAGACGACGACTAGGCACGACGCCTTTTAGGCCATATTCTGAGGTCAAGTTTTTATGAACCAGTTTAGGAGGCTTGAATGGCGTCGGCCACGGACGACGCGATTCAAGGCAGAATCACATTAACTCATAATATTAATATGTGTTTACACTGTTAGATAGTTCAATCAAGTGTATGTTTTAAATCATACATCGAGACCGAGGATTTCTGTGTGATCGGGATCGCATCGTGTGTGCTTGTGGTTATATGATTGTGGAGCTAGAACAATTGTGGTTTGCGTTTGTCACTTGGTGCCGAAGTGGGAGGGCCTTGGTGTCTGTGTGGCATTGTTATTGTACCGGTGTGGGAGGGGTACATGTCGTATTTCACCTATGGCTGGGGGAAGTAGAGCCACCTAGAGCCAGTTTGGCCAGAGTAGCTAGCGTGCTATCCGAGGGGTTAATGTTTGGTCTCAGCGGGTCGGTGCTTTCCTAGTTTGTCGTGGCAGCTTCCGGCGCGTTTCTTGGTGTGGAGCTGGGTGTGGTGCTGTTGTAGTTTTACCCTTTCGCATTGGGCCTAATGTAACCTGTGATATCAAGGTTACGAGTGGTACCCTTCGCCCTTTGGCCTGATGTGACCCGGGAGGTTAGGGTCGTGGGTAGTCCCTATAGCTTCGGCTTAACGGGAGTTTCGCCGGTCCCCAAGACCCTCTTGAAGCGCCGAGGCCTAGCGTTGAGGGAAGTCCGGTCGATAGGACACTAGTCTAGACTACTTGTGTGCACACGTAGCTAGGCAGTAGTGGTTCACTAGTCCCAGTTAGTCCTAGTTTGACTCACTGCCTCACCCTACGGTGCCCGGAACACCTTAGGGGCGGACAAGCGTGAGTGTTGGTGGTGTTGTGAGGCGACGTTTGTCTGCGGTCGACAGTGTGGTTTGATCGTTTACCTGGATCCTTGGTTATGAGTTATGGTATTGTGTTGGGCTATTCAAACTCCTTAGAACTGTGCTTGTTGCGTTGCTATTACGTATGTTTCATACCAGGTTTTGGAAGCTATGTTTACTGCTTTACTTAATTGCCTTCATTCTGTATTATTATACTTGTGGGTGTGTGAGTGGGAGGCGGGGGATCGGATGATCCCTACTGAGCCCAATTCTGGTGTGGCTCACTCCCTGCGGCTTCAGGTGTGGTCTTCTCAGCGAGTGGCGGTATGTGGTGTTCTCCTTGGTGTGCGGACCAACAGTTATCTCAGTTCTGGGGTATGCCCCGATGTTGTTGTACTTTACTTATGCCTGTACTTATTTAATTCGTTGGACCTTGTAATTATTGTTGGACTGTGTACGGACATTATTAATATCCTTCCTGCGCACTTGTAATTTCCTTGAAGTCCGTGTGATTGATATATTTAGCTTTGTTTAACGCTTACTCCTCCAGATGTGTTGTATGAGATCCGGGTGTAAACCCGCAGATAATGATCCGATACTCATTTAGTAATCGGGTTTCGGATTATAGGGTGGCGGGTTGTTACAAAATGGTATCAGAGCCCAGTCTGGTCGAGTATGTGGTAAACTAGGTTAGATATCATAGTCCAACAATAACTACGAGTCTGTACAGGCGATGGCTGCTGGTGTAGATCGATAGGCTTTGACGTGCTTGTTTCGATTTTTGCGTTCATGGAATAGTGATGGCGCCGAAGAGGAGAGTTCCATTGGCTCGTGGTACGGGAGCAGACGATGGTAGTTCGGGGGTAGAGGGGCATAATGTGGATCGTTTCATGGAAGCTATGACTGGGGCTATGTCTAGATACCAACAGGGAGATGGTGGTAAGGGATCCAATCCCCGAGGTGGTCAGTCCACGGTGATGGAGCGGTTCTTAAAGTTGAAGACCCCTTCTTTCACTGGTCAACCAGTTCCAGACGAGGCAGCTCATTGGATTAAGGAAGTGGAGAAGGCTTTTGATGTTCTTGAATGTGCTGAGAATGACAGGACTTTGTTGGCAACCTACTTCTTGTAGGACGATGCTTATGATTGGTGGGTTACCATCAAGAGAATGATGTTTGCAGATAGGTCTTTGAGAGAGATCCCTTGGGAGGTATTTCTGAGAGAGTTTAGTGGACAGTACTTTACGAGGCACGTTCGGAAAGCCAAGGAAAGGGAGTTTATGGAATTGGTGCAGAATGATATGTCAGTTCTAGAATATCAAATGAAGTTTGTGGCTCTTGGAAGATTTGTTCCACACATATCTGAGCATGAGGAACGTCGAACAGAGAGATTTGTGGATGGACTCCGGTATGATCTGAGGGCAATGGTGGCATACCATTGTTGTAGAGATCTGGCATCAGCAGTTCGGTGCACAGCAGCAGTGGAGACTCAGTTCCAACAAATGGCGAAAGAGTTGGAGCGATCAGCACGAAGGAAGCAACAAGATAAGAACAAATCAGCGGTCTTTTCGACAGACGGTTCGAGTTCCTTTGAGTTCGGGTTCCAGGAGATGTTTTGTAATGAGGATGAAGACAGTTCAGTTCAGCAGATGCAGACTGTGGCTAGTAGACAGCAGGAAGCGAGACAGGATGCGGTGGATTATTGTCCCCGTTGTGGTAGGCATCATGGCAATCGGATGTGTCCATTGGTCACTGGTAGCTATTTTGGCTGTGGTAGGAAGGTACACCTTGTGAGGAACTGTCCCCAGAAGAATAAGGCAGGTCAGGAGCCGAGTGGTCAGTAGAAGCCCGGGACCTAGAGTAGTGTTGTGTGTTCTCTTAGTAGAGGTCAGAGATGCTGGGCTGGATGAACACTGTTATCTTGTCTTATTAGGTAGTAGTTGTGAGCTCTTATGGCACTTTTTATGTATTTTGGACATGGTGGAGAATCTGTTTGTAATATGTGCCTTGTAAGGTTAATGTATGGTTATTTTAGTCTATCAGCTTTTGCAGAATTGTAGATCATAGTTAACTTAGTGTTGATTGGATTGACCGGTTGCACGGAGCCCCGTATAAGAGTGTGATCGGTGAGGGTGATTGATGTGATCCGTGTTACCGGCGTGGAATTGTTGTCGGTGGTTATCGTGTGAGCGATTGCAATTTCGAGGATGAAATTCTTTTTAAGGGAGGGAGTATGTAAGGATTGAGGATTCGGGTTTAGTTATCGGGTCGGTTTCGGGTCGGACCCCTTGGTTTGGGCCCTGATGGGTCTGGGGTGTGCCTTCTAAATGACGTCCAGGGTGCACGACGCCTTTCGAATGGCGTCTTGCTGTGTGGACACCATTTAGCTAGGTTGTTGTTGTGCCACGTGGGCGCCACGTGGGTTGGCTTCGGGCCGCGAGAGTACGGTCTCTGTCATGTCGTCTGAACGACGTCCTTGATGGACGACGCCATTCAGAGTACGACCCTTGGTTGTCAGTGTACGGCGTCGGTCTTGTCATCTGAACGACGTCTTTGATGGGCGACGCGTTTCAGAGTCTCTGTCAGTGTACGGTCCGTCTTATCATCTGATAGGCGTCTGTCTCGCACGACGCGTTTTACCCTGTTTCAGATTGACCACGCGAGCCTTCCCTCCTTTCTCTCATTCTCTCCTCCTCACTCTCTCTCCTCTCTCTCTCTGTCCCCTTCCGATCCCTCTTTTCCTTTCCCTTCCCTTTCTTCCTCTTCCACCACTCCACACCTCTCTACCTCTCACCACTACTACCACCACTTCCTTCGCGGCGCTTCATTCTCCGGGCGGCGGCCGACGTCCTGGCGGAGTGACGACGTCCTCAGGGGTACCGACGGCGATTTGCGGTACGGCGGTTCGGCGGCACGGAGCCAGGAGGAGTTCAAGTAACCGATAGGGGGACGAACCTTGCATGTAATGTGGTTATTTCATCCGTGTTTCCCGATGTGAAGCATGATGCGTGTGTGGGGTTTTGGGGTAGAATGAGCATGTTAAGGGGCTTTCTTGGTGGAAATGGTCGTTTTTATGAATGAGGATTTATGGGTTTCCTGTGATGGATTGGTTTCCCCTATTCGTTTCCCCCTCTTGGGTGTTTTTGGGGTGAATTTGGGTTAAAGGGGACCCTGGGGTCGAGTTGTAGAAAATCGATTTCTTGCCCTAAATGACGTCGTGCTAGGACGACGCCATTTTAAATGGCGACGGCCTAGGATGACGCCATTTAGGCAGAAATGTCCTAGAAGCGGTTTTTGTTAGAATAGATTTCCGTGTTGAATAGCATCCAGGGACAGCGACGCCTCTCAAATGGCGGCTTCCGAAGACGATGCGTTTCAAGTGAATCAACCGTAGTCTGTCTCTGCTTCTATCGCTATCTGGCAACCAGGGACAGCGACGCGTTTTAAAAGACGACGACTAGGCACGACGTCTTTTAGGCCATGTTCTGAGGCCGAGTTCTTATGAACCAGTTTAGGATGCTTGAATGGCGTCGGCCACGGGCGACGCGATTCAAGGCAGAATCACATTAACTTATGATATTAATATGTGTTTACACTGTTAGATAGTTCAATCAAGTGCATGCTTTAAATCATACATCGTGGCCGAGGATTTCTGTGTGATCGGGATCGGATCGTGTGTGCTTGTGGTTATACGATTGTGGAGCTGGAACAATTGTGGTTTGCGTTTGTCACCTTGTGCCGAAGTGGGAGGGCCTTGGTGTCTGTGTGGCATTGTTGCTGTACCGGTGTGGGAGGGGTACATGTTGTGTTTCACCTATGGCTGGGGGAAGCAAAACCACCTAGAGCCAGTTTGGCCGGAGTAGATAGCGTGCTATCCGAGGGGTTACTGTTTGGTCTCAGTAGGTCGGTGCTTTCCTAGTTTGTCGTGGCAGCTTCCGGTGCGTTTCTTGGTGTGGAGCTGGGTGTGGTGCTGTTGGAGTTTTACCCTTTCTCCACTGGGCCTGATCTAACTTGTGATATCAAGGTTACGAGTGGTACCCTTCGCCCTTTGGCCTGATGCGACCCAAGAGGTTAGGGTCGTGGGTAGTCCCTATAGCTTCGGCTTGACGAGGGTTTCGCCGGTCCCCAGGGCCCTCTTGAAGCGCCGAGGCCTGGTGTAAGGATTGAGATTTCGGGTTCAGTCTTTGAGTCGATTTCGGGCCGGATTTCCTGGGTTGGGCCCTAATGGGTCTGGGGAGTGCCTTCTAAATGACGTCTAGGATGCACAACGCCTTTCAAACGGCGTCTTGCTGGGTGGGGGCCATTTAGCTAGGTTGTTGTTGTGCCACGTGGGCGGGCTTTGGGTCACGAGAGTACGGCCCATGTCGTGTCGTCTGAACGGCGTCCTTGTTGGACGATGCCATTTAGAGTAGGATCCTGGGTTGTCAGTATACGGTGCCGGTCTTGTTGTCTGAACGGCGTCTTTGATGGGCGACGCGTTTCAGACTCTGTCAGAGTACGGCCCGTCCTGTCATCTGATAGGCATCTGTCTCACACGACGCGTTTTACCCTGTTTCAGATTGACCCCGCGAGCCTTTCCTCCTTTCTCTCATTGTCTTCATCTCATTCTCTCTCTTCCCTCTTTCCGCCCCCTCCGATTCCTCTTCTCCCTTCCCTTCCTTTTCTTCCTCTTCCACCACTCCAATACCTCTCAACCTCTCACCACTACCACCACCACTTCCTTCGCGGCGCTTCATTCTCCGGACGGCGGCTGACGTCCCGGCAGAGTGACGACGTCCTCGGAGGTACTGGCGGCGGTCTGCGGTGCGGCGGTTCGGCGGCACGGAGCCAGGAGGAGTTCAAGTAACCGGTAGGAGGATGAACCTTGCATGTATTGTAGTTGTTCCATCCGTATTTCCCGTGTAAATCATGATGCGTGTATGAGGATTTTGGGTAGAATGAGCATGTTAAGGGGGTTTCTTGTTGGAAATGACCGTTTTTATGAATGAGGATTTTTGTGTTTCACATGGAGGTTTAGTTTTCCCTCTTCGTTTTCCCCCTCTTGGGTGTTTTAGGGTGAAATTTGGGTTAAACGGGACCCTCGGGTCGAATTGCAGAAAACCGGCTTCTGGCCCTAAATGACGTCGCGCTAGGACGATGCCATTTCAAATGGCGGCTTCCTAGGACGACGCCATTCAGGCAGAAATGTCCTAGAAGCGGTTTTATGTTAGAGTAGATTTCCGTGTTGAATAGCGTACAGGGACAGCGACGCCTTTCCAAATGGCGGCTTCCCAGGACGACACGTTTTAAGAGAATCAACTGTAGCATGTCCCTGCTTTTGCCGCTATCAAGCGACGAGGGACAGCGACGCCTTTCAAAAGGTGACTACCTGTGGCAACGTGTTTTAGGCCATTTTCGAGGGCCAGAATCCACATGAACCAATTTAGGAGGCTTGAATGGCGTCGGCCTTGGGCGACGCGATTCAAGACAGAATCACATTAATTCATGCTATTAATATGTGTTTACATTGTTAGATAGTTCAATCAAATGCATGCTTTAAATGTACTCGATGATGATGGATTCCATGTGACCGGATCGCACTGTGTTGTGTTTCGTGCGACCGTGGACATCTTACGTGACCTGATCACACTGTACTGTGTTTTGTGCGACTGTGGACCTAGAGTGACAGTTGTAGCGCTTGACACCTTGTGTCGGTGTGGGTGGGACACAGCGCCGGTGGGAGTAGTGGCGGGGTGACGCCTAGTGAGAGAGGGTCACCTGGTGAACCCTGGGGTTAGCTAGTACCGGTGTAGGAGTGGTACCTGTGGAGTGTCATTCGTGCTGGGGGAAGGAGTAACCACCTGAGCCAGTTGGGCCGGAGTAGTTAGCGTGTTATCTGAGGGGTTACTGTTTGGTCTCAGCGGGTCGGTGTTTCGCACGTTTGGTTGTGTGGTTGGTGTGTTTTGTCGAGACGTTGGTTGTAGGCTCCTTGGTAGAATAGTTTCCGAGATATGCATGTTACATTTCGAATGCTTGTGGTTTATATCAAGATTTAGGAGTAGTGATTACTGCTTTACTTAAATTGCCTTTATTTGTGTTATTATACTTGTGGGGGTGTGAGTGGGAGGCGGGGGATCGGATGATCCCTACTAAGCCCAATTCTGGTGTGGCTCACTCCCTGCGGTTTCAGGTGTGGACCTCTTGGCGAGTGGAGGCGTGGTGTTCTCCTTGGTGTGTAGACCAGCAGCTATCTCAGTTCCGAGGTATGTCCCGATGTTGTTGTACTTTGCTTTTGCCTGTACTTATTTAATTCTTTAGACCATGTAATTATTGTTGGACTGTGTATGGACATTATTAATTTCCTTCTTGCGCACTTATAATTTCCTTGAAGTCCGTGTGACTGTTATATTTAGCCTTGTTTAACGCTTACTCCTCCAAACGTGTGTATGAGATCCGGGTGTGAGACCGTGGATAATGATTCGACACCCATTTAGTGATCGGGTTTCCGATCGTAGGGTGGCGGGTCATTACAATTGGTATCAAAGCTCAGCCTGGTCGAGTATGTGGTAAATTAGGTTAGATATCGTAGTCCAACAATAAGTACGAGTCTGTACATTTGCTTGTGGCATTTAGTGTGTTTCATTCATTTTATTTTCAGTGAGCATATGTTTGCTTGTATGTTGCATTTTGCTTAAGTCTGATTACTCTTATTACCTTTGTTAATAAAGGCTATGCCCCTTGACTATTTATTCAAGGAAAAGATTGATTGACCATTTGTTTGGTCAGGCAAGGGGCTAAGCCTAAACAGATACTTAACCTGTTTGTTCAAGTCATATACAGGACACAAGGCATGAAGAGAGTTGGAGTTCAGGTAGAGAACAACCAGAAACCTGTTTCTGTGAGTAAAAGGCGTCTATGATACCTGACGCGTTTCAAACTTAAATGGCGTCTGCTCGACACGACGCGTTTTATCAAATCTGCTATTTTCCCGAAATTCTGTGGATTTTAATTGAATATTTGTTTGGAACTAATAATTTTAATTGCAGAAAATCCTGAGCAAAGCTGGAAATATCAAGAAAATCCCATTGTGGAATTCAAGTCCCGACCGTGGCTAAAAAGACGGTTATTTCTATCCTTGTACTCTTCTATGTAAATCATTCGCATTACTATATGATAAATATTTATTAGATTATATCAAGGACCTTGTGGTTTTGATGAAACTGGAATTTAAGTTCCCCTACAACAAAAACAGTGATAATTCCAGAGGATTCTTAATCGCATGGATAGGCCGTTGGGTTGTTAATTAGTGGGGACGATGGTTCCACTTTTGTGAAATGGTGCGTGGATAAATAAGCTTTGGCTTAGCACTGAATTACAAGAATTGGTGTCTTGACTCATTAATAACAATTTAACAATATTATCCTTGATTAATTTATATTTTATTTGACTTTATATTTTTCTTTTAGCCCAGCATGCATCATGTAGGACTTTGAAATCATTGAAATAAGAATTAATTACTGATTAAGTTTCAGACCATTAAATCAAATAATTTCAAACATGATATGAAATATTCCATTCCGAATTGAGTATCTTGATTATCTTTGAGGTTCGCTTGAAGATATCCTTGGAATTTTATCCTTGATTGGATTCTTTATCCGATATTCTTGTTTTCTTTTAAGATCCATCATGGCTGTAGCACGTCCACATTGGCTGGCAAACGCTCCCCATGATGAAACCTGCAGTGTCTACGACCTGGGGTACTTCCCACTCCGAGGAGGTTGATCGACTTTATTTTATTTCCTTGTCTACCTCATCCAGACAGGATTGATTCCATTGATTTCCTTGAGCTATCTTCGTTGATGATTTTGAGAAAAATTCCAGTCATGTGATGTTAAGAGCGTGTCTCATCACACCTTGGCATCACCTTTTCAGTACATTCCATTTTATTTCACTCCCTTGCAAAGACGATGCCAAGGTGAGGCAGCTGTAGACACGCTATTTTTGACGTCATTTCGAGTAAATTTCATATCATACAATAATGCCTCAGAATGGTCTGATAATTAATCATTAATTAATTTTTATTAATCTTTTTAAGTGTCGGGTTTAACAGATGTGTTTAAGTTAATCAATTGAATTGGTTTTAATTCAATTTTGAGTTAAAATATAAAGAATTCTAAAAGACGTCTACCCACGTGGACGCCATTTAGAGTTTATTCCTGTTTTAACGATTAAATTTGAATTTTAATTAATTAATTTATTAACTAAAAGGCGTCTGGAAATGTCGACGCGTTTTAGGTTTCCTAGGCTATTTCTACTTCTCCTCCGGATGTTTATCCTTATCTTAATTAGTGTAAAAGACGTCTACATAGATGGACGCGTTTTACCTAATAAAGATAAAGATAAGTTTTCCCGGATATTTATCCTTATCTTAATTAATCTGAAAGGCGTCATCCAAGGTGGACGCGTTTTAGATAATTACAGATAAAGATGAATTAATCAGTATTTATATGTCGGTTAAGATGGATAAATTCGGAGTTTTTCTATGTTAATCTCGAACGCAAGAAATGCCTATAAATACCCTGCATGTTGAAGAGAAAAAAAAGAGAGAACAGAATTGAATTGAGTTGAGCCATAGCGTTATAGCGAGTTGAAGATTGAAGCAACGTCGTAACGCCGGAGCGCTGCCATTTCTAGAAGACGGCGTCCTTTCAAGATCTTCATCCTTTCAAAGCTTCAACCGATTGGGCATAAGTTTTTCATTACTGCATTCATTTCATTAGTTTTATTCTTCATATTCACTTCATGCAAACACACACCACAGCATAATCTTTCAAAAACCTACTTAATCTAAGGGGTTTCAAAGCCATTAAAAAAAAGTGAGTTTGCTGTTTTAAACATGCTTAAAATCATGATTAGTTCAGATACTACTTCTACTTAAATTCTCATCATAGTTCTTCATTTTTTTGTTTTTTGTCTCTGCTGCACTCAACAATAACAACAAGAGATCGAAAAGGGGGAAATTAAGCACCACTTCTGGACGATCCTCAACCTCAAATTCCACAGCAAGAACAAAGAAACAAAGAAAGGGCTCTCTTTCTTCAGCCGGCTGAGGAAGGGGAACCAAGGACTCAATCTTCCGTGTTTGAAAGGTAGGCGATCATATTCTCTTTTGAAACTTTTTTTAGTTAAAAGTTTCTGGCGATCACCGCACTTTAGTTGCTGTTTTTCATAGGTTAGTTTACACCTAAACAACATAGATATTTCATGTTAATCACACGGTCATTCTAAGCACCTACACCTCTCTCCGCCCCCTCCGATTCCTCTTTTCCCTTCCCTTCCTTTTCTTCCTCTTCCACCACTCCAATACCTCTCACCACTACCATCACCACTTCCTTCGCGGGGCTTCATTCTCCGGACAGCGGCCGATGTCCCGGCGGAGTGACGACGTCCTCGGAGGTACCGGCGACGGTCTGCGGTGCAGCGGTTCGGCGGCATGGAGCCAGGAGGAGTTCAAGTAACCGGTAGGGGGACGAACCTTGCATGTATTGTAGTTGTTTTATCCATATTTCTCGTGTAAATCATGATGCGTGTATGGGGATTTTGGGTAGAATGAGCATGTTAAGGGGGTTTCTTGGAGGAAATGACCGTTTTTATGAGTGAGGATTTTTGGGTTTCACATGGTGGTTTAGTTTTCTCTCTTCGTTTTCCCCCTTTTGGGTATTTTAGGGTGAAATTGGGGTTAAAGGGGACCCTCGGGTCGAATTGCAGGAAACCGGCTTCTGGCCCTAAACGACGTTGCGCTAAGACGACGCCATTTCAAATGGCGGCTTCCTAGGACGATGCCATTCAGGCAGAAATGTCCTAGAAGCGGTTTTATGTTAGAAGAGATTTCCGTGTTGAATAGCGTCCAGGGACAGCGACGCCTTTTCAAATGGCGGCTTCCCAGGACGACGCGTTTTAAGAGAATCAACCGTAGCCTGTCCCTATTTCTGCCGCTATCAGGCGACAAGGGACAGCGACGCCTTTAAAAAGGCGACTACCTATGGCAACGTGTTTTAGGCCATTTCCGAGGGCCATAATCCACATGAACCAGTTTAGGAGGCTTGAATGGCGTCGGCCTTGGGCGACGCGATTCAAGACAGAATCACATTAATTCATACTATTAATATGTGTTTATACTGTTAGATAATTCAATCAAATGTATGCTTTAAATGTACTCGATGATGATGGATCCCATGTGACCGGATCGCACTGTGTTGTGTTTCGTGCGACCGTGGACTTCTTACATGACAGGATCGCACTGTGCTGTGTTTTGTGCGACTGTGGACCTAGAGTGACAGTTGTAGCGCTTGACACCCCGTGTCGGTGTGGGTGGGACACAGCGCCGGTGGGAGCAGTAGCGGGGTGACGCCCAGTGAGAGAGGGTCACCTGGTGTACCCCGGGGTAAGCTAGTACCGGTGTAGGAGTGGTACCTGTGGAGTGTCACTCGTGCTGGGGGAAAGAGTAACCACCTGAGCCAGTTGGGTCGGAGTAGCTAGTGTGCTATCCGAGGGATTACTGTTTGGTCTCAGCGGGTCAGTGTTTCCCATGTTTGGTTGTGTGGTTGGCGTGTTTTGCCGAGACGTTGGTTGTAGGCTCTTTGGTAGAATGGTTTCTGAGATATGTATGTTACATTTCGAATGCATGTGGTTTATATCGAGATTTAGGAGTAGTGATTATTGCTTTACTTAAATTGCCTTTATTTGTGATATTATACGTGTGGGTGTGTGAGTGGGAGGCGGGGGATCGGATGATCCCTACTGAGCCCAATTCTGGTGTGGCTCACTCCCTGCAGTTTCAGGTGTGGACCTCTTGGCGAGTGGAGGCGTGGTGTTCTTCTCGGTGTGCGGACCAGCAGCTATCTCAGTTCCGGGGTATGTCCCGATGTTGTTATACTTTGCTTCTGCCTGTACTTATTTAATTCTTTGGACCATGTAATTATTGTTGGACTCTATATGGACATTATTAATTTCCTTCCTGCGCACTTGTAATTTCCTTGAAGTCCGTGTGATTGTTATATTTAGCCTTGTTTAACGCGTACTCCTCAGTCGTGTGTATGAGATCCGGGTGTGAGACCGTGGATAATGATTCGACACCCATTTAGTGATCGGGTTTCCGATCATAGGGTGGCGGGTTGTTACACCTGGCGTTGAGGGAAGTCCGATCGATAGGACAGTAGTCTAGACTGCTTGTGTGCACTCATAGTTGGGCAGTGGTGGTTCACTAGTCCCAGTTAGTCCTAGTTTGACTCACTGCCTCACCCTACGGTGCCCGGAACACCATAAGGGGGGGTAGGCGTGAGTGTTGGTGGTGTTGTGAGGTGACGTTTGTCTGCGGTCGACAGTGTGGTTTGATCGTTTAGCCGGATCCTTGGTTATGAGTTATGGTATTGTGTTGGGCTATTCAAACTGCTTAGAACTGTGCTTGTTGCGTTGCTATTACGTATGTTTCATACCAGGTTTTGGAAGCTGTGTTTACTGCTTTACTTAATTGCCTTCATTCTGTATTATTATACTTGTGGGTGTGTGAGTGGGAGGCGGGGGATTGGATGATCCCTACTGAGCCCAATTCTGGTGTGGCTCACTGCCTGCGGTTTCAAGTGTGGTCTTCTCAGCGAGTGGCGGCGTGTGATGTTCTCCTTGGTGTGCGGACCAACAACTATCTCAGTTCCGCGGTATGCCCTGATGTTGTTGTACTTTACTTCTGCATGTACTTATTTAATTCGTTGGACCTTGTAATTATTGTTGGACTGTGTACGGACATTATTAATATCCTTCCTGCGCACTTGTGATTTCCTTGAAGTCCGTGTGATTGATATATTTAGCTTTGTTTAACGCTTACTCCTCCAGATGTGTTGTATGAGATCTGGGTGTGAACCCGCAGATAATGATCCCATACCCATTTAGTAATCGGGTTTCCGATTATAGGGTGGCGGGTCGTTACACTCAGGTCCAAGGATCATCTACACAACCGAGATAAAGGAATCGAGCTAGTTAACAGTAAGGTATATACCATCCAGCGATTCTAGGTCATATCAATTCAGTGAACTCATTCTCTAATGAGCACCTACAGGTTCAGCATAGTGTCTCCACACAAGTTGACTTATAGGATCAGTCATCCTCATCGTATGAGCTGAAGAAACCTGTACTAGTCTATCCAGATGTTTGATGTCCATCTTAAACATCCTCCGACATGTGTTTATAAGTCTTCGGTTCCGTAATTATGATCTCACTATAATCCGAAGATTGTTGCACATGTTCATGGACTTCATCGTGATATGATAATCATAGATCGAACTAATTACATACAATAAATTAATGCCATTATATTAATAAACTGAATGATACATAGTATTGGATTGGCTTTCAGACCACGTGCTTAGCTGGAGCTCTACTATTCCTTGCCCAAGATAATATTCTAGAAGATGATCAAATAAGCGCAATCAATGGGATTTTTAAAGGAAAGCAGCTTAGCACAGCAGTTCTAGCCTACCTCTACAGTGGGCTCTCTGCAGCTTCTACGAGTCAACCTCCTTATGGCAACATGCTTCTCTTAGCTCTGTAGGTGGAGTTCCACTTCAAGTTCAACCATAATGAAGAAAAAGTTCCAGGGACATTCCAGACATACCAGTGTAGTCCTATCTTCCATATCTCCAATGTTTTGAAGTTCAGCGACAACATGACCAATCGGGTGCCCAACCTTAAAACTCGAGCTGACTGGCGTGCTTATCTCAAGACTATGCCCAGAATTGGATTCAAATCTACGCCATTTGCTCTCATGGGAAAGGCAGTTCGAGTGCGACGTGGTGCTGGTACAGAACTCCGACTGATCGGGGCGACCGAGTTCATTCTCTATAATCAACATCGCTGTCATCCTCAATTTGGTATGCCACGCTATGAATTTTCTGAGATCTCTCCTCTTTCTCCAATCAAGAAGCATGCATTAGGTACCGATGAAGACTTTGAGGCGACATAACTTATTGCTACTCTTTGGAACATCGGCTTCACCCGTTGTTTGAAAACTCCTAAGGAAGCCAATAAAGAACTATGGAAAACATATGTAAAAGAGCTTAAGAAAATTTATCCTTAAAAGCTCTTCATCCTTATCTTCCAATTTGATATATTTTGATTTTCTTTTCAATGAAGAATCCTTCATTTATGTAGTAGAAATCCTCCTTTAATGCTTTGTAATTTTTCTGTAATTTTTTCTTGAATGAAAATGCAATTTTCCTTAAAATATGAACTTTCGGGCTCAGTTAATTCAAATTGCGTCGACTCAGAGAGACGCTTTTCAATCTTAATCAATTTTCAAAATTAAGAATTTAATCCCTAAAAGCTCCAAAATAGCGTTTGGTCAGCAAGACGCCTTTCAATTCTCTCTCTCCTATTTTTCAGAGATTTCCAGCAATTAATCCACTGAATAGCGTCTTCCTTCCGAGACGCGAATAATAATTCTTTCAATATTCCCGTGGTACGGCCCTGACCAAAAGAGGCGGTAAAATCAAAAGGGCGTTGCTCTTAAGGGACGAGTTTCACAAATTTCAAAAATTTTCTATTGTCGCCTCAGTTTGTGTGCCACTGAATGGCATTGCTATCGCAAGACGTGATTTAACCAATTCCAACAGGGTCTCGTGAGCCTGAACCCCTTTCTTCCTCATTCTCTCCTTGACTTTCTCTTTGCTCTCCAGCGATCGGCGGCGAACTCCTCCTTTTCGGCCATCTTCGTCGACGACGGGCATCCTCTTCTCCGGCCATTCTCATCCTCACACCCTCTCTCTCTCAGACTCTACTCTCTCTCATTCTCTAGCTCTTCCTCTCGAGCTTTCTCTCACTCTTCCTCACGACATGGACTCCGGTGGAAGCTCGGGCGGCCATGGGAAGCGTCGGCGGCTTGCTTCACTAGTGGTAAGTGCGGAGGTGTCCGAAGAAGCTCCTCCCGAGGTGATGGTTCTAGCAGAGGTGGCGGCATTCATGGAAGCCAAGGAAGTCCCTCCCGTGGCTCAGGAGGGCGAGGAAGCGGCGACACTGGCCGAGGAGGCAGGCCCACGTTTGGTAAGCTTCGAAAACACCCCCTCTAGTCAAATTCTCAATCGAAGGGGAAAGAGGGAGCTCGGTTACAGGTTCTCGAAACCTGTGGTGAATGGCGTCTAGGGACAAGGACGCCTTTTGAAACGCGTCCCTGTTCCCTGACGCGTTTCAAAAATGGTGATTAAACCTCAAAATTAATTTAAAAGTTGATTATTAGTGTTCTAATGATAGTTCTGATCTATTATTTGAAAGTCACAGGACACGATGAGGACCAGGATCTCTTGGAACTTGGTAGTGGCGGTGTTCCATGGTCTCCTGGACTTTCAAAAGGCACAACTGGCGGAGATGGGGTTTAGGGAGATCTTAGAGATAGAGCCGTTCTGGATTGACTTGATATTGCTCTAGGTCCTGAGAGAGAGAGAGATGGCATGCTGAGAGCAGGGCATTTCTAATGCCCTGGGAACACATGGTCCCTAGTCTCAAGGACGTATGCTAGATTACCGGTTTGCAGGTAGAAGGTCGAGCAGTGAGCGGGATCACGTATCCCGACTATCACAGACTAGCTCAGGAGTTACTGGGCTTAGAGTGCACGGGACTGGAGGGTTGAGAGTCTCAGACTCTCCTTAGGATGGCGGTAGAGAAATCCCTAGGACTAGAGGAGCCTAAGCAGCAGACCGATGAGTCTTGGGCCAAGCTGAGATCGAGACTAGCGAGGGCAGCTAGCACAGTGTATTGTCAGGATCCTAGTGATAGAGTTAGTGTAGATAGGGATCTTAGGAGATTTTTAGTATTTTTCTTCGGTAGGCTTCTATTTGGGATGAAGGGGGACTACATCTACTGTCGCTTCCTGAGTCTCCTTGTAGATCTAGACCATCTAGGCGAGTATGCCTGGGGTGTGGCCTTTCTGGCCCACCTTTTCACTGACCTTTCTGTTGTCACGCCTAATCGGGAGACCACTATCTGTGGCTTTGCGCCGTTTCTTCAGGTACTTAATTTATTTTATTTTTGTTTATTTCATTAGATGCTTACTATGCAATGCATGTGATCCTAACTACATGTTCTTATATGCAGATCTGATCTTATTATTACTTCCCGCTAGGCCGAACAAGTCCATCTACATAGCCGGCGGCAGTCCCACTTACCCGGCGTTGGCGTCCGGTAGTGGACACGGTGCCGCAACATAATCAGCTGACGGTCCTCCGCCATCAATTCCTTGACTACCCAGAGCTTCTGGTGAGTTTTAATTCTTTTCTTGTCATTTATTATCATGTTTCATTATTGATTAGTTATTTGTTTTATTAAAGTGTTGCTAAACTGCTTAATTATTAATTGATTGTTTTCTTAAAATGTTTTAGATACTTGTTAAATTAACATTTATTTAATTGCATATTCGATTAATGATTTAGATGTTAGATATTTTAAATGTTTATTATAACATGACTTGTTGATTATTATCATATTTTCATATGAAATGTAATGCAATTAACCTATATGAATGCAGGTTATCTGGCATCCGAACCTTGGTATAGACGATGTAGGACAGCCCTGGGTGGAGTATGGGCGAGGCCGATTTGGGCGTCAAGTTTGGGTTCATTGCCTGAACGAGATTCCCCTGCTACGCCTGAAGCTAGTGATGAGCACTCTGGGACTTCGTTAGGAGTGGGTGGAGGAGGAGATCCCGAAGGGGATCGGGAGGACCATGTGGGGTAAGCAGGCGTGCACCGACTGGAGCACCAAATTCTCGGATCAGCGAGATGACTGGCATCGATATGGGATATTGGTGGAATCACAGGCGGTGAGAAGCGATGCTTACCTCCAGTGCTACCGGACCCACTACGCGGCCCACCTCCAGCTGCTCTGCCCTCTCGATGTAAGCATGATGCATATGACATGTTATGAATGCTTCCTTTATTTTATTAATTATCTTGCTTATGAATGATATGGCATGCTATGAAAAATGCAGGATGCACGGGATTCCACCATCATCACACTACAGGGCCATCTTTAGGATGTCGAGGACCAATTGGAACAGGTCCAAAAAGAGCTGAATGAACTGGTAAGCATGATATGAATGACATATGCATGATTAATGCTTCCTTTTATTATTAAACTATTTTGACACTTGTACACTGACGGTGGTCTCCTTTTTGTTATAGCGTGCTGCTTACACCCACACAGCGACTCCCTCATCTTCCACTGCTGCTGGTCCTTCTTCCTCTTCTGCTGCTCATGAGGCCGCCCTTGCTGACCTGCGGAGTCAGCTGGCTTTCGCCATCCGCTGAGCCACTCAGGCTGAGGAGGATGCTGTTGCTCGGGTAAATCTTCAACTTGCTTCTTTCATCTTGTCTTTTGCTTGCTTGATTAGCAGGCTAACAATGTTTTTTGTTGTAGGTCTAAGAGCTTTGTGTGGCTCTTGGAGAGAGCGATGCTAAGCTGGCACAGGCCTGTGGTTCAACAGCACGGGTTGCTGAGCTAGAGGAGCAATTGGCGAGGCTCTCCACCGGTGATCTTCCTCGCGAGCTTGCACGACTCCAGGTTCGACTGGAGATCTTGACCGAGGAGAGGGATTGCGATCGGTCCCGATTGGAGAGTCTCTAGGGCCGACTATCAGTGGCGGAGCACGAACGTCAGAGTATTGAGGCTCGATACCAGCGTGCGCGACAGTGGGCGTTGGATCGAGGATAGGCGAGTGCTTTCACCACCAGCATAGGAGTATCCTCCGGCTAGGCTGGGCCGAACATCATGGGACCACCATCGCCGCCAGCACGAGGACCGAACGTCCAGGACGAGGCGCAGAGCCAACTGGATGAGGGCATGGGAGAGAGACAGCCGTGACGGCTGCCATTATGTATTTTCTTTTCATTTTGAAGTCCTGTAGATAGACTTTCACTTGTACACAAACTCTTTTGATATATAAATAGAGTTTCTTCATCCTTGAGTTACTTTTTGCACTTTTCTCTATTGTCTTTCTTTTCATACCTGCACGCGGCTTGAACAAACAAATTAAATATCTGTTTAGGCTTAGCTCCTTGTCCAGTTAAGTAACCGGCTACTTGATCCTATCCTTGGTAGAAGAGTCAAGGGGTGAAGCCTTTATTTAATAAAGGCAAATACAGATAATTAAAAGGAAATAGACAGTAAAATGCAACAGACAAGCATGCAAATGCTCACTGAAAATAAAAAAGATGCAACACACATGATGTGACAAGCAAATGTTAATTGATTTTTTTTTTTTTTTGTAATATTCAATTTTTTGTAGTTTTGAAATATTCAATTTTTTTTATGGTTTTGAAATATTCAATTTTTTTGTAGTTTTGTTGCAATATTTGACTAATCTAAAGACTAGCATGGTACTTGGATCAAAGGAGTATATTCATTTGTTAACTTAATTCCCATATCATTCTTTAATAGTCTAATCCATATTCATTGTGCTTGAAATATGTTTGTAATCATGATCACATTCGATGGTCCGACCCTTAGTCAACCTCGGTCGTTCCTCAAATTTAGAATACACTTTAGAATGAAGGGAAGAATTGGTCTAGAAAGCCCGCAAGAAGGTGCCGGAGACTCAGAAAGATGTCCTTCCTTTACCTTATTATCCATTGGAGTTCGGTCATTTTCACTTTTAAAGGATATTTAACGACCTTGCGCTCCCTTTTCATTTGATTTTATGGCCTTTTGAGATAACGTTTGTAATATTGAGCGGCCTTTTGTTGGCTCTTTGCCCTTACTTTTTTTTTTTTGCTTTTCGTGGGGCGGATCTCTCCCTTTTTTTTTATTACGTCCTTCTACTAAGATGGTGGGTATTTTCAATAGTCTATTCTAAGCCTCGTTCCGACATCGTGGGCCGAGAGTAAAAAATAGAAGTTTTGTTTAAAAGGAATGAGTGGTACTTTTCCACTTTTAGTCAAGCTTTCGGTATTCCTCGGGCTTCACATCTCTTGTTACTCATGAGCCAAATGTGTTTGTGTGCAATAATGCATTTGAATTAGATTATCAAAGATTAATAAGAGAATTTGAGTTTTTAAATTTTCAGACTCTACTGGTCCTTGCACTATGCTAATTGACTCATTAGGGTAGTACTTCTTCAGATACACATTGTTCTAGGAGTGAGTTAACTCTTGCCCTCCTGCATTAACTAAACGATAAGTGTTACCAGGAAAAGCATGCGATATGACATATGGTCCTTCCCCATTAGGTTGGAGCTTAAAACGTAGACCACCAGATTTTACAAAGATTCTTTTAACAACCATTTCACTAACTTTAAACTTTCGTTCAATGACTTTCTTTTGATAAAAATGTACTAATCTATTCTGATATACTTGTGCATGATTAGCAGCTGACCATCTTTTTTCGTCTAAGAATTACAATTGAGCGAGGAGTGCTGAGCGATGCTCATCAATAGAGAATTCCTTGTTCAATTGTACTCTTAATGACGGGATGAGAATTTCGTATGGAACTACTGCCTTGCCTCCA